>CM060928.1:817487741-818737741 GCA_030765085.1 Allium cepa
CGTCGCCGCGCTTGCCCTAACCTTCATCGATACTGACTACGCCTACCACTGCCGTTGAGCTCTGCGCCACCGCCCATGGCAACATCCCCTCTAGATCTCCACTCGACTTCGACGTTGCTCACACGCCTCGCCACCAAACATCGGGAATCCCCCTCCCACGAGCGCCCTTCCCAAATCGATTTCCAGACATCATCGTCATTTTATATTTTGTTAACAATTGATTTCGAATGAACGAATTAGAGGAGCGGCTTCATCAGGGTGGGATTTTTGAATGAACGAGTTGTTTTCAAGAAAATTGGGTTTCGGTTATATTTTTTATTTAACCGTTTTACGTTTTTATTTGTTTAAAAGAAAAACAAATGTGTGTCTTTAAAATTTTCCAAGTGTTGTAAAGGATAGAACATGTAAAAATTCTCCAGAAAAAACATTATTAAATGCATTTATTTATTTTAAATAGTTAAATTTTAAATTTAAATTTAAATCGCCTTGGATCTGTAGTTTAAAATCTTGATCTCCTATTAAGGCGTGCCACCAGGCGTTTATAATGTTATACTCCTATTCTGAACGCAATGGAAAAGGTTCCGAGTTCAAATTAGATCGTATGGAGAAGATAGCTTTTTGGACCAGTTATTAAATTAAATTTCGATATAATTTTCAGCGCGTTTGCTTATCGTACGGCCAAATGACAACTTCGAATGCTATGGAAATTGAAATCCGATAATAATATACTATTACGGATCCAATGAAACTGGTTTCGTCGAATTTCGAGACTGTGCCTCGGAAGGCAATTTTTAATATCGATTTAAACGATATAATTCCACAGCTAAACAAATCATTTCCAAATTCAATTCTGAAGCTTCCATTATCTTCAGTATTATCATTATAGATTTTTGAAGCCTTTGAAAATATTTTTAATCAGCTTAAAATTGAAGATTCGAATTTTTACCCAAGTTCAATAAATCAAATTAAATAATTTAATCGCCAAATCCATAGTAAAATTTGAAATTCAAGCCAAACCAATTTCTAAATATTTAAAATCAATCAAATATTTCAATTTCAAATGTTCAAAAATTCTGGGTCGTCACATTCTTCCCCCCTTAAAAGAATTTTGTCCCGAAATTGCTTGTTAAGAAGAATGATCCTTAACCCGTTTATCATTTTTCCCAATCTCAAACTTTTTAACTTTCCTAACATTTTTTTTCTTAAAGACCTATTATCGATTCAACTAAATTTCCAACCTTTCATAGTTTCCAAACAACATTATTTATTCCACAATTCAAATTTTAAATTTTCAAAATTTTCTCAAAATTTTCCTAACTCCCTAAATTTTCGAAAAATTTCGCCAGCATCTCCTTTGCGCGGCTAGCTCGGTACGGCTACAATATGGCACCACAGGCCCCCAGATTCAAAAAAACAAAAATCCAAATGGCTAGACAAGAAAATCATCAAATTTCATACTAAAATTTAAATACATACCTTTTTCGAGTAATTCAAATTTATCTTCGAAATCAAAATCCCAATTCCATTTTCCTTTATGACACATGTACATCCTACTTATCATTTTGTACTTTTCTTTACAGAAGTTTGAATATTTATTTCATTCAAATCCGTATGATGTACTTATATCATTCGTATGCAATATCAAATTCGATTGTTCACTCGATCGCACAATTTCACTTCCGAACTAGTATCGTCCACGTGACTTCCTGATGCGGACTCGGATCTGGTTTCTTTATGAAAAACCATCATTATCCTTGCATAGCTGTAAACTATGATATAGAATTTCCAAAATCAACCAAAAATCCATATCCAGGTTCGTCATCGAAAATCGAGTGAAAAATCCTAACTCGGATCGATATAACTATCTTGAAATTTTATGCTCGAATTCTGGATCAAATCGCTATGCGAATAAAATAATATATGTACATCCTACATATTTAATTCCAATTGATTATTAGCTTTATCAATTACTTTTCTTTTATTCACATTGATTATCATTCACTTATTCACAATTACTATTTTCCACCTTAATAAATTTTATTCCATAACTATTTTTATCAGATTCCAGAGTCATTCCAACATTTCAAAATCATTTTTTAAATAAATTCAAATTATCTTTTGGATTTCCAAAACCCAAACCAAATGTTGCAAACAACTCCCATTTAACACAATTTGGCAGGAATTCCTCTTCTGCGAACTCGAAAATGAACATCGATGATGTTGTCGTCATCACCAAGTTATTTTCCAGCGACCGAAAAGATTTTAGTGATTTTATCATTTCAAAAACATTTTTCCAAAACCTTTGAAAATCATTTCCAAACTTCAAGGGAATTTAATCCCTTCACCACAATTTCGAATTTCAAATCCTTTCAAAATTTTCAAATATTTTTCTGGAATTCCATTTCAAATTATAAATCACATTTACAATTTATATTTAAAAATATCATTTATATTTGGATTTTATTTCTCAACTTTTGATTATGATTTCAATTTCTTATTTAATAATTAATGATAACATTTTTAATATTATCACTTCCTAACAATCAAGAAACCATATACTATAATAATTTAGAAAGATTATTACCTTTTATATACAAAAATAGTTTGGGTAAAATTATTTCATTTACCCTATTTTAAAACGATGTTATGTCGGTTTATCTTGTTTAAGAGTTTAGAAACCCCTATCGATGTAGTTGGCCAAACTGCACCGACCAAAATCTATAAACGATCAACCGATAAGTCAATATAATATAAAACAAATTTTTATATTTACTAATAAATACGTGCTCATATTTATTATTGCACTCAAACTCATTCAAGAGGACTACTGACTCTATCTCTAATGAGTAATCCCCACCAGAGCCAAGGTTGTCGATTAACCAATTGCTCTGATACCAAAATGTAACGACCTAATTTTTTGACTTTCAAAAGTCGACGTTAATACTTCCACTGTATCCAATGCCGAGCAATTGAATGCCGGAAAACCGAACTGTTAGGGTTTATGAAGAAGAAGATAGGAGAAGAAACATAAACAATAACAGAATCTCACATTTCGTAGCGGAACAAATATAATAGATAAAAGAATAATCTTTAAAACAAAGAACTATATCAGTTTATACATACAACATCAAAGTTTACAACAACACAACGCAACACTGGAAGTTGGTATAACTTGACTCACATGGAAAATTTACTTTGCACCAACTATACGCAGCGGACACTACATAGTATAAGTGATACGCTACGCCATCCAGCTTGCTCCTGATCTCCAAAGCATCTCTTTTCTGACTTCGCTCCAGAATAACTAATAACCTAACTCTAGGCTGCCCGTGCGGAAAATTATGGGCACCCAGAGTTTAGAAAGGAAACAATAAACTCCAGGTCACTCATGAGACTGGTGCGAGATCTTAAAAATGGTTATTTTCACAAAGAAAATAAAAAGAAATCAACTATGCTTTTGGAAAATGAAACGACCATAAGGCCTACCGCCACGCACACAATGAAAACGCAGAATTGGAGGAGATTTCTCCTTATGATAGTCAAACATGCTTGATACGTAAAATCTTTTTAGTATTATTATTAGTGTGTAGTGTGGAAAATATTTCGAAGGTATAATATAAATCCTAGCCATCATAGAAATTTCGAACTATGGCTACTATAACTACCATCTAAACAGGGGGCGCCACCATAAGTAAATGGAAGATTATACAACTAAAACCGTACAAGGCGCATATCCGAGATTGGATTTCCAACAAATGGTCAGACTAAGGAACTTCCTATTGCCAGATGAGTACGCCTCCAAAGGGACGTCTCGAGAACTTAACCAGCTCTGTGCCAACACAAGGCCAGGTTACCTCTATAATTAGGTAAATACTACACGATTATGTCATCCCTCAGTCGTCTGCGACCTTTATCCGAGGATTCTCAACCACAAAGAAACAGCCACAAAGTAATAAATTTGCAACAACAACAACATAGGTAAAATATCTAGGCTCCATACCATGATACTACCCTTTTCCAGAAGGAAATGACATACCCTCGGGGGCGCTACCCCCAAATAACCTTGATGCATCCTTCCTTTTTCGACCATTTTTGGTGTGTGAGGTCCGACGAAGTCTCGTCCACAAAGCTGCACTTTTCACAAAGCCATGCTTGGATCAATAAATGATCAACAACACTTCGTATGCCACATTACCAAATTGGGAATGTATCACTAGTAACCATCAACTACATAACCTTTGAGCTCGTACGTCTCAGAGAAGGGTTTTAAGCTAAGAGGATAAATTATCCGCTACCAACAGAAATATATTTGATAGAAATCAGCTTTACATCTCAAAGTGTAACAACAGACACACATCCATAAGAATCCGTTCCGGGATCGAACGAAACCGAAGGCACTTCAAAGAAGCCCTTGCAATCCGAATATTCACAAATCACGTCCGGAATCCCCATCACAAAGGGCGGTCAAATCTCTATACTGGAGCAATTCAGTGCAGAGACATTCGACAGGTAATCCTTTCGCTTTCAAAAAATACCCGGACTTCAACATCATCTTCAAATGAAATCTCATTTCGTCGTATCGTTATTCGGAATGGGTATTATGACACAAAGTCCTCTCCCAGCTAATCCGAATAATGAGCGCTTATTTTAAAAATAAGTGTTACATTCAGATTTCAAGCAAATCACAACAAATAACCGCTTTGATCTTTTGAACAAAAGATCCAACACAAAGATTCGATGTGGTTTTCGAATATCCATTTCGAATTCGACCCCCGGTCGCATCGAAATTCAAATGCCATTTAAAGGCCAATATTGATAATTGGTTATTTAACTATTAATCAACATTTATAACAATCACCAACATTAAATAACTTTCCCCATTTATTTATTTTCAAAATGTTTTTGCAAGATGTATTTTCACACTTCAACCAATTTGCAAACAAATTTGAAATTACTTTCCACATTTCAATCCTTTGAAAACAAATTTCAAATCATTTTTTTCTTTACGCGGAATATATTCCCAAATATTTATTCATTTCCACTGAAAATCTGTCGAATTCAAATACTTTAAAATAATTTAAATTACTTATCCAAATATATATACTTGGAAATTTTTAAAATAAAACTATTTTTAAAACATCTTATTTTAAAACATTAGTTATGAAATTTTATACTCATATCTCATATAAATCTTAAGCCCAAAATAATTTTAAAATAAAATTATTAGATAGAGTATACTATTTGAATAACCATATTCTAAATCAAATATCAATTAAATCTTTGAAATAATCATTTCTATAATTAAGTAAATAAATCTTTACTTTAAAGATTTAAAAATAATTCCCAAAAATAATTCCTCCAACAATATCCTTTCAAATCAATTTCTAGAACTTTTAATTTATACTTCAAAAGCTATTTTAAAAACATACTCCGCTTTTCAGGGAAAATACATCTTCTATTTCAAAATGGACCATTTAAATCAATAAATAAATTCTTCTTGACTTATCTCAATTTATATTCCAAATCGGCAAATTTCTTTCTGTAATTTAGAAATAAACCAGTATTTATTTTCAAAATAGATTTCCCTTTCCTTTTTAAATTCCCATTGTGGATTTAAATTTTCAAATATCCATTGATATACAATTTTTAAATTGATTTCAAATTTTATTTTAAACACAAAACCAAATTCCAAATTGATTTTCCAAATTTATTTCAAACACCAAATTGATTTTCATTCAAACACCAAATCAATTTTCATATTGATTTCCCAAAGATTTATTTTTTTAACACTAAATCAATTTTCGAATTTATTTTTAAAATAAATTCCTTTATACCTTCCAAATTATTTAAAATCTGTATTTTAAAATAAATTCTTCAACTTTTGAATAATATTATTTGAAATCCATTTATTAGAATCCTTTCCCATGTTTTTGGAATTTATTCAATAGAATTCAAAAATAAAACTTTATCCTTTTAAAATTACTTCTTTTAAATTTATTCAATTCCCTAAAATAATTTTAATATTTCTGGTATCTTACGATACCGAAAATAAAATCGGCCAAACCATAGCCTACAACAGTTTTCAATCACAAATAGAATTATACACAGATTATAATTAAATCAACACACAATCATATTAAACAAATTCAAATGTTTGAGGAATCCAGTTGGATCCCTCCAACCTGTTTCCCTACATCCACAGATGTTAGCACAATAATTAAATACCAATTCCACTTCTAGGTGGAATATCGCGGTATATGGGATTAAATAATATCATCCGTTATTATGCGGTGCATAAGGTCTCATCCGCTATATAATAAGGAAAATCAATCACTCCAAATACATATATAATACCAATTCCATTTCGAGGTGGAAAATCGCAGTATATGGGTTTAATATAATATCATCCACTATTATGTAGCGCATAGGGTCTAATTCAATTCAACTGATAATAATTTATTATCCAAGCACACAATCAACAATTTTAAATTTAACATTTAAAATTAAAATGGAAATTCCAATTGAGTGAGAAGATCTCACATTTTTCCTACGCATGCAACCCATTTTCATTCCGGCTTGTTTTCTTTGCAATTTTGACATTGTATAAACATTTTATACAATTGATTAATATTCGAAATAAATCGAATAATAAATTTCCATTTAATAGATTTATTTAATTTAAACTAATAATTAAATTTCTTAAACCCATTTTCCTTAAATAAACTAACAATTTTGACTTTAAACCAATACTTTTAATAAAAAATTCCTTTTTAATAAATTTATTTAACTAAAAATTTAAATTTAACACTAAATTCCCTTTATAATAAATTTTCTTTTTTGAAATAAATTTAAATTAGTTAACAAATTAATTCTGACCAAATAAATCTTCCTTATTTGTTCTTCAAATATCTTAAATCTATATATTTTTCTTTGAAACCCTTATTTATAAAAATTTCTGGATATTCTTTTAAATGAAATAGGTGTGTGTGTGTGTGTGTGTGTATAATAGAATCATCTTCCCTTTGCTATATATATTTTATTTCATATTGAATGATCTGCATTTATATACACTAGGTTTTAATTTTCGAAAATAAATTGATAAACTAAAAACCTTGCAGCAAAACAGAGAACCATGGCCACCATCGATCGACTTCTTTCTGCCGAAGAACGCCAAACCATCACGAATCTTGCGGCGTCATGGCAGGCCGAACGCGACCATCGCAATGCCGCTACTGTTGCACGCTTCCCATCGTCGTCGTGCTTGCTTTGGCCTTTGTCAATACTGACTGCGCCCACCACTGCCGTCGAGCTCTGCGGCACCGCCCATGGCAACGTCCCCTCTAAATCGCAACTCGACTTTGACGTTGCTCGCGTGCTTCGCCTCTAGACATCGCGAATCCCCCTCCTATGAGCGCCACTTCCCAAATCGATTTCCAGACATCATTATTTTTTTATTTTGTTAATAATTGATTTCGAACGAACGAATTAGAGGAGCGGCTTCGTCTGGGTGGGATTTTTGAACGAACGAGTTGTTTTCAAGAAAATTGGGTTTCGATTATATTTTTTTATTAAATCGCTTTACGTTTTTATTTGTTTAGAAGAAAAACAAATACATGTCTTTAAAATTTTATCAGGTGTTCTATAGGATAGAACGTGTAAAAGTTCTCCTAAAAAACATTATTAAATTCATTTATTTATTTTAAATGTTAAATTTTAAATTTAAATCGCGCTGGATCTGCAGTTTAAAATCTTGATCTCCTATCGAGGCGTGCCACCAAGCGTTTATAATGCTGTATGCCTATTCTGAACGCAATGGAAAAGTTTCTGAGTCCAAATTCGATCGTATGGAGAAGATAGCTTTGTGGACCAGTTATTAAATTAAATTTCGATTTAATTTTCAGCGCGTTTTCTTATCGTACGACCAAACGACAACTTCGAATGCTATGGAAATTGAAATCTGATACTATTACAGATCCAGTGAAACTTGGTTCGTCGAATTTCGAGACTGTGTCTTGGAACGCTATTTTTAATATCGATTTAAACGATATAATTCTAAAACTAAACAAATCATTTCTGAATTCAATTCTTTCCATTATCTTCAGTATTATCATTATAGATTTTTCAAGCCTTAAAAAATATTTTTAATTAGCTTAAAACAGAAGATTCAAATTTTTACCCAAGTTCAATAAATTAAATAAAATAATTTAATTGCCAAATCCCTAGTTAAATTTGAAATTCAAGCTAAACGAAGGTTTTGTATTTAAAATCAATCAAATATTTCAATTTCAAATGTTTAAAAATTATGGGTCGTCGCATTCCTAGACACCGTACTAAGTGCACAAGCTTAATTAGTTGACCTTAACATGACTGATTTAGACCGCATAGGGTATTGGCTTTGATATCATTGTTGGAAGTGGACTAGCCCGCAGCGGAAGAAGTGGGTGAATTTCAAAATTTTACTATTTTGGATCTTTAATGGGCGTATGAAGTCTAAATGCAGTTAGATCTTAACTAAATCTTCTTTTAAATAAAATCAATATTTTGTTTAATTTGGTGAAATTCTTTTTCAAATAATTAAGGGAGTTATTTAATTTTGGATCTTTAATGGGCCTACATGTGTAGAAGTTACTTATTAAAATTTCAAATTATTTAATTTTGGATCTTTAATGGGCCTACATGTGTAGAAGTTACTTATTGAAATAAATGTGAGAAAGAAACCTTTAGTTTACTTCTCTAATAATTATGCAATTAATTAATGGAGTAAAAAAAACATTAATTGAAGAGAGAGAAACCTCTCATTTTTGCCTCTGATTAGATTGATAATATGGTAATAAGCATGTTAACATTTCAAATGATTGTTTTATTTGGAATGCATTAGTCCAATTTGATTTAATTAATTACAAATGATTCTTAGCACATCATGTGACGATCCACATTTTAGAATGTTTAAATTGACAATAAGTCACACATGTCCAACTTAAATAATCCGAAACATAGATAATCAATTGGGTTAGTTAAGAAAAATAAGAAAAGAAGAAGAAAACAAACACAGAATCTCGCTGCGGAAGGATAAAATATAGTAATCAAATAAACAGTTCATGAAGCTATTTATATTATACATTTAATTATAATTTATACAACATTTATCAGAGTTATATACACAACAAGGATAAATAATTAATGCAACAGACAACATGATGTAGGAATATTAACAGCAATAGTTTACCAAATCTTCGTCTTCATCCTCCAGAATAAATCTTCAAAAGGCTGAGGACTTAGGGCTGACCCAAGCGTAATGAAAAGACAAAACACTCAAGTCGGGACTAAAATATTCTTTTGTGAGTCAAATCGATATCGCGTATAACATGAGTGTCATGGCGTCAGAGATATTATGGGGTTCCAAATCTCATATCCCGTGTATAACGTGCGTGCAATAACTCAAGAGATGTTACGGGATTTTCCATCTCTTAAGGATCCGTCAAAGTATTAATATGTAGTAGAATACACTACATATATGATGTCTAATTAATAAAATAAATATCAAAATAGCGTTAAGGCTTTACACTGATCCCCCTAAACGCATTTTTAAGCATTGTTGTACAGTTTGCAAATGAAACACTAGTAAATCATTGGTGGATAACGATGCACCGTGATACGACAACACTAAATCAAAATCATAGTGGTCTCATATAGGGATAAAAGTATGAAAAGACACATAAGACAATGCCCAAGGTAGGATAATACCAGTTCGGGTTGCAGGGCTGGTGGTAATGCATCATAGCCACGACTACCCACCGCGTCCATCAATCCTATATCGAGTCAAAGGGAGGCTATTAAAGTCAAGGTGCACCAATCGAAGCCAACAACAAGAGTAATAATTTGGACTGATTCCAAGAAAATTGAAGAACGAATGTCCGCTTAGGGTAATTAGCCCAGTTGGCCCTGTCAAGCCATCCGATTTAAGTCGTTTCAAATAGAAACAAGTGTCGGGGTCTATCCATCATCGTTCTCTTTCTTAAAATCCAGAAACGATGCCAAATCAAACCACTTCGTGCTTGAGTCTCCTTCACTTACATAGTTGTTAAAATGGTTCCAATATTGACAAAGAGTATGCCAATAAGAGGTCCCGGTCTCTTTAGCAACCAAATGTCGTTTTACACACCGGTTGGTACTCTTACATTTCAAAAACAATTCGTACTTGATATCAAAATATCGTATCCACCTCAAAATCAAATTCATTTCAAAATCGTCATATTTACTCAAAATATACCATTTCACTTCAAAATCACTTTCTCCTCAATCTCTTTATTTTGCTTCCAAAATTGTTTCGAATTTCCATTTAGGTTATAACTTCATTTTAACCAAATTTGTATTTAAATCAACGATTTATATATGAACATTCCTACCTTGACCAGTTTGAATTTTTAGAAAATAGTTTAAATAGTTTAAAATAATTAAAAATTAAAATAGTTTAATATAAAATAGTTTGAGTACTAAAAGTGCTTTATATAGTAAAATGGCTTAGAAATCAAAATAATTTGACTAACTAAAAGATAGGTTTTAAATAGTTTGTATTTAAATATTTTGTTTGAAAATAGTTTCAAAGTCAAATAGATCCAATTTCAAATCTTCCAATTCAAATCAATTTCAGTTTCCACTTCCATTTAAATCAATTCAATTTCGATTTCAATTCAAATGAACTTCGATTCCAATTTTAATTTAAATCCATACTAATTTTGATTCCAAATTAATTTGATTTTGATTTCAATCCTAATTAATTTCAATTCAATTCTAATTTGAATTAATTTCATTTCAATTCTTAATTTTAAACCATTTCGATTAATATAAATTCAAGTTTGATTTCAGAATATCGATTTAAATCACTAAAATTACATTTAACTTCCATATTCAATTTAAGATTCAAATCTTTATAAATAATTCAATTCCGAGCCTAAATTTCGAAGTATACTTTTACTCGGATTTATTTCAAAGTTCGAGTAAGAGTTCAAATCTTTTTTTAAAACAAATTAATTTCTAGAATTAATGTGGTTTCTCAATTATGACTTCAAAATTTAAAACCCGATTCTAACAATTCTGGTTGACAAGTTCATTTTTAACATTTCAAGCTCGAGTTCAAAAATGATTCCATTTCCATAAATTCGATTTTATTTCTTAAAATCAAAATCATTTAAATAATTTCAAAACATAATTTTTAAAACAATTTAATTTCACCAATCTGGTGTCCATATATAATTTACTATCCTATGGCTAAGTGAATCCATTTTTCAATTTAATTTCAGTGATGGATATATATCATTTCAATCCAAAATAAATGTCATGGGTATATATCATTTCATCCTATTTCTTAATTTATACGAAATAGTTCGATTTACAGTTTGATATACTATAAGTAATATACAGGATGTTAGCAGGATATATTAAAATAAATAAACATCCAAATCATCCAGAACATCAATCAATAGCATCCATCACATTCAATATCCAAATCAGCCAATAATTCATGACAATTTCACAATTATTCAGGTAATTTACTGGAATTAAATTCCAATTTCAAATTTAACTGTAAATTTTAATACCTATAATCAATTCATATGTTAATTTTTATTTTCATATAATAGTCAATAAAATTAGATAGCTTCACTATCCAATTTTAACTGACATAAAAATAATATAATACGTCATGAGCTTTAAAAATACTCGACTTTTATTTGAAACGGAAAATATTTCAAATTCAAATAAATGCCACTTCGATTCCACACCAAAGCCTTGGTCAATACGATTCTGACGCTGCTTGTTTCATCCAATTTCGACCTCGAATGGAGAAGATACAAATTTTTTAATATTTGAATATAATTTATACAAATAATAACCTAATTAATCAAGGCCTCATGATCTAGCTTCAGGAAATCAAGGTTGTCCCTTTTCATCTTGTCTTCATCGCGATCAGGCACAAATCGAACCCATCATGTCATCGCTTTCTTCGATGGCCGCTACCTCGTCGTTGCCCTACAAGTTGATCGGAGACCATCATCGTGTAGCTCTAGCCACCACGCACCCACGCTTGAAGGCCAGTCAAGCTTGATGCTTTCCCATTCTCGAAAATTTCCATGAAATGCACATCAAACGCAGCCCTCCTCTGCCTCCTTTCAACGGCGATAGACGATCTCCACCGTTGGATGGAAAAGTCTCGACATGCTCTACGACATTCCAGTTGATAGCGAAGCCTGTAGGTCGATGTATTGGAATAAATCGAGGGTGGATGCTTGGTTAATTTCGTCCATTGGAAAGAAGATGGAGGCACTAGGGTTTTCTGGTGTGTGTGCTCGCGTATACATACATGTAGATATATTATTTTATTATTATTTCGACCACGTACTTTTCCTGACGAACTCCAAACGAAACGTGCCGCGAGGCGTTTATAATATTTTACCCCTGTCCAAACACAATGGAACATATTTCGAGGTGTAATTCAATCGTCTGTGGAAAATAGCTTTTTGAATCGAATTAAAATAATAAATTTCCAATTTTAATTTCAATACTTTTCTATCCCGCACGACCAAACGGTAACTCCAAATGCTATGAATTCGAAGTTCGATAATAATACACTATTACGGATCCAATTGAACCAGTTTCATCGAATTTCAAGACCGTGTCCTGGAATGCTATTTTAACATGTCGATTAAATCGAACGATTTTTCAAAATTGACAAAATTACTTGAAATATCATTTTTGAAAAACTTAACAACTCAATTATAATTCAAATAGGATTTATATCCATATTAGAAACCATTTTGATTCATATTAAATCATAAATTCAATTATTCATCCTTATTCCAAATATTAAATTTACTATTCACTAAAATCATTCAATCGCTATATTTGAAATTCAAAAAAATTCACTAATTCAACCAAAATCTCCATATTCAAAATCAAGTAATATTTCAAATTAAATATTTAAAAATATATTAAATGTTCAAAACCAAATGACCAAAATTCCGTGTCATTATATTCCTCCCCCTTAAAAGAACTTCGTCCTCGAAATTGCTAAGGTAGGGAAAAAAAATGCTCCAAACCCATTTTTTTTCAAAACCTATTTGGTTAAAAATTTATTATTACTATTTGCTAAGTCTTTTAGACTCACCCAAATCCACTAGTTCCTATTTATCCCTCAAATTCCATTAATTGAAGTAATAATTTCGAAAAAAATTTAGTTAACAAAAATTTTCCAAAATTTTTCAACACCTTAATTTTCTAAATTTTTTTGGCAGAGTCTCCCTTGTACGGAGAGCCTTTTGCAATATGACAAAAGTGATAAAAAATATATACATCGACCCATACGGTCGAAAATACAATATATATCTATATTTATTCCATTATTGTATTTAATCTAAGATCGTACCTTTATTTAGCGTATATTAAGCGAGCGAGCTTACTTTATACGAAATTTTGCAACCCAAATCTAATCCACTAGTCTCCTTGTACCTATACTTACTTAATTTAAACAAATAAGTCCCAAAAATATGAAATTTACTAACATTTATTTATTTTAACAATTAACACATGAATTTCGCAAGCAATGCATGTTACAACATGTATATTTAGAGTGTACCTACAATTTCAAGGTCCCAACGCTTAGTCTTTCACTTTCAATTCAATTTATATACCATTTATACAATTTCAGATGCTTCACAACTAATTATAAGCAATCAGTTCATATCAACACATATTATATCTATATTCATTTCAAGTTGATTCTAAAACAATATATTCACTTACCATTTATGTGCAAAATTTTGTTTACTTCCGTTTATGTTAAAAGACGATTTTTTTTCATGCAAATTTGGTGTTATTCGTTTAATAAAATAACTACTCCAGTTTATAAACCATTTCAAATTGGTTCTAAATCAATTTATCAATTTCTTATTGATTCACCTTCAATTTGTTCATAAATCTTGTTCCCTTAACTTTTCATATTCAACAACAATCCAGTTCATGCCAACTTGTTTATGAACAATTTCATAAATTTATTTGAGCCAAGCTTCCATCCAAAAATATTAACTTAAGTTAATTCGTTTACTTCCAATTAGTTCAACTATATAACTTAAGTTTATATCCCTTGCAACAAATTCCATTCCAATTTTAGATTGATTATTATTCCAAATATTCAGTTCCATTTAACTCAAGTCTCATCCCAATATCCCATTCACTAGTTAATTCATCTAATTAGCTTACTTTCACTTTATACTTCACAATTAATTTTTTATATCAACAATCACTCCATTTAATTTACTTGAGCTCAAATTCATTTTATAATTCAAGTTTGGATTTTTATCTCTGCACCAAAATATTAACCAGTTTTATTTTGGTTTTTCTGTTCCATTTTTCCACTTTACAAGTTCTACAACTTATATTTCACATTTCCAAGTTATAAGTTCAAAAGTTTACTTCCTTTCCGGGTTCACACCTTCAAATGAATATCCCATTCATTTCGCCAAATAAATTTTCATTTAATTAATTTACATTCATCGATTCACATTTATATCCAATTACACATTCCTTTGTCGCTCTCATTTATATTCTCCATATTCAATTAGTTGCATTCAACTAATTAAAACTCAATCCATTTAATTGATTCATTAATTCTTTCATTAATTTACTTCATTAATTCCATTCAAATCACAATCAATTAAATTTCTAAATTTAATTCAATTAACTTAACTTAAGTTGAATTTCATTTAATTTTATATCTCAATCCCAATCGATATAATTTCTAATCCAACCCAATTTTTGACCAAGCTTGCGTTAAAGTTCATTCATTTTAACTTACTCAAATTAATATTTATTTCCAAAACCCAAATTCCATACTTTCTTTCTCATTAAAATCATATTCTATTTATAAGTTCATATCTTATTTTCTGATGTTTTTCCCAACATTTAAATTAAAATTCCAAAACTGAAACAACCGTGTTTTATTTTAAATCATTTGAAACCATAATATATATAGCTCTTTTTGGTTTAACAAACCATTTTCTTGGAATTTCAAATCAACTTGATTTTATCAAAAGCAATTCCCTCGGAATTTCCAAAACAACACTTGACTTTTTTCAACAAAAATCTCTATATCAAATTATTACAGTAGCAATTCGTCACTTAGAAACTCAAAAATGAACACCGATGATGTCGCGATCGTCATCGGTATTATTTTCTAGCGACTGAAGTGAGTTTAATGCTTTATTAGTTCCTAAACCCATTTTTAAACAATTTCTATTCAAAATGCCATCAAAATAACACTCCATTATTCTTTACAAATCAGGAAAAACATTTCCAAAACCTCTAAGATTTAAAAATTCCCAAACACTCAGTCCAAATTCATTTAAAGCATTTTCCACAAATTTTGGGACTTAAATTTCCAAATCCTGCTTTGAAGCCATTTTTAGTTACAACTCATATGTATAATCATATTTGTACAATTTCTATTTTTTTTATATAAAACATTTCAATTTTTATAATCTTGTTTAGATTATAATATTAACAGCCAAATATTCCAATTATACTATAGTAATTTAATGAAATTGTTTCTTTTATATCAAAATATAGTTTGGGTAAATTTTTTCATTTACCTTCTTTTCAAAACAATACCGTGTCAGTTTACCTTGTTTAAGAGTTTAGAAACCCTATCGATACAGTTGTACTTCCCGTACCGATCAGAATTCATAAACACTCAGTCGATAATTCAACACAGTATGAAACATTTTATATTCACAAACAAGTACGCTCTCTCATATATACACACACACTCAAGAACCCATTCTAGGGTATTACTACCCTATCTTTAATGAGTCAAACCATACAAAGTTAAGGTTATCGCTAAACCAAAGCTTGGATACCAACTATGATGCCCCACATTTTGGAAGGTCTAAATTGACAATAATCCACATATGTCCAACTTAAACAATCCGGAACATAGATAATCAATGGGATTAATTAAGAAAAATAAGAAAAGAAGAAGAAAAACAAACACAAAATCCTACAGCAGAACAATAAAATATAATAATCAAATAAATAGTTCATGAAGCTGTTTATAGTACACATTTGATGATTATAATTTATACAACATTTATCAGAGTTATATACACAACGGGGATAAATAAATAATGCAACAGACAATATGATGCAGGAATAATAATAGCAATAGTGTACCAAATCTTCGTCTTCGTCCTTTAGAATAAATCTTCAATAAGCTAAAAACTTAGAGCTGACCCGAGCGTAATGAAAAGATAAAACACTCGGGTTAGGACTAAAATATTCTTATGTGAGTTAAATCGATACCGCATATAACATGAACGCCGTGGCGTTAGTGATGTTTATGGCGTTTCATATCTCCTATCCAATGTATAACGTGCGTGCAATTAACTCAAGAGATGTTACGGGATTTTCCATCTCTTAAGAATCTGTCAAAATATTAATATGTAGTAGAATACGCTACATATATGATGTCTAATCAATAAAATAAATATCAAAATAGCGTTATGGCTTTACACTGAACCCCCTTAACGCGTTTTTAAGCATTGTTGTACAGTTTGCAATAAAACACCAGTAAACCGTCGGTGGATAGGGATGCGCCATAATACAACATCACTAAATCAAAATCGTAGTGGTCTCGCATAGGGATAAAAATATGACAAGGTATGTGAAGCAATGCCCAAGGTATGATACTGCTAATTTGGGTCGGAGGGTTGGTGGTAATGCATCAAAGCCATGACCGCGCACCGCGTAAATCCATCCTATATCTAGTCAAAGGGAGGCTATCTCAAATCAATCTGCACCAATCAAAACCAACAACAAGAGTAATAATATGAACCGAGTCCAAGAAAATCGAAGAACGAATGTCCGCTAGGGGTAATTGGCCCACTTGGCCTTATCAAGCCATCCTGTTTAAGTCATTTCAAATTGGCATAAGTGTCGAGGTCTATCCATCATCATTCTCTTTCTTCAAATCCATCAAATGATGCCAAATCTAGCCACTTTGTTATGGAGTCTCCTTCGCGTACATAGTCGTTAAAGTGGTTTCAATATGCCAATAAGAGGCCCTCGTCCTTTTAACAAACAAACGTCGTTTTACACACCGATTTGTAATTTTACATTTCGAAAACAATTTGTACTTGATACCAAAATATCATATCCGCTTCAAAATCAAATTCATTGTGAAATCATTGTATTTACTCAAAATATACCATTTCACTTCAAAATCATTTTCGCCTCAAATCTCTATTTCGCTTTCAAAATTGTTTTGAATTTCCACTTAGGTTAAAATTCATTTTAACCATATTCGTATTTAAATCAACGACTCAAATATAAACATTCCCATCTTGAACATTTTGGATTTTAGAAAATAGTTTAAACAATAAAAATAATTAAAAAAGGTTAAAATAGTTTAATATAAAATAGTTTGAGTACTAGAAGTGCTTTATAAAATAAAATGGCTTGGAAATAAAAATAATTTGAATATTTAAAAGATAGGGTTTTAAATAATTTGTATTCAAATAGTTTTTTGAAAATTGGTTCAAAGTCAAACTGATCCAATTTCAAATCTTCCAATTCAAATCAATTTCAATTTCCATTTAAATAGATTGAATTCCAATTTCAATTTGAATGAATTTCGATTTCAATTTTAATTCAGAACAATTACGATTTCGATTCCAAATTAGTTCGATTTCGATTTCGATTTCAAATTAGTTCGATTTCGATTTCAATCCTAATTAATTTCAATTCAGTTATAATTAGAATTAATTTCATTTCAATTCTCAATTTTAAACCATTTCGATTTATATAAATTCGAGTCAGACTTCAAAATATTGATTTAAACCGCTTAAATTACATTTAACTTCCATATTCAATTTAAGATTCAAATATTTATAATTCAATTCTGAGCCCAAATTTCAAAATATCCATTTAGATTACTTTTACATGGATTTATTTCAAAGTTCGAGTAAGAGTTCAAAAAATGTTTTTCTAAGCAAATCAATTTTCGAAATTCAAGTGGTTTCTCAATTATGACTTCAAAATTCAAAACATAATTCCAACAATTCCGATTGACAAGTTCATTTTTAACATTTCAAGCTCGCGTTCAAAAATGGTTCCATTTCCATAAATCTGATTTTATTTCTTAAAATCAAAATCATTTAAATAATTTCAAATCACAATTTGAAAATCATTTAATTTAACCAATCTGATATCCGTATATAATTTTATATCCTGTGGCCAAGTGAATCCATTATTTCAATTTAATTTCAATGATGGACATATATCATTTTAATCCAAAATCAATGGGAGAGGTATATATCATTTCAACATATTTCTTAATTTATTTGAAAAAATTCGATTTACAGTTTCATATACTGCAAATAATATACAGGATGATAGCAGGATATATCAAAATAAATAAACATCCAAATCATCTAAAACATCAATCAATAGCATCCATCACAATCAACATCCAAATCAGCCAATAATTCACAACAATTTCATAGTTATCAGTATCAGGTAATTTATTGGCAATTAAATTCTAATTTCTAATTTAACTGTCAATTTTAATACTTACAGTCAATTCTTATGTCAATTTCGTTTTCAAATAAAAGTCAATAAAATTAAACAACTTCACAATCCGATTTTAATGAACATAAAAATATTATAGTACGTTGTGAGCGTTAAAAACACTCACCTTTTATTGAAAGTAAAAAAAATTCGGCTTAAAATAAATGTCACTTCAATTCCATGCCAAAGCCTTCATTGATATGATTTCAACACCGCTTGTTTCGTCCAATTTCGACCTCGTATGGAGAAGATACACATTTTATAAGATTTGAATGTAATTTATACAAATAAACTTTTTTTATGTAACCTAATTAATCAAGGCCTTACGTTCTAGCTTCAGGAAATCAAGGCCATCCCTTTTCGTCTTATCTTCATCACGACCAGGCACAAATCGAAACCATCATGTCGTCGCTTCCTTTGATCGTCGCTACCTCATCATTACCTTATAAGTTGATCGGAGACCATCATCGCTTAGCTCTAGCCACCATGCGGCCATGCCTCAAGCTTGGTGCTTTCACCTTCTAGAAAATCGCCATGAAATGCACACCAAATGCAACCCTCTTCTGCCTTCATTCGACGACGATAGACGATCTTCACCGAGGGATGGAAAGGTCTCAACGTGCTCTACGACATTCCAGTTGACGGTGAAGCCTATAGGTCGATGGAGTAGAAGAAATCAAGGGTGGAGGTTAGGTTAGTTTTGGCTATTAGAAAGAAGATGGAGGCACTAGGGTTTTCTAGTGTGTGCTCGTGTATATATACATGTAGATACATTATTTTATTATTATATCCACTATTCAAGTACTTTTCCTAAAGAATTCTAAACAAAGCATGCCACTAGGCTTTATAATGTTTTACCCCCATTCCAAACGCAATGAAATATGTTTCGAGGCCTAATTCGATCGTATGTGGAAAATAGCTTTTCGAATCGAATTAAAATAATAAATTTTCAATTTTAATTTCAACGCATTTCTATCTCGAACGACCAACGGTAACTCCAAACTCTACAAAATTTGAAATCCAATATTAATATACTCTTATGGATCCAATGGAGCAAGTTTTGTCAAATTCCGAGACTGTGCCCCGGTACGCTATTTTAATGTGTCGATTAAATCGAACGATTTTCAAAATCGACAAAATTACTTGAAATTCCATTTTTAAAAACATATCAATTCAATTATAATTCAAGTAGAATTTATATCCATATTAGAAACCATTTCGATTCTAATTAAATCACAAATTCAATTATTCATCCTTATTTAAAATATTAAATTTACTATTCACCAAATCCATTTAATCGCTATATTTGAAATTCTAAACCATTTCACTAAATTGACCAAAATCTCCATATTTAAAATCAATTAATATTTCAAATTCAATACTTAAAAATATATTAAACGTTCAAAACCAAATGACCAAAATTCTGTGTCGTCACACATCACATGCGCCCATGTGTATAGCGTAAGTGCAACATATAAAAATATACAAAGCTAATGTAAACATTACAAAAATGTTGAGATTTACACCACAATGAACACCATTCCCATTATATATGCCTTTGTCACCCTAAAAATGAACAATTTTATTTATTTATCAATATATAAATACATACATACATATGTGTGTGTATACCGTAAATACACACACATACAATTAATGTTTAGCATAACAGTTCAAATAAAATAAATTTAATTTCAATTACAAGCAGTAAATCAAAGAATTGTAAGACTAATGAAAATGGTTTGAAACAGCTGTGAAAAGATTACTTCCTTTTTAACTGGAGATATAATTTTTAATTAAATGGAATTTCAAATCATTGATTTAATGTTTCCCATTATCGTTCAAAAGAAAGAGTTAATCTTAGAATGATTTGAAACCTGACAATTAAAACATCAAATTAATTGGATGGCAAAGATTAATTAATGCGATTATTGCCAAATTTTAATTACATAGCAACCCATGTCTAAATATTCAAGTGTAAATCTTTTGATATGAAAACCTAAATTATGAGCAAAATTTCAATTATATTCTTTTTTTTTAAACACCAAAATCAAACGACATAGGCATATACAGATTTGATATAAGAATATCTAGATCTAGATTAAACAAACTTTGTAAACAATCACATAGCGTACAAAAAATAAAATTAAGAAGGTCTGGATCTAGGTTAAATTAATTAATCAAACAATCATACAAGAGATAGAAAATGAGATGTTATAATTCATAACAAAATAGCATTGAACAAAAGAAAATATTCTATGCTTTAACATGATAGAACAATTTATTCAAGCAAGGGAATGGAGATATTCAAATCAAGATTCAAATTTCCAAGTATGAACAGAAGGAAAAGATGGAGATTAAGGGGATAAGAACAAATTATAAGATATGCAAATATAGAATTATACACACATACAATTACCTTGGGATGAAGCATGTAGAAACACATTGAATGACGGAACAATAACTAGATCTGATTGAACACTCTCTAGATCCGATAGACCGTGCCCTTCATCACACCTTGATTTGTGGCTTCTCCTCAGATTTCAAAAAAATCACCATCCTACTTTGTAAGAGAAGAGCGAACCACCTTTTTAATTTAGTTTGATGTTGATTTGAATTTTTTTTCGATGTTTCTTTGGATGAAGTTTCAGCCACGAATGAATGATAGAGAAGAGGAAGAAAAGAGAACAAAAACAATTCACGTTCTCTTCTATGTACTTCCAAAAATGAGGAGGTTTAGTTTTTAATAGAATTAAAGAAACCTTTTCCTATTCCCCAATTAAAACTTCCTCCTTTATTTCTCTTCTTTAGATTTCAATTAATCTTATTAATTGATTTCCTCCTCTTACCATTATATGGCTGATCCAAGCACATTGCAAATAGAAACTTTTCCAAATAAAAGGAAACAACTTTTATGTAATTATTTATTACTCAAAACATGTTTAAAATTATACCGATATCGCATACCAATATAAGCATATATAACTTTTATATATGCATTAAAATAATTACCATCCACATTCAAAACAATAAATAAGTTAACAATAATTAATATTCCAAAAATATTAACTAATTCAATAAGTTTGCAAAATTTTACAAACTAATTAAATTGTATGGTTTTCGAAAAAATCACAAATGCGGTTGTGCGACTCAGAGGTATGAATTCAGTCAGTGATTAATATTGAACAATTCAAGTATTAATGTTCACACGTCACTTAGCAGGTGGTATAGCAGTTTGGCTGAATTCATTGCTTACAGGTCTTTTTGGTAAAATCAAATTTACTTATTACAAGCAGTACCTAATAGGGACAATTATTTACACCAATTCTCTTCATCAAAACTGTATCACATTTGGACTTTTGGAATTTGATAATGGTCAAAATTCCAATATCATCCACATTCAACTTTATTGTCTAAACACAAAGTCCTTGATTAGATAATAAAAATTATTATTAATCAAAATTCCTTGGCTAGAGACTGTGTCTTTAAGGTGACTTGAGTTGACATGATACTAATCCCATATAACTGAGGAGACGAATCTTCTATTGAATAATGCTTCACTTCCAATACTTCCACTCGACCTAACTATAGTCATTCGATGGAACGCCATGCCATGATTTGACCATTATCAAAGTGTAGCTTTCATATTGAAGATCCACAGTATTCTCAAGTCGAGAGTACTGTGTAAATCAGTCACATCAATATTTTCTATTTGACCTTTGTTATATTAACTAACAAAAACCATCGAGTGATTCGTTCCATAGTTATCCAATAACTATCAACACGTAACCCCTAGGTTCCCCCGGCAGTCATGAGTAATACACTTCCTAAATTTGGAGAGCGTTACATACTCTAGTCTCAATGGATACATCGATATCCAACCTCGATGAATCCTGACTAGGAACATTTAAAATGGTATATTTGTTTTATTGTGATAAATTACTCACGGTTACAACAATTTATAACTAGTATCACAAAATGTATCATTTGTGGATTTTATATTAAATATACTTCTAATTAAATTAATTAATTAATAAACCACATTATATCAAATATATAATAGAAAGAAACACCTTTATTGTGAATAAGATTGGTTAATGAGTTGGATATTTGTAACAAAATTACATAATTCCTCTAGGTCATATCTTTGACTCTATCATTTATATAGTATAAGTCGCATTGCATTCATGGATACCACTTATTCCTTTTAGAGAGAGCCATTATTCCTATTACATCTTATAAGAATGAGCCTCAAATAAGGAACATTGTTATGAATTCCACCTCTGGAGTCGAGGAGAAGGCGGGATCATGGACTGCTAACATCGACTTGTAGAACATGTTCAGTAAGATGGTGCAAACATTGTTTGTAATGTTAGTTGCTTCTACTGCATATACTGGTGCTAGTGCTCCAATGCAAGCACCAAGGGGTGACTTTGCCAAATTGAGAAAGGATTTCTCTATTCTGGGTGGCAAACTATTTCTTGGAACGAAATCAACCATCAAAGTGTAGAATTGGTTGGACGCCTATGAACACATCTTTAAGGATGTGGAGTTTAAAGATTTGATAAAGAGAAAGATCACCTAAATACAGCTTCTAGGGAGGACAATAGGGTGGTGGAATGCCATCAAGATTACTCTTCCCAAGGACTAGATTACTTGGGAGCAGTTCAAGGAAGGGTTTGAAGAGAAGTATATACCGGCTTCTTAGAAGTCGATGCTCTTCTAAAAGGTTGCTGACATGAGATAGGAGGATGTGACAGAGTACGTGGCTGAGTTTGAAAATCTATAGAATTATGGTCTATCTTTCATCGATACTCCATTTAAGAATAACAATAAGTTTATTATGGACTTGGATGATTATCTTGGGGAGAAGCTTGTAGGGCATATTGATGAGCTATTTGAGAGGCTGCTGGAGAAGGTACTTCTACATGAGAGTCTATACCCTAAGCACTCCTAAGGATGAGCCGAAGCCGCAAGCTAGCACGGGAGGCAAGAGAAAGTGAGACGACAACAAGAAGAAGCAACTTCTAAAGGGTGGCCAGAAGAAAGGCAAGTAGGAGCTACTTGCTACAATTGTGGAGATAAGGGTCATCTTAGCAGAGATCGTAGAAAGAGAAGAAAGGATGTTTCAACTGTAACAAGCTAGGGCATATGAAGAAGGATTTCCCAGAACCGCTGTAGAATAAACATGTTGTGTCTGCTTACACTTTGAACGTTGTTCCAGCTTCATCGAGTGCTCCATTGATGAAGGAGAAAGGAAAGAGCATCATTATATAAGGTATGCTTTTTATTTTTGATAAACCATGCATGCTTTACTTTATATTGAGGCTCCAAATTCCTTCATATTTAGTGATTTGGTAGATAGATTAGAATTGAAACCCAAGATAGTCATTGACCTTTGATTGTCACCAACCCTATTGGAGGATTGACTCGCCTATGCATGGTTTGTCAAGGTTTAGTAAATTGATTCATATATGTTTGTTTGTGATTACTTTGTTTATGATTTTGTAGGGTTTGGTATTAAACTAGGGATGGACGGGCTGAGGAAGTAGGCGGTAGTGGTGGATTGTGAGAGGATGTTGGTGACAGTTGGGGCTATGGGGTGGACTATAGTGATTAGCTATCTGCTAAAGGATGGAGTTGTGGTTAGCATTCTATATTCACTTGAGACTCTGCGGATGAGTCGTCATCTGTGCCTATAGCGAGAGAGTATCTGGTCATATTCAAGAAGGTGACTGAGTTACCACCACACTGAGAGATTGAGTTCTGCATAGACTTAGTTAGGGATGCCAGATCGGTAATCATGCCCTTGTGGCGTTTGTCACCTAGAGAGCAGAAGGAGTTGGAGGTGAAAGTTAATAATTTATCGAGGCGAGGGTTCATTTGTAGGAGCATATCTGAGTGGGGTGCACCTATAAGTGCACTGGCTGTTATCTGGCCTTTTGGGCCGGCTGTATTCAGACCGACTAGACAAGTTATACTGGGCGATCATTGAGGAAGACAACCCAGAGAGATTATTATTATGCGTAGAGATCAAGCATAGGTAATGATATGAAGCGATGATCAATCGAGCCTACGGATAGACTCTCCTGAATATTCGAAGTATGGAATAATGTCTCCCTTAGGCGGGGGTTCAGTGTCTATCCCTTTCCTTAGGGGATCGGTATATATCCTCAATTAATGTCCCAAACTTGGTAAGAACGATACAGAGTGACAAGGAAGGCCTCATGAGGCTACATTCCAAGTTTCAAGTCATTTGGAGTTCATATGCTTAAGATATTGACAAACTATTTCACCTATCAAAAGGGATTGGTATAAAAGGGATCGGTATAAAAGGATCGATATAAAAGGAATCGTCCATATTCAGATTTTACTACATATTGCATCAATGATCGGTCAATTACTCAAAATCTACATATGCTATCAACATGAAACTTGGAGTATAAGCTAACTAGGACATGTGGAACACCCCATAGGGATCACATGGAATTTGGAGCAAGTTGGAGGGATCGGTACCTATCCCTTTAGAGGGATCGGCAGAAATCAAAATTCAAGCGACATTGCTTCACGGAAGATGCAATATCTCACAAACCGTACATCATAATTTCATGAAATTTGGAGAGCATGTAACTAACATCATGGGGCATCCCTCATAGGGATCGCATCCCATTTGGATGCATTTATAGGGATCGGTATCGATCCCTGTTGTGGGTCCTAGTGGACCTGCAAACTTTTGGGTCGCCTCATCTTGGTCTCCTTAACCTTCTGCCAAAATCTCGGTCCAATTCGTGCATATCTTCCTCTATAAATACAGCAGGCATGGTGTCAGAAAAAAGATCCGGCTTTCTCTACGGAGCCTCTGCCATTTTTAATCTTCAATTTTGTACTATGGATCCTAATTGATCCAAACATTCTTGTAATGATAATCAAGTGGAAGATCAATAAAAATATAAAGTGGACGTACGCCAAGATTACCGAACCACTATAAAAATCTATGTATTCATTTATGATATTTTCTTTGTTTTAATTTCATTCTTCATTTAATCTCTACTAGATTTTATTGGGTGTTGATGCCCATTTTTGGCATCAACATTCTAATGCTTTCATTGAGAAATTAACTCTCAGGTTGATTGGATCTCATCATCTACTTGTGGATTGTCATATTCACGAGATTATTAACCCGCAAACTTTCTATTTTACTTAGATTTGAAGGAAATCTAAAGGAAGCTGATAGCCATGGTTAGAGGAACTAAGTTTACATCCCGTGTTTTTAGAGGATTTGACTATGCTAATGTTCTTGTTTGGAGTTGTTCATGTGTTCATGTCTATTTGGAAGGGATCGGACTCACACATGTATGCATGTTCTTGCGATTAAATGTTGAAGTTTGCACTCAAGTAAACGAAGGGCCTAACCCTCTCTTAAAGCCATGTTGGCCGATGCCTCTCACAAGGCTATAATGGTCGATCCCTCTCTAATCTCAACTACAATCAATCCCTCCAAAAAGCTTATATATTGATCGCTCCAAAAATCTTATATACCAATCCCTCCAAAAAGCTTGTATACCCCTCCAAAAAGCTTGTATATCGATTCCTCCAAAATGCTTATATACCGATCCCTTTAGTATATATACCGCCTCTCTCCAAGGTATGTATATACTGATCCCTCTTCAAAGTATATATAATAGTCCCTCTTTATAGTATATATACCAATCCCTCAAGCTATATTGATCCCTCAAGCTATAACGATCCCTCAAGCTGATATTCATGCTCCATACATATCCCTCTACAAATTGGTTCATAACCGATCCCTTTGGCCGATTCCTCGTTCACATCCTCATAGCGGATCCCTCTCGTATGGCAAACTACCGATCCCTTACCAAGCCAATTCAGCCAATCCCTTTATTACCAATTTCTCTCTCAAAACCCCTACCTGACCGATCCTTATACCCAAAAAATAGATTGGGTACGATCCATTTTTAAAAAATTACGAATTAGGTACGAACCATTTTCATAAAAAATAGGTCTATCCGCTTTCCTTACGTCCTGTGACTGACCAAGGCATAAAGGATCAAGCGGTAGATTTTGAGTTACAACCAGGGAATGGACAAGCAACCGCTACTTAAATGATACTCCTAAAGGCTGAAGAACATAAGTGATGTGACTCTAAGCAAACCCAAGAAACTTTGGTCCAAAGTCAAACTCAAGTAAAACCAAGATTTTCTCCTAGCAAACACCAAGATTACTCCAAGCTCCGTTCTTCACTGACTCAGCACTTCGAATTCAGTGGCTCTAAACAAATCAATTGCTGACTCCAAGAAAATAGAAAATTTTCTAGGGTCGGACTCCAAGAAAAATATCACCAATCCACCAAATGTTGGAAATCATGCATACATTATCCACAATCATAACAAGTAGCCTTAAAAACGAGCCGGATCGACGATGACTGAATCATCTCCCCCCTCAATCAAAGCCTATTCATTGAAGCCGTTCAGTGTGCAGAATATTCGAGGAAATTCAATATACCAATCATATCGGTTTACTCAAGGAAAACTGATCCGGGATTACATTTCATAAAATTCGAGTGGCATGCAAATTCCACCAAAACGATATGTGCCATCGAATGCAGATGCTTTTTGATATTCCTCAAAGGTGTATCGATCGTGGGATTTATGCGATTATCGCCCAAATCCATCTCTACATTCAATCAACCGAATCAGAAATTTTTCGGGCAGTTTAGAATGTTTGTGACTCACACCAATGATGTGGTTCCATTGTCTAATTTATTCCAGATGTTAGGTAAGCGGCCTAAAGACTTCCTATAGAGATTCAATGTCATCGTCATCGTCCCTAAAGCAAGCAATCTCAGCGAGGATATCATACTGATAAGTTGATGAGGGGAATCAATCCTCAGGCGGATTTTGGCAGCTAGTTAGCTAGAGAGCCTCCTACGACCTTGGATCCTCTCTATTACAAAATAAATTAGAAAATAAGCAAGGATGAGATAGTGCGGACTTGGAGAAAAAACAATATGGGCCCATCGGCTAAGGACTCGGATTCCAGGAGATGACACAGGATTTCAAAATTCGACTCATATACTCATTTGAATGATTCAGTCGATAATATCTACTTGAAGACTCACGACTCATAACGGTACTGAAAACCAGTCTCGAGAGAGTCCACCGAAGCCCAGAGAAAATCTAAGAAATGTTGTATATTCCAAGATGCACATGGTCCTAACACTGTCGATTACAAACACCTATGAGATGTGATTAGAAAGCTGTTTCGCAGAGGAAAGATTCAATTGTATGTGCAAGCCCTGCAGAATGGTGCATATGGAACATCCGATGCCTATTAATAAAGAACTCCTACTATAAATCGGATAGCTAACGGTCGATATCCCGCTGAAAGGAGCTAGGGGCAAAGTTAAATAGCAAGCACATGAAGCTGCTTCACTCTTCAATGAGATTTATTATGATATTCTTTGAATTATTTCTATTTCATTTTCAATTATGTTATGAACTACAACCAACTTGAACTAAACTACTTCCAAAACGATGTAGGTGACCAAGTACGCAGAGTTGGCTGCCAGCCAATCCCCGCAGACCGTGATCGTTCCTATGGAGTTTCATCAAGACGAGCGTGATTCGACCGCTCATTAGCAACCATGTATTGCTGATTAGGGGCCAAGGTAGAGAGATAAAAAATCTCGTTATGGTTAGAGTCCAATACAAAAGCGAGCATGACTGACCGTCCGTTCATTGACCTTCATATTTAACGTAGAGACCTAAGAAAGGCTTGGAATGAACGTGGATCGATCACCACTCCTCGGGTCATAAACTAAAGTTCGAAAAAATACATATGCCTCTCCTGAAGCTCAATGATGCTGGGATAAAACTAGAGTGGTGTGATTTGGTCATTTACACATCACCTCCTACCTTGAACACAAGAGGCAGTTCGAAAGACTGACTCGAAGTTGCCGTGATGGACTTCCTATTCATCAACCACCGCTGTGAAGACATGGACAAGATTGCACCCTGAAACTAATGCGACCTAACTGTCCACTCAATAACTCTCTACCCCCGTTTACTAGAAAGAATACATAGCAAATTGTACAAGACTTGATTATCCAACCCAACAAGGATGTAATCCAACCATCAATCATGTACCTCCTTCCTTAACTTGATTGGAATAGCTACAATCACCAAGCAGACGAGAATCGACCACCCATTTATCAAGTTTCATCTTTGATGCTAAGGGCAGAATTCCATTCCATGGATGAACATGGTTCGACTGTTCGCTCGACAGCTCTGACCTCGACATGGCGACTAAAGTATAACTCAAAAATGGGTATGACTGACTACTCATGAGAAAAACTCTAAGTCCTCGATTGGGGACTAGAGTATAAAATATATCAAAAAAACGAATGACATGGGTGGAAACACGACTGCCCACGACAAAACTCTAAGTCCCCAACTGTGGACTAGAGTACTCTAAGTCCCCGACCATAGACTAGAGTTTAAACCATTTGGGGAAAAACGACTGCCACGGGCAGAAACATGACTGCCCACAAATAAAATCCTAAGTCCCAGACTACGGACTAGAGTACTCTAAGTCCCAAACTAAGGACTAGAGTACTCTAAGTCCCCGACAGCGGATTAGAGTATAAACCATTCGGTGGAAAATGACTACCACGGGCGGAAACACGACTGTACACAAAAAAGTCATTAAGTCCCCCACTGTGGACTAGAGTACGCTAAGTCCCCAACTACGGACTAGAGTATAAACTATTTGGTGGAAAAATGACTGCCATGGGCGGAAATACGACTGCCCATGACAAAAACTCTAAGTCCCCGACTGCGGACTAGAGTACTCTATGTCCTCAACCGCGGACTAGAGTATAAACCATTCGACAGAAAAACGGCTGCCACGGGTGGAAACACGAATGACCACGACAAAAACTCTAAGTCCTCGACTGCGGACTAATGTACTCTAAGTCTCCGACTGCGGACTAGAGTATAAACCATTCTGTAGAAGGACGACTACCATGGGCGAAAACATGACCGCCCATGACAAAAACTCTAAGTCCTAGACTATGGACTAGAATACTCTAAGTCATTGACTACGGACTAGAGTATAAACCATTCGACGAAAAAACAACTGCCACGGGTGGAAACACAACTACCCACGAAATAAACTCTAAGTCCATGACTACGGGCTAGAGTACTCTAAGTCCCCGACTATGGACTAGAGTATAAACCATTCGACGGAAAAACGACTACCACAGGCGGAAACATGACTGCCCACGACAAAAACTCTAAGTCCCCGACTAAGGGCTAGAGTAATCTAAGTCCCCAACTGTGGACTAGAGTATAAACCATTTGGTGGAAAAACGGCTGCCGCGGGTAGAAACACAACTGTCCACGAAAAAAATCTCTAAGTCCCCGACTACGTACTAGAGTACTCTAAGTCCCCGATTGCAAATTAGAGTATAAACCATTCGATAGAAAAAAGACTGCCATGGACGGAAACATGACGGCCCACGAGGAAAACTCTAAGTCGCCGACTGTGGACTGGAATATTCTAAGTCTCTGGCTGCAGGCTAAAGTATAAACTATTCGACAGAAAAATGACTGCCATGGGCGAAAACACGACCACTTACGGGAAAAACTCTGTGTCCTTGACTACTGACCAGAGTATAAACCATTTGGCGGAAAAACAACCGCCATGGGCGAAAACATGACTGCCCATGGTAAATAAATCTATGTCCCCGGAGTGCGGATTAAGGCGTAAACATAAATCGAGCATGAACTGAACGCTCGCTAAATAACTCAAAGTTCCCATAGTGCGGACTGGTGTATAAAAATGGATGAATAGAAGAGCGTATTTTGACCGTTCTCCATTCCACAAACTCTGGCCTGAAATTGATAGAAGGAGTATAAACTCGCTAAGGATGGAATTCGACAGACCGACTCATGGCCTTGCCAAAACAATGCTGGGGGAAGGAGTACAAATCACTAAAAGCCGAATACGACAACTCATTATAGCTCTTGTTTGGTGTTTTCTACAACTTAAGGCAATGACTGCAAGATAGCCTTAATACAAAACTAATCGAAATGACATCCGAATTTACGGGTGACCGACTATATCGTACCATCAGATTGACGGTCAATATCGATCCGTACCAAACACAAACAGATGTGAATCGGATGTCCCTCGAAAAACTATGATCACTAGAGTATGGAAAGGAGAATAAACCATGAAGATTTGATCATTAATTCTCCAACACCTTCCTTCGATCCATCAGGAGGAGTATGAAACTGGATAAGCACGACCGGACTGCACTTGAGCTAACTTTACCCATGGATCTGATTACAGAATATGAATCAAAGTGGACGTGGTTGACCGTCTAGTACCCAACTCATTCCCAAAATATGATGAAGCATCAAAGTATTCCCCCTGGAAAGAAAAACCAGAATGCAATCCAGGATATGCGAGACTTAACCTTCCATCAACTAACCTGATCCCACAATTCAACGAGGAAGAGTATAAAGCTAAAGAGGATATGGCTTTCCTTACTACTTACCGATGTACTCCCTAGACTTGGGGGCACGAGCGAGAAACAAGATAAATGTGAACCGACCATTCAACGATCAACTCTATGTCTATGGAGTTTAGGTAGGAGTGTAAACATAGCTTGGACGAGGCTCAACCATCCATGTAGTGCATTTAATAACCCGAGACTGGGTGCAGAAGTGTGATCATCCAAAGATTGGCTGCGATAGCTCAATATTGTGACTTATGTATAGTGTTTACAACCATGCAAGGCTATGAAAAAAAGGATGCCTAGAGATAGAATCATCGAATCGATGCCCAAGCTCATAGGCAACTAACTATCATTCCAACATGAACGACGAGCAACGGTTCGCCAGTATTGTGAATAGAAAGCATGTTACTCGAATACACAAGCATATTCAAACTCAAAGCAAGAGTCAGCTATGCAGCTGCATGCAACTAGAGGTTGACCCCTACTTGACATTTTCTTCAACGTGCTTTTAAGCCTGATCTTTGGCCAATTGTAGATAATCACTCAAAGCATTTAGAGCCCTTCGCTATCAGACTTAATAACTCATGACAAGACTTTGGGATTCAAATGGAGTAACCATCATCATTGACAGTCCTAACAAGATTTCACGTTGATTGTTACACAAAATAGTTATATTTGAACTCAAAGAATCCAAGACTATGCCCGTTGAGCTGATAGTCAACACTACAGTCAGCCATGGCGACCCATCATGTGTACTAAAGATCGGATCAAAGCTTAGAGGAAAGACGATGAAGGAATTAGTTGGCTTTCCCTGAATGAATCTTGATGTGTTCGTGTAGACCCATTCTGCCATGCATGTGATCTCACCGACAATCACGAGCCATTCATTAAATATCGAATCAAGGCATGTCCTCGTGAGATAAAAGCAATGCATCACGGATCCAGAGAGGTTTGTTGAACTTAAAGTGGAAGTGGATAAACTCAAAAACAATAGGTTTACTCATGACACCCTCTTCCCGAAATGGGTATCAAATCTAGTTCTTGTGAGAAAAGCTAATGGAAGGTAGCGATCATACGTCGCCTACTCAGACCTGAACAACGCATGCCTAAAAGATAGCTTCAACTTTCGAGGATCGACCAGCTGGTAGACTCAACCGCTGGATATGGATTACATTCATTTATGGATGTGTACTTCGAATACAACCTGATCTTGAAGCACGTCCTTACCAGGAGCACACCAACTTCATTACCGATCTAAGGATATATCATTATGTGGTTATGCCATTTGAACTAAATCATGCTGAAACTACTTACCAGAGACCGGTCAATAGGATGTTCAAAGATCAAATCAGGCGATCAATCGAAGTATACGTAGATGACACGCTTGTGAAGTAACAACACATCAATGACTTAGCGGAGATGTTAAGTTTTACCTGAAGATGTGGAATGAAACTTAGTCCCTTGAAAAGCTCTTTCGGTGTTGTGTCATGGAAGTTATTGAGTTTAATGTTCGACTCTCGTAGAATTGAAGCCAACCCTAAGAAGATTCTGGCAATCAAAGATATCTAGGTACCGAAGACAATCAAGCATGTATAGCGTATAAATGGGAGGTCATTGCCCTAAGCCGATTCATCTGATCCAGGACCACCGACAAGTGTTCTATCTTCTTCGACCTAACTAAGAGATGGAAAAGAAACTTTGAATGGATGCAAGGCTGCACTGACACATTTTAAAGCTCTGGTAGGTCACTTAAAGTGACCTCTCGTCCTATCCAAGCCGCGGGATCATAAAGATTAATACATCTATTTAGCTATGTTGGTACACGCCATAAGCGCTGCAATGCTTTTCGAAGAGAAGCAGATCTAAAGACCAATATATGATGTAACCAAGCGATTGACAGGCTCACCCCATTAACGTCTATACCGACCAGCCGTTACGAGGGGTCCTATTGCAACCTTAGACGTCTGAAAGGTTGCTCAAATGGAAGATTGAGCTAAGCCAATTCGATATCGGTTATCTCCCTCGAAGAGCTATCCATGGACAAACATTAGCATACTTCATATCCAAATTCACTGCATTAGATGACTACATGAAGAGTAGTTGAGAGCCGACCAACCGATGGAAAAAGCATATAGATGGAACTTCCAATGATCTATGTTATGGCCTAAGAGTTGGATTAATGACTTTCGAGGAACGATCGATCTACTATGCCCTAAAATTTGACTTCCCTGCAACAAATAATGGAGCTAAGTATGAAGCCTTGATCGCCAAGCTCATACTTGCTAGAGAATTAAGAGTGGAAACTTTACGTATCTTTTGTGATTCCTGGTTAGTACTATGCCAAGTCATGGAAGATTATCTTGCTAGAGGGCAACGACTTGCTCCTTATATCAGCTGGGTCCAAGAGCTACTGGTTGACTCCACGTATTACACCATACGCACATCCTCAAATAACAAAATGAAAAAGATGAGTCACTGGCAGAGCTGGGTATATGCAACAAATAGACTTGTCCCGGTTGAAGTACATAACATTCCAAGCATTGATGGATGGAGATCGACAAGATCTTGGAGATGAAGTTAGAAAAGGAGTCATGGACGACTCCTATCAATGACTATCTACAATGGGGAATTAGTCCTAAACAGAGGAATAGAAAATGAAAGATCCTTCTCAAAGCTTCACGCTGCATCATCTAAGAAGGAGTCATGTATAGAAAGGGCTTTCTCCATTCCCCTGCTTCGGTGATCCACCCATGATGAAATCAAATGAGTCTTGATAAAAGACCATGAAGAATAATATGGCGATTACACCAGAGGGAAGTCCTTGATAAAGAAAATTTTTGTTGTGAGTATTATTGGTCAACTGTTAATCGAGATGCAGCTGATCATGCTAGACAATGCGACGAGTGCAAATTTTCGCGAAAATTTCGAGAGCCTCGATGACTGAAATTACTCAAATGGCTAGTCCACATCCATTTGCCACTTGGAGTACTGACATCATCAGCTTCTTGCCGATTCTAAAAGTGGAGTAAGAAAAACCATCATATCAGTTGATAACTTCACCAAATGGGCTAAAGCAGAACTTTTAACCACAATCACGATGAAGCAAATAATCAACTTCATTGTCCAGGACATCGTCTGTCATTTTGACCTACTACGAACTATTATAACTGATAATGAAGCCCAATTTGATAGCGTTAAATTTAAAGACTTCTGTCGTCGGCATCATATTGAAAAGAGATTTGCAGCATTTTCTTACCCTCAAGCAAATGGATAGGTTGAAGCTATAAACAAAACCATAAAGTCCATTTTGAAGAGGCGTTTAGAAAAGGCTAGAGGTAAATAGGTGGATAAAACCCCAACAGCATTATGGGCTTAAAGAATTACCCAAGAGTTTGTGACTGGTCATACTCCATTCACCTTTGCTTATGGCTCCGAGGCTATCATCCTTGTAGAACTTGAAGTCCCCTCTCATTGAATGCCTGATTACAACCCCTACTTCAAAAAAAATATAAAAAAAGAATTGCAATCGAATTGCAATTAAACTAGAAGGAATTGGTAATGACTCGTGAGTGTATAAAACGCATCCAAAAGCCAATGACAAGTATGTGTACCTAACCTGCACGTATATATTCAAAACATTCAACTTCATGAAATCGATAGAAAGTGGATTCTCACATGGGGAAATCGGAGAAAGAATTGGATTAGATTACCAAGGAATACTAGCTCGACTATGCAAACGATTACCGGTAGTTTTTACCCTAGAACTTACACCATTTGTTAATAACCAAGCATCAAAACGAACATAGAGAGACTCGACTCTCTATATAGTAGCTCAACAGCAATGGAAGGATAAGACCATTCGAGACATTGAGTGGAATCCTCGTCGACGACCCTAATTTGACATCAATTCAAAGCATGTCACGTATGCAACAAGACATAGTTTGAGAGGCAAGTGTTATTCGACCTTTTATCCCAGCTATATTTAGACCGAATAGACAAGTTAGACTGGACGATCATTAAGTAAGACAAGATGAAGAGATGATTATTAGGCTCATAGATCAAGCATAGGTAATCATATGAAGCGAAGATCAAATAAGGCTAATGGATAGACTCTTCAAAATATTCTAAGTATGGAATAATGCCTCCCCTAAGCAAGGGTTCACTGTCTATCCCTTTCCTTAGGAGATCGGTACATATCCTCAATTAATGTCCCAAACTTGTTCAGGTTGATACAGAGTGACTAGGAAGGCGCCATGAGGCTATATTATAGGGTTCAAATCATTTGGAGTTCATATGCTCAAGTTATGGGCAAATTACTTCACCTATCAAAAGGGATCAGTATAAAATGGATCGTCCATATTCAGCTTTCACTACATATTGCAACAATGATCAATCAAAAACTTAAAATATACAAATGCTACCAACATGAAACTTAAAATATAAGCTAATTAGGACATATGGAATACCACATAGGGATCGCATGGCATTTGGAGCAAGTTGGAGGGGTCGGTACCTTTCCCTCTAGAGGGATCGGTAAAAATCAGAATTCAAGTGGCACTACTTCACGGAAAATGTGATATCTCACAAACTATAAGTCAAAATTGTGTGAAATTTGGAGAGTTGGTAGCTAACATCATAGGGCATCCCTTAGAGGGATTTCAGACCATTTGTAGGGACCGGTACTGATCCCTATTGTAGGCCTCGATGGGCCTGCAAATTTTTAGGTCGCCTCGTCTTGGTCTCCTGAACCTTCTGCCAAAATATTGGTCTGATCCATGCATGCCTTCTCCTATAAATTCAATAGGAATGGCATTACAAAAAGGATCTGGCTTTATCTATAGAGGCTCTGCCTTTTCATACTTCACTTTTTTACTAATGGATTCCAGTTGATCCAAACATTCTTGTAGTGATAATCAAGTGGAAGATTAATATAAATATAAAGTGGATGCTGACCAAGATTGTCGAACCACTATAAAAATCCATGTGTTCATTTATGGTATTTTCTCTATTTTAATTTCATTCTTCATATAATCTCTACTAGATTCCATTGGGTGTTGATGCCCATTTTTGGCGTCAACAATGGCTCTCTGAGGTTGTGTGTAGATTACCATGAGACGAATAACGTGACGTAGAAGAACAAGTATCGACACCCCTATATTGATTACTTGCTCGATCAGCTCCATGGTGCTAGGGTGTTCTCTCAGTTGGACCTTGTGATAGGGTTTCATCAATTGAGATTGGCGAAGCAGAGTGTGCCAATCACTATGTTTCGTATGCTGTTTGGGTTTAATGAGTGGTTGGTTATGTCGTTCGTGCTAACTAACTTATCGGCGTACTTTCTAGATCTTATGAACCATGTTTTTAGGGATCGGCCATATAAGTTTGTACTTGTGTTCGTGGACAATATCCTTGTTTATTTAAGGATGGAGGAGGAACACAAGGAGCATTTGAGTATTGTTCTCGAGGTGTTGAGGAGGTACCGATTGAGGGTGAAGTTTTTGAAGTGTCACTTTTGAAGGAGGAAAGTGCGATTCTAGGGTTATGTTGTTTCTAAGCAGGGTATTAATGTAGATCCTGTAAAGCTGGTAGCAGTACAGAACTGGGATCGGCCCAAGACCGCTAGAGACATCAGAAGCTTTCTTGTACTAGTGGGATACTATGGATGTTTTATCTAGGATTTATCTAAGGTAGCAGTGCCATCAACCAACTTGACGAAGAAGAATCATACTTTTATTTGAAACGCGTGGTGCACCATGCGTTCGTGAGTTTGAAGGAGAGGTTAACGAGTGCACTGGTGTTAGTCATACCAAGCAGGAAGGAGGAGTTGACGGTATACATAGATGTCGTTGGTACTGAATTGGTGCGGTGTTAATGCAGAGGGAAAGGTTGCCGCCTATGTTAGTCGACAACTGAAACCGCATGAGAGGAAGTATCCGACTCATGATTTGGAGTTGGTGGTAATAATATTCACTTTGAACATATGGAGGCGTTACTTCTTAGGGAGAGGTTCATGTTGTATGTGGACTATAAGTCGTTGAAGTATTTATTCTCCTAGAAGGACTTTAACCTTCGCCAGCAGCGATGGTTAGAGTTACTAGCCTCCTATGATTTTGGCATTCTCTACACGCCTAATAAGGAAAAAGCGGTCGTGATGATTTAATTAAGAGACATACTAGCTAAAGAGTGACGTTCCTAGAGTGGAAGTACCTACGATTTTAGACCTCGACGTGAGCTAGAACCGAAAGTGTTGGTTAGTCTGACGATCAGATCTACCTTGACCGAGTGGATTGGTACTACTCAGAGGAGAGAGGCTATACTAGCGGAGATCGTGTGAGGATAAAAGGAGGAGTATAATCCCAGGAGATGAAGTGGTATGGGCTCGACCATGATGGCTAGCTCTATAAGGATAGGAGATTGTTTGTTCTTGATGTCGATGGACTGAGGGATAAGGTGTTATGCGAGTGCCATCATTTGGGGTTGACTGTACATCCCAATGGCAATAAGATGCATTGTGATATAATGTAGACATTTTATTGGTAAAGGAAGAAGAAGGGTGTTGGGGCATTTATCTCGAAGGGCATGAACTGCCAATTGGTAAAGGTAGAGTAGAAGAAGCCAAGTGATTTGTTGTAACCGCTCGAGATTCCCAAGTGGAAGTAGGAACAAGTTTCGATGGACTTGATCGATGAATTACCAAGGACCAGAGGAGGGTATGATAGAATTTTGGTCATAGTCAGAATGATGAAGAGTGCATAATTCATACCTATCAAGTCAAGTGGAACGTCATCCAAATTAGCCAAGTTGTATGTGAAATGTGTTGTACGATTCCATGTTGTGCTGAGGAGCATTGTGAGCGACCGAGACCCTTTGTTTACTATTAGGATTTCGAAGAGCTTATAAGAGGCAATGAGGACAGAGCTGCATCTCAGTATGGCTTATCATCTAAAAACTAGTGGGCAGACTGAGAGGGTAAATCCTATTCCAGAGGACACTTGCTAGCTTGCATTCTTGATTTTAATGGTTTGTGGGACGATCATCTACTCTTAATCGAGTCTACATATAACAACAGTTACCAATCCAACATCGATATGGCACCATTTGAGGCATTATATGGCTGACTGTGCAATGCTCCTTCAAGTTGGTGGAAAGCTAGTGAGAAAATGATACTTGGACCAGATATGGTTAGAGAGACTACGATGAAGATAGAGATCAGTCGACAATGAATGAAAGCTTCTCAAGATAGACATAAGAGCTTCCTGGTAGGAGGAGACATGATTTAGAGTTCTCCTTCAGTGATATGGTATTCATCAAGATCTCTACATTGAAGAATGTTGTTCGATTCGGTGCCGCGTCGAGATTTATTGGTCCTTTGCCAATACTTGAGAGGATTGGGAATCTTGCTTACAAAGTTGACTTACCTTAGAAGGTGGCGGCGCGTGCATAATGTTTTCCATGTCTCTAACTTGCAAAATTTTATGCATAACTCAGGCATGAAATTTCAAACGGATTAGCTTGATGATATCAGGATTGAACCAGAAGTATCAAGATCTCGTAGGCCTATTCATATCGTCGAACGTGATATGATGTAGCTTAGAAGGAATACGGTAGAGTTAGTGAAGATTCAGTAAAGTGTGAGCGAATGCGATTGTACTTGGAAGACCAAAGAGAGCATGAGGACCACGTATTCGGAGATCTTTACTTGGTGAGATTCTGTTTATCTCATTCACTTTCGCTTTCGATATCATATAGGGTAGTTTAGTACCATGCATGCTAGGGTAGGCGTAGATATCATTTATTGCTTTTATGCTCATGTTTGATGTTTGACATGTTTTCTCCTAGATGATAGGCATGCGAGGTAGCTATGGTTGACTTTATCTTGTTCGAATTAGGGATTTCGAGGGTGAAATTTCTAAAGGGGAAGGAGTAACGACCCATATTTTTATGTATCGAAGGATCGTAAAATATTATTTTTAAATTCATATGAGGTCATATGAATGTATAATTTGGAAAATGCCTATTAGAGACATTTCCAATATTTAGAACTTTTCCGAATGATTTTACCGCTAAAAATTTGTATCGGCTATAACTTTTGATAGGAGCTGAACTATCATCTAAGACCACTTCCATTGGAAAGATACGATGGTTTCTCTTTCCGTAGAGTGGCCATGATTTCAACTTTTGGGCTAGGAGATATGCTTATTTGAAGATCTGCAGTTCTTTAAGCAGCTTAGTGGTTAATTATGAGTTTGGAGGCAAGTCCACTAATTCATTTCGGGTTTGCAGACCTTATATAGCTGAACCATCATTCCTAAGTCAATTTTATATATTCTCGAATAGATCTAAGCCTCCATTAACCTATTCTCTACCGAATACCTTCTCTTTTCTCCTCCAAATCATGTCTAAATCATAGATTTCGGTTAGATTAATAAAGAGATTCACTGGAGATCTTCAAATCTATATTTTTCAGAAGGGAAAATTGGATCTTTGCTGTTGATTTTTGGATTTACATGTAAATCTTCACTTTTTGTGTATTTCGTGAGTGATTTATCGTCTCTCAACTTATTAAATATGTATCTATAGATCTTAACATGTTTTGGATCCATTTTTAAAGTCAAAATTAAGTCTTAATGCTATTTTAAAATCCAACCTATAGTAAAAACATGAACAAATGAATTTTTATTGTTTTGAACATGTTATTTGGAAATGTGATTGTCTAGATAGATGTCGGACTATGTTATATAGACCTTGAATGATGATTGCTATGATTGATTATCTAATTTACATGTTTGAATGTTGTTTGTGCATGTATGGTGTTTGTTTATATGCTTGTATGGTGGTAAATGCACATCGGAGTGAACTAGAGGTAGGAACCATGGAGACGGACTTTGATGGATTGGCTCTAGAGTGTTTGGAGTCAAATCGTTACATACACGATACATGAGGGTCGAAGCGTTTGCTGTAGCGATGGAATTGACGCAATGTTGAAATGCTGAAGGGGCTATAGGATTTTGGTTCGATATTGTTGGTTTGGCAGTGGAGTGGTGCGGTAGCCGAGCACGAAGATCGGTTCGGTGGTAGGTTTGGCTCGGTGACCGAACAAGATTGGATATTCGGTAAGTGGTTGGCTTTGCTAATAGAGAAGATCGAACAAGAAACATCGTTCCATAGGTGATTGGTTTGGCTAGTGAAGGAGCCGAACAAGAAATTTCATTCGGTGGTTTTTGGTCTGGCTAGTTGGGCGTCGAATAGGAAATCAGTGTTGCTTGGTCTGTTGGTGCTATGGTGGGGTGCCGAATGAAATCGATGGTGAATCTTTAGGATGTTGGCTTTGTGGCAAGGCGTGGTTTTTCTTAGAGGTCTTGGGGATTAGTTTGAGGTAAGGGTGGAAGACCCTAGGACGACTCTAAATGACTTTGAAATTGAAACCAATCGAAGTATGACGACTTTAATGACTCGATGTGGCGAGTGACTGTAACATCTGACGATGGACCAAAAACGACGAGTTTTGCATGGTATCTCATAGGAAACATGAGGTTATGATGATTGTGAGTAGGACAGGGCACTCTGCGTGTACCCATTGTCTAGACGTCTGTGTATGTCCAGTCCTTGGCCATCTACCTTGGCAAGAGTTGAGCATCCATGGGATAGTTCTACTATCGGTACATGTGTCAAGGGATAGGTGGATGACTCTATGGTTGTGATGCTCATTGTTGGGATAGGGTAGTCTGCGTGTGCCTATGTGTTTGGATGTCTGTGTGTATACAGTCCTTTGCCATTTGCATGGGCAATGAGTTGAGCATCTGAAAGAGTTATCATACATCTAAAGCACTTGAATGAGAGATGGGAGGCTGTATGATGGAGCTATATTTGTTGTGTGCTTGATATGCTGTGTGATATCCCTATACCCTATATCTTCCTCTTGTGATAATAGTTTAGCAAATATTGTGTTTATGTGCTAACTCTACGGATTCAGGGACATGACATGTATGATTGTTCATACTTTATACCCTATTAACTATATACAAGTTTTATAGTATTTTGAGATGATATAGCGCTCACATCAAACTGTTGTTTGACTTGAGGTTCTATTGCTTCTTATAACATTGGGCACACTTAAATGATTAGATATAGCCGGTCCAGATAGCACATGGAGTTCTATGGAGTACAAGCAAAAGGCTACGCTTTCATATAAATACTTGGAGCTTACTATCACTTATATTTTTCCATGTAGTACTACGAGGCTGCTTCAGTACTTGTATTATTAGAGCAGTTAAAGAGTTTATTATGGAGAATTGAAATGTAGAAATATTTATTTAAGTTTTTATATAGTCTATGAACCTAATACACTCTGATGTTCTTATTTGTAGTTCATTTGATTAGATCACTACCTTGCCTGTTTTACATCTATGTTGTTATATTATATTTTATCTGTGCGTTGTAAGATGTTCTACAGGGTCTATGTTTGGGTTTCCTTTATTTTTCTCTCTTGGCCACCGTCCTACATCGGTGGGGTACCTCCATAACACATCATATAGGTATGGCCCACTATGATGTCTACCTCCATTACCACAATGTTCATTGCTATAACTTCTCTTCCAGCTGTGGCCCCAACATAGATTTAGAAAAGATAAGGGCGTTGGAAGAGTTGGAGGACATTGATCAATCTCAGGAAGAGGAGGTGACTATCATGGGCACCAAGGATCTCAATGATTTTATTGCAAAAGTGGAGTGTTTGATTAGAAACTTCGATAAGATCAAGGTCAAACAAGAGCCAAGGAGTCAGAAGGCCCCAATCAGCTCTGGAAAACCATCACCTACCCAGAATGTCGTGGTGCCAGACGATTCAAGACATTCGACCCTACCTCCAAAAAATTCGAGGATCTGTTATATAGGATGACCAAAGAAGAAGTCTCTTCCTCTAAGGAGAGTCGTCTAAAAAAGGAGGAGAAGGGGATGTACACTCTAAGGAAACGTCACACAAAACTTGCGAATCGTAGTAATAAACATAGGAGAGGGCAATAGGCGGTCTTCTTGGTTTTTGGAAGCCATTTACCCTTTTCCATTCCTATTTTTTCTCTTGGTATTTCCGATTTATTGGCCGTCATTGTATGGGAGCGACCCTTGCAACTTGTATAAAAATTTATGTAAATAAATATCTGTTTTCTATGCAATCTCTTCTATATTTATATTTCTATTTATTCTATTTTTCTTACCTATATAACTTCTAACATACAAGATATAATCATTTTTAATCAATCAATTTGTATTATACATGTCTGTGTCTATGCAATGCCATAATTTACCATAACTGTGCACATATAAATAAATCTCTGTAATTGCTTGGTGTCATTTCATTACTTATTTTTACTTATCATTGCCAAATATAACTTTTTAGCTAAATAGAACTATATTCTTTAGATAATTTTACATGTCTTTGGCTGATTGTATCTCGTCTAGTTGTAAGTAGAGCTACGTCACTTTAGCCAATTCCATGGCAAACCTTTTTTGTTTTTGGTCAGGTTTCAATTGACCATAATCAAGGTTGTATTTACAATAACCTTTACCTCACACCATTTCCTATCTTTGAGAAACGGGTGTTTAGATGTCTATCTCTGGACATCAACTCTTAATTTCACCTATTTCTAAGTGATATTTAAAGTTAACTCATCAATCTACCTTGTTTATTATCGACCGTACATATCATGTTAGGCTATAAACAAGGTCACACCTGGAAAAAAAATTAGTTATACATCGACCTCCTATCTTTGGGAATCGGTGTCTCAAAGGCCTATCTTTAGGCATCTATTTTCAATCCCGCCTATCTCCCTGTGCTAATCAAAAACATCCACTGACCTTCTTTTCTTATTCAGAGGAGTGCATCTGCCCAGGCCATAAGCATAGTCATGTCTATAAAAGTTCCAATTATACATTGATTTTAATATCTAAAAATCGATATTTCAGATGCCTATCTCTAGGCATCCATTCTTGATTTCACCTACCTATGACTATCATCGGGAGGGTTCATAGACCATCATCGGTTATCTTCAGCCAAGTGTGTCTCGCTAAGCCACTAGTGTGGCCGCTCTTGAGAAAAGAATACAATTCTATGTCGATTCCTATCTCCAGGATCTAGTGTCCAAGATTTCTATCTCTAGGCATCAATCCTTGACTTGGCCGATCTCCGAGCACCTATCAAAGATCAGGTGTAAATAAGAAATCGTTTGGTCAACCCTAACATAAATTTGCTTCTTCATCATGATCACTGGTCAGAGCGTCATCGGTACCTACCTTGGAGTACCTAGACAGCTGTTTTCAAAAAGCCGAATGCCATATTCAACCACTGATCACGCGGCTTAAATTCAATCTTTTAAGCACATGGTTCCATTGATTCTAAAAGCCAAATTTACTTATAAACAAATGAAATGTCAAGTCTTACCATATTACATTGTCTCCAGTCAATCAAGACAGCTTATTTGCAGAAATAAATAAATCCAAAATAAAATAGCATTGTAGATGATGGTTATTTCCATGCCTGTGAAATTGGGATCCCATAACAGTTGATAGCTTGAACGTTCCATCTCCAAGCTTAGTTCAATGATCAATCGCATATGGACCTTCCTGATTTGGAAAAAATGCCCTCGTATAAGCGATAACTCATTTCAAAATGAGGTCACCCGCCCCAAAGTTATATTTTTTGATCTTGGCGTTAAAATGTTTTGCTACTCTTTTTTAGTGAGCAGCCACCCTCGGTTCAGCCTCTTCTCATTTTTCGTTGACCAAGTTGAGGGACTCAAGTAAGAGTTCCTCGTTCATCTTGGAATCATAATTCTTTCAACGATAAGAAAGGACTTCCAATTCTATTGGTACCATAGTTTCAGCTCCATAGGCCAAAGAAGATGAAGTATGACTAGTTATAGTCTTTTGGATCCTCCTATAAGCCTACAATCCTAGCTGTAACTCATCCACCTAGTTGCCATTGGCCTACATAATTTGTTTGCTTAAGATGGATTTAATGATCTTATTCACCGTCTCCTCCTATCCATTCGACTGTGAGTGTGCTAATGCTAAAATGCTCTTCTCAACTTGGTATCGACAATAGAACCCTTTGAATTCAGCACTCTCAAATTATGTTCCATTATTGATGATGATTTTTTGTAGAACTCCAAACCGACAACACAAAGTTAATGGTCATGGCCGGTTGTTCCGCTTTAACCCACTTGTGTGGTAGTCCATAACTATAATAACATACTTTACACCACCCTTTGACAGCGGTAGCACATCGACTATATCAATCCCTCAAACCACATATGACTATAGGCTAACCATTTGCATAAGCTCTATAGATGGGGCTCTCGTTGTCTTCACAAAACTTTGGCATCTTGCACATTGTTTTGTGTAGTCAGCTGCATGTTGGTTAACTTTGGCCAAAAGTATCCATAGAGAGATATCTTCTTTTCCAATGTCTGCCTTTAGTGTGATCACCACATTTTTTTTATGTACCTTTACAAGGATTTTCCTCACTTTATCATTGGTGATGCATCACAACAAGGGATTGAGAATCCTCCCGTATATAACACTTATTCTTGCATAATAAATCATTGTACCTTATGCAAGAATTTTCGCCATTCATTCCTTCCATTCAGGATAATACCTTCAACAAATACTTTTTTATTGGAGTCGTTCATGGCTCCTTTTCTTCCTTAGCTACAAGGTTCCAATCACATCCATATTATCGATGCTTGGAGATGGTGAAACCACTATTGGAACGAGTCCCATAAAATGCGCATCCTCGAAACTGGCCAGTTTGGCAGGCTAACAAGCTTTCATATACTTTTTCCTGGGAATATGTGTTATTATGTAGTGTTTGACATCGTTTAGTTCTAGAACTTTCGTCGGGTAAGGGGAAAGCCTCACACCCTTAGCCTGAAATTCCTTCTTTACTAGGTAGATAACAAACTGAGAGTTGCTGAATATATGTCCTAAAACCAGACGGCATCACTTGATAACAGTGTACACCTAAACTAGCGTTGAAACTCGTATGCTCCTGACCAAAAATGTGCATTGCTATCTGGTTGTAGCTAAAATATGCATCCATAAAGGATAGCAATTCTTGTCCAACAATTGAGTCCATACATTGATCGATCTTTGGCGGAGGAAGTTGTCCTTTGGGCGCGTTTTATTTAGGTCTAAATAATTGATGCATATCCCCCATCTCTATTCAGAATATTGACTAGCACAAAGTTTGATATTCATCAAAGGTAAAAAGCATCATGTATAAAGCTATTTGCCTTCAGGTTATCCACTTCTTCCTTAAGTGTAGTGGATCACTACAGACCTAGGCTACATCTCTTATGCTTTATAGAAGGGCATCTTGGGTCTTTATTCAATGCATGACATGCTATCTTCGATGAAGTTCCACACATATCAGAATGCGCCTAGGAAAGCATATCCATATTTTCCAAGAGAAACCCTACCAACTTCTTTTTCATTTTCATGTTGAACTGAGATCCAATCTTTAGAACCCAAGTGGGATCATCATCATTGATCGGGATGTTGATCATCAGCTCTGTTGGCGTTTCCCTCGCAACCTCTGGCTCCTTCCAAGGTCCATTGGTTTATAGAACTTGCTATGGATCCAAGCTAGGGATTATGAACAATTGCAATGCATCAACAGTCTTGATATAGAGAATCTTCTTTGCATCCTTTCCTTACTCGCGTCACTTCACCTCTCTAAGCTCAGCAACATAGCATTCTTGACTAGTGCTTTGGTCGCCATAAATAGCTCCAATTTTGTTTTTGATGCGAAATTAATCACTAACCACTAAAGAATCGGAGCTACCTTGAAGCTTGCAAGAACCAGTCGGCCTAGAAAAGCATTGTAGGTCGAGAATTCATCGACCACCATAAAAGTATGAATCACGCTATCTTGCGGTCTCCCTTGCCTAATTTTCCGGACAAGTCAATACATCCCATAATCTCTTTAGCCACTTTAGTACATTCTTGGATGTGATATTTACATGGCTTAAGGTCCTTTGGGTTGATCTTCAGGTGATCATAGGTTTTCTTGAATAAGATATTAATTGAGCTTTCACAGTCAATCGAAACCCATACGCATAGTTTCAGCCCTACAACTGCCATAATCACCATGGGATCAAGCACTGGTGCTTCGATCCCTTCATAATCTCTATTCTGACAAAACAATGTCATCATTCATTATTCTTTGTTGTTGCACTGGAGCTCTGCCTTCAATAGCGAAACAACTCTCCCAATTCACATGCTTCGGTGAATAACCATACCTTTCCATTTCATTCCCGCTTTTCTCTGCCGTATGGGGTCCTAGAGATATGGTATTATCATACTCCTGCTCTTAGGTTACTTAAGTCCTTCTCTACAAGACCCAAATTGATCCTTTAGGTATTCTACCCTTAGATCCATCATTCTGCTTGCCATTTTGCGCACCCCTCACATATTACTACAATTTCTTCTTTTGAATTAAATCTTCAGTTATAACTATTAGAGGAATAAGACTCATTGGTATTATGCTTATGAACTTTGTGGAAGTGACAATACTTCCTCGAACGTCATTTAGTTTCATCTGCCTCTCTCCAAGACAGCTTCTTAAAGTCCTTTGTACCTTGAATGAGAAGGTGGAAGTTTTAAACAGTATCATTCAAGAGAGTGTGATCTCCCAATCTCATATACCTCAGGCGCTTCTAGGTGTCCTACTTTTTATCAACAACATCTTGGTTTATCCTTTATTGATTTGTATTTCCAATATTTACTGTAACATTTTCGATGCTCTCATGATCCGCTTAATACCAATCTTGCTTTGCCTAAATAACTTGATGGTCTACTGTAAACTAGTCATGCAACTAGGCTAGCTTTTCCAAACCTAGAAACTGGGATGTCTTATAATAAAATTATTCCATAATAAGTGGTCAATTTATTTTAAGACATCTACCAAAGTCTGTATCAGGGTGAAAGTGAATCAGCAGAATAGGGATCTTAAGGCTAAATTAACACTAGAGGGCGTTGAATTGTGTTTAATCGAATATATGAGTATTTTTCAAATTCTTTTAGGTTCTACTTAGAATGATGTAATTAACAATCATAGAAACAATCACATAATAAAAGTGCAGATAAAAGTAAATGTGGCAAAAGTAAAAAAGGAAAGAATACACCTAGATTTTATATTTATATGGAGTTACCCTTCATCCAATCGCTCACAATTCCTTGTGCGTATTTCTTTTCAACTAGTAAATGTAAATACAATCTCGATTTTAAGACTACGAGACACACCCTCCAAAATCCCGACCTCTAGGTAGAGTTACTTGATTTTTGGGCTACAAGCACACCCACAAGATTTACGGGCTAATAAGCACACCCAATTGATTTTTTCGGCGTACGGTCACAACCACAAGTATAGCAGTATGATTTGATAAGTTTTACAGACTCAGAACATCGATCTTGATTACAATTGATCCCTCTTAAATAGCACTTTGATCTTGGTTTGAGTGAGTGAGATGAAAGGAATCAGAGAGCGGATAAAGGAGAATCAAACTAATGATGATTGAATTTGATTCTGGTTGAATTTCGATAGAGTTTAGATATATTTTGATTTAGGAATGAGAGCATGGAAGGAGGAGAGATGAATAAATAAATGATGATTAAAAATTCATTTGGAAGTCTGGTATTTACAATGATCATTGTTAATCGACGGAAATTCTATGAAATTAGCATCGAAAAATTTCAAATTAAAATAAACCACAAGCGCATGTCGTACACTTTGTAGTACGTGGCAAACATGGATCGATCTGCAGTAAATTGTTAGAGTTAAAAATATATTTTCAATCAAATTAGACCAAATGTAGAGAATTTGTTGACTAGAAATAAAATGAAGCTAAAACTAGATTAAAATTTGAAAAAACTATTGAACTAGAGAACAATTTAGAGGCAAATCTACTCTCATATTTTTATAAATCAACAAACAAACAATTTATGATCTCTAGCTTTGATATTAAGTGAAATATTATTGTATTTATCATAAGTATGGTTTGTTTATGTTATTAATTAACATAACTCAAACCATCAAACTATAATACAACAAATAAACCACTTATAATTCTCATGAAAATGAAGCCAAAGCAAAAGCTATTTTAAGTATGATCTATTTACTATTGTAACTAGTAATACAGATAATCAAATTTCATTTTTACTTTAATTTCACAATCAAAAATGGATTAGCAAATGATGATGCAAATTGTGTTTATGTTGAATAAGAATAGCTTATTTGCATAAACAATATAAGCTATCAAACCCACTTGTATAAACTTGCGTCAAAACTCACTTTCATAAACCACAAACAAAGCGATCATAAATCATAACAAATGTTGAAACTACATAATATTTGACTGCTTCATTACTCCTAAATTGAAGGGGTTTAGCTACCCATTTGTGGCATCGAAGCAACACAAGTAAGTTTCAACATTAAAAGAGAAGAAAATTAAAAATAAGTAAAGAAGAAAATGTAACTAAACTACTTACAATAAAAGGAATTAAGCTACAGTACTTGCATAAATGTAAAAGTAATCTACTAACAAAGAAAAGGAAAGAGCAAAAGCAAGAGAAGTAAGTAAAAGCATGTATGTTACCTGGAGATTTGACCAGGCAACTAGGCGCTCGGCATTTGCATACCGATCGGCATCCCAAGCTTTCGGCACAACATACTTGGTCGGCTTCCAGGGACATTCGGCACAACTAGTTCGATCAGTATACATGATCGTTCAGCATTCATGCCTCAATCGGCATTCCAGATCGTTCAGCATCCAAAGGTGTTCGGCATTCTTCCAATCTCGATCGACATTCGAGATCATTCGGTATCCACAGGTGTTCGGCGTTCGTGCAATCTCGATAGGAATTTGAGATCGTTCGGCATTCATGCCTCGTTCGGCATTCGAGATCGTTCGACATCCAGAGGTGTTCGTCATTCATCCAATCTCGACCGGCTTTGGTTATCGATCGGCCTGCACTCTTCACTCAGCACATCACTTCGTTCGGCATGAAGATATCGTTCGACATTTTGCCGTTCGACATCTATGGTTCGGCACACAGAGCTCACTCTTTTTGGGCCGAGGTATTTAGCTACCAGGCCCACCAGGGAAGTCCAACCCATCTTCGTTTATAAATAGAGAGGTAGGGGCACAGTGAAAGGGACCTTTTTTCGTGAACACCGGGGAGACTCTACCGCATTCAAGACTCATTCAAGACTTAAATTTTTTGCTTAACAATAGTAATCAAATAGTTGGTGTACGGATTGTATCTTTATTCGATTATTGAGAAAATAAATAAAGATTAACCTCAAAGTGGACGTATGCAGTTACGTCGAACCACTATAAATCTGGTGTTCATACTTTCTGCATTTAAATTTACGTATTGTTCTCCGTTTAACTTTACTTTGTTCATTAATATCTCTACACAACCTCTCTTAAGGGTGTTAGTGACCATTCTGTTGCTAACATTTTGGTGCTTTCACTGAGAACCGACTTCTCAGGGCGATAGGATCTATTTTGTAGCTACTGGATTGAAAAATTCCCCCGAAGGAGATCCAAATCATTCACAAGACGTCTGTTGATTCTACTCAGAGTTACAACCGACAACTCTACCATGGGGAGACCACAAACTAGATCAGCCTCTCACAACGCAGATGTCAATGTAACCGCTAGTGTACAACAGATAGGACCTAGCAACCAACAAACAATTCAAGGCGCAAGAACCTCCACCCAAATCCAAGCATAGGTCGTTTCCCGAACAGAGTTCAACGACCTGATAAGAGAACTCAGGGAAAGTAGAAGGCAAATTGCTGAGCAGATTCAAGCTAACACTAATTTCATGACTCAGCTTGCCCAGTAGCAGCATCAGAATGCTAGAAGTAGTCCTGATCCTTATTCTTCCTCTGATAGCTCGACCTCAGCTGATGAACCTCCTAGGCGTACGCCGCAAGACAGAAGCTTCACAGGAAGGTGTCGCTGATCGATCCGGTAGGGATCGGGCACATGATGAGACCGGACGCCCGGCTCACCAAGACTCAAATCAAGTCGGCCTTCAGGACGCACGTTTGGCCGACCACCAACAGGCGGGACATCAACCCGCACGGTCCCGTGGAATGGAACCCAACCTTCCATCCTCCATACAAACTCCAAATTTGTCAGCCATGGTCAAGCAGTTAATGAGAGAAAACCAAGGCCTGACCAATGAAGACTGGGGAGTGTCCAAAAGTCATACTCCCCTCACAGACATTATTCTACATGCTGAGTACCCCAAGAAGTTCAGTATGCCGACTATCCCAGCCTACGAAGGGAAGACTGACCCTAGGAAACACGTGATGAGGTAAGAATGGATGATGGATTCGGCAAGGGTGAATGGCGCGACTATGTGGAGGTGCTTTCCAATCACTCTGTCGGGATCGCCACTATGTGGTTTACTCGACTTCCTCCGCGATCTATATCCAGCTTCGACGAGTTGGCGGTGAAATTTGTTAAACAATTCAGGATACATGCTACTTGTCCAAAGGACGTAATGTCCCTATCAAGCGTAATCCAGGCTCCGGGAGAGTCTTTGAAAGCATACTTACAGAGGTTTCATGTGGCCGCCACTGAAGTTAGCAACCCTAACGACCACGTAATTTTGATGGCGGTAATGCGAGGTGTAGATCCAGACTTGGAGTTTGGATATTGGTTGGTGGAAAAGCCCCCAACTACGTTGGAACGATTCTATTACAAAGCTCACCAGTTCATACGAAGGGAGGAAGCTCGATGGATGAGATGAGACAAGGCACCAGAGCACGTTCAGGAGATTATGAAAAGTGACATCACTATGAAGCAGTCCGACGATAATTCGGGAAAAGTTCAAGTCAACTTCCAGAACAAGCCTGGACAGTCTAAAGGATCCGGAGGTGGAAATCCCAGAAAGAAAAGAGAAACAGGGAAATGGAAGCCAAGGATTCCGACCTACAATGAATATACCCTCCTGAATACTTCTCTTGAAAACATCTATTTATCTACCTGTAACACCTTCAAATATAGAAAGCCGTGCCAAAGGAGTCCACCGAAGAACAGAAATAGACAGGGAAGTACTGTCGCTTCCATGAGACCCAAGGGCACAATACCGAGGAGTGTAGACACCTCCATGATGTCATAGAAAGGTTGATCAGGCAGAAAAAGCTGTAGGAGTTTGTTAAGAACCCACAAGAGGGTAGACAAGGAACATCGGACCCCGGACGCATGCCGGCTCCACGTCACCCAGAGGAACCTGCCCGGACTGTAGGTAGGTTAATCATAAACACTATAGTCGGAGAACCTCATCCTGCAGACAAGAATTGGCAAGAGATGAAACGATATGCTACCTCCTTGAGGCATGTGGATTATGAATGTTATTCGAATGTGGAAAATGGAATCCCTGCCAAACCACAACGCATGATGACAGACGATATAGTGTTTAGGAGTCGAGATGCAGACAAGGTGGAGGCTTCTACTGTCAACCCGATGGTTATATCTGCAACAATCGGGCCAGCTTACGTAAAAAGAATTTCGATTGATTGTGGAAGCTCTGTCAACATCATCTTCAAGAAGGCTTATGATAAAATGAAGATGGAGGCAAAAGATTTGAAACCATGCAAAGCCCGTATCTACGGCTTTAACGGTGCTACAAATGACGCGATGGGGTATATTGAGCTACCAGTTGAACTGGGGGAAGATGAGCGTAGGAGAGTGCGAGTACTACCATTCATAGTAATGGATGTTGACTCTCCATACAATGTATTTTTGGGTCGTCCAGCCTTGGCAGTGTTTAGGGTCGCTTTGGCCCCATGGTGTTTGATATTAAAATTTCTGACAGACAAAGGAGTTGGTGTAGTACATGGCGATCAGGCGACCGGTCGAGCATGTTATGTGGCGGAGCTGAGAGAAGCTCAGTAGAGAGAAAAGGGAAAGGTTGCGGATAGCACTGTCCGCATCCTAAATACTGATGATTGACAAGTAGTGCCCGAGCCCTGGCTCGGGCAACATTCTCGAATCCTTAGAGACATAGATCCAAGAGATGATGATGGGGAACCCAAGAAAATGAATGCAGCACCGGCTGAGCTAATGATCGACATTCCAGTCAGTCGGGATGACCCATCACGAGTTCTTAAGATTGGATCACAACTCGACCCTTCAGCGGCCGATCTTATCGATTTCCTGGGCGAATCTGCACGTTTTCACTTGGACACACTTTGATATGTGTGGGATTTCACCTAACATCGCAAGACATATGTTGAACATAGACCCAAAACATGTTCCTGTGAAGCAGAAAAGGAGAGGCATGGACCCGGAGAGGTCCGCTGCTCTCAAAGAGGAGGTGGACAAACTCAAAGCCAATGGGTTCGTCCGTGATGCCTTCTACCTTGAATGGGTATCTAACCCTGTGCTGGTGAGAAAAGCGAATGGGAAGTGGAGAACTTTTGTTAATTACTCTAATCTGAATAAAGATGCCTGAAGGATAGTTTACCTTTACCTAGAATCGACCAGCTCGTCGACTCTACCGCCGGACATGAATTATTGTCATTTATGGATGCGTATTCGGGATACAATCAGATCCCGATGCACATTCTAGACCAAGAACACACCAGTATGTCACAAATGTGGGGCTATATTGCTATGTAGTAATACCTTTTGGATTGAAAAATGCAGGAGCACCTTATCGACATCTGGTGAATCGAATGTTTAATGACTAGATTGGTAGAACGATGGAAGTCTATATGGATGACATGCTTGTGAAGTCACAGCAGTCAAACAACCACATCCGAGACATAGCAGAGATGTTTGATATACTCAGGCATAATGGGATGAAGATCAACCCCTTAAAGTGCTCTTTTGGCGTTGCATCGGGGAAGTTCTTAGGTTTCATTGTGAACGCACGTGAAATTGATACAAACCCGAAAAAGATTCAATCTATTCGGGACATACAAGTGCCCAGAACTATAAAGCAAGTACAAAGCTTGAACGGAAAGGTAGCCGCGTTGAGTCGTTTCATATCCAGAGTCACGGATAAGTGCATTACTTTCTTTGATGTGATAAAGAAGGGAAAGAGGAATTTCGAGTGGACGTCCGACTGTGAGAAAGCATTCCGAGCTCTGGTTAGACATCTAGAAAGCCCCCCGGTGCTATCAAAACCAATTGACCATGAAATGCTATATGTATACTTGGTAGTATCCCAGCATGCTATCAGTACGGCTCTGGTTCGCGACGAGGACCGACTTCAAAAGCCATTATATTATGTTAGTAAACGTTTGACAGGGGAAGAAATAAATTATCCCAGGATTGAGAAACTAGCTTATTGCTTAGTGATTGCATCACGCAAGCTCCGCCCATACTTCCAGGCACACTCGATCAGTGTTTACACCGATCAACCCATGCGGCAGGTACTCCAACGATCGAAAACTTTTGGAAGGATGTTAAAATGGAATATCGAGTTGAGTTAATTCGATATTACCTACCTTCCGTGAAGGTCCATACACGTGGGCAAGCGCTAGCAGATTTCATTGCCGAATTCACCGTGATAGACGAATCAAACGGCGCAACGTCATACCTCCCGTTCGATGGAAGATGTACACCGATGGGGCATCTAACGACCGTTGCTCGAGGGTTGGAATAGTTCTTGTAACTCCTGAGAACCGATCAGTTTTCTATGCTTTGAAGCTCGAATTCACAACGACGGAAAACAAAGCCAGGTATGAAGCATTGACTGTCGGCTTAAGACTCATCAAAGAATTAGGAGTAAGATTAGTTGATGTCTTTTGCGACTCGCAACTGGTGGTATACCAAGTACGGGGAGACTACCAAGCAAGGGGGTAAAGACTTGCCCCGTATTTGGTCCGAGTTCAGGAGCTTCTAGCGAATCTCGAGTATTGTGATATTTCACATGACCCGCGTGAGCAAAACAGAGCAGCCAATTCATTGGCAAAATTTGCAAGCACTGGCGATGCACAGCAGATGGGATTGTTTCCCGTTGTACATGCTCTGAGCATAAATATGATGGAGGTAGATTTCATGTTAGAAACAGAAATCGAGAAGGAGTCATGGATGACCCCATTCAAGCAGTACTTGTGACATGGGGTCGTGCCCGAAAGAAGGAGCGAAAGACGACAAGTCATCCGTAAGGCTTCCCGTTATGTAATGCAAGATGGGGTAATGTATCAGAGGGGATTCTCGACCCCCTTACTCCGATGCATTGCCCATGATGAGATAAAACGGGTCCTGAAGGAAGTCCATGAAGGTGAATGTGGCGACCATACCGGAGGGCAGACGTTAGCAAAGAAAATCCTCCGCTATGGATACTATTGGCCAACTGTAAATCGGGATGTCGCAGACTATGTGAGAAGATGTGACAAATGTCAGAAATATGCGAAAATCCCGAGAGCTCCGTCGACGGAACTCACACAAATGGTTAGTCCCTAGCCATTTGCAATGTGGGGGATCGATATTGTCGGTTCCTAACCCTTATCCAAAGGTAGTGCAAAATATGCGATAGTTGTGGTCGATTACTTTACCAAGTGGGCAGAAGTAGAGCATTTGACCACTATCACCACCAAGAAGGTCATCAATTTCGTTGTATGAAATATTATATGTCGTTTTGGCCTTCCACGAACCATCGTTACAAACAACGGAACTCAGTTTGAAAGCAAAGAGTTCAAGGAATTTTGCCAAAAATATGGTATTGAGAAAAAGTTTGCAGCAGTTGCTCACCCGAAAGCCAACGGACAAGTGGAAGCCGTAAATAAAATAATAAAATCCATATTGAAAAAACGTTTAGAAAAGGCTGGAGGCAAGTGGGTGGATGAGCTTCCAACAGCGCTTTGGACTTATAGAACCACCCAAAAGTCCGCGACTGGCCACACCCCATTCGCATTGGCATAGGGCATGGAAGCTGTCATACCCGTAGAACTTGAAGTTCCATCACATCGTGTAACTTATTATGACCATAAGTCAAATCAATATCTTTTGCTAGAAGCATTGGACTTCATCGATGAAAAGCGTGAAGAAGCTAATTTGAGAGTGGCCACATGCAGGCACCGAGTCGCTCGATATTATAATGAAAAAGTCCGACCAAGAATCCTTAGTGTGGGTTATCTCATTCTGAAACGAGTTTTCCCAGTTCCATCACATATAAGCCCCGCATGGGAAGGTCCATACGTCATTGAACGGAAGCTTGGAGAAGGAACTTTCAAGCTAGCAACTGTTGATGGTGCGACGCTTCCTCGAGCATGGAATAGCGAGCATTTGCGTCATTATTACACTTAGTTCATTTCTTTCATATTTTAGTTACATTTGTTTCTAGCAAGTTTTTATTCCTAGTTTACGGCATGTAATAAGACAATTTTGCTTGTTTGCATTAATAAAGGCTTGCCATTTTCTCTATGAATTGTCGATGTTTCTGTGTATGATAACGCTGTGACAAATAACTGAGAAATACATTATTCTGCCTGACGTACGAACGCGCATGAGCACTCAAATCTCCAAGTCCCCTGAGTGTAGATCGGAGTACTCTAAGTCCGCAGAGTGCAGACTTGAGTATAAACGATTCAAATCTCCAAGTCCCTTTAGTGCGGACTGGAGTACTCTAAGTCCCCAGAGTGCGGACTCGAGTATAAATGACACAAATCTCCAAGTCCCCTGAGTGCGGACTGGAGTACTCTAAGTCCCAGAGTGCGGACTCGAGTATAAACGACTCAATTCTCCAAGTCACCTGAGTGTGGACTGGAGTACTCTGTGTCCCCAGAGTGCGGACTCGAGTATAAATGACTCAAATCTCCAAGTCCCCTGAGTGCGGAATGGAGTACTCTAAATCCCTAGAATGCGGACTCGAGTATAAACGACTCAAATCTCCAAGTCCCCTGAGTGCGGACTGGAGTACTCTAAGTCCCCAGAGTGAGGACTCGAGTATAAACGACTCAAATCTCCAAGTTTCCTGAGTGCGGACTGGAGTACTCTAAGTCCCCAGATTGCGGACTCGAGTATAAACGATTAAAACCTCCATGTCCCCTGAGTACGGACTGGGGTACTCTAAGTCCCCAGAGTGCGGACTCGAGTGCAAACGATTAAAACCTCCAAGTCCCCTGAGTGCGGACTAGGGTACTCTAAGTCCCCAGGGTGCGGACTCGAGTGTAAACGATTAAAACCTCCTAGTCCCCTGAGTGTAGACCGGAGTACTCTAAGTCCCCAGAGTACAGACTTGAGTATAAACGACCCAAATCTCCAAGTCCCCTGAGTGCGGACTGGAGTACTTTAAGTCCCCAGAGTGAGGATTCGAGTATAAGCATTCAAATCTCTAAGTTCCTTGAGTGTGAATTAGGACACAAATGACTTGAATTTATCAAGTCCCCGACATACGGACTAAAAAATATTCTAAGTGCTTGAAGCATGGAATGAAAAATTAACAATTCCAAAGAATTTCCAAGCTATATGAAGATAAATCGAGAAGTTTATGTTATTCACAACAGTTTAGATTTCAATCACGATCACGCAGAAAACTGAATGATAAGAGTCTTTTGAAAGACAAAAGAACTAAACTTTATTCAAAAATAAGTTTCTACTACAACTCCTTCAAAATTTGGAGTCAACGGTCTATTTACAAGGACTACGAAAATAGATAAAAATATTATATAACCTAAACTAACTCTCGTTGAAAGAGAGTAATAATCACTTCTTTGATTTCTTTGACTTATTCACCTCCTTTGTCTTCTCAGATGACTCCTCTCCCGTGCGTTTGCCTTTCGTTATTTTCTTGGATGGGGAGGTGACAACTGAAGAAGTACGTGGAACTTCCATGGGCTTGGACCCGCCAGGAAGGATGACCTTCAATAGCTTATTCAAAAGATCGTCCAGGTCCACAACTTGAGGCTCGATTTTGATCTCGACGGTCTCTTTTTTCTCCTTCTCAAGCTGCTCCTTCATGCTCAGTTTAGATGTGTGTTCATAGGCGCCCGTAATTTTAATTTCGTAACTCCCATCGATGGGAGAGGAAGTCTCAGATTTATCCTCATCAAGCGCTCTGATCACCTGAGCATATGGACCGGGAGCCTCCCCTACGTGAGTAGCCTCACTTGTTTTTTCCTTCACCTCCTTGGCGACATCACTCCTTGGAGTGGGCTCGAGATCAGGACGGCCTGCACAAAATCATGAAAAACAAGAATTAGAATACAATAGCCCTTTGTAAAGAACGACAATTTTTGGAATCGTAGAGTGAAGGGTTATCTACCAGGTTCTGGCAGACTCTCAGCCGTCCGAGGGGTCTCGCCCTCTGGAATGGGAGACAGGATGTGGACGCCAAGACCAGGGTCCTACGGATCGTAACCGATGTGCTGCTCAAAGGGATCGAGTATCGGCTGACCGACCGGCTGAGTAGGCACACGAGCTAGAGACTCGATCCCAGATGGACCGGCAATAACCTCTTTCCCTTTCATTGAGGGGGAGCCTTTGCAGTAAAGGGCTTTTTCTGCTGATAGGTCTGTAGGCTCGTTTCCCTTAAGAAATTCTTTTATTAAAGCTCCTTCATCAACCTCCTCGATACCATGTTCGGCCTTCCTGATTTGTATTAAGGTCTCCCATGCCTCGGTTAAAGATTCGAGATAGTCCTTGCCTAGAAAAGTTGAGTCCCGGTGCATGAGAACGTGGGCATTGAATTCTACAATAAGCGGGTTGAACATGCTTTTGACCTCTTCCCTACCTTCTTCCTTAGCTGCCTCAAGACCGGAGTCGATCTCCGCAGATGCTATCTCTTTGCCCTCTTCACGGGATTCATCTTTAGCGCCTCAACTTTAGAAAGCTCATCCTCAAGTTTTGCCTTTAGGAGTCGTGTAGCAACGATCTCTTCGCAATACCGTTGCGACTCTTCTTGGGCGGCAGTCTTCTCTTCTTGCTCTTTGCAGAGTCGCTCCTCAAGTTCTTTGACTCGGAGGTTAAATGCATCCCTCTCTTTTGCACCGAATCTTTCTCCAAAGCTAAGGACCCACAGCGTTGGACCGCCTCGTCGATTTCTTTTTTGTTGGTTGATTCCAAACGAGTTACGGCTTCGGCAGTATCTTTGGCGCTCTACTGGGCGGCCTCAAGCTGAGATTTGTAAGACGCAAGCTCTTCGTCCTGAGCTTTGATAATGTCTTTGTCATGGATTTCCTCAAGCTTCAAGCGATCAATCTCATGTTGGCGCTCTATGGAGACTTCTGACACTTTCTCAGTAAGATGAACGAATGCGTCATATTGAGCATATACATCATTGGTGCAGGCGATAGCGCTCTGCTTGACATGTCACGGAATAGGATGAATCGCCGGGAGAAATTTCAGGCCATCAAAGCAGATTTTTGGGAATTTAGCCTTAAGCTCATTCAGTCTCTCCGGTATTGTTGGATCTGTTGCGGGAACAGGAGGAGATGGCTTTGAAAGTTCAGTTCTCTTGTGAGAATACCAGGACTATCGTGTGGTGGAAGAATCGAAGTGTTGATCGTGAGGGACATCTGATTGCGACCCCTTATGGCCGTGCTTATCCTTGCTTTGCCCCAAGTGAGAACGGGGACTATGATGTTATTTGGGCTGATAATAAGATTTCTTCCGAGATGATGAATCTCGGGAATGATAATCCCTATCACCGTCGTCATCCCTATCTCGGCGTCTTTCGGAACCTGAATCCCATCCTGATTGATGGAAAATTGATGAACCGCGAAGGCGGTCAAGTCCAGTGTGCGCCCTATGTCACCTGCATAGAGTTTAAGTAATGACGAGTTAGTAAAAAGTAAGGTAATGATGGAAAGTTCAAGTGCAAAGTGAAGTGCGTGTGTTTGTGTGTGTCCTATTGTTTCCCTCCGAAAGACTAGTTTCTTTACTAATAGGAGTTTGTTCTCCCTCACTTTGGGCTTGAGCATTGGAATCGCTTCTCGCGGGCGAGTGGAGCTTAAGGGCCTCGGGATCGTCGAAACCATAGTTGAGCAGATCGTCGGGTATCGTAAGGTTCGACAGCCTTTTAGAGAACATTCCAAGCGCTGTAGGGAAGCTTCTTTCTCCGTTAGAATAATGGTAACTTTAGAAGTTCCATCCACTTTCTCCTTCCTTAGCTTATACATTAGTTTCTTCTTCCTCTTTGAAGGGGAAGACGATGTTTCAATGTCGTGGACTTCAACTATTGGATCCCGAGGTGGACTAACAGTTTTGCCTTGTACTTAGGACGTTTCGGTTTCCTTAATCTCCCCTTCTTCTAGTGTGTCAAGGGAGTTATGTGTCGAAGACTCGGCCTGCTTTTTCCCTTTGCCGGCGGTAGGCCTGGGTATGGTAACTCCCTGAGGGAGGCTTATCCGGCGACCTTCCGCCAACAGCCCGAACCTTGAAAGCGACTCATTTGTAATGAGAGTTCTGATGTCCCGTTCTTCGGTGGGAATGGCTCGAATAGCCTCGATGGCTTCAGAATATCCGGGTCCCTCAGGACGTGGGTTAATGCCTGAAAAGGTGGAAAAGAGTTAAAAACGGTACAACTTCGACCAAGCATAAGTATTGGTCCAGAGAGAAGACTTACTTCCTTCCACCCGTCTCCTCGCGAAATCAGGGGGCAACGCACATAAAATCATTCTTGTTTATACAGGAAAAACTTGCTCCATGCCCCAGTTAGATTTGACATTTGTTGCGCGGCTCGAGAAACATGAAAGAGGGGCTATCCCTCCGCTTCTTGATGCAATATATATATCTGATATCGCAGGATTGGAAGCCTAGAAAGGACACTCATGAAGAGGATACATGTGCCGTAGATGAATGCGTGGCTGTTCGGGTGCAGTTGTGACGGGGCAATGTCGATAAACTGCAGCATGTCTCGAAGAAATGAGTTGAACGGTGGAACACTACCAACCCGGAACATGAATTTATTACAAGCTGTGTATCCGACTAGGGGAAAGTGCGGACAATCGTGCCCCGATGGAACTAGCACGTCATCAAAGGGGTTCCGTGGATAGAGCATATCCGACGGAGTGTACTTACATTAATCTTCGAAGCCTGTGAATCGATTGGGTTCCAAGAGAATTGCAGCCGGAGCTAAGTTATGAGCAGGGGAAGTTGACGGGTTTGAAGTATCTGCGACTTCTTGTCTAGAGGATGGCCCAAGTCTGTCTGAGATCGTAGCAGAGCTAGATTTCCTAGACATCTCTAATAAAGATTGAATCTAGCAAAGCACCTGTTTGAACTATACTTGAAAAATAATCGACGTTAGACTTAACAACATAAATATTCCCCCAGTGTGGTGTGTGAATTAGTGTGATAATTCAAATAAAAGTGCTGAGAAATTGAAAGTCACAGAGTTGTGGTATAAAGTTGAGCTTTGAATTGTCATCTTAGAAGACCGTCATCGCTGACCGTCTTCGAAAGCCTTCCTTGCAATGTTTTCAATATTGGACTCAGACATTGGCACTGTATGTTAAAGGCTTTTATCTATTTTTATCGATTTAAGTTCAGGCTTGTGATTATAGAAACTAGGGAGTTATCAGTCCAGGTTAGTTCGATATGCTGGTTTGCTTAAGTCTTTGTCCTTGTTTTTGTCATATGATTAGGCAAGGGGAATAAGTGAATTCGACGAGGGTTATGTTCAAGTTGGAATGATTTCGACTGTTGTTATCAATTCATCAAGGGCCAAGGCCGAGCGACACTTGAAACACATGGCCTAAATGTCATTCAGTCTAAATGCCGTTCGGCCTAAATACCGTTCGGCCTAAATATCGATCGACCTTTATTTTGTTCGTCCTTTATTCTATTCGGCCTTCATTCTGTTCGGCCTAAATTCTGTTCGACCTTCGTTCTGTTCGCCTAAATGTAAGCGTCGTTCAGCATAAGTGTCACTCTTCTAACCCTTCCTATTTTCCATTCGGCATGCGGAAAATCATGCTGAACCATGCTTGTGTCGAGCCGCTTCGCTTGGCATTCTACCCTTAACATCACTTCTCTCCTTTTCCTCCATCTCTCCCATCCGGCATGGCCGAGTCCTTTGGCAAGTCATGCCGAACCATGGCTACACCGGTCCACACCACTGGGCCTTATCTCGAATTCCATTCCCTTGCACCCTCATAATCACTCGGCATTGAAAGATCATGCCGAGCCACAACAATTCATCTTCCACTAATTCCCACCTTCGAGCGCCTCTTCCATCCACTTTTCTCCTCTCCATTCCACCCACCTTGAAATCGCCTAAAATCATACTAAGTTCCAGCCTTAGGACGCGTCCGAATCTCAATTCGTCTCCCTCATCCACATGCCTCCTGCTTTCTATAATCTATGGATGATCCATGAGTTCGAGCTTTGTGTTATACTTCCTCATTTGAGAAAATGATCGAAAGATTCTTACCGAAGAGAACGGCGGGAGCTTGGGGGTCTGTGAGCCTGAGATTGAAAGTGGTTCGAACTTAATTTGGGAAGGAGCTGTACGAAGGGCTTGAAGGATTCAAGATAGGAAGGGAAGATCGGCGAGGTAAATGAAATTTAAGGGAGGTAAGTTACGTATTCTTGAAAAATAATGGAGGTAAAAAGTGAAAAGAGAATAAGAAGTGGCATGCCGAGTTTTATAGGGGAAGATAGAAAGATGAAGGGACACTGAACGATAGAACCGATCATAACGCATCATTCGTTCGGCATCGGCTATGCCGTTCGGCATCCGGAGCGCTCAGCTTCGGCTATGCTGATTGGCATTTGTATGTCGTTTGGCATGCATTGGCTCACCCTCTATTCACAAGAAAACACCGTCGAGAAGAATAAGCCAAGGCTCAAAGCAAAGCACGGAGGACTCACGATTCAAAGCGCATCACGTTCGATCACATGATGCAATTGGGGGGCAAGTGTTACTTGGAGATTTGACCAGGCAACTAGGCGCTCGGCATTTACATACCGATCGGCATCCCGAGCGTTTGGCACAACATACTTGGTCGGCTTCCAGGGATGTTCGGCACAACTGGTTCGATCGACATACAAGATCGTTCGGCGTTCATGCCTCGATCGGCATTCGAGATCGTTCGACATCCAGAGGTGTTTGGCATTCATCCAATCTCGATCGGCATTCGAGATCGTTCGACATCCAGAGGTATTCGGCATCTATGTAATCTTGATCGGCATTCGAGATCGTTCGGCATCCATAGGTGTTTGGCATTCATGTCTAATTCGACGTTCGAGATCGTTCGGCATCCATAGGTGTTCGGCGTTCATCCAATCTCGACCGGCTTCGGTTATCGATCGGCCTGCACTCTTCACTCAGCACATCACTTCGTTCGGCACGAAGATATCATTCAGCATTTTACCGTTCAGCATCTATGGTTCGGCACACAGAGCTCACTCTTTTTGGGCCGAGGTATTTATCTACCAGGCCCACCAGGGAAGTCCAACCCATCTTCGTCTATAAATAGAGAGGCAGGGGTATTTATCGAGAACATCGGGGAGACTCTGCCACATTCAAGATTCATTCAAGAATTATCTTTTTTGCTTAATAATTGTAATCAAATAGTTGGTGTACGGATTGTATCTGTATTCGATTATTGAGGAAAGAAATAAAGATTAACCTCAAACTGGACGTAGGCAGTCATGCCGAACCACTATAAATCTAGTGTTCATGCTTTCTGCATTTAAATTTACGTATTGTTCTCTGTTTAACTTTACTTTCTTCATTAATCTCTCTACACAATCTCTCTTAAGGGCGTTAGTGACCAATTCTGTTGCTAACAATGTAAATAAGAGATGAGAAAGAGGCTAAGAAGCCATTTTTATTTCATTAAACATTGAGCTTGCACTTTGATCTCTTAATTTCCTAAGTAAAGTGAAAGAGTAGAAGATGGGTTCATGTACATAAGAGGGTTATTTACACATGCATAAAAACCTAATTCCATTTTTAAGGAGCTTTCCAAATTACCCTTGAGGTAGTTTGTCCACCAAGTAATCATTAGCATAAGTTAATTCTCCACTTAAATGTACATGAAGCTTTAATGACCTTTTAGCATGTGCTTAGCTTCTAATTGGAAATCATGGTAAGTGGGTGGGGTCCTCCATGATCTTGAACTTGAATTATTTCCTCTTCATTCCTTTGTATTTCATTTGTGCATGCATGTATCTTCATATAAGCCTCTCCATATGCATCCAAATTCCTATAAAAATCATCAAAAATGTCCAAGTAAAAATTCTCAAATTTGCACATGCACAAAAATGACCATTTTGCCCTTGAATGAAGATGAAATGTGATGGTTTTGAAAATAATTGAATTTTGGTTTTAACATGTACAAACGCCCAAATATGATGTTTATTTAAATAAAATAGAGATAAAATATAGATGTAAATATATGCATATTTATGTGCACATTAAATAACCCCACATTTATCTTTTTATTCATCCACGAATAAAGGAGCACTAAGATAAATCTGTTTTCGTAGGGAGCACGATTGCATTGAGCGTGTGCAACAAGCCGTTAAACCCCTGGGTGTCCCCAGTAGGACGAGTGTTGTCTCATGAGGTTTTTCAGCGGATACTACCCAGAAGAATCCAATGCAAAGTGAAAATATTTACAAAATGCAAGATTTATTTACAATGAGATGAATGCGAGTTTTTGAAAATATATACAAATGAAAGGTTTAGTTTTAAATAGACACGAATAAGTTAAATACATGTTTTGGACATTGTCTTGAAAATTTAAGTCACTTACTCGTCAAAATTTCCAATAAAAATCAAGTTGTCATAACAGATAGACCATAGTTTGGCTAGTTGTTTTGGTTGATAGCACAATGTAATTATGAAATGGATCCCTAGTCGATTATCAAAGTTTATTAAAGTGGTATTTTCATTTCTTTTCAATAACAAGTTAAATCAAACAAGTTAAAATAGTGTTAGGATTTCAATTGCTTGCTCTCTCTTTATTTGCAAAAAAATTACACACCTAGCTCAGGTAAACTGAGGCCAGATATACCACTCATGCACTGTCTTTCGGGCTTATGTGAGTGGAGTACAGAGCATGGCTAGTGCACACACTTTCGTGCATACACCTATCGACCGTAGGTGGTTTTTAATAAGTCTGTTTTTTTACATGTGTTCCATACATGCGTAAACGTGAGGACTTTTAAATGAGCATGAAAGCACATAATCAAAGATTCCAAGTAATTCACCCATGCATAACCGTGAGGACTTTTAAATGAGAGTGAATACTTTGGAAGTTTTTTTGTTTTTTTTAAGAGAGAGAGAGTTTTGCAAAATCATCTTAGCACCATTTAACTTAAAAGATAAAAATGTTACATCGTTTACTTTAATTTTAGTGGAAATTAGCCACAAGGCCTCTTTAGCAAGTGTAATTAGTTTCTAAGACACACAACTGAAATAATTACTTTTAAGGACAAAGTGCAAAATAATTAATTTCTAAGGCCTAAAAACCTATGAAATTATGTCCTTGAAAGTAATTGGACTGCTGACTTTGTCCTTAAAATTAATCATTGTGCTGAGTTTGGCCTTGAAATTAATTCAATAGATGTGTGTCCTATAAACTAATTGGACTGCAAAGTTTGTCCTTTCAGTGAAATGCCCTTTAATTTTACCACTCTTTTAAACAAAGATTTTCAATTAGAACACACTTCAGAATTAACGCATATGAACCTTCCTACATACTAGTTAAACCATTGTTATTTGTAATCAAATTTCATTTTTATTTTTGTTAAGGAAAATAAATTTTCAAAAAAAATCAATTTTATTAACCAAAACTTATACTTATCTCATAGTGTTTCTTCAAAAATAAATCAAAATGCTAAAAAGAAAATGTTCTTAAGATCTAGAAATTTTTATATTTTTTTTAAAGTAAGAAAATGAAAATTCGAAAATGCCATGAAACTTAAAAAAATAAAAATGAGACTTCACCCGACACTTAATTTTGACTGTGTCCCCACAATCAAGGAATGAGTGTAATGGGGAAAACTATGTATATATTTACAAAAGAGGGTTCACATTCTTACTAGACGTAGCTTGGCTCATGAAGGATCATGTGCTCCTCCTCTTGGTTATTTGGCAATTCCAAGAAAGGTTTCAAACGATGACCGTTGACTTTGAAAATTGATCCATCTCTGGGGTTTTCTATTTCTATAGCTTCGTGTGGAAAAACAATTGGTACCACAAATGGTCCGTTCCATCTTGGTTTAAGTTTCCCAGGGAATAAATGAAGTCTTGAGTCGTATAAAAGAATTTTTTTGTTAGGTTAAAACGTTTTCCTTAGGATTGACTTGTCACGAGAATTTTTGGTTCTTTCTTTGCAAATTTTCTCGTTTTCATGCGCGTCGTTCCTAAGTTCTTCTAGTTCATTGAGTTGTAGTTTTCGGTTTTCACCAGCTTTTTCAAGATCAAATTTTAAGTTCTTTATTGCCCACAACGCTTTGTGTTCAATTTCAACGGGTAAATGGCAAGCTTTACCGTAAACTAAACGAAATGGAGACATCCCAAGGTTAGTTTTAAAAGCTGTATGGTAAGCCTAAAGCACGTCATTCAATTTCTGAGACCAATCTTTTCGATTTTTGTTAACAGTTTTCCCCAAGATTTGTTTTATTTGTCGATTAGAAACTTTAACCTGAACACAAGTCTAATGATGATATGGAGTGGATAACTTGAGGGTTATCGAGTATTTTTTTATTAAATTTTCAAAAGAACGGTTGCAAAAATGGGTTTCGTTATCACTGATTATTGCGCGAGGTGTGCCGAACCTCAAAAGGATGTTTTCTTTGAGAAATTTCACAGTTATTCTATGGTCATTGGTTTTGCAAGGAACGACTTCGACCCATTTTGAAACGTAATCAACAACGAGAAGGATATATGAATTTCCAAAATAATAGGGAAAAGGTCCTATAAAGTCGATACCCCATACATCAAAGATTTCGGTCATAATAATAGGGTTTAGAGGCATCATATCTCATCGAGAAATTCATCCCAGCATTTGACATTGACCGCAAGTTTTACAAAATTCAAACGAATCTTTGAAAGGAGAAGGCCAATAGAAACCACAATGAAGCACTTTTTCCGTAGTTTTTCGAGGACCGAAATGTCCACCACACGCTTGATCGTGGAAAAATGAAAGAACACTCCTTATCTCATTATCCAGAATGCAACATCAGATGATTTGGTCAGGATTATATTTGAACAAGTATGGATCGTCCCAATAGAAATACTTCACTTGGGACATGAATTTGCATTTGTCCTGTTTGGACCACGATGAAGGAGTTTTTTTAGTGATTAAGTAGTTCACTATATTAGCGTACCATGGGTCGATAGAAACTCAAAGAAGTTGTTCATCGGGGAAGTTTCCATTGATGGGTAAAGAAGATGGTGCATTTGGAAGACGAGACAAGTGATCGGCTATGACATTATCGGATCCTTTTTTGTCTTTAATTGTGAGGTCAAATTTTTGAAGTAAAAGGATCCAACGAATCAAACGGGATTTGGCATCCTTTTTAATGAAGAGATAAAGAAGTGCAGAATGGTCCGCGTACACAGTAATGTGTGACCCAATCAAGGAAGGTCGGAATTTTTCGAATGCAAAAACGATAGCTAGAAGCTCCTTTTCAGTTGTTGTGTAGTTCAGTTGAGCGTCGTCCAAAGTCATACTCGCGTAGTAAATGACGTGAAGGATCTTGTTGATGCGTTGTCCTAAGACAGCATTGAGGGTAAAGTTCGAAGCATCACACATTATTTGGAGAGGAAGATCCCAATTAGGTGTGCAAATGATTGGAGCATAAATGAGTTCGTTCTTAAGACGTTCAAAAAAAGAGATACAATCAGAGTTGAAATCGAACGCAACGTCTTTTCCGGGAAGAGTAGTCAAAGGACAAGCGATTTTACTAAAGTCTTCCACAAAGCATCGGTAAAAGCCAATGTGTCCTAGAAATGATCGAATGTCCTTAACAGATTTGGAAATGGGTAGATTAGCAATGACATCGCGCTTTGTCGACCTCAATGCCTTTATTTGAAATGATATGTCCAAGGACTATGCCTTGTTTGACCATAAAGTGGCAATTTTCCAAATTCGAAGTCAAATGTTTTTCTTTACATCGATTTAGAACCAACTCGAGATGATATAATCATTGGGAAAAAGAATCACCAAAGATTGAGAAATCGTCCATAAAAACTTCTAGAAAGCGTTCAATCATGTCGGAAAAGATTCCAACCATGCGTCGTTGGAAAGTCGCAGGAGTATTACAAAGTCCGAATGGCATACGTCGATAAGCGAAGGTACCGAATGGACACATGAAAGTCATTTTTTCTTGATCTTCGGGGGCAATTGGAATTTGGTTATAGCCGGAATAACCACCAAGGAAGAAGTAAAATTCGTGGTCAGCGAAAAGTTCGAGCATTTGGTCAATGAAAGGAAGAGGGAAGTGATCTTTTCGTGTTGTGGCATTTAGTTTTCGATAGTCAATGCAAACACGCCAACCCGTTTGAGTACGAGTTGGAATAAGTTCGTTTGAATCGTTCGTGACAAGGGTTAGCCCAGACTTTTTTGGTACAACGTGAATTGGGCTAACCCATGAACTATCAGAGATTGGGTAAATGATTCCGTTGTCGAGAAGTTTAAGAATTTCATCAAGCACCACATCTTTCATTTTTGGATTAAGCCTTCGCTGCGCGTCGCGAACAGGCTTAGCATCGTCAATTAAATGGATGTGATGTTGAACAAGAATGGGACTAATCCCCTTAATATCGGTAATCGACCATCCAATTGCTTCTCTGTTTTTCGAAAGAATAGAGAGTAACAAGGTTTCTTGATCAAGAGAGAGAGTTGCAGAAATTATGACGGGTAACATTTCGTCTTCACCTAAGTATGCGTATTTAAGGTGATTGGAAAGTGGTTTGAGGTCAAACTTTGGGAGTTTTTCGATCAAAGAGTTGGGTTGAGATTCAGACTTAACTTAAAGCGATTCAAAGGGAAGAGCGTATTCAATCTCGTCGGCAATTTCATAAAACAATTTTTCATACTCGGCTTCGCGTTCGTCGTTAAGGTCAAGTGTCTCATTTTTGAAGTTTTCATGAATGGCACTAACTTTCAACGTTTCATCACGAGGTTCATTCGATTGGCTTTCAAGATTGAAAATGTTAAGATCCAAAGTCATGTTTCCAAAAGAGATTTTCATTCATTCGTTACGACAATTGATTAAGGCAGCTAAGATGGTCGGCCTAAAATCAATGGAATTTGACTCGAGGGATTCGTCACGGGTTGTGTTTCGAGAACGATAAAGTCAACGGGGAAAATGAATTGCCCTACTCGAATGAGCACATCCTCGATTTCTCCTACAGGCTTCTTAATCGAGCGATCGGCAAATTAAAGCGTGACTTTTGTGGGTTTGAGCACACCTAATATTAATTGTTCGTACATGGAGTATGGAATCAAGTTGACACTCATGCCTAAGTCTATCAAACATTTGTTAATCATCTTGTCTCCAATTGTACACGAAATCGTAGGGCAGGCAGGATCTTTGTATTTAACGTGCATGGATTGACATAAGACTTCACTCAAACTGGCGGCTAAGAAGACCTTTTTGGGCACTTGAGTGTGTTGCTTTTGGGTGCACAAGTACTTAAGAAATTTTGCGTAAGTGGGGACTTGTTGAATGATGTCAAGAAGAGGAATGTTAACTTTGACTTGTTTAAAAATTTCCAACATCTTTTCCGTTTGGTCCGAGTGTTTCTTTGATCGAAGACAATGTGGAAATGGAACACGTTACTCAGTAGGCAGGTCTACTTGAGTAGTAGAAGAAGAATTTTGATTGGCATTCGATTCAACGTTTGGCTCCACGTTTTGTTCTGAATCGTTCGTTGTTTTAGAAGTGTCGAGAGAGGTTTCCAGTAAATCATTGGGTTAACAACTTGATTGTCGATTTGTTTACCGGAATGTAGAGTTGTGATAGCATTCAATTGGTTGACATTGCTATCTTGAATAGCATGGGCTTGATTTGAATTTGCATTTTGATTTCTGGGATTTGGAAGGGGCTGACTTGGGAATGTTCCTCATTCACGTTCTCTTACAGACGTGGCTAATTGCCTCATTTGCATTTCGAGTTTTGCAATTGATTGGTTTGTGTTTTGCATTTATGGAATATATAAATTTTGCAAATTGTTGTATGATTGAAGGCTTTGAGTAGTTGCCTTTTCCAACATTTCAAGAGTTTTCTCAAGCGAATTTAAACGTTTATCGTCTTGGGGAGGATGAAAAGAATTTGGTTGAAAATTTGATTGTTGCGGTTGATTATGAGACGGACCCGCAAAATTTGGTTGAAAATTATTGGGATGAAAGGGAGGATTCGAAGCATTAATCGAAAATGCTTGAAAATTGGTACGAATCGTATTCGTGTTGGGATTGTTTTGCTTCCACGCAAAATTCGGATGATTTCTCCTACCAGGGTTGTACGTTGGAGAAAACTGGTCGTTTTTGGCTTTATTGAAAGCATTGATTTGTTCGACAGAGTTGGGACACTGATAGGCTATATGATTAGAATCCTTGCATTTATAACACGTTGCTTGATTAATTTGATTCTATGAGAAGACGTTATCGAATTTTTTAATCATTGCGTCGATCTTAGCTTCCAAAGCAAAAAAAGATCATATCAAGTTTGCACTCGATCATGAGTAAATTGATTTTTCGTTCGAACGTTCCCATGGGACGACTTTTTAGCAAGGTTTTCGAGAAATTTCCAAGCATCATCGTGATGTTGGGCAAGAAAGTTGCCTTGGCACATTGATTCGAGCATTGTTCGTGAGCTGTTTTCGAGTCCATCGTATAAGATTTAGCAAATTGCATGTTTTTCAAAGTTATGGTGTGGACATTTTATCAAAAGCTTTTTGAATTTTTCAAAATATTTTCTAAATGGTTCTCCCTTGAATTGATGAAAATTTACAATTTCATTTCGAATTCTACTTGTTTTTTTCAAAGGGCAGAACTTTTTCAAGAAAGCTTTTACGAATTCTTCCTAGGTTTTAATCGAGTTTGATGGTAAGTTGTACAACCATTTTTCAGCCTATTCCGTAAGAGCGAATGGGATTTATCGAAGTTTGATTTCGTCATCGGAAAGTTGTTGGAGTCTAAAGATTGCACAAACTTGTTCGAATTTAGTCAAGAAAATGTATGGGTCATCGTGCTCGAAATTGCCAAATTTCGGAAGCGAGGCAATATGGTTCGAGTGAATTTCGAAATGGTTACCCGTAGGGGGGTAATGCGATGCAAGACGGAATAGAAACTCTATCGGGAAAGATTCTATCCATAAGAGTTTGAGGGGCGTTTCGTTTGCCATTTCGGGAGGATCGTCTGTTCGACTTAAACGGTTTGTAGAAGGATCACGAGTCCAAGTAATCATGCACAAGTGAAAGTCGAGAAGAGAAAGGAGATGGAATTGAGTTTAGGGAATGAAAGAAAATCTGAAAACTTGTTTCTTTTTGTTGTTTTACAAGGAAGAAAACTATTTAACAAGTGAGATTTATTTTCAAAAGAAAAGTTTGATTTTTGTTTTTCAATTTTTTTTATGTTTTTGATTTTTTTATTGCTTTTTGAATTATTAAATGTTTACCAAAAGGATTTTTTTGGTTTTTTTTTTTTGCTTTAGAAATGGAAATTGATTTTTGTTTTTATTTTTGAATTTTCATATTTTTTTCTTTTTGAAAAGATTTTTTTTGATTGAAAATTTTCAAAGGAAAGGCATTTTTTGATTAAAAACTAAGTTAAGTAAAATTTATAACTTTTTTGGATTTTTTGTTTTTTTTTAAATATGCATGAACTAATGCAACTAAATGAATGCAAAGGACTTAACTACAATTTTCTGTCCTTAGTAGCTCCTAATCCAAAATTGTATAATCACATTTTGTCTTAAATCAACAAAAAAAATTCTCAGCCAGATAACGGACAGGGGTTATCGGTGCACCAAGAATCACCATAGCAATGCAACCAAAGGTTTAAGTACCTTCAAAAGAACAACACGTATAATATTTACGTATCACCGTAATTTTTATAACTGGTTATTACTCTGTCATAACCTAGACATCAAGAAATAAAATCGTTCAAATGAAACAATTATGAAGATACAATTAAGGCCTAAGTGAGCTCGTGACACCCTTAGATCCAACGTCTGACCTTTATTATTAGTCAAATTCTACGATGAAATGCTTTTGTGGGCTAAAAAATGGTGATGAAATCCCTCACCGTATGTGAATTGGGGTATTTCCCTTAGAAAAGAAAAAAAGACGAGATGAATGCAAAGCAAAAACGAAACGTAAATTTACAGTGCAACAAAATGAAGTTTGTTTTTGTTTTCGGATTTTGAATTTTTTTTTGTAAATGCAAATGCAAGCAACCAACAATGCAATTTAAACTAAAATTAGAGATGAAAGCACAATATCAGAGCGTGCAGAATTATTTAGCAATTTATTTTTAAGGGGTGATTTTATTTAGCAAAACATAATTTTTAGCAAGCAGGCAAGCAGTTATTTTTGGTAAGCACTTCTTTCTTTTGCGAATTTCTGCTTTGGCGATCTGCAATTAAAACAAAGATATATTCAACATTATTTTTTAGTGTGTTTATCAAAGATGAAAAACAAAATAAGTGAAAAACAAAACAATTGAAAATAAAAATAAATAAAACTAAAACAAGTGAAAACAATTGAAAAATGAAAATTAAACAAAGTTGTCTTGTGTTCTTTTTAGACTAAAACAAATGGGAATAAAGAACAATTTGAAAACAAGTGAAAATAGGTATGTTGCTTTTTTTTTTAAATAAACTGAAGCTAAACACTTAAAAACAAAGGAAAATATGCTAAAAGAGAGAATTTCTTATTTGAAAACAAGCTTAAAAAAAATACGCTTAACAACCCGGCACAGCCGCTGTATACAAAATCAAAGAAATTCCCACTTCCACTTCAGTCTTTTTTTTTTTTCCGAATTAAAACTTTTCAATCTTACTTCCCAATTCTCAAAATCCAATTCTCAAAAACCAAAAACTTGTTCGTAGTTAGAGCTGAGTTCGATCAAAATTAAATTGGGGATTTTGTTGGCAATGGAGACTACGGTCGTGTGGGATTTGGGGTATTCGAATTTGGGTCGCTGGAGTTCGGCGATGGTTGTAGGAATGGACGATTGAGTGAGGCAGCTACAGGCGATTGAGGTTCAGCGGTTTGCAGAGCGAGCGGGAATGTCAAAGATTGGGTTGTTTGGGAATTCGAGTTGTTCTAATTGAAGTTTGCGGTGGCTTTGAAGTTGTGGAGTTGGAGGTTGGCAGAATTGGATGGTATTTGCGAGGTTGTCTGATTTGTGGCTGTAGTTGCTCGAAGCAGTTAGAATGGAGGAAGTGATATGACAAGCAGTGTTGATGGGTTTGTAGTTCCACTGTTGGTGTGTAGTGATGTTGACAGTATTGATTGCAGTATTGATGTGGAATGCAGATGAGTTCTGGTGGTCGCTGTTGGTTTTGGGGATAGTAGGTGAGTTGTCTGATGTTGATGAAGTAGTATGAATTACAAGCAGTGTGTAGAAGTGGTAGCGAGTGGGGAGTGTGTGTCAGCAGAGGCTCGAGTTGATGAAGTTTTATGTTGAAGCTTGGTTGATGGTGTGGGAGTTTATGAGGTAGCAGCAGAAATATGGGTGGATGGCAGTGAGTAATGTTGATGAAGGAAGGCTTGTTTGTGAAGCAGGAAGATGGTGGAGATGTGAAATGTAAGGAGACAGGTTGTGATAATATTGTTATGGTATGGAGTATGTGATGGTCTTTGGTTTGACAGGGACTAGTGTTTGGGAGGTTGAATGTGAGTAGTGTGGTATTTTTATGGCAGTGAAGTGGATGGGAGCTGGGTTGTCTGGTTGGTGTGGTATTGATGTCTGTGCTGAAGGAGGTTGCTGAAGTGGTCAGTTGATCAGTGGTGATGACTGGTAGAGGAGATTGATGGGGCAGTGATTGTTACGTGGTTCGATGTTGTATGGGATTTGTGTTGCAGGCAGGGTAATGAGTTGGAGGTTAGTGGTTGAGGAGAGTGGGCTTTGTTTTGTGACAAGTGTTTGTAAGTATTGTCAACTGGGAATGTGCGAGAATGGTTGTAAGGGGATGAGCAGGGCAGAATGGTAGTTGTATCGGTTTTGTGGTGATGGGTATGTAGTTGCGGGATGTAGGCAGTTAGAAGGGGTTGCAGGCTGTTTTGTGAATTGAATGGTTGAAAATGTGGTCTCGGCGGTAGGTGGTTGAGGTGAAGCAGGGCAGTAAATGTATGGTGATTTGAAGTGTGTTGTAGTAGTTGATCGGGAGGGTGGTCAGGGAGGAACAGGTGGTTGTTTTGTTGTGTATGTGGAAGAAGAGTCAGTGGTAAGTGGTTGGCAGTTGTGTTTTGAAGATGGATGTTTGTTTGAAGGTGGTAGCAGGCAAGGGGGTATGGTTGAGTACAGAGATTGGAGTGAAGTGTTGAAGCTGGTGGATGAAGATGGTGGAAGCAAGTGATGGAGAATGTTGATGGTAATATGAAATGCTGGTCGCTGTAGAGGTTTTGGCAGAACTTCTGGTTGGTGGTGAAGGTTATGATCAAGTATGGAACAGTGAACCAGAGGCAGTTTTGTTTGTGGTGGGTTGAAATGCAGAAAGAAATGTGCACAGTATAACAGTGCACTGTTATATGCACAGTTTGAAATGTAATTTTTTTTTTTTTTTTTTTTTTTTTTGTAGATAAAAGGAGAAAATGAAACAGGTAAATAGGCACAAGGAAAAAGTTGCAAAAAAATTTAGTCTCGGGGACAACAAGTTTGCTTTTTAGTCTGAAGGACACTTTTGAATGTAAACTGGAAATGATAGTTACAACTATCATTATGTGATTTACACTAAAAATTGTCTTTGAGCCTAAAAAACAAACTTCTTGTCCCTAAAACTAAATTTTTCTCCAACTTTTTCCTTGAGCCTAAAAACCCCAAAATGAAATGTAAAAAAAATGTGAATGCAATAATTTTTTTTTTTTTTGAAATTGTGTATGCCTCTTTTATTTTAAATAGGGATGCAAAAGCAACTAGAAAGAAAAATTTCAAGCACACTGCAAAGTTAAAAACAAAAAACACACAACACTAAAAAAATTTAAATGCAAATTAACACACGCACACAACAAACACACAATGAAAATCAAATGAAAAATAATTCGAAGAATAGAATTAAAAAATCAAATCAACTCCCCGACAGCGGCGCCAAAAACTTGTTAATCGACGGAAATTCTATGGAATTAGAAAACCATCGAAAAATTTCAAATTAAAATAAACTGCAAGCGCACAGCGTACACTTTGTAGTACGTGGCGAATACGGATCGATCCACAGGAAATTGTTAGAGCTTAAAAAATCTGCTTAATCAAATTAGACCAAATGTAGAGAATTTGTTAACTAGAAATAAAATGAAGCTAAAACTAGAATTAAAATTTGAAAAAACTATTGAACTAGAGAACAATTAGAGGCAAATCCACTCTCATATTTTTGTAAATCAACAAACAAACAATTTGTGATCTCTAACTTTGATAATAAGTGAAATACTGTTGTATTTATCATAAGTATGATTTGTTTATATTATTAATTAACATAACTCAAACCATCAAACTATAATACAACAAATAAACCACTTATAATTCTCATGAAAATGAAGCCGAAACAAAAACTATTTTAAGTATGATCTATTTACTATTGTAACTAGTAATATAGATCATCAAATTTCATATTACTTTAATTTCACAATAAAAAATGGATTAGCAACTGATGATGTAAATTGTGTTTATGTTGAATAAGAATAGCTCATTTGTATGAGCTATCAAACCCACTTGTAAAACTTGCATCAAAATTCACTTTCATAAAGCACAAACAAAGAGATCATAAATCATAACAAATGTTGAAATTACATAATATTTGAAAGCTTCATTACCCCTAAATTGAAGAAGTTTAGCTACTTATTTGTGGCATTGAAGCAACACAAGTAAGTTTCAACATCAAAAGAGAAGAATATTGAAAAATAAGTAAAGAAGAGAATGTAATTAAACTACTTACAGCAAAGGAATTAAGCTACACTACTTGCATAAATGTAAAACTAATCTACTAACAAAGAAAAGAAAAGTGCATAAAAACATGAGAAGTAAGTAAAAGCATGTAAATAAGGGAAGAGAAAGAGGCTAAGAGACCATTTTTATTTCATTGAAGATTGAGCTCACAATTTGATCTCTTAATTTCCAAAGTAAAATGAAAGAGTAGAAGATGATTTCATGTACATAAGAGGGTTATTTATACATGCATAAAACACTAATTTCATTTTTAGGGAGCTTCTCAAATTGCCCTTGAGGTAGTGTGGCTACCAAGTAATCGTTAGCATAACTTAATTCTCCACTTAAATGTACAAGAAGTTTTAATGACCTTCTAGCATGTGCTAAGCTCCTAATTGGAAATCAAGGTAAGTAGATAGGGTCCTGCATGATTTGAACTTGAATTATTTTCTCTTCATTCCTTTGTATTTCATTTGTGCATGCATGTATCTTCATATAAGCTTCTTCCATATGCATCCAAATTTCTATAAAAATCATCAAAAATGTCCAAGTAAAAATTCTCAAATTTGCACATGCACAAAAATGACCATTTTGCCCTTAAATGAAGATGAAAATATGATGGTTTTGAAAATAATTGAATTTTAGTTTTAATATGTACAAATGCCTAAATATAATGTTTATTTAAATGAAAAGAGATAAAATATGTATGTAAATATATGCACATTTACGTGCACATCAATCATATCCATTCGTGATATAACAGAAGGACACTTCTTTTGAAATTCAAGTTTTGAAAAAATCAGCTACTATGTTGACATACATACATAGAGTATGTTGACATACTCTTTCTAAAATTTAAAAATACTTTAAAACATTATTTTGAAAATTCGTTATTCTGCAAAATAGTTTGATACTTTCTAAAATTATTTAAGCATAGTTTATACATATTTTAACCATAATAAAACTTTATATAATAGTTTTGAAATTTTAAATATAATGTAAATAATATATATATATATATATATAATCAATATAATAATAACTTATTAAAGTTTAAACAAAAATTCAATATATATGTACACACACTAAAATAATATCTTTGTAAGTATAAGAGATTGGAAATCATCTTGAGAAATATTTTGAAACAATTATTTTAAAAGCAGGATATTTGAAAAACAAATTAAAACAAAATTAAGGAAGGAGAGAGATCAGGAAAGTGCTACCAAAGTTTTAGCATAAATTCTACGACTATATAACTTATTTGGAATATCTTGAAATGTTGAACTCTGCAATACTCATGATTCTTCATTCTCCAACTCTTGAAACTCTACATCGGCGTCTTGAATCTACTCTTGATATTGTATGGTCTTCTTAATCAACACGCGTCTAATATCCTGCACTATATACTTTATATAACTTAATAAAACATTAGTATTTATATTTTATATAATGTCTATAGTTGTTATCATCAAAACCAATATCGACAGTACTAACAATCTCCTCCTTTTTGATGGTGACAACTCTGTATAAAAATATGTTATAACTCCCTCTGGGTTATAAAACTCCCCTGTAATCTATAGCTGTATTTTATATATTTCTCCCTCTTTATCATCAACAAAAATAACTATCTAAAACTATAACTCTAACACTAACTCTTGCTCTAATTGTAACTCTTACTCCCCTAAATAAAAAAAAATTATATATAAGAATTATATATAGTGATGATGAGAATGATTGTATAAAAATAATAAGTGATATATAAAATTATATAATCATGAAATAATCATAATCAATCTAAATATTCATCCAATCCAATAAAGTTAATGTCACGCATCATTCAAACAAATCCACACAAATCAAACCAATCGAATCCAAATAAAATAAAATATTATTATTTATGTACAATCAAACATATTTAAACCAGACATTTAGAGGAACTTCAAACCATCCATCAGCGCAAAAGATTGGATCCGCTTTGATAGCATCCCAATCTTCATCATCATTGTTGATGGCACACTCTGGGTTGGTGGTTCGTTCTTCTTTGTTCAAGGTAGAAATCATCTATCGAATCATATTGAAATGACTTTCTTGCTCCTTGATCATTTGCATTTGACTCAATTCTAAGCGGCTCTGGTTTCTTAGGATGAAAGAAAGAATGTTCTTGAACGATTCAAGAGTTTGTTCGAGGTTTCGGTTAATTTTTGGATAGAAGAAGCCATTAATTTTAATTACAGTTTAGGAATTTAAAGAAAGAAGAAAGAGACTTGAAACAAATGATTCTTTGGTCTTAATATGTATTTAAATGGGTGAATATTCGTTGGAAATGAATAGATATTTGTTGTCTATTTAATTTTCAAAATTAAAAAAAATTGAAAAATTACCATTATATGTCGACAAACATACCCAAGGTATGTCGATATACATAAAGAAATTTTCAAGACAATTACTTTTTTGATATTCTAATGTATTTAGCTTATACGTTTATACTTGTATGTTTTCCAGAGATGATAAATAATGTATAACAGCAAAGAAACAGATTTTTCATTAATATTAGATGATGATTACATAACTCATACACTAAAATAATGAAAAGATATATAAGATCAAACCAAATTCAAACTAAAATGACCAAATACAACACATTCATAAGCAACTGGATAGATAGTAAAACTAGAAAGATGTAGATGAAGAAGAAGAAGAAGATATCCCAAGCTTGCGTTTCACTTTTTCAAATAATTTGCCCATTCTATTGGAAATAGAGGTTAATTTCTTCCTTACAGAACGCTTGAGAATGTTTTGGTTTTCAACAATCCTCTTTTGATTGTTGAGAAGGTCTTTGTTGGTTGGTTGAAGAGGAAAATCAATGCTTTCTAAGGAGGTATCCTCCTCCTCCTCCTCCTCTTCTTCTTCAATATCCATATTTTCTCCTTCTTCCTCTTCCTCCACTTTTCTAATTTCTTCCTCCTCTTCGTAAGCTAACCTTTTCTCTCTTTCTGCAAGAGTTTCACATGGCTCGAAGAGGGGGGGTTGGGATTTTCATTAGAGTGATGTTGACTTGATTAAAGACCTTACGAGAGACAAATTCCTCTCCTTTAAAGCTAACACCAAAGTAATTGAAGATTCAACTAAGATAAAAACCATGAAATAGTGTATTTTCAAGATTAGAAAGATTTTTGGTAAAAATTCATCTAAAATAACTTAAGCCCAATTTATGTCATATTGACCATAAATGGTGAAAAGAGCTTTGCAAACTTTTAGAGTTGGATCGTCGAAATTTCCCAATCGTGGAGTGATACTTTGTTATAAGAGAAGGTTTAAAAATTTTGCATTTGGATGAAAGTTTCGATTTTTGTATTGAAAATCATTATCACTTTCTAAAAAAATTGTGAAACACTTCATGATTTTGATCATCAATTTTAAAAGATGTAAGGTCCATTCTGGTAGATTTACATCCAAGAATGGTACCCAAAAGTTCACAATTCGAACTATTAAAGTTCCTTTTACACTACTCCACACTTCTCCTTCATTGCCCTCATGAAATTTTCCTTTCAAGTTTGCTTAAAACATTTGGACCAAGTGTGGATAACAAACAAAATCATTTTAAGAAGCATCAAAGCAAAGAGAATCAAGTTCATAAGTAGAAAAATCATTAAAAATTGCAAATTTTCCCATAGAAACCTATCCAAAATTCATATAACTAATACAGGTGTCATAGCCTCATAGTCACTGAAGAGAAAATTCTTGATATTTTTGGAAAGTCTCATCGATGAAGGAGTGCTTTAGAAAGATATTGATGAAGAGTTTTGACGAGATAAGAGAGTTAATGAAATTTTGAAATTTAAAAGTGAAATGAATGGATAGAGATAAAGATGATAAATAGAGGATCAAATAACATGTTCTCTGGTCAAGGGACACTTTTTCAGAACATAGAAGTAGGTGAAAAGTGGAGGGAAAATTCAAATTTTGAATCTGAGAGATTCAAAATCTACTTAAGTATGTCGACATATGCTAGGGGTGTATGTCGACATACATGTCGAATTTTTCAAAAATGATTTTTGTTACTATATCCTATTTTATTATTTATATATCTATTTATAGTTATTTTATTCATAGAAAAATAATTTTAGCTATATTTTATGTTATTATATAATTAAAATATATAAAATATTTAAATTTAAAATATAATCACACAATATTCAACCAATATTATTATTAATCTATAGGATATTCCGAACAACCAATAAAGCAACCAAAAAAAATTCATTCAAGAAATTAAAACTTTTGATATATTAAAAGCGTATCTTTTTCTGATGTTTAAATATCCTGTTCTTAATTATGTATTACTATGAAGCACATGTTAGCAATTTTTGTATCTGATTCATTATTACTTGAGGATGTGTCTGAATCGTCTAATGTTGCAGTATAGGCTCTCCCCGTTTTCTGGATGAATCAACATTTGGTGTAGTTTTTAGTTTATTGAGATGTGGACAGTCTCGTTTTAAATAGCCAGGTTCATCATAGTTATAACATCTAATGCTATTTCTTCTCCCATTTCTGCCTCCTGGATTTTTATTGTCATTTCTGTTGAAATTGTTCATCTTCCGTTATTTTAGGAATTTTCTGAAATTGCTTGTCATGAAAGCAATTTCTTCGTCGTCATTGCTGTCTAAATCTAGATTATCCTTCATTGCATTAAAAGCTATAGATTTCTTCTCTATTTCTTTACTTGCTCTCCTGCCGTGCATTTGTGCTTCAAAAGGTATTAAATTGCCAACTAACTCTTGAATTTTTAGAGTGTCGATGCCATTAACCTTTTCGATTGCAAGAGTCTTTGGATCGCATTCAAAGAAAGTGAATTGAGGATTTTTCTAACTTGATCCTCCTCAGAAATTTTTTTACCTAGTGCAATAAGTGAGTGTACTATATCTTGGAATCTACTATACATATCAGATATGGACTCATTAGGACTCATTTTGAATAATTGAAATTGGTTTGTTAACACGGAAATTTTGGTATGTTCAACCTTACTTATGCCTCCATGTGTAACTTGCAAAGTTCTCCAAATTTCAAATGTAGACTTACATATAAATACTCTACTAAATTCATGTCTATCTAATAAACAAAATAATATATTCATAGCCTTAGAGTTACTTTTTGCAACTGCTTCCCGATCAGCAGTCCATTGTGCAAAATTAGTCTCGGGTTCGGTGTACTCAGTTTATGTGATATTCCCAGTGTCTAAACCAATTGAATATAAATGAATTTCCATTCTACATGACCAATATGTTTAATTACCTCCATTGAAAAGTGGAGGTCTAGCAATAGATTGTTCTTCAACAAATAAGTTATAAACAAGTGTGTTAACAGTTACTAACGGCACTATTATCAGTGTTGGTAGCCATTTAAACTATTTCAAAAAATCAGACGATGAATACTTTGAAAACCAAAGCTCTGATACCAAGTGTGAATCGATGAAATAGGATCTTAAGGTTGAATTAACACTAGAGAGAGGGTGAATAGTGTTTAATTGAGCATACGAATAATTTTTCAAATTTTTTAAGATTCTGCTAGGAACGATTTAATTAGCAACCACAGAATCAAAGCGCAGATAAAAGTAAATGCAGTAAAGGTAAAAAAGGAAATAACACACCAAGATTTTATACTAGTTCAGAGTTACCCTACATCCAGTCATGCACAATTCCTTGTGTAGATTTCTTTTCAACTAGTAAATTCAAATTCAACCTTGACTTCATGGCTATGAGACACGCCCTCTAGAATTCCAACCTTTGGGCAGAGTCACTTGATTTCTGAGCTACACGCACACCCACTAGATTTACGGGCTACTAAGCACACCCACCAGATTTATGGGCTACTTGTAGGATCGATTTCACCCTAGAGGGGGTGAATAGGGTGATAGTGTTAATTATAAAAATTAATCGCGGAAGCTTATAAAATATTAAATTCAGATCACAGAATAGCAGCACAGATATCGTAGAATATAAATAACAGAAAAAACAGAACAACACAGAATTTACCCAGCTTCGACAAAACCCTGCCTACGTGCTGCCCCCAAGGTTTCTACTAGAAATTAGATAGTCCCTCGCTTACACACATAAACTCGCTATACCCGCTATTGACTAATCTAACTCTACGCTCAAAACCTTGCCACAACTCAACCACCGAGTTGCGAATTCTCAAGCTACGCCACGTAGCTTGTCCCCTAGTCACACGACTAGAAATTTAAAACGGTTTAAAAAGAAAATACAATTAAAAAACAATTTAAATAAAATAAAACCCTATTTATAAATTTAAAAGCCCTTAATAAAATGCCGGCCCCTTTTGTATTTTAGCCCGTCTCTTTTATTTTCTTCGTTCGTTTATTTGGAGATGGCGGTCGTTCCTCTTTGAAGCTAAATTAGGGCTTTTCCTCCTTTCGATTCAAACTAGGGTTCTTGCAAATTGAAGCGCCGACCTTTGATACTGTTCGACTTCGATGCTTTTTGATTTGCCCACCGCGGCTGCTTCGTTGATCGAATTCCGATATGTAATTGTATCCTTTTGCTTTGCTGATTTTGTGCTTTCTGGAATTCGATGCATATGCCGATGATGATCTTAGGGTTTATATAGGATTCGAATTCCTATTTTTATGTTCGTATAAAATTGTTTGAATTCGTCTTCGGCCGTTTGATTTCACTTTGATGATTGAGATGTTTTCTGACTTGTTCGTAATCGAATATTCTTCGTTACTTGATGATCACGGCTATGATTTTGAAATTGCGATATATTTGGTCAAAACGAAATTTTGATTTCTTTGTGATGACCACGGCTTTGACTTTATGTATGAACACGGTGTTGACTTGGTTTGTCTATCACGGTTTTGAACACTTGATTAGCTTGCGATGTTGATTTTGTTTATGCTATAATCTTGTTCATCCCTCTTGCATACCTGGTGTATCACGGTCCACATGACACTGGTCTTGATACTGTTGAACACAACACTCCTCTGCTGTTGGCCACTGACCTCTGGTCAGTTTTTGTATTCGTCCCCGAGCATTTCTGATCTGCAGCTTTGTTCGATTTACGTATGTTCATTCATTACTGTATATAGCTCATTGTGTAGTGTGCTTCGAGTTGTGTACTCGAGTGTGATCTGTGCATTTCTTTTTCATGCCGTAGCTTGATTCATGTATACATTCATGAATTCTCTAGTTGACTTCCTGCAGTTGCATACGCTTTGTCATTCTGGCCTTGAACCTGTACTTGTAGTTGTTCAACCTGGTTTTGATATTTGCAGTTGTATCACTTGATATTCATTCCTGTAGTTTGCATTCATGTACTTACTGTCGTAGTTGTTGCACTGCTTCACCACTGTTCTTTGCATTTGTACATATGAATGAGCTCACTGTTGTTTGTACTGCTTTACATCTTGTAGTTTGCTTTGGTCTTGAGCATTGCCGTGTCATTGAGCATTGTTGTGTCCATATTGTATTCAGTGTTTACTTTGAGCATGTTGCAGTGTGTTACCATATTGATGCCTCTGTTTGCTTTGACTTCACTTGTTTGAGTCTGATATCTTGATTGATGTTGTACATATTGCTGTCATGCTGGTGACATTGGTGCATTGTCTTGTTACATGAAACTGTAATTATTCTGGTCTTGGGTTTGTGGTATTTGTATTTTGGATCTGTTGATCATGTTGCTCCATTCACTTCATGTTGCCTTGACAATCTGTCATACCAACTTGTTGAGGTTACTCCTCTTCAGTTGAGTAATTTCACCACCTATGTGTACTTGTGTCGAGGCTACTGTTCTTGCCTTCATTGTGTATATCTCTCTGTTCATCCACTTGCATTCTGGTTTTGGTATCTTCATTATTGTGGCTGGTGTATGTATTGTTTGGGTATGCTCATGTTACTTGCTTATAAACTTGGATTTGCTGGAATGACTTCGACAGTGGTTTTTGTAGTTGGTTCCTTGTTTTCAATGTTGCTTGGATAATGAACTGTTTCATGCTTGAAGTCGTAGCCTGTACACCTGCCCTGTGTTGAATCCGGCTTGGATTTGACCTTGTGCTGAATGACATTGTTTTATTGCACTTGAGTTGAATCCGTCTTTTATTTGGGTTTGACCTTGTGCTCACCTGTCCCTGTAGCATTATCATGTGTATATCGGTGTGCACGGCCTTGTGGCATATACAGTGATACACTGTGTATGTCACAAGCTGTTCGTGTGATGAATTCAAATATAAATGATGACGAACAACCCAAATAACTGAGGCAAATATCATTTTCAAAATTCACGTTTTATTTTATATTGCAAAAATATTTCTTTTTCAATTTTACTGCGTTAGTGAATATTTTTGCAGATTGCTCAGATGCTGGATTCAAACTGGAATGAAGTTGAAGATAAATACGAGTGTGAGTGATATGTAGCGAGGTCAACTGTAAATGTAAAATTGTTATGTAATTGAATTTGTATCAAAGTTGTATAGTGAATAGTGAGAGCTTGAATTTGTACTATTCAAAATTGTAATAAATATTCGTTTGAATAAAATATTCGTTTGAATTCAAAATCTGTGTTATTTATTTTATTCAGTAAATATTTATTTAATCTGTGAAAAATAAAATAGTATATTAACAAATACATTTAAACAAATGTATATGTGTTTATTATCATCAAACAAAAATCATATAAGCGCATATTCAACACTACTAAGCACACCCACCAGATTTTATGGGCACAATCACATTAGTAAGTATATCGGTATGATTTAATAGAGTTATACAGATTTAGATCTTCGATCTTGATTACAGTTGATCCTATAACTCTTGAATAGCAATTTGATCTTGGTTTGAGTGAGGAAGATGAGAGAAATCAAAGAGTATATGAAGGAGAATCAAACTAGTGATGATTGAATTTGATTATGCCTAAATTTCGATGGAATTTTGGGTATATTTTGATTTAGGAAAAGGGAGAGTGAAAGGAGGAGAGATGAACAAGAAAATGATGATTAAAAATTCATTTGAAAGTCTGGTATTTATAAAGGAACAATGGCCATATCCATTCGTAGAGGTATATGATGAAAAGACACTTCTTTTGAAATTCAAATTTAAAAAAAATCGGCTACTATGTTGACATACATAAGTAGAGCATGTCAACGTTCTCTTTTTAAAATTTAAACTTTAAAACATTATTTTGAGAACTCATTGTTTTTTAAAATGGTTTATACTTTGTAAAATCATTTAAGCATAATTTATTCATACTTTAATCATAATAAAACTTTATATAATAATTTTGAAAATTTTAATACAATGTAAATAATATATATGTTATAAAATCAGTATAATTATGAATTATTAAAGTGTAGACAAAAATTCAATATATATAAACACTAAAATAATATCTTTATAAGTATAAGAGATTGAAAATCATTTTGAATTTTTTTTGAAAATATTATTTTAAAACTAGGATATTTAAAAAACAATTTAAAAAAAAATAGAGAAGGAAGGAGAGAGTGATCGGAAAGTTCTATCAAGGTTTTAACATAAATTGTACGACTTTATAACTTATTTGAAATATCTTGAAATCTTGAACTCTTCAATACTCATGAGTCTTCATTCTCCAACTCTTGAAACTCTATATCAGCATCTTAAATCTACTCTTAATACTGTACAATCGTCTTAATAAACACATGTTTAATATCCTACACTACATACTATATACAACTTGATAAAACACTATTATTTATATTTTATATAATGTCTATAGTTGTTATCATCAAAACCAATACTTACGGTACTAACTGTGAATTCCGTGGATCATGGCTATCAAAACTATATCCTCCTTCGGATTACCAACTTTAACACTATAATGCCGAATTACTTTAAGATCCTTTAAGGTCTCTTGGAAATCTGATGGACATTTGACAAGGACATCACATCCTTTTGTTCAACGATATGCAGTATAAACTGCTCCATAAACTTCTTCACTAGTTGATCGACATAAGATATAGACCTCGATGCGAGCCGAATGAACCACATCATAGCCACCCCATCTATGTGGAAGCATCTGCTTCTCACCACAATAATAACATAGACACTAACTATGTTTCATTCATACTTCAATAGTTGATATCTTGGATCTGTCGTTCCATTATAAAATGGCATTGTCAGCATTACAAACTTCTTAGGATAGCTCTCCTACAATATATCATTAGTGAATGGATTCCAACCGTTTCACTATAAAAACTTGCACCATAATGGACCTAAATTTCCATTAAATGAAGATCCAAATCCATTCGGGCACAAATCGTTGGTTTTGGTAACTGTAATAAACATAAGCATAGAGCTATCAACATAATTCACAACATAATAGAAAATTATAATATAACATATATGCCTATTAAAGCTGCTACCTTAGAACTAATATTATTCCTTGGATATCTATTCTCCTTGTCAGTGCGGAGCATGAAAGAAAAGACTCCACCATCTGCAGTTCTCATCTTACACCAGTAGTCTATCCCTCATAATCTATCCTATGTGTTATAATTAGAAGGGGGTGAGAACAACTTTCTGGTGATTGGAAAATTATACACTTTACTCACAACATTAATTTATCCCGCTTTATTTCCATTTAAGTGTTATGTCTATCATTTATAGATAATGCGTTCAATCCAGTGTGTGTATGATATGTCCAACCTTCTTCGAGCTATAACTATATGTATATATATACACACACTCTACCCAAAAAACCCAGCCACTTAATGCTTTTTGAATAGAGAAGAGGCAGACCCAACAACCACTTAATACCTCAACCCTGAAATGGGCCCTCCACAGCATAAATGCTAGTCAATTGATCCTAACTACAAAGACCGTTGACCCCTATATGTAGTTGCCGCATTATTAGTGCATTTCAAAGACTCATCTAAAGGTTACCTTGTCCATCTCTGATAAATGAAAAACTAACTAATTAAAATTGCAGGTCTATGTGTTTCCCGTACGGATTCTATACAACTAGAAAGCAAAATCCATCATGGCATAACCCGAGTCTTTGCTACTGACTACTGCTGGTGACCATTGCCTATATGCCAGCTCGACTCTACTAAATACTGGTCTAACAACAATACTGACATAGCTCGCCAACCTTCCACAACTGAAATCCCATTTAAACCAACCTAACGTAAGTTAATGAAAATGCCACTTTTAATTATGTAATACCACTTATTAGAGATGAAGCAGACCCTATTTCTTTAAAAGTAGCGGACCAAATAATACTTCAAATCCGAGATGAACCCATGGTATGTTTTCCTCTACATATACACAAATGTATATCCCTTCCCCATAGGTCCTACGGTTGCAGATGTCTCATATCAGTAGTAAGTATACACAACCGCTGGTAGCCTCTAAGTGAAGGGTAAACTTCTATTGTGTAACTCTGCCAACCTCGCATCCCAAACCATTATAAACCAAAACAATTATCCTAGGCATAAATATTTGACCAAGCCCGCTAACTCACACTTATCCTAAATGTATGACTAAGGCTTTATAATTTCCCACTATGAAAACTTTACTACCTCCTGGTATTTAATTCCTATCTAATTCACTTATTTCCTAAATTTCATAAATATCAATTGTAACGACCTAGATTTTTAATGACATATTTTTTTACTTAATTTGTAAGATTTTTCCATAATTTTTAATGTGGAAAATAATTAAATAATCGTTCGCATTTTATGGCAAATATCAGTATTTTGAAAATGCACATAATAAGTTAACCTGTGTATTTTATAGTTGTTTTATGATTATGTCGCATTATTATGCGCGATCGTATTTTTACTTCTGTTGTTCGTGGCTCGTACGCGAACGTGATATTATGTAGCGAGGTACAGTAAAACTTTTTCAAACCCGACACAAAAATAAACACATACGCACATAACAGCTATCCTTGTTTCATGCCATGTTTGGGGGGGGGAGATGTTTGGGTAGACATTATCATTTTGATTTTAGAAATTTCATTATAAAAAGGTGAGCAATCATACAAATATGAACTTAATTCTTTTTGCGAAAAAATATAAAAACATTTTTTCATTTTCTTCTCTGCAAAATGAAAACACACAGCAACACTTTTTCACTTCCATTTTCATTTATCAAATAACTACCACCACACAAATAATTAGCCAAAACTTTCAATATCAAAGTTGTATAGAGCGAAGAGAGCTACACTTTCCGTTCATGTTATACCTGAGATGGTGGTGCATGGAGGTCGCGGTGGCCATGTAAAGTAGGAGTAGGTCATGCCGGTTATGGGGTGACTAAGCTTGACCTTGGTGGTGTCCGTCGTGGAGAGGACATGAAGAGGAGTTTGCTGGCGACAACGTCATGCGATTTAGTTAAGAAATGAAGGAGAAAATGGGGAGAGAAGGATCTACATAAGTGATTTGAGCATGGCCATGCATGGGGAGTAGCAAGCATGAAGAAGAGGGAATAAAGGTGTGGGTTTGGTTTGGGTAGTGCGGGTTTGGGCCTTGGCTATAGTAGGTTGGGTGAGAATTATTATAATTTAGTTGTTTATTTATATAAACTAAATGTGTTAATTTTGAAAAATCATAACTCACTGGCTTAAATCCTTTTGACTCGTAGATTTTTGCATTAGATTTGTATCAACTTTTAAACATCATAGTATAACTTGTTGATAACTTTAGTGAAGTATAAAACATTGGTAAAATATAAGTACGTTGATAATGTAGTTAAACTGAATAGATTATTTTAGACATCTATTAGGCTGAAACATCCTCGTTTTATGCTTACAAAGTAAAATGGTTATTTTTATAGTTAATTAATATGTTACTGGATGAATGATGTGTTATTTATTGATTAGTAATTAACATCCTCGTTTTATGCTTACAAAGTAAAATGGTTCTTATAGTTAATTAATATATTATTGGATAAATGATGTGTTATCTATTGATTATTAATCATTGATAATAATGTGTTTGTTATTATTGTTTGGTCGGTTGTTTGAATTGTGCTCGACCAGTTTATGAGAAATTAATTTCCATATGCATGGGCCAGGTAAATATGAACACTTTGCGATTATAATTTCAAAGTTTGACCATAAAGTGTTCGATGAGAATATTTGTAAAGAAATAGCTATAACAATAAATGTTTATTTTAATTTTAAAAGGAAAAGATACTTATCTATTGAAATGAAATGCTTTCCTTTAAAGAAATAAAAATGTTTGGATATTATATTTTTGAACTGATTATACATAAAAGTGATTTATATAAATGTATTTATAAAAATGTGTTTTATAAATAAAGAGAATTTCAATGACTAAAGCACTTGTGGTTTAAAAATGGCTCTCCAAAGATTTTGAGGAAATAAACAATAATGTGTTTTGAAAGTATTTGTGAATTTAGTTTGCAGGAATGACTAATAATGTCTCTCACATCAGAGCTGTGCAGTGGTTGATTTATAGTATTTGAGTTTGATATGTATTAAAGCACACCCTATATAATAAATGATTACTTTGGTAAGTTGTATTATTGAAATTATATCCTATACATTTAATAGTGTTGTATATTTACTAGATTATGATACGTCTTTTGATAGTTTTCATTTATTTATTTTAGGATGGAGGGGTTTTCGGCGATTTTGACTGGTTCGAAAAACCAAGTCGTTGCATCAATTGTTCGTAATCAATGGTCATTTTATTCTATTTGGACAATCTCTAATAATATATATTTATTTATTCTATTTCAACTATTATGCCTACTTTATTTCCCTATAAATTACATTTTAAATCCTTTAACTAGCCTCATTAACTGGATTAATGTCCTTATTTAATTCCTGTAACTCCCAATTAACTGCACATTTATTTCCCTATTAATTTTGGTGTTGCTATCTCTTCTCCACTTACACCTCCTAATACTATAATTAGCTATGCTATTTATAACTAAACATCCTAATTATAACTAATGCAAATATCGATGTATATTATGCTATGTAAATCTATTTTTACTTTTAATCGGTAAGTGTGGTTGAACGTGTGTGTATATATACATATGTTCGTATTTCTAACTATTAATTCCTAAACCATAACATTCCTTTTCACGTTTTAATTTATGAGAGTCATCCTTCCAAAAATGATTACCATTATAACTTTTAATAAATTAATCAAAAGTAGGACCTTTGTTTTGTTTGAAATTGCAAAGAATTATATCTTTTCTTTTATTGAAATATACAGTTTAAACTACGGGGAAGAACTTATGTATTCTACATATCTCTTTCAATTTCGGTATACTATTTATTATTTCAAACGATGCACTTTTTTTACATTTGTGGAATTAGATAAATTACAGAATTTACATGAAAATGGGTATGATAATTATACCCCACTCTCAATAAATTAAAACATAGAAATCCACATCCCAGGTCAAATCAGGGCAACCTAAACAAACATTAACCTTTTACAACCTGACTGTAAATTTGGAATAAGCTTTACAACTTTATCAACATTCAACTTTAACAAATTTAGGGACTGATTTCCAATTTCCAAATTAGGGTGAAAATACCATTTCTATTCCAATTATCTATCTTACGGAATAAGTAGCAATATTCTTATACGTTCGTTTTAAGCCTATAACTCATCGGAACTTATATAGGCAAAATAATTAAATAATATTCGATAATATAAATTTCATTGTTATAAATAAATCATATACTTTTCCACTCGCCTTTCTAGCTTTCCAAATTTCCTGAATCCCTTAAATCTGAATTCATCCCTTTACTTGATTTCTTTCCTATTCTAATCTAAAGAATATGTATAACAAGGTGTATATATATACTATTAGAATAATAGATCTAAGAAGAAATTTTGGGTTAAGGAAATAGAGATTTATAATTATGAAAATTTTCCATTTTCCAGAGTATTAATTTATTCCATCTCTTCTTCTCTTTTATTTCTACCCTTCTCTAATTACATACAAATGATATAATATTTTATAATTAATGGAAATAGTGGAGAAAGGAAAATTATAGAGCTTCACTACTTATACTGGAACACATGAGAAGAGAAGCGAGAGGTTAGGCCTATATTTATAAGCACTCGAATCAATCATATATGTTATATAAAAAAAAATATGGGTCGTTTGGCCATGGTTCAACGGTAGCCAACACCTTCACAACTGGTTGACCGCCCCCTATAAGTGATCAATTGCTAGCGAATGGCCAACTCAAGAAAGAGGGTCGATAGGTGGGTCCATGTGATTTAATGTTTTTTATTTCCTTTAATCTCATTTTTAATTATTTTTGTTTTGAAAATACCGATAACTTCTTCGTTTGAACAATGACCGCAAAAATTCAAATATGAAATAGCTTCAAAAATCACCACGACATGACCAAGTTCTTGCGTTTGCTTAATTTCCAATATTAATATTTATTTATTAAATATCATTAATTTTACGGGGTGTTATAGTAACATACAATAAAATAAGCAGTAAAAAGATTGAATGGGATTAATAAATTATTAAATAAGGCTCAAAAATGGAGTTTGAGCAAGCTTTAGAATTTGACCATGTAACTAGCACCATTGTGTTCGTGACAATTTTGTTCACAACTTTCATATATAAAGTCTTTCGATCGGAGTTCAAACGAAGAATTTATCGACATTTGAAGTTTAGGTCAAAAATAATTAAAATGGAAATAAGAAAATAAATAATAATAAATGTGAGATCACTACAGGTCGACCTCTAGTGGTCAACCATTTATGGGGAGTGGTCGATGGCCTATAGGAAGTAGTGGACTGGTTCAAGTCATGGTGGCTGGGGTTGAACCTCGGCCTAATGGCTCGGATCTAATAAATAGTAACCTAATATATAAAATGGATTCAAAGGCCTATAAATACATGCCCAGCCCCTTACTTTTCTCCTTATATTTTTTGAATAAAGCAGCGGAACTTTGTCATTTTCTCTTTTCCACTATTACTAAAGTTATAGAAAAAAATATTAATATATATATATATACATATATATATTGGGGAAGGAAAGAAAATAAAAGAGAAGAAGAGAATGAGTGAATCAAATTTGCAAAAAAGGTAAACTATGTAATTATAAATCTCTATTTCCACCAAATTCAAATCACCTCTTAGATCTGTAATTCTAATGGGTATGTATATATTTTTTTATACATATTTTTGGGTTGGAAATAAAAAAGAAGTCCGTTAAAGGTATGAATTCGGATTTGGAGGTTAGGAAAGCTAGAAATATGAGTTGAAAATTATACGATTTATATACAAAAGTGAAAATTATATCATTGAATTTTATTTGATTATTATGCTTATGCAAGATTTATTGAATTGTAGGCTCAAAATGAATATATTTAATTGAAATCTCGCATACATATTTGGTAAGTTATGAAATTGTGATGGAATGGCATATACACCCAAATGTTGAAATTTTGGAAATTAGTCCCCCAAAATTTCAAAGTATGATGCTGGTAAGACTGTGAAGTCTATTCCACATTTATGTTAATTGGGTGGAAAATTGTTTAATAATCATTTGGAATGCGCTGATTTGACTTGGAATATAAATTTCTATGTTTTAATTTATTGGAAGCATTGAAGTCACAATTTAATTGTTTCTATTTCTACGTAAATTTCCATAGGCTATCTAACTTCACAACAATGTATAAGAAGTGCATTGTTTGGAATCATAAGGAATATACCAAAATGAAAGAGATGTGTAAAGTATTGAAGATCTTTATAGTTTGCATTGTCTATATCAATAGTAAAAATAGACAATTCCTTGTAATTTTAAATGGATTAAAGCCTCACTTTTAGGTAGTTAATGGAAAGTTATAGTGGTGAAAATTTCCTTTTTGGGAAGGTGTAACATCCTCTATCTAGAGGCCCAAAGCAAGTCTCTACAGATGCTGTAGTCATATATAGTATTAACTTTTGACGACTAAATACGGCTATGTTAATGGTATCCATAATATCAGAAGCACTTGAACATGAAACAAATGACATATTTCAAAAACATCATTTTGCTGATTACATTTCAAGACATATATTTCACATTCAAAATACATAATCCCATCGCGTTCCCAGGTTCAGATAAAATATAGTTATTACAATATTTTGTCAAGAGCGACATACGATAATGCCCCCCTAGTTGACCAAAGTATTATATATACAATACAGTGGAATGAATCCGAAATAACAACAACTCCTAATTAGCTATCCGTCAGCCACCTGTTTCATCACTGGAAGCTTTATTCACCAACCTACTAAAACCTGTAAACCTCAACCCTCATCCTACTCAAATCAATTTTGAGCACCCGAGAGTTTAATAAAAAATAAACTTCGAGTCAGACATAAATCCTAGTGTGAATAATACTATAAATCTCGGTTATCTGATACTAAATGAGACCACGCACCTTAACGGAATTGGTTTCCTGCCACTAGTATCCTTTTTAAAACATATCTTTTGCAAATTATAATACTGCATCCAAAACTAGTTAAATATGTAAAGCAATATCATGTATATGTACAAATCAGTTATTATATGGACCATATGTCTATACATTGTAGTTTTGTTTGGCTAACTACCGACCGTTGGCTGACTCGGGCCAACTAAAAAACATAAAAAATCTAACAACTATCAGACTACTCCTCTTCTAGACGGTCTGTCCTTACTTCTACAGGACTAACTGATCCTAATGGTTTTACGAGCTTACCAATAACCTTTCTTTCCTTTTTAGATTCCTTTTTGTGTGTGACATAATTTTAATCTTACTTGTGAAAAAGCCCCACACACAGGAATTTTGGACAAAATTAGCTAGGGGATAATAGCTAATGAGCATGGGACGCGACCCTACCTCAATCCCATCTGATCTTCTAATTTAAGACATTTTCTTAGGGTTAACTACCCTTTAAATTTTTCCTTGAAAACCTTTCAAAATGATTTAAACTTTTAAATCATACATATACAAGGAATTATTTATATATATATATATATATATATATATATACATATATATATATACTCTTTTTTTTACTCAAATCACCTTGCCATGTTTATATTCTTTACACAAAACCTTGTTGATGAAAATGTTTAAACTTTCGAAAGTACCCCTTTCGAATCCTTTGAAAGTGTCCCTTTCAATACGAGTAAAACCTTAGGCCGAAGTCCAAAACATAATCATACCGTTCGAAACTATTCATATTTATCCTTTCAAAAGCATTAAAAACATTTCCTTCAAAATCTTTAAAACCTTAGACATCCCTTTTAAACTATTTAAACATTGCCTTTCAAAATCATTTGAAAACCTTTCCCTTTAGACTTTTCGAAACTATTGGAAATACTTTCGATTTAGACCTTTCGAAACCAATAGGGAACCACCCCTTAAAAGCTTTCTTTAAAATCTTTTGAAAGCATCAAAACATTCAAGCCTTTCGAAAGCATTTGAGTTCAATTTTATAACATATGGAAACACCTTCCAAAACCTTTAAAACCATCTCTTTTGAAACCATTTAGGTTCTACTTTTTATAGAGTAGAAGGGCCATTAAAAAAATTTAAGTTGAAAGCATCTCTTTCGAAAGCATTCCTAAGTAAAGAATGATGGTGTTGAAACCATCCCTTTGAAAGCATTGGAGAAGCGGCTTGATTTTTAAAAATAAGGTAACCCTTTCAAAACCAATCTGGATGGAAAGGTAAAAAGAGACAGTCAGGGGCTTCGACCTTGTTGAGAGCAGTTGCTTAAAAACAAAGGCACAATCTCTTAAAACCATTCTTTCTAAAGTTATTAGCCAAGTTGAAAGTAGACCAAGTCAAAAGCTATTCAGTCGAAAGCAAAGCAGACGCATTTTCATTTAAAAGCAAAGTAGGGCTTCAACCCCTTCAGAACCCATAGTTTCGACCCAGTACCTTCCGCCTATATCCAATTCACTACGTACTAGGTATCTAAAACATGTGCATTGGTTTCGATGGAGTTGGAGGCGGAGATAAGGAGTCGGAAGCCTGGTGTCGAAAGCATTGAAATAGGAAAAACATGTGGATTTAACTTTTTAAACTATTTCTTTGTTCTTACCCTGCCTTGTTTGCCAAATTATGATTGGTTGCAAAAAAATTCTTTTCTAAAAGTACTGTCGATTTTTAGAAATAAAGATTTGAATTATTTACAAAATACCCCTTCTCCTTTCTACAAATATATAAAACATTTAAGTCTCATACCTTAAATAATTTTATATATCCGTTAAAACGCTTAATAAAATTCTACAAAAATTCCAAAAAATCATTTTTAATATGTTTTCTAATATATATAAATTTCAAATCCTAACTAATATAATTTGGCCGTAATTAATTTTAAATCCAAATTAGCATTTTCTTCACTAAAAAATTCATATAAAATCCACATTAATTCAGAAAATTATTAAAATTGAAACCTATTTCTAAATTATCATTTTTGACCTAAATGTAAATTCGCAAGGAAATTGGATGTCAGATAATATGGTTTTCATATCAAAACATATCAGAAAATCTATGTGAACTAGCATAAATCATTAATAACATATAGATATACATTTTTATCATCCAAAACATTGCAAAAAATTTGTAAATAATCTGGATTTCGTACTAAAAACCGAAAATCAACAAAAACATGCGATGTAGTCATTATTCACCTTAGCTTTTTGATTAAGGATGTGGGATTTGTTCTTGATTATGTGATTTGATTCTTTCTCTTGAGCTCTTCTTCTTTGCTCCTCCTAATGGTGGTCGGCCTTAGCACTATTTTTGTTTATGAAAATAGAATGAACGTGTAGAATTAATTCCTTAGGGGTTTAGGGTATAAGGATATGCCTTGTTTCTATTTTGCCCTTGCATATTTCCTAACTTTTTATTATGTTTTTATTCTTAGTTCACTTGTATAACATGGCATAGCTACCTCTTATATGATCATAAATCTCAACCCATTAATCCACGTACATTATTATATTTTATTTAACTAATTCAATCCTAAATAAAGTTACTAAAAATATGGGGTGTTACAGAAGGTTGCTCCAATATACTCAAATGTGGAAACGAATGTTCTTTGTAGAATGTATATATTAGTGTATATTCTAAAATTCCTAAACGTTAAAATTAACGAGCTAAATATATGTATGTATGTACGTACGCACGTAGACATGTCTATGTGTGTGTGTGTGTTACGTACAACCGAGCCTACTAATTAAAAATATAAATGTACATAAGGGAACGAATAAAGCATAATAAAGGAATATATATTGATTCTCGTATTAATTACGATTAAACTTTTGAATGTTAGTAACATAATAAATCAAAGGGTTAGGAAGTTTTAATGAAAATGGGGTAATAACTTCAATATTAATGAATAATGATTCAAACATTAATGGGCATTGAATGCACAATTAATGGAAGATTAGAAAAATTAAATGGGGATATAAATGCGTTTAATAGTGTTGATTATAGAATTTAACCTGACATTTATGGAGGAAATAGAACAGGCATAATCAGTTAGATTTGAAATCAATGGATAAATGTCATTTATGATTGTTCAATTTAAATAATAATGACCATTTATTCAGGACAGTTAATTGAAGTAAAGGAATAAGTGACATAAAAATGAAATGAAGAATATAGGAAATAAGCATATAATATAAGAATAGGTTCGCAGCAAATAAACAAATGAATACTAATAAATATACTTAGGAGGAAATATAATTTCCATAGTGGAAATAATATGGACTCAATATTATGTTATGATGAGCATTAATAAATGGGCCAAGCCTAATATATAAGTTAACTAATAATGGCTTGGTTTAGTATGGGTTGGGATGCGAAGTCAGTAGAGTTACAAAACGAAAGCATGTCTTTCAATTGGAGGCTACCAACAGCTATGTATACGTACTTATGTGGGGTATCTCCAAATATAGGACCCGTGGAGGGATATACATTCGCATATATGTGAGGGAAAATATTCCTAAGGTTCATCTCGGATTCGAAGTATTAATGGCTCGGTACTTTTAGGGATGTCAAGTGGTTTACTTCGTAGATTGAGCTATTAAATGCTTGTTGGGAGTGCCGCATCCTTATTTAAGAAGTCTTAAATAACCTACGATAGTACCTAACTAGGAAATTGGGGTATGCTTCATTTCTAAACAAGAGGTATTAAGTAACTAGAGTGGGCATTTTTCTTGATTTATATTAGGTATGTCTAAACGGGATTTCGACCGTGGGAGGTTGGCATATGTCAGTGTTGTTGATATTTTAGTATTTAAAAGTAGGTCTGACACAAAGGCTTTGACTCCAGTGGTCCCAAATGGTCTTTAGCAAAGACTTGGGTTACGCCCTGATAGCTTTTTTTCCTACTAGTGTAGAATTCGTATGGGACACGTAATGACCTTAAAGTTTAATTTATTGTTTGTTTATCAAAGGTGGGCTAGTTAACCCTTAAATAAGTCTTTTAATGCATTAGTAATATGGCTAGTTAAATTATAAAGCCTTGTCTATGGGTCATCGACCCTCGTAGTTAGTGCCGGTTGACTATTGTTTATGTTATGCAAGGCTCGATTCCCGATTAGTTATTAAATGATCTTTGGTTCTGCCTCCTTCTTATTTAAGAAGTATTAAGTGGGGGGTAGGGGGAGGAGGGATTTTCTTTTTGGTAGTACAACGTTTGCATAGGCGCGCGCGCGCGCACACACACACACACACACAAATCTATCTCAGAGAAAGGTTGGATATATTGTACATGCAAAAGGAATTAAATGGATAATCCCATGAATAGTAAACATAACACTTAAATAGAAATTAATCGGCATAAACTAGTGTTATGGATAAAATATCTGATTTACTAGTCACCAGAACGTTATTCTGACCCCCTCCGCATTACAACCCACGAGATGGGTTTAGAGGGACAAGCTACTGGTGCAAGTCGAGAATGGTAGAGGGAGAGGTATTATCATTCATCCTCAGCACTGGCAAGGCAATAAGATGTCCAAGGAATAAAATTGATTCTAAGGAAACAACCTTAGTTGGTATATATGTTTTATTATGTTTTTCTATTCCACTGTGAGTTTTTTCTATAATATACTAATAATTATTATGTGTTACCAATACCAATGATCTGTGCCCTAATGGACTTGGGTTTCAATTTAGTCGAAATCCGGGCACATTAAGGTATGGGTTATTATATTTGGTACATAACTTAGGTTAGTCAATCATGAGAATTAGGAAACGTTGATTGAACGCATTTGTATTATTACTTATAATTATATATATACAATACGATGAACTCTATGAGTTCTGACTATAGAAGTAGTTGCAACCATATCCTAAAAAGATGAATAATGCAACTATGAGTTGGAATAATAAACAGAGTTAAATTAATGCGCCTACCTCGATTACCCTATGGGATGTAAGCTGTACCGTAGGCATTGACCAAGAATATCATGAGCTCTTCATATGGAAGGATCCCTGAGGCTAGATGGTACTCGACTCCTTTATTGAACCTAAGCTACCCTATGATAATGGATTTTATTAGATTGTTGATCGAAGACATAGACAGATAGGAGGTAAAACCTATATGTTGCAAATATCCAAAGGTAAAGAATAAGAAGGGATGAGCAAGTTCCCGCAAGAAAGTGTGCATTAACCACTAGACGATATCCATATTTTTAATATATATTCTTCATAAGAAGAGGTTAAGAGTAATGGGAATAGATGAAAAGGCCGAAGGAAAGGACAATTAAAATCCATCTCTTATTTCGACCCCATGTGAAAGAATTTAATAAAAGATTTTAAATTTTTAAGAAATATTTGAAGCAGTTTTAAAAGAATCTATTCAAAATAGAAGTATTTTATCATTGGAAAGTTGTTTTGAAAAAGCTAGATAAATGTGGAAATTATAAATCAAGGCGCTATTTAGAGATTCCTAATGAATTTTAAAACTGGTTAGGTTAAAAAAATCAATTTAAATTTTTTTGATAAAGATATTTTTTGTTTTTGAAGTAAACGAAAAAATATAGCATGTGAATGGTTCGACGATTTCTCTATTTTTCTCAATCTAAAGTTTTAAATTTTTTTCTAATGGGTGGATAAATGGAAATGATATCTGATTCAAATGGGTAAAGAGAATGAAAGGGTAAGAATGCCTAATGATGAAGATAGAAAAAATATTCCAGTATAAGGAAAATACGTAGAAAACAACCTAAATAGATTTATACATATACATTTTCATGTTAATGAAGAAAACCCCAATTACTGAAGTAGTTGGTGAACGCATTGCAATGGATCAATGAAAAAAACAATAAAAGAGGAAAAGAACCATATAAGTAGAAGACATATAGTTTGAAGTAATATAAATAGTAGCAATATTAGGAAATCTAAAATAGAAATAACGTTAGGAATTTATATAAGGTTAGTAATCTAATTAGGAACAATATATGAGGAAAAAAAAGGAAAAGATGGATAATTTCCATAAATATGTGCGGTAATTGTGCATATTTTTTAAAAGTTACCCTCATAGGCTATTAAAATTTCCGCTAAGGGTGAAAGTGGAAATAGCATAAATCATAGAAAAAAATAGAATGGAAGTTATCCTTGTCTACTCCACTTTTCATTGTTTAAAGTTATAGAAGATGTTTTTGAAAATGGTTTATAATGACAAGTGGGTTTTCCAATGCAAGCAATGATCCCCCCTCGTGATGCACATTAACGAAGAGTATTAAGGAGTAATACTGTTTGTTAATGCGGAGAATAGGGCTGGTTAGGAGCGACCATTCATAAGTCTTGTTTTAAACAAGTGTTGAATACATCGATTGGGTGCTCTAATTTTTTTATTTTATCTTTCTCAAGTGGATCGGCATACTCAATAAATGTTTAATACAAAACTATGGTGGCTAATGAATCTATCATAACAAAATATAACAACAAATGTAAATGGATCACTAAACAACAGTCAAACATATATACACACACACACACACACACACACATATACACAGATATATCGTAGTACACTACATAGTGATACAAAACAAGTGATACATAAACCACAATATATACATCAAGTCAAAATGAATAGACACATGTCAGAGTTTACAAAACTACTACAAAACTGCACAAAAAGGTAACTAGTAGGTAATCCAGGTGGAAGCAACATAGTGGAAGTCTATGGCGGGTGACTAACCTGAAATAACTCGGTCTGACCCGAATACATAAAATACACGAGTCAATCTAGCTTAAAATAAACTCATTAGCATATGATAGGTGAAATAAAAGGATAAACGGTAATAATTCTTCTCAAAAGAGAAGAAGCAACATTAAATATAGGTCAACTATTAAATGTCATAAGGTTTTCTCGAAAGAGACAAGTTCAACAACAATATCAAATAATCACACAAATGTTCGCCTCATATCATCGGCATGTACAATAGCCAATATAATGGCTTTCATCAACTTCAACTCCTAAATAGGAGGTTACAAATCTCAAAACACCAAAGGATGGAAACTATAAATCACAATATATAATATAACATGACCGAGAGTTCAAAACTCCAAAATGTAATCACCATATATATATATATGTATGTATATAAACAACATGATAGCACTCATGCTATATAAATAATCCAACAAAGGCAACCATGGTGAAAACCTTTATAACATATCAAAATTCTAGAAATCAACATAAAGAAATCTAGAAAAGCAACATTGAAAAGAATAGGACCCAACTGTCCAGAAACTAGCCCAACAGCTATAAATGTAGAAAGGACCCAATAGTCCAATAAATGGCCCAAAGCCTGCCAAGTACTATATATATAGGAGACCCAACAGTTTCAAATAGGACCCAACAGTCCGTGATTATCTCAACAGCATTATATAGGATCCAACAGTCTAAGTACTGGCAATAACAACCCGAAGGTCAATGAAATAGCTTCAAACGAACAAGTCCGTAATTGACCAAAAAAGTAAACGCATGTGTCCCAAACCACATGTTTTACTAAATCGTTTAATTCTCTTCCTCATATGCTGGAAGAGTGCAAAAGTGTGTATTTTATATAGAAAATAATTTGTTTTGAGAAAATGAGTTTTTAAAACAATTTCCTAAAATCATTTGGAAAACATTCCTTTGAAATTTCTCTTTATTATAGAGAATATATAAATTTTTAATAGCTTTAAAATAATTATTAATATTGTAAAATATTTAATTTGAAAGTTATTTTATCTTCAAAATCATTTTGAAATCATTTTAGAAAAACCAATGTTCGAAAACATCAAAAACCATCGAAAATACTAAAAATCAGCATATGAAATCATCTCCAAAAACACGTTGATCCAGATATGGATCAAAAATGTCAGCTTACCTATTGATAGGTTAGAGCCCTTCAAAACAGTCAAAATATCACAAAAACAAGTTATAATAGTCGCTGGAAGAAGTGAAATAAACAAAACAATGCAAAAGAGAAGAGACAAATCGACCTGGGCAAAATAACTTGCTCTGGTCGACCCATTGGTTGACCTATATGGTACTTGGGTCGACCTTTGGGTTGACCAATGCATTACTTTGGTTGACCTGTAGATCGCGACTCCTACAGGAAAAAGTCTGCCTGTTTCGTTCCAGATTTGCACAATGTTTTTTAGTAGTTTCAAAATGATTTTGACCATGAAATTTGATATGCTTAAACTACAACACATAGACAACAATCCAAAAAAAATTCAGGCATGATTTCATGACCAGAATTGAGAGATATGAACACAAAAAGAAGCAACCCATAGCATATTTTCGCTGTAACTATTCAAGTAGTAAACTTTTTGTTTACAGTGAGCAATCTTACAGTTTTCATCTTGCAAACATGATTTTAAGCTAGAATTGTGAGTTGTAACTCACCTTAGCCCAATTTTGAATGAGTTAGAGTTGCAAGACAGGATCTTTTTGGCTTGGAGAATCTCTAAGAACCTGTAACAGCTTAAAGATGAACAGGCAGACAAAGAAAAAGCAAGTTACAGACACAATCTTTTCCAAATAACAAACTGATAAGAAGACTTCGGTGATTTTGGTTTTGATTACCTGATATTGTTTTGATTTACTAATTTTCTCCCTGATTTTCCTTTGATTTTTGATGCTCGATTTGAAAGCTATAAAGAGGCAGCCATTTTCTTTTCTTTCTAGTTTATTTACATGGAAGATAAAAAATGAGAAAGGGAAATGAATGTACAGTTCATTTCCAAAGTCTCCTGCTTATTCTAGAAATGGGTTTGGGCTTGAACCCATTACCCAGATGCATATATGTTTATGCTTAATCAAAATTATCCAAATTAATCCATTTTAACACTTTTATTTCACCACATTTTCACATATTTACACATATCTTTACCAAATAAATTTTATACAACATATGTTTGTGTTTAATAATAAATTTTATGAATATATAAAAGATATTTTAGTCATTAAAATTATTTTTCACCATTAAAATTCTTATTTTCAACTAAATGTTCAATTACTCCTTTAATTGCATAAAACACTATTTATATCACTAAAATTTACACAAAATACATTTTCTTGTACAATTAAATGAAATAAATGATATTAACATCATTTTTACATTAAAATATTATTTTGAATAAAATTCCACCTTTTATTTACATTATCAGCCATATTAAATTCAAATACTTCCTTTTAAAATTAATAAAAATCACATTTGGCGATAATTTCCAAAATTATTACATTTTATCAAATTAAAAACATATAATGTTTATTTTTATCACAAATAACCAAAATAAAGTTTTTAAAACCTTATTTTCAACATTTTACTCTCTAATTTATTCTATTTCTCCATTATTAAATTATAACCACCGTTACAATTTAATATTATAGGTAATCACCAAAACCAGGATTTTTTACACAAACATAACGAATGTTTTGGGTTAAAAAAAACTTCTTTTAAAAGTATGTCTCTATTGTAGAAAGTCCTTAAAAGGGGAAAGCTAGTTAGAATGGGGAAATTTTATGGATCCTTTTAGAAACCAAGCAATGTTTAATTTAATAAAAAGGTTTCTAAGTATATATTTCAAAGATAAATTTTTTGGATTAAGTACTTCATGATTGTGAAGTTCAATAATTTCATAAAGAGTGGTGAAAACCAGATCAACTTTGATATGGAGTAGATCGCGATGACAGCCAAAGTAAGACAAGCTAAAGGTTAAAGTTATGAATAAAATAGCTATGAATGCTCGTAGGGTAGCAATAAGAAATCCCATCGAATATAAGGATTATTGGTATAAACGTAGGAATATTTTATTATACATGTGTGAAAACCATAAGAAGAACCCACAAAAGAATGGGAATGGTGTCAAAGTACACTTTTACAAGTCCTAGAGTATACTCGCATGAATGATCAAAGATAAAGAAAATAAATACAGAAATTTGAATACAATCAAGAGATTTGGATTAAAAATAGATGTATTATAATTAGAGAAGAGGGTAATGAGATGACAAACACACATAAAGGATGTTGGTTGACTCAAGGTTAAAGGAGGCAAGACATGTGGTAGGAAAGTTAATCTGCCATGCTAATTTTCAAATGAGTTATTCTAAATGTGCATTGTTTATATTCGTTACCCATTACAATGTGGTAATGTATAGTTTATCACACTATCGGTTGTAAGAATTAAAGTAATGGATGGACCGTATTTATCGAAAGCCAAAAGGATAAGTTAAAACATGTGGGTTATAATAGAATGACATACTATAAATGCCCATCTTAGTTAAGTAATGAGTGATAGGGCTACCACATCATTAACACAAATTGATGTTAAACGGCATTTTTTTACAATTGTTTCTTTTAAGTTATTTGGCTTGTAATCCTAGTTGCCTTGCTTTGGGTATTGAAAAAGCTTAAGATATGATACGAGATATGTTCCTATTTTATTACTGTGTTGATTTTCTTGATGAGCTTTGACCTCTATATATATTGGATAACAGTGTAAATAAAAAAAATCTCATAAAGACACTTAACTAGCGATGCAATATGAAAGGTAAGACTGAAAGTTTATAACATTAATTAGGAAATTAATTAAATTAGCAATCAAAAATAAATTTGGAACTCTGAGGAGCTAGCATGGGTTCATGTTCCCTCGATATGTGATACTAACCTGAGAGTGATACTTATTATACTGTTGTCGGTGATGATGATGGTGAGAGTAGATGTCTATACTATCCTTTGAGGGTAAGGGTCTGACCCTTACTACGGTGGGTGAAATTGGTGAGGTAAACAAGAATATGTTTCGAGATATCACCTGCGATAGGAAAATCGTTTACACCAATGCCTTCGTTGTTTTTGTCCCAGACCTTCTCTTCTTTTCTCTGGGTTTTTTCATGTCATTGGTGCTAACTCGGATGACGATGGTGGTTTTTCCTCCTTCTTCGAATGGGATAGTCATGGTTGTTAGTAGTTTAGGAGTTTTGTCTATCTCTTATGTTGTATTTTTATTTTAGTGGTATGGCCACTATAAAACCATTATAGTTGTTCCATGCATGTGCAAAAACCTTATTTACATTTGCTAATAAATGTGGCATGGTCCACTATAAAGCATGCTAGCTTTGCTAAACATATAAAAAATGCTTAAATCACAAAAACTTTAAAATTTTGTGAAAAAAACAAATTTTAACAAGCGAAGGACAGGGAAGGGTCATTGTTGGGTACGTATCTACCACCTACCGAATCAACCCCATGCCGAACCAACTCAAAGCAGTCACCACCGAATCAACCCCGTCACCGAACCACCTACAGCCGGTCCAAAAGCCCACCATTGCCGGACCACTTCGCTGCCGATCTGACCTCACCACTTCGCTGCCGAACCAGCACGACTTCAAGCCTCTGTCGAACCAAACTCCGCCGAACCAATCTCATCACCACCGAACCAACTCCTTCCTACACCTACCGGACCAGACCTACCACCGAACCAGGTGACTACCGAACAATCCCCTCCCTATCACCACCGAACCACCTCACTGCCAGTACCACCGAACCAAGAGCAAGGGGGCTACCACCGGACCAACATGACGCCGGACCAACGTATCACCGGACCGAATCAACTCTCCATCGAGGCACTACCGAACCAACGCTACCAGGCCAGATTGCTCCAGTCCAGGCCCACCAGCAGCTATATACATCCAGGACCCCTACCCCCAGCCTCATTCTATAAATAGGGGGCAGGGGTACAACAATGGCAGACAAGTTTGAGAGCTCAAGCAAGGTAGGAACTTTCAAACAACTTTCTTATACTTGTACTTAAAGCTTTGTACTTGTAATCTGAAAGAAAAAGGATAATAACATATAAAGTGGACGTAGGCACGTTCTGGCCGAACCACTATAAATCTGTGTGTCTTTTACAGTTCAGTCCCTGGTTTTTACATATTTGCATAAGTCACCCAAATCATTAAAAACCACATAAAATCAACTAAATTATACGGATTGGAGGTGTTTGCCCATTTTTTGCGCAAACATTTTTGGTGCTTTCACTGAGAGCTTGGAACTCGAAGCTTCAGCTTCCCTCATTCAACCTTCTTTCCCAATAGCACCCTTCATTGCCTAGGAAACATGACTTCCAGGCCGAGAAAAGACGCCAACAAGGGAAAGAACGTTGCAACCAGCAGCGCTCCAGATCCAGTGGATCCAAATCAAGAGAACCATCCCACTACGACAGCAGTGCCAAATGCAGATCAGGCAATTCCGACAGCCCCTGCCGCGGAACAACCGGCAGCAATCACTAGGGCAGACTAGACAGAGTAGTGGTTGAAGTGACCAACCGCTTCGCATCCCAACAGGAAGCTTTGGTGAACCAACTCATGTCACGCTTGAGGGATGCGGAAGAATCCAACCGCAATACTGAATCATGGGGTGAGTCTCAATCTGGAGGATCTCAAAGACAACAAAGGTCTTCCCTCTTCGAAGAAGCTATCAACAGGAAGAACAATGATAGGGGCCGCGTCCGGACTCAGCCCGAACTCCGACTCGAGGAGGCGCTTGGAACCGAACCCAATGGGGGAGGCACCAGGCGAGGGTCGGATGTAGCTGAGCCAGTCATGCCGCCTAATCATAGAAACCCCGCTGAACGGAGCCGAGCTAGAACCCAGCCAGAAGTTGACCCCATGGAAATGCTCGAAACAGAACCCCACAAGGGAAGATCAAGGCAGGGGGCAACTGTAGCTGGTCCTAGCATGCATCCGAGCAGCCAAAGACAGCCACTGGATAACGTCAGAAGTGATAGACTATACCATCCCTACAGGTCATCTGGACGAGATCGATCCCGCAGGGAAGAACCAAGCTCATTTTTGTCCGCTCCAAATTCTGATGAAAGAATGGCACGATTATTCAGGGAATGCGTCCGATGGGAGCAAAGGGATCGAGGGATAGGCGCTAGGCTAACCAGCCCTTTCACCCGCGACATCGAAACCGCCATCACCCCTCGAGAATGGAAAATGCCGACGATGGAACCGTACAAGGGAACTTCCGACCCCGTTGTACACCTGCAAAGATACACAAAACATATGCTCATGAGCGGGGCAACGGAAGGAGTATTATGCAAATGTTTTCCACTATTTTTAGCAGATCTAGCTACCTCCTGGTTCTGCCATCTACCCCAAGGATCCATCAGTTCATGGGAAATGTTGAAGGAGAAGTTTATCAGCCAGTTCCGCATTCATGTGGAACAACCCAAGGATGCTTACTCCCTATCTACTGTCAAACAGAAACCCAGAGAGACACTGCAGCAATACCTAACCCGGTTCAATGCCGCAGCGGCAGCAGTTCAAGATGCCGATGAGAAACTTGTCCTGATGGCCCTCTACAGTGGTGTGCATCCGGATACCAAGTTTGCTAGAAGACTAACTAAAGAAAAACCAGCTACCTTGCCCGATTTCTTCCATGAAGCTGGGAAGTACATGAGACTCGAAGAGGCTACCACTAAAAGGCAGACAGGACCACGGGCTAAGACGGCTCATGGAAACGCCCCCGCCGCAGCGAAGGACATTCGGAGAAACGACTCCAGAGACAATGCAGGGGGAAAGAAGGGAGAAAAGCGCCTGTACCGACCAGGACCGAGATTTGACACTTACACTCCCTGGAATGAAACAGTCGAGAACATCTTCCTGGCCACCCAGGACGAACTTACATACAAGCGCCCCCCGTACAAGAAAGAGTCAGATCGCGCAATCCAGTCCGGAAAATTCTGCCGTTTCCATGAGTCTCATGGGCACGATATCAGTGAATGCCACCATCTCCGAGACCTAATTGAAGAACATATCAGGAGAAAGAGGCTGGAACGCTATGTAAAGGGCTAGGACAGGACTCCAGCTCCCGCCAAGGAAAACCCAGGGCAGCTCCACCCAGAGACAGGCAGGGGAAATCGCAACACCAGCGGTTCCAGCCAAGAGAAGATAGTGGTCCATACAATATCAGAGGGCCACACATCGCCGACAAGAGCTGGGCAGAAATGGAAAGATATGGAAACTCACTCAGAAATGAGGGAGACTGCGTCAATTCTGTTATGGAAGAACGCCACCCTAAGCGGAAGGAAGATAATGACATCACATTCAGTGGGCGCGACCTAGAAGGAAGGCAATACCCTCATATGGATCCTATGGTCATATCTGCCTGGTTCGGTCCAGCCAAAGTTTTCCGAATTTTAATAGACACTAGAAGTTCAGTAAATATCCTATTCAAGCATGCTTTCGACAAAATGAAGCTGTCAATGAAGGATGTATCCCCCTGCAACAAACCACTACACGGTTTCACTGGAGAAGCAAAGATGCCCCTCGGACAATTGTATCTCTTTGTTGAATTGGGAAGTCATCCCCGCTCCGCCGTTCGGAAACAAACATTCGTGCTAATAGACAACCACTCGGCCTACAATGCCTTTTTAGAAAGACCAGCCTTGTCCGACTTCCAAATTGTCCTTGCCCCATGGTGCCTGAAGATGAAGTTCCCAACGAATAATGGAGCGGGAGAAGTAGAAGGGGATCAAGACGCCGCTCGGGACTACTATGTAACCGAACTTCGCAATAATCGCAGGAGAGATAAAGGGAAAAATGCAGAGACTATTCTCTGCATGAAAAGCTTGGAAGCATAGCAACTAAAGAAAGCCCCTCCTCTTCGGTATACCAGTGATCCTTTCAATGAATTAGACCCCAGGGACAAAGAGGAGGAGGCCACCGCCGAGCCTGCAGAGGCTATGGAATTCGTATCTGTAGACAAACGCGACCCAAGTAAACTGCTGAGAGTCGGATCTCAGTTAAAAAGAGAATTAAAGAATCAACTCGTTGATTTTCTTCGCCACAACATGGATGTATTTGCATGGACGCACGCTGATATGACTGGAATCTCCCCGGACATAGCATGCCACACATTAAACGTCGATCCTACCAAGGTACCGGTAAAGCAAAAGAAGAGAAGTATGGGGGTAGAACGATCAGCAGCCCTCGAGGAAGAAGTAAAGAACTTACTTGCCAATGACTTCATACGTGAAGCCATCTACCCAGAATGGAATTCCAACCCGGTACTGGTAAAGAAAGCTAATGGGAAGTGGCTAACATGCATCGATTTCTCCAACTTAAATGACGCTTGCCCGAAAGACTACTTCCCACTCCCCCGAATCGACCAACTCGTGGACAGCACTGCCGGACACGAACTCTTATCCTTTATGGACGCATACTCAGGATATAACCAGATCCCTATGCACGCCCCCGATCAAGACCACACTAGCTTCATCACTGACCGAGGATTGTACTGCTACAAGGTAATGCCATTTGGACTTAAAAACGCCGAAGCTACTTATCAGCGCCTCGTCAACAAGATGTTTGCAGAACTGATAGGACGAACTATGGAAGTTTATGTGGATGACATGCTGGTAAAATCGAGGAAAGCCAACGACCATATAAACCACCTAGACGAGATGTTTCAAGTACTTCGCCAATATGGAATGAAGCTGAACCCTCTAAAGTGCTCCTTCGGAGTGTCATCAGGAAAGTTCTTGGGATTCATCGTCCATGCCAGAGGGATCAAAGCAAACCCCGAGCAAGTCCGAGCCTTGCAAGATATCAAGATACCATCCACTCGAAAAGAGATGCAAAGCCTAAACGGGAAGGTGGCCGCCCTAAGCCGGTTCATCTCTAAAGCAACCGACAAACGCAATCCCTTCTTTGAAGCCCTGAGGAGAGATAAAGGAAAATTCGAGTGGACCGATGAATGTTCAGCAGCTTTCCTTAACCTAATCGAGCACCTCCAACGGCCACCAGTACTCTCGACTCCGAATGAAGACGAAGAACTATACCTATATCTTGCTGTGTCATCCCATGCTCTAAGCGCCGCTTTGGTAAGAGAAGAAAACCGCACACAACGACCAGTGTACTTCATAAGCAAAAGGTTCACGGGAGCAGAAGCCCGGTATCCCAAACTCGAGAAACTGGCGTACTGTTTACTAATCACATCAAGGAAGCTACGACACTATTTCCAATCTCATCCCATCAGAGTCCTAACCGACCAACCATTGAGGCAAGTGCTCCATCGTCCCGACACCTCTGGGCGACTGCTCAAGTGGTGCATCGAGTTAAGCCAATATGATATCACCTACCATCCTCGCACTGCCAACAAGGGACAAGCCATAGCCGATTTCATCGCCGAATTCACTATCAACGGAGGCAGGGAGCAGTCTGAAATAACAGAGGACATCAAGTGGAGTCTCTTTGTGGATGGAGCATCGAACGAACAAGGCTCGGGGGCAGGCATCGTGATAGTCACCCCCAGGGGAAGGAAGCTGCACTATGCCCTGAGGTTGGAATTTGCCGCCACCAATAACGATGCAGAATATGAAGCAGTAATCGTCGGATTAGAACTTGCCTTGGAAATCGGAGTCCGTTCTTTATATCTTTATAGTGATTCTCAACTCATTGTAAATCAAATACTAGGAGAGTTTCAGACTCGAGGAGAATGGCTCACAGCATACCTAAAGAAGACCAAGCTGCTACTTAACCAACTGGATCACTATTTGATCAGAAACATTCCTCGAGAGGAGAATCAAGAGGCCGACGAACTGGCAAAGCAAGCCAGCATGAAGAACAATTCCTTTTCGGGAGCAATAGCCGTCTCAAAACAACTAGCCCCGAGCTTCGAACGGGAGGATCTGATAGCTGCGATTGAAGAAGAAACTTGGATGGCTCCTATCCGGAAATACTTACAAGATGGCGCATTGCCCAGCGAGCGTAGCGAAGTCAGGAAAATCTTGAGGAAAGCCTCCCGCTACACACTGCAAGAAGGAATCCTCTACCGGCGTGGCTTCTCTAACCCCTTATTACGATGTGTCGCTGGAAGGGAAGCCAAGGAAATCTTATCCAACATCCACTAGGGAAGTTGCGGAGATCACACTGGTGGGCAGACTCTGGCAAAGAAAATACTCCGATATGGATATTACTGGCCCACTTTAAACAAAGATGCCTTGGACTTCGTCAAGAGATGCGACAGATGTCAGAAATTTGCCAAAATTCCTCGACTACCCACAAATGAGATTACTCAAATGCCAACGGGCCGAGGCGGAGCCAAATATGCTATAGTGGCAGTTGACTATTTCACCAAATGGGTGGAGGCGGAACCTATAAATAAAATATCCTCGGCAAAAGTTATCAACTTCTTGATCAAAAATATTCTATGCAGGTACGGAGTCCCACTCAAGATCATATCAGACAACGGACTTCAATTTGACAGCGAAGAATTCGCCGATTGGTGCCAAGAGCACGGAATTCACAAAAGCTTCTCATCTGTAGCTTATCCTCAAGCAAACGGACAAGTCGAAGCTGTCAACAAGATCCTCAAAACCTTAATCAAGAAGAAACTTGAAAAGTTGAAAGGCGCTTGGGTGGACGAACTTCCTACGGCACTTTGGGCCTATCGCACATCTTACAGAACTTCAACAGGGCATACTCCCTTCTTTTTGGCATACAGATCGGAGGCCATGCTCCCAGTTGAAACTATAGTGCTCTCTCACCGTAGGATCCACTACAACCCGGAAGAGAACGAAGAGCTCCTCCTCATGTCTTTGGATCTGATTGAGGAGAGAAAAAATGATGCATCACTCAAAGCAGCAGCTCACAGACAAAAGTGGCAGCACTATACAACTCCAAAGTCAAACATCGCAGCTTACAAGAAGGAGATCTTGTCCTCAAGCGAATCTTTCCGCGCCCAGGAGCGCTGGATCCAATCTGAGACAGACCATATGTAATTCATAAAGATCTCCACAACAGAGCTTATATTTTGTCAACAGTGGACGGAGAGGTGTTCGAGAGGGCATGGAACATCCGACACCTCCGTCGATACTTTTCTTAACTTGTACTGCCCATATGAAGTGAATTAACAAAGAGAATCAGTGGACGTAGGCATTTTCGTGCCGAACCACTTTAAAAAAACTTGACTCTTGTTAACTTGTTCCTTTATATCTTGGCTACTTGTTAAGATTTATCCATTGCTGTTGAACAAAATCCTTTGCAGATGACAATTCAACTCAGAGTTTCACAACACAACTCCACCTGGACAAAATCTAACAGGTACGCTACGATCCTATGCCCTCGCCAATGAGACACTTTGCTCCGGTATCCCTCTACCGCGAGTTAACTTATTGTTTCCCTCGGCCCTTAAAGCCGACTATAATAAGCCGAGTATAAGCCACCGAGAAGGCCGATTATGCCATGGCAGCTCATTACAGCGATTCGGCTCGCCGGCAACCGTGAACCGATCATAACCCCCAACATAAGGTGTAGCCAGCCAGGGGCAGTTCACAGTTGACGATCGGCCCCCACGCTAGCCGGCCATAGTAAATCGAATAATACCCGCGATTACGGGCCATAATGGCCCGGGTAGTTACTGTGTGCGATCGGCTCCGATGTGTCTTAAGTGCGGATGTGGTAAAAAAGAAAACTCCCCGCAGAGGCGTAAGATGGGTGACAAATGTCTCCAAGACCCACAGCTAGGGAAAGTGACTACAAAACCCGTTTGCCACGAACTTAAGCACATCGATGGTCTTCCGTGACTGGAAGTTTTACTTTTCCTATATTTTCATTTCATTTAAAACTTTTCTCCTATTCTCCGTAACGGTGCTTGAAAGTACAGGACATGAAATAGGAAACGCTCACTAATGGGAACAGAAACTTACAATCGGATGACGAGACACTCAACAACATTCTGTGCTTAGTGTTACAGGGCGCACAAAGTTGCCGTCCACAGCCGAAACATGAAAGGCGGTACCTTCTACTTTTATACATTAATGCATAGCTGCAGTTCATATTCACACATCACATTTATGTTGCAAAATGAGAAAATTATACTTTAAGCAAAAAACTTGGCATCAGGCACAGTCAAGTCACTAGTAACATGCATAGTTACATCACTTACACAGCACAACAAAATAGCGATAACATTCCAACATAAAGGAATCAGCTTATATTATGAAATTACATAAAGTCATTCACCACAAACAATATTATTACAGTCACATCAATGTTTTGGACTAACATAAACAGCGATAAAAGAAAATCAAAAGGTGGCCGAATCCGGATAAGGAACCAGCTGCGTCCACGCCTCGCCCTCATCCTACCAACTCTCCAAGCCTACTTAGCCCCAGGGTCGGAGCTCCCAGCATGTTGATCGGAAGTCCCACCTGTCCAATTCAGAAGTGGAATTTATTAAACAAACAGTAAACGATCAAGTTATGAAAATCTAAAAAGAAAAGAGAAAGAGAAGAGAGACTCACCAGTGCCCGCCGCTTGATCCTCATCCTCCAATTGCACACCCGCTTCCTCCGCAGCAAGCAGCCGCATCCCCTCCTTCGCCGCCGCCTGCTCCTCCTTCGAAAACTGAGCGATGACTACATCCAGACTAAAGGCCGCTCCACCTTCCTTACCCGCATCAACCCTGGCCTCCTCTAAAGCCCGAAGATATATCTTGGCCATAACCCGGGGATAGTCATCCATCCAGGATAAGCTGCCCTCCTTCCAAGTGCGGAAGTACATGTCCTGCAGCATATCGTCCATCATCCCCTCATCCTCTTCAAACCTCTTCACCCGGGACTCGGAAATCTGCAACTTAGTGGCAGCAGCATCCCTCTCCCGCCAGTATCTCGAGCACTCAACCTAGAGGGATCTCCTCATCTCCTCCATCTCTTCTTTCAACTTGGCTTGAGCAAGTTCTGCAGCTTCAAGCCTCCCAGATATCTCTTCAACCCGCTCGAGATCCGCCCTCCTAACCTCATCAACCGTGGTAATGGCCATGTCAATGCGTTTCTTGCAAGCGGCCGCCATTTTCCGCAACTCAGCTCTGCTAGCCTCTTCCATGGCCTTCTTCAGTCGTTGGGAGTCGGCTTCATGCTGCGAAATCTGAATAGCCTGGTCGTCAAGTTGTTTGGCCTGATCAGCAACCACTAACCGCAACCTTATATTGGCACTCCCTATCTCCTCCCTGGCCTTGGCCAATAGGGCGTGATGTTCCATTAACTTCTTGACCTCCTCCGCGACCCGGTCAATGTTGGCCTTGGCTTCGTCCCCCATAGCAGCTACCCGAGTAGTGAGCAGATCCAGATCTAGGGACTTAGCCTCATCAAGAACCCGAACCATGGGATTGCGGGGGAGAAGATGCTCGCCCGTGGCCTCGTCAAATAAAATATCCTGAGAGCTTGGGTCCAAATCCGGGTGGCCGGCAAAGGGATTGCGAGGCACGTCGGGACGTTTTATGCGGATAACAGTAGGATTCTCGAAAGGATGCGGAGAGGGGACAAACTCCGTGGTCTCCTCCGTGGTATCTCGGAAAGGCTGAGTAGGAGGCTGAGGACCAGGTGGTGAATCAAACAAGGAACGCCTCCTCTTCCTCTGCTGGATACCCTCCTCGATAACTCCAAGGAGAGGGCGGTATCTAACTACATCCCCAGGACGGCCAGTTGGAGGCTTTGGTTTGGCAGAAGCTTTGAGTAGCTTATACTGTTCAAGGCGGTGCCTGATATCTGATGACTTGGTCGCCTTACCTGCTCCTGGAATAAAAGCCAAGTGTTACGAACATATAATGGTCCATAATTCGAGAAATATGTCAAGTTAAAAAGAGTGAGAAGACACATCTATTATACAAACCCTGCGGAGGAGTAGGATACTGCAATAAGTCCTGAATCTCATTCCAGGACGGAAGCGAACCATAAAATATTCCTAAGTCCCTATCGTAAATGGAGTCTGCAGAAGTCAAAAGTTCACCTTGAATCATTGGAATCGCCGTAGCTGAAGAACTCTTAGAGAATGAATCGGCGCCAGCCCCAGCCTTGTCAACCTCCTTTGCCTTCTCAACCAAAGTCGATCCTTCCTCCGACTCCCCAAAAGCCTGATGGAAAGCATCATCCGTCCACTCGTGAATCTCTCCCGCTTTCCCAGAGGTTAAGGCATCGACGACACCACCACTCTGTCCATCTCCTCCTTCACCCTCACCTCTATCTTCCTCCACATCTTCCTCTCCCGGGGCAATTGGACAAGTGCTAGGGGAGGGACCATCAGACTTCTTAAGTTTCTTACCTCCAACAACGGGAGGCTTTGTGAAAGGTTCCCTCTTGCCACTCTTCACCGTTGCCCCTTCCTTGGCTTTGGCAGCCTTCTCCTCAGCCGTATCTCTCTGCTTAACCACGGACTGGTGTGGCAGGATCAAGTTGTGCTCCAGGAGAGTAGCATTCCTGATCAGGAAAGAAGCCGACCTGTCCCGTCCCGAAATGGCCTTTATTTCCGCAGCCATCTGGACCAGGGAATCACTCTCTACGACTGCAAAGCCACCTGTCGCTAGCAAGAAATAGAAGCATATCAGAAGAAGCACTGCAGTCGGAACAAGGAAGTTGTAAATAAAGTTCAACTTACAGCCAGAAGTGAAGAGGCGGAAGGAGACAGAATCGTCCTTGATAAAAAACCATTCTTTCTTAAACATAGTGAACTTTGAGTATAAGTCCAAGACCGGTTTGAAGGGCACTGCCGCTTCCAAACTAACATACGGAGACCCTTTCTTGTAACCCCTCAAGTTATATAGATACCGAATCTCCCGGTTGGAAGGGGGGCGCCCGTACCTTCTCTGGAAAATAATGTATAAGCACACCAAGATGGCGTAGGAATTGGGCTGAAGTTGAAAGGGAGCCACCTTCAGATAAGTGATGAAGCTGACTATCCAGGTATTAATGGGAGGAATGGCCCTACACATGCAGTGGTACCTAGTATACGCAAAATATCCTTCAGGGGGATTGTACGGCATCACTTCGTCTCCCAGCAACAGCATACGAGCACTGTCAATCCCAAAGGAGCGAGAGATGACATCAAGCTGCTCCTTCCTAAGGGATCTAGGAAAGCAGTCGGGGGGAGACTTCAGAAGCTCCTGGGGGCCATACCCATCTACTAGCGACCTCGGGGCAGGTCCATGACGTTCTGATCCTGGCTGGGCTGGGGGCACGGAGGAGGACTCTCCTTCGCTCCTGGACTTCCGTTTATCTGATCGAGTTTCTGCTTTGCGAGACATTATCTGCAAATACCAGAAAAACGAGTTAGAACAAGGAATATGGAAATACAAGCAAACAAGTTCAAGGCACAAAGGTTGAGATTAAAGTCCATTCTGCATTGAAAGCCTTTCAGTTCATTCGGTAAAACAAGGCGAGAGTTCGTTCAGCACTACACTCCCCGAGCTCATCCGGTGATAATTCCATTCGGTATTCGAACGCATTATCTCATCCGGCATTCAACCCTCAGGCTCATTCGGCTCATCCGGTAAAATGAATAGTAAGCCTTCATTCGGTACACAAGGTCCCGAGTACATTCGGTAGAACAGTACAGAAGTTCATTCGGCGGCAAAGGGTCTCACCTGGTTCGGCTAACACTTTGATTCGGCAAAGATGAGAGTTTGACTCGGCAAAATGTTTGGCTCGGTTGGTAAGGAATAACGAAGGCACGGGGCCCCTATTTATAAGCAACCATCAATGACCGGACCAGATGGCTCGGCGCTTAAAACCGAATGAGACTATCCCATTAAAACAAAGCACGACATATGTTAAACATATGACCTGCTTTAGGGGGCAAATGTTGGGTACGTATCTACCACCCACCGAATCAACCCCATGCCGAACCAACTCGAAGCAGTCACCACCGAATCAACCCCATCACCGAACCACCTACAGCCGGTCCAAAAGCCCACCATTGCCGGACCACTTCGCTGCCGATCTGACCTCACCACTTCGCTGCCGAACCAGCACGACTTCAAGCCTCTGCCGAACCAAACTCCGCCGAACCAATCTCATCACCACCGAACCAACTCCTTCCTACACCTACCGGATCAGACCTACCACCGAACCAGGTGACTATCGAACCATCCCCTCCCTATCACCACCGAACCACCTCACTGCCAGTACCACCGAACCAAGAGCAAGGGGGCTACCACCAGACCAACATGACGCCGGACCAACGTATCACCGGACCGAATCAACTCTCCATCGAGGCACTACCGAACCAATGCTACCAGGCCAGATTGCTCCAGTCCAGGCCCACCAGCAGCTATATACATCCAGGACCCCTACCCCCAGCCTCATTCTATAAATAGGAGGGCAGGGGTACAACAATGGCAGACAAGTTTGAGAGCTCAAGCAAGGAAGGAACTTTCAAACAACTTTCTTATACTTGTACATAAAGCTTTGTACTTGTAATCTGAAAGAAAAAGGATAATAACATATAAAGTGGACGTAGGCACGTTCTGGCCGAACCACTATAAATTTGTGTGTCTTTTACAGTTCAGTCCCTGCTTTTTACATATTTGCATAAGTCACCCAAATCATTAAAAACCACATAAAATCAACTAAATTATACGGATTGGAGGTGTTTGTCCATTTTTTGCGCAAACAGTTGTGGTGAAACATGGATCGCTATCCCTATGCGTTAAAAACTAAGATTTATAAATGTGATGTGTGTCATTTTTTGACTTGAAATAAGAGAAAAAGTTTTCAAAATCTAACATTAATTGTGCAATGTTGGGGTTAATCATATGCACTAAATCATTGACCAAATCTTGATTATGCTAAGATGTGGATTGATATGTTTTAAAAGATGTAATGACAAATGCTTTTGAATAAGTATGTTCAGATGCTTTGGAAAAATTTAATTTTCAAACTTTTTTACAAATTTGATTGAAAAAAGAAAAAATAATTTTAATGAAAAATGAAAAATATTTGATTTTCAAATGCCACAAGTTTAGTGCAGAGAGGGTCGATGTGTTAGAGAATATGAATTTTACTATTCAGCAAGGTTGACAGTATGCAAAACATAGATAATAACAGGGGAAAGGCTGTTTTAGCATTGGAATTTCTATTTCCATGCCTTTTTGATAGTAAACAAAACTAGTTTTTAAAATAATTCTTTATATTAATTGTACTTGGAAGTTGAAAAATATTTTGGGAAAACGAAAAGGTTCCAAAGTATGGTGAAATCGGTATCCGAAAGATGGGTGGAAATACAAAATTTTGCATCTTAATTCCTTTTCTACCATAAGCGTATAGATTTACGAAAATTGGATTTTCAAAAATATTGGATGTCAAAAATGGTGTGTTAGGTATTGGATGGTAGGGATTGGATATGAAATTGGTTAAATCATACTCCTAGTCATAGAAGTGTGGAATTTGTTGTGTGAAAATATTTATTTTTATTTTTGAAAACTTGCATACATATAGAACTGCTAGTGCATATAGTTGTTTGCATCGTATTTTCAATTTTTTTAACAGAATGAACTTATATATAGGAGGCATTGATTTGGTATTATTCAGCATACATATCATAAGAGTTGTGATACACCTTACACTTATACAAGATTGACTGCAAAATTGATTACATGCTAATTGGTTGGATAGTTTAGACTTGTTGTGTTCTATGTTACATGATTCAATCCTTGAGGAATTTTGATAATGAAATTCTTTTAAGGTGAAAGAATGTAATACCCTATAAAATAAACAATAAATAAATAAAAAGAAATTTATAAATAATTAATTAATTAAGGCTTAAAAGGAGTTTGGGAAAACGTTAGAATTTGACTATGAAACTTGCCACTATTATGATTGTTGCGATTTTCTGAGCAAGTTTCATATATAAAGTTTTATAATCGGTGTTCAGAAAAAGAACTTACCAACGTTTGAATTTTTTGAATCAAAAATAATTAAAAAGGAAATAAATAATAATAAATGTGGGACTGCTACTGGTTGACAGCCTCATAGGGCCAATCGACTGCCTATGTGGCGCGGTCGACTGGTTCAATTCGTGGCAGTTGTGGTTGAACCTCGGCTAAACATTTCGGATTTAATAAATATTAATCCAACAAATATAATTGATTTGAACGCCTATAAATATAAGCCTAGCCTCTCACTTTTCTTCTTATATTTTCTAAACAAAGCAGTGGAGCTCAGCCTTCCCTTCTTTGTTAGTTCTTAAAATTATAAAAATACTTTATTATATATATATATATATATATATATATATATATATATTGAAGAAGGGAAAAAAAATAAAAGAGAAGAAGAGAATGAGTGAAGCAAATCTACGAAAAAGGTAAACTCTATAATTATAGATCTAAATTTCCACTTAACTCAAATCTCCTCTAGAAACATAATTCTAATGAGGGTGTGTGTATCTTTTTATACATATTTTCAGGTTCAAAGGAAAAAGGAGTCAATTAAAAGAATCAATTTGGATTTGGAGATTCAAAAAGCTAGAAAGGTGAGTGAGAAATTATATGTTTTATATATAACACAGAAATTTATATCGCTGAATTTTATTTGATTATTATGCCTATGCAAGATCAGTTGAATTGTAGGCTTAAAATGAATACACTTAATTAAAATCTCGCTTATATAATATGTAAGTCATGCAATTATGATGGAATGGCATATACACCATAATCTAGAAATTTTGGAAACTAGTCCTTAAAATTTTTAAAGTATGATGGTGAAAAGATTGCGAAGTTTATTCTAGATTTATGTTAATTGGGTTGTAAATTGTTTAGTAATCATTTGGATTGCCCTAATTTGACTTAGAATGTAAATTTCTATGTTTTAATTTATCGGGAGCATTATAGGCACAGTTTAATTGTATATATTTCCATGTAAATTTCCATTGGCTATCTAACTTCACAACTATGTATAAAAAGTGCATCATTTGGAACAATAAGGGATATACCAAAATGAAAGAGATGTGTAAAGCATGGATGTTCTTCTCTACAGGTTGCGCTATCTATTTCTATAGAAATAAAAGGAGATAATTCCTTGTAATTTCAAATGGAGAAAAGTCTTACTTTTAGAAAGTTTATGAGAAGTTTTAATGGTAAAAATTTCCTTCTTGGAAGGGTAGCTCTTATATATTAAAATGTGGAAACAATTTTTTTGTATAATTTACATATAAGTGTATATTTTGAAACTCCTAAACATTGGAATTAACGAGCTAAATATATATGTGTGTGTATGTATGTAAGTATGTAAGTATGTATGTATGTATGTACATACGTATGTATTACGTATGACTGCGCCTACTAATTAAAAACATAAATAAACATAAAGCACCGAATAAAGCGAGATAAATAAGTATAAGTCGATTCTCATATTAATTATTATTAAATGTTTAAATACTAGTAAAATAATAGATCAAAGGGTTAGGTGGTTGCAATGAAAAAGGTGTAATAAATCCAATATTAATGGATAATGATTGCAACATTAATGGGCACCGAATGCGCTATTGGTGGAAGGTTACATAAATTAAATGGAGACATAAATGCATATAATGGGAATGGTTATAGAATTTAACATGACATTTATAGAGGAAACATAATAGTTTAATTATTTAGATTTGAAATGAATAAATAAATGTCATTAATAATTATCCAATTTGAATAATAATGACAGTTTATTAAGGACAATTAATTAGAGATAAAGGAATAAGTGACATTAAAAGGAAATGAAGAATATAGGAAATAAGCGTGTAAGATAGGAATGTGTTCGCAGCAAATAAAAAAATGATTACTAGTAAATATAGTTAGGAGGCAATATAATTTCAATAGTGGAAATTATATGGCCTCAATAATATGTTATGATGAGCATTAATTAATTGGTCTAGCCTAATATTTAGGTTAATTAATAATGGCTTGATTTAGCAAGGGATGGGATGCGATATCATTAGAGTCACATAAAGGAAGCCTATTCTTCACCCAAAGGCTACCAGCAATTGTGTATATGTACTACTGATGTAGGACATCTCCAAATATAGCACCCGTGAGGGAAAAAAATATATGTTCGCGTATAGATGGGGGAAAATATACCAAGGATTCACCTCTGATTTGAAGTATTAAATGGCTCAGGTGCTCAGGGATGTCAAGAGGTCTACTTCAGGATTGAGGTATTAAATGACTATTTGGTCTACCTCATCCTTATTTAAGAAGTCTTAAATAACACAAGATAGTGCCTAAATGGGAAATGTGGTCTACTTCATTTCTAAACAAGTGGTATTAATTAACAAGAGTGAGCTTTTTCCTTAACTTATATTAGGTAGGTCTAAATGAGATTTTGGCTGTGGGAGGTCGGCGGGCTATGACACTGTTGTTGATAGACTAGTATTTAGAAGTAGGGCTAACATATAGAATTTGACTCCAGCGGTCCTGGTCGGTCATTAGCAAAGACTTGGGTTACGCCATGACAGATTTTGCTTCTTACTAGTGTGGAACCCGTATAGGATATGCAGGGACCTCAAGTTAATTAACTATATGTTTGTCGGAGGTGGGCTGGTAAACCTTCAAATAAATCCTTAAGATGCGTTAGTAATACAACTAATTAAATTATAAAGCCTTATTGTAACGACCCATAAATTTTCGATAATTTAATTTGTTAATTTAATAAGATTTTGTAATTTAATATTGAAGAGAGTAAAAATTTGTGAATTGTTAGTGGAATAATGACTAGAATGAATTGTAACAATACTAATAAGTTAACTATTTACAATTAATATGAAATCCCATTTAATTGGAATGATGTAAAGTTTATAACTTGATTATAAATTGAATGTAAGTAAATAAATGTAAGTGTGTATAAACTTATGAACTAGTACATAATTAGTGGTAATTTAATAAAATTTGTGTTATAGAGGTAAGTTGTAACATTTGTTTATGATAATAAACTTAAAGGTGTTATAAATGTGATTTAAGGTAAAAAGCGGCTAATATTATTATAGGTTACACATTATTTAATATATCAAAAATTAATTGGGAATCAATCGCAATCAATTTACTTAATTATTGTGGTTACTGTAGATTAGATTTGTAAGAGAAGATATTAATTCAATAAGATGTAACCAAGGTAATTCTATTGATAATATGATAATAGGTTGATTTAAAGAATGGAGATCAAGATTTATAAATTTATTTGAAATTTAAATTCAATAATTGGATTAATTGCAAATAAATGAAATTAAATATCTAAATATTACGTTAATTGAAATTAAGATGGAATGTGAGAATATTAATGTAATAGATTATGAATCCAATGTTAATTTCATCCATTTGATAATAATGAATTGAATAATTATTAATTTATTTAATTAAATGGAATTTTTGGAAATTATATTTATAATATCTGAATTTAATGAATTGAGGTTGACACTGAAATTGATAAATTAGTTAACTCTAAATGGACATCTAAATTTGGTTAAATTGGTGTAAATGATTAAGAAATTTAAAAATGATGAAATTTGTCAATTATCGAATTGAAATTTTGATTTAATTAATTAATTTGTAATTTATTTAATTAATGTAAAAATAGCCATTTTGGCCACTGACTCGAATTTTGACGAAACTAGTTTCATCGGATCTGTAACAGTGAATTATTATAGGATTTCAAGTTTCGTATCGATCAGACTTGTCGTTTGATCGTACGGGCTCGAAACGCCTAGAAATCAATTAAATTGAAATCTATTTGAAATAAATTGATTTGAGCATAATTTCTTCATACGATGGAATTTGGACTTGTAACCTGTTCCAATGCATTTACAATATTTAAAAACATCTAATTTGTTATATGGGTTGACCCAATTTCGTTCTGGAGTCAGAACGAGCTTTTTGGGCCATTTATCGTTCAACGATCCATACCACTCGTATCCGTTCTTTTTATTTTCAACCCTACCTATATATATCCAGTTATGAACCCTAGCCTATTTCTTATTCCTCTTTTCTATACGTACAATTCTATTTTCTTCTCCTCTTTCAATGGCAGACAGAAACCTAAATTCCAATTGCAATTTCAAATAAAATTCAAAGCCAAAAATTAAAATCTTCAAACTATATCGAATTATATATGAATTTGAAGCTCTCGATGAGAGAAAGTTAGATATACGATTCCTTTTTCAATTTGAGTTACGATGCGGCCAGAAATCGAGGAAACATTCACGGCCGTTCATCGCGCGTCGACGAACATCGGCGGATCGACAAATTGGTTTATGGGTTTTGTATTGTGGACGATGGGGAGTTCATCGGCATCGCTGGTTCGTCGATTTGAGGGTCTGACCAACGGCAATAATTCGACCTAGGGCGAAATATAACGACGGCGGCTGCGTTCGGTGTGGTGATGGTCGATGGGTTTGGTGTCGTCGTGGGGTGGTGGACTCGAGGACGAGGTCGACGCATCGCCTGGTTGTGGTGGCGAGCCGCGACTGGCTTCGAGGCATGAGCGGCGTTCGATTGAGCGAGCTCTCGTGCGTGCTTCCTGTGAGAAGATGATGAAGGGCGACATAGCAAATAACGTGTGGTGCTGTTTTATGTTTATTTTTATTATTTAATTTCGGTTGCAAAAGTTCTAACGCACATAATTTTTACATACAAGGTCCAATTCACACACGATTTTCTCCGCTAGATTCGTATTGGAATTACGAATGTTTTGACATTGATTTGGACGAATTCTAAGACTGTTCAAATTTTGGGTTTAAATTGGATTTAAATTCAATTTAAATTCAAAAGGTGAGTGTTTTAACCACTCACAACTTCTAAAATTTCTTATATGTGTTAAATTAATTTTGACGTGATTAGAAATTTATTTATGACTGTTTGGTATATTTTTATTCATCATCTTAGTTAAATTGAATTTATTGAATTAAATTGTTATTTAAGATATTATTGCATATAAACTGCCAGTAAATGCCTGTTATTTATTTTCTGTTATATATTGATGTTATTGATTGAATTGGATGATGATTGTGAAAAATTGTTGATGGTTGATATTTGATGAATGGATGTTGTATCTTATATTGTTATAAACTGCAAGTTGTTATGCATTTTATTTCATTCGAGATTGCGATTTGAAATGATATATAACCGTATTTTTATTTTAGATTATGGATTGAAATGATAAATATCTGTATCACTTGACCATAGGATAGAAAATTATATACAGACACCGTCGGTCTATATATAAATATTTTGAAAATGATTTCTATGGTTTGGGATAGAAATATACAGTTTAATAAATATTGATTTTTTTCGATATTATATAAATATTATTTTATATACAGTTAAATTCTTGAATTTAAGTTATGTATAAATTTGTTTAATAAAAATAAGTTTAATTATGGAGTTTGATTTTATTAAAATAAAATACGGTTAAGTATTTAAATCATACATTAATATAGAGGTTATAATGATTTAAATAAATTAAGGTTGGAAGGTAAATTGGAAATTTATTTGAATTTGAGCTTATTTAAAAAATTAAACTCAGTAAGTTGATGTAAAATTTATTAAATTTAAATTTTAAAAGGTATGATTTTTATAACTTGATTTTTGGGTTTAGGGTGAATTAAATGAATATTTCAAGTATAAATAAATTAAAGGAAATATTTAAGTTATTTGTAAGTTGAGTTTTATTTAGATGATAATGGATTTATTACGTAAATTATTTCAAGCTAAATAATAGAAAGGTGAATTGTTGAATCGTAATTACCAAACTTAGTTTGAAATTGGGAATACTTAAAGTTTGAAATAATATTGAATTTGGAATAGTTTATTCTATGGATCAAATCTGTTTTGAAATCGATAAAATTTAGAATAGTTCATCTGGAAACTGAATTGTATTGAAATGTATGATTTGGGATTTGGTTAAATTTAAAATTTAGAAATTCGAGCTGTTTTGGAACCGATTTGTGAAATCTAAGAAGCCATTTTAATATATAAAGTATACTAAATATTTGAGTGGTGGAAGTTATATTTCAAGTGTTTTGTTTTCGAAGTGTTATAACTTTGAAGTGCTATGATCTTGGAAAAAGGATATTTTTGGAATAAAAATGATATTATATTGATGTGGGGTTTTATAAAAATGATATCATAATGATTTGGTTTTTGAAATGGAAAGGATATTGTATTAGATGGTTTCGAAATGGATATTATAATCTGGTTTTGAAGTATAAATTGTTTTGAAATGACCGCGATGTTATAATAACGGTTGGTTGTTAAAGAGACCGGGATCGGAAGTTGTCATACTCTCTGCCAACTCCGAAAATCACTTTAACAACCGTATACGCGGTGGAGATTGCAGAATGAAGTAGGATGGCGGCGGCGTTCCTTTGAGCTATATACGTGTACCCGACTCCCGTGAGTTGGTATAAGGTGGCTAAAACAGGAGCGATTGACGAGCTGATGAGGTAGCACCTTTGATCGGACACAACCCTTCGATATTATACTTTGACTTTTGGATTGATTCGGTGGCCACTTTTGATTTTTTTGATTTGGGGTGCGGCTCGAGGTGGGCAGTAGCTGCGGCTATGCGTTACCACCGGCCCGAAAGCGTAATTGGTATATCTACCCTGACATTGCCTAGTTGTGCCATGTCACCTATCCTAGCGTGCCTTGTACGAGTTTGATTTGTGTCGTACCTATGGAGTATCCTCTGGTAGCCTCCCGGTCAGAGGGTATTACGGTACTGCATAGACTATTGGCACTATTACGTGTTAAGGGCTATATGGGTTACCCCTTAACGCTATTTTAAAGTAAGTTTATTTTACTAGTAGACATTATTATAATAGCGAAATACTACTACATTGTAAATAGTTTAGCGTACAAAAGGCGGGATTGTTACACCAGGTATCAGAGCTTTAGTTTAGCGATAAACCTTAGATTTGTGGGGTCTGACTCTTTATTAGTAGGGTAATAATACCCTATGATGAGTCGCTGAGTGTATATATATGAGATAGCGTATTTGTTAGTGTTATAAAAAGGTTTTGATATTGTGTTAATTTGTTCCGTTTTGTATTTATAAATTTTGGTTGGTGCATAGGACGCTATGACATCAATGGGGATTTCAAAACACTTAGTAGGACAGACCGACACAATATTTGTTTTGAATATAAGTGAATGAGACAATTTTACCTATTATATTTTCTATATGTAAAATAAAAAATTTATAAAGTTTATGTCTGATTGTAATATATTGGTTGTTAGGTAGTGAAATTTATAAATATTGATTGGAAATAAGATTTGAAGAAAATAAAATAAACAAAATTCGGAAATTTTAGAACTTAAGTTCCGGGATTTTGAAATTTGCTTTCAAAGGATTTTCGAATATAATAATATTCTTTATAAGTATTTCCTGGTATAAATATTCCAATATAATTTGAAAGAATTATTTTAAAGGAACTTTGGAAAGAAATAAGCTCTGTACTCCCCTCTCTGTTGCTGGAAAATAATTTCGGTGATGAGTGCACGCATCATCGACATTTATTTTTGAGTTTCGAAGTGGGAAGGCCACTGTAGTAGTTTTACTGCAGATTTATTTGGATAAACAAATATAAATTTTTAATTGTTTTAAATATAATTGGATATATAAGTTGTAAGTATATATATTTATTTATTATTTTAAAATGATTTGAAATTTAAACCGGTATTTAGTTCTTAAATTTTCGTTAATCAATAGTTTCAATTATGGTAGCAAAATGGAATGTAACTAATTAATAATTGAAACCTCTAAATGAAATAAGAGATTTAATGCTAAGTTATAAATGGGATTAAAATAAATTCGAAATTGTAACCTATGAAATAAAGGCTATTAGTATTGAACATTAAGTTAATTTAAAAGAGATAAAATAAACTTGTGCAACTTTCAATTACATGCTTAAAAAGCATATATACATAACTTACCGAATATTAAAAGTTCTAATGCTTGTAAGAAATGTAATAGCATATTATACTAGTAAACTTGAAGAAATGAAAATACTCAATGAAATTCTTAAATAAATAAAATTGATGTTATAGTTGTTACAAGCTTAAGTATAACTGAAAGGCTACTAACTTAATGTAATGGAAATGTAAGTATTATAAATAAACGAATAAATGAAATTAAGTAGTAAATGAATGAATGGAAATTGAAAATTTACAAGAAATAAATGAAATAAACACTGAATGAATGAATGAAAATTAAAATTTGTAAGAAGAAAATGTTAATCAAAAGGTGAATCATTATATGAGTATAAAGGGAATGAAATAATAAATGCAGATAAGTATTAATTGAATGAAAAGGAAATCAAACAATAAATATTATGAAATGAAATTGATAAAATTAAGTGGATCTATTTTTGGAATTGTTGTTTGTTTGGTTTATGGTTGTTTGGGTAAGGATACTTTAAATTTGTTTGGATGTATGAATAATATATTTAGTTTCATCTAAGACTGTTGAGTAAATGGTGCACTTAATAGTTTATTTTCCATTCTGTACAATTTAAAGTTTTTTTGAACCAAACAACTATTTGTTTTGTTTGATATGAATGGATGATTGATTTGTGTTGATTTTATGTGTTGGTTGTATGCTTTGTTGCAAGTGATTGTTGTTTATATTGATTTGTTTGTTAGTGGGTGAAACAACTTTAAATATTTCATTTTATATAATTATTAACTCCTCTTGGATTATATAAGTGAAATGCAGGTTATGGAAGCAATTGCTACTGCTTTTGGTTTCATAATAAAGCGTAAATTGCCCGACAAATAGGTACGTTTTCGGATTACGGTTTATAGCGTTATTATATTGTTTTTCTCGTGTCGGGATATATATTATTTTGGAAAATATATGTTATATATTGTTATATTTGATATTATATTTTCTCTCGAGTCACTTCGTACAAAGAAGACTCTGCCGAAATTTTTCGTGAATTCTGGACGTAGAAAAAAAATTTGAAAAATGTTTCCCAAACTTTAATTATTTGAGTATAAAAAGATTTAATGGATATAAATTGGTATATTTTATTCAAAATTAATTTTGTAAATTTATTTGTTTATAAAGTTAATATTTTGAATAAGATATATTGACATTTAATTTCTCCTTTTTCCCTTCTTTTCCTTTTCGGGACGAAAAGTTTTGAGTGGGGGAGAGTGTAGCGACCCAAATTTTCGATAATTTAATTTGTTAATTTAATAAGATTTTGTAATTTAATATTGAAAAGAATAAAAATTTGTGAATTGTTAGTGGAAATAATGACTAGAATGAATTATAACAATACTAATGTAAGTTAACTATTAACAATTCATATGAAATCCCAATCAATTGGAATGATGTAAAGGTTATAACTTGATTATAAACTGAATGTAAGTAAATAAATGTAAGTTTGTATAAACTTATGAACTAGTACATAATTAGTGAATAAAATTTGTGTTATAGAGGTAAGTTGTAACACTTATTTACGATAATAAACTTAAAGGTGTTATAAATGTGATGTTAGGTAAATGGCAACTAATATTATTATAGGTTACACATTATTTAATATATTAAAAATTAATTGGGAATCAATCGCAATCAGTTCACTTAATTATTGCGGTTACTGTAGATTAGATTTGTAAGAGAAGATATTAATTCAATAAGATGTAACCACGCTAAATTCTTTTGATAATATGATAATATGTTGATTTAAATAATGGAAATCAAGATTTATTAATTTATTTGAAATTTAAATTCAATAATTGGATTAATTGCAAATAAATGAAATTAAATATCTAAATATTAAGTTAATTGAAATTAAGATGGAATGTGAGAATATTAATGTAATAGATTATGAATCCAATGTTAATTTCATCCGTTTGATAATAATGAATTGAATAATTATTAATTTATTTAATTAAATGGAATTTTTGGAAATTATATTTATAATATCTGAATTTAATGAATTGAGGTTAACACTGAAATTGATAAATTAGTTAACTCTAAATGGACATCTAAATTTGGTTAAATTTGTGTAAACGATTAAGAAATTTAAAAATGATGAAATTTGTCGATTATCGAATTGAAATTGAAAATTTGATTTAATTAATTAATTTGCAATTTATTTAATTAATGTAAAAATAACCATTTTGGCCACTGACTCGGATTTCGACGAAACTAATTTCATCGGATCCATAGTGGTGAATTATTGTAGGATTTCAAGTTTCGTATCGATCGGACTTGTCGTTTGATCGCACGGGCTCGAAACGCATAGAAATCAATTAAATTGAAATCAATTGAGATCAATTAAATTGAAATCAATTGAAATCAATTTGAAATGACTTGATTTTAGCATAACTTCTTCATACGATGGAATTTGGAGAAACTTGTTCCATTGCATTTAAAATATCTAAAAACATCTGTTTTAATATATGGGTTGGCCCAATTTTGTTCCGGAGTCAGAACGGGCTTTTTGGACCATTTATCGTTTAACGATCCAAAGCAATCGTATCCGTTTCTTTTATTTTCAGCCCTACCTATATATATCCAGTTATAAACCCTAGCCTATTTCTTATTCCTCTTTTCTATACGTACAATTCTATTTGCTTCTCCTCTTTCAATGGCAGACAGAACCAGAAATTCCAATTGCAATTTCAAATAAAATTCAAAGCCAAAAATTAAATCTCTTCAAACTATATCGAATTTTATATGGATTTGAAGCTCTCGACGAGCGCAAGTTAGATATACGATTCGTTTTTCAATTTGAGTTTCAACGTGGCCAGAAATCGAGGAAACATTCACTGCCGTTCATCGCGCGTCGATGAACATCGACGGATCGACAAATTGATTTATGGGTTTTATAGAGTGGATGATGGGGAGTTCATCGGCATCGCTGGTTCGTCGATTAGACGGTCTGATCAACGACAATAATTCGACTTAGGGCGAAATATAACGGCGGCGGCTGCGTTCGGTGTGGTGATGGTCGATGGGTTTGGTGTCGTTGCAGGGTGGTGGACTCGGGGCCGCAGTCGACGCATCGCCCGGTTGTGGTGGCGAGCCGCGACTGGCTTCGGGGCATGAGCGGCGTTCGAGCGAGGTCTTGTGCGTGCTTCCTGTGAGTAGATGATGAAGGGCGACGTGGCAAATAACGTGTGGTACTGTTTTATGTTTATTTTTATTTTTTAATTTTGATTGCAAACGTTCTAACGCTCAGAACTTTTACATACGAGATCCAGTTCACACGCGATTTTCTCAGCTAGGTTCGTATTGGAATTACGATATTTTGACGCTAGTTTGGACGAATTCTGAGACTGTTCAAATTTTGGATTTAAATTTGATTTAAATTCAATTTAAATTCAAAAGGTGAATGTTTTAACCCACTCACAACTTCTAAAATTTCTTATGTGTGTTAAATTAATTTTTGATGTGATTAGTAATTTATTTATGACTGTTTGGCATATTTTTATTCATCATCTCAGTTAAATTGAATTTATTGAATTAAATTGTTATTTAAGTTATTATTGCATACAAACTGCTAGTTAAATAGTTTTTTAATTTATTATTGAATATAAACTGGCAGTAAATGCCTGTTATGTATTTTCTGTTATATATTGATGTTATTGATTGAACTGGATGATGATTGTGATAAATGGTTGATGATTGATATTTGATGAATGAATGTTGTATTTTATATTGTTATAAACTACAAGTTGTTATGCATTTTATTTCATTCGGGATTACGGTTTGAAATTATATATAATCGTATTTTTATTTTAAATTACGGATTGAAATGATAAATATCTGTATCACTTGACCATATGATAGAAAATTATATACAGACACCGTCGGTCTTTATATAAATATTTTGAAAATAATTTCTATGGTTTTGGATAGAAATATATGGTTTAATAAATATTGATTTTTTTTTGATATTATATAAATATTATTTTATACATAGTTAAATTCTTGAATTTAAGCTATATATAAATTTGTTTAATAAAAATAAGTTTAATAATAGAGTTAGATTTTATTAAAATAAAATATGGTTATGTATTTAAATCATACTTTAATATAGAGGTTATAATGATTTAAATAAATTAAGGTTGAAAGGTAAATTGAAAATTTATTTGAATTTGAGCTTATTTAAAAAATTAAACTCAGTAAGTTGATGTAAAATTTATTAAATTTGAAAATTTAAAAGATATGATTTTTATAACTTGATTTTTGGGTTTAGAGTGAATTAAATGAATATTTCAAGTATAAATAAATTAAAGGAAATATTTAAGTTATTTGTAAATTGAGTTTTAATTAGATGATAATGGATTTATTACGTAAATTATTTCAAGCTAAATAATAGAAAGGTGAATTATTGAATCGTAATTACCAAATTTAGTTTGAAATCAGGAATACTTAAAGTTTGAAATAATATTAAATTTGGAATAGTTTATTCTATGGATCAAATCTGTTTTGAAATCGATAAAATTTGGAATAGTTCATTCCGAAACTGAATTGTATTGAAGTGTATGATTTGGGATTTGGTTAAATTTAAAATTTAGAAATTCGAGTTGTTTTGGAATTGATTTGTAAAATCTAAAAAGCCATTTTAATATATAAAGTATTCTAATATTTAAACCATTTGAGTGGTGGAAGTTATATTTCAAGTGTTTTGTTTTCGAAGTGTTATAACTTTGAAGTGCTATGATTTTGGAAAAAGGATATATTTGGAATAAAAATGATATTATATTGATGTGGGTTTTTATAAAAACGATATCATAATGATTTGGTTTTAGAAATGGAAAGGATATCGTATTATATGGTTTCGAAATGGATATTATATTCTGGTTTTGAAGTACAAATTATTTTGAAATGACCACGGTGTTATAATAACGGTTGGTTGTTAAAGAGACCGGGATCAGAAGTTGTCATACTCTCTGCCAACTATGAAAACCACTTTAACAACCGTGTACGCGGTGGAGATTCTAGAATGAAGTAGTGTGGTGGCGGCGTTCCTTTGAGGTATATACGTGGACCCGACTCCCGTGAGTTGACATTAGGTGGCTATAACAGGAGCGATTGACAGGCTAATGAGGTAGCACCTTTGATCGGACGCATCCCTTCGATATTATACTTTGACTTTTGGATTGATTTGGTGGCCATTTTTGATTTTTTTGATTTGGGGGTGTGGCTAGAGGTGGGCGGTAGCTGCGGCTACGCGTTACCACCGGCCCGAAAGCATAATTGGTATATCTACCTTGGAATTACCTAGTTGTGCTATGTCACCTACCCTAGCGTGCCTTGTACGAGTTTGATTTGTGTTGTACCTATGGAGTATCCTCTGTTAGCCTCCCGATCAGGTGGTATTGCGATACTGTATAGACTATTGGCACGGTTACGTGTTAAGGGCTATATGGGTAACCCCTTAGTGCTATTTTAAAGTAAGTTTATTTTACTAATAGACATTATTATAATAGTGAAATATTACTATATAGTAAATAGTTTAAGGGATCCTTAGGAGATGTGAATCCCGAGCATCTCTTAAGTTACTACACTCACGTTGGACACTGGATAGGAGATGTCAAATCCCATAAACATCTCTGATGCCATTCCACTCATATTTATTTACAGTTGATTTAGCTTACATAACATATTTTAGTTCTAACTCGAGTGTTTTATCTTTTCATTTCGCTCGGGTCGGTCCGAGCATTTCAGGGTTGAAGACCTTATTTCTGGTAGACGAAGACAGATTATATTACTATTATTTATTATATTATTCCACTGCATTCATACTGTTCCGCTGCATTATTTAATATTCTTTGGTATGTTTAACTCTGATATGTGTTGTATAAGTATAATCAAATGTTTGTAAAACAGCTTCGTGAACTGTTATTTGATCATTATATTTTATCGTTCCGCTGTGAGATTCTGTTTTGTTTTATTTCTTTCCCTGTTTTTCTTATTCACCCCAATAACAATCCGCCCTTTTGTATGGTTTAAGTCCGACGTGTGTGGTTTATCGTCGATTTAAAACGTACAAAAAGGTGGGATGTTACACCTATTTAAAGGGTATCTGTCTTTGTAGTTAGGGCCTGTTGACTGTTGTTTACGTTACGAAGGGGCTGCTTTGGGGTTGAATGTCTGTTGGGTCTTCCTCCTCACTATTTAAGAAGCATTAACTAGGCAGGGGGTTTCCTTTTTAGGTAGTAAAATGTTAAAAATATAGAGTTATATCTTGAAGAAAGGTTGGATATATCGTACGCATAAAATGGAATTAAATGGATAATCTCATAAATAGTAAACAAAACACTTAAATAGAAATCAATTGGCATAAACAGGTGTAATAGGTAAATTATGTAATTTACCAATCACTAGAACATTTTTCTGACCCTCTCCTCAATACATCCTACATGATAGATTTAGAGGAATAGACTATTAGTGTAAGTCAAGAATGATAGACGATGATGTTTGCTCATTCATCCTCGGCATTGACAAGGCAATAAGATATCCAAGGAATAATATTGATTTGAGGTAGTAGCCTTAGTGTATATATATATATATATGTTTTATTATATTTTTTATTCTACTATGAGTTCGCTCTTTGATACTTATGATTATTATTGGTTACCAACACCAACGATCCATACCCTAATGGACTTGGTTTTGACTTAGTCGAAATTCAGGCCTTTAAGGTTGTGACAACCCGAACTCGATGTCCGACAAACAACATTAAATTCCTATCGTCGGAGCTTGCAACAATATTAGATGATAAATAACACAACGGAAACAAAAGACGATATCATTGATACAACATGAATACTACACCCGATACATCAATTTGATACAATGATAATCATCAACATCAGAGAATATACAACACAAAATACAACGGAACACGATACAATATGAGATGAGTCCTCAAAAGAAACTAAAACTGCAACTCCAATCCAAAACTCCAAAGACAAAGCTCCAAAACTTCAAGCTCGATCCACCACCAAGATTTCACAGAGCTAAGCAAGGTCAGTCGTGGACTCCAAAGACTCCAAAATATATCAAATAGAAGGCTGAAGGCTACCAAAACGATATCTACTACCTGACTATCTGAAAAACCAAACTCTAGACTGCTTATGTGAAAAAATTTGGGTATCCAGAGTTTAGGAACGGAACAATAAACTCCGGGTCAGTCATGAGACTGGTATGAGCAAACAAAAACATTTGGTCTTTAAAAACAATCAAAAGATTTTAAATTTGAAATCTACAATGCTTTTTGGAAAATGAAACAACCATAAGGTCTCCTGGCACAAACACCATGCAATCGCACACTTGGGGGAGATTTCTCCTTAAGATAGTCAAACATGCTTACTACGCAAAATCATTTTTGATATTATTAGTGCATAGTGGAAAACATTTTGAAAGTATAATATTAATCTTAGGCAGCATAGGTACCATTATACTATGCCTACTATAGCACCATTTTAAATGGCAGGTTCTACAACTAAAACCGTACAAGGCTCGTATTGGATGATTGGATTTTTCAACAAATGGTCAGGCTAAGAAACTTCCAATTTTCACATGGGAACGCCTCTGGAGGGACGTACCGAGAACCTACCCGGCTCTCTGCCAACACAACGCCGGTTACCCCCTTTCTTGGGAGTAAAACCTAAGATATGCCACCCCCGGTCGTTTGCGACCTTTATCCGAGGATCCTCTACACCAACAACATCACACGGTAATAAATATACTACAGTGCCTACATGAGTAAATATTTGGGCTCCATACCATGATACTACCCTTTTACAGAAGGAATGGTCATACCCTAGGGGAGCTACCCCTGAAACCTTGCCGCATCTTTCCTATTTCGACCATTACCAGTTTGTGAGGCTCGATGAGGTTTCGTCCACAAAGCTACGCTTTTTCACAAAGCCATGCTTTGATCAACAATTGATCGGCAGCACTTTGTGTGCCACATTACCAAATTGGGAATGTATCGCTAGTAACCAACAACTACATAACCTTTGAGCTCGTACGTCTCAGAGAAGGGTGTTAAGCTAAGAGAATAAATTCTCTGCCACCAACAGAAATGTATTTAATAGAAACCAGCTTTAAGTCTCAAAGTGTAATGTCGACACACATCCATACAAGTCTGTTCCGGACTCGAACAGAACCGAAGGCACTTCCGAAGAAGCCTTTGCAATCCGGGCATTCACAATCCCGATCAGACTTCCCATCACTTAGGAAATCTCTGTACCGTAGCTACTCAGTGCAGAGACAATTGATAGGTTATCCTATCGTTCTCGCAAATACCCGGTCTTCGCCACCGGTCTTCAAATGCTATCCATAACGACGTATCATTATTCGGAATGGGTTATATGACACAAAGGTCCTCTCCCGGCTAAACCGAATAATGAGCGTAATATTTAAAAATATATGGATATGGGATTTCAGTTAAGTCACAACTTTTAAAATTCAAAACTTTCTTTCAAATGGTTTAAACCAATTGCCACTTTAAATCTTTAAACAAAAAGTTTATTTCACAAAGTTCACCCAGTTTCACAAAGATTCATTCACAGTTTTCAAATAATTTCTATTTCAACTGGATTAACTCATTTAATCTTTAAATCAAAGATTTAACTTATAGCTTCCAAAACCGCTTCCAAAGATTCATTCATAATTTGGAAAACCATTTTCAATTCAAGTTGAAGTTCCTTTAATACAAATTGGAAATTCATTTCTTATATGAAAGCCTATATCGTTCGAAAACAAATAGTTTTATTTCGGAAAAATCTGATTTCATTTATACAAGTTAAAACCTTGGGCTAATTCAAATTTCCAAAACAACACTTTTAAAATGGTTTAAATTCATGTAACTTGTACAACCTTTTTAAAATCATAAATTCTCAACATAGAATTCAATTTCAAATTTTTAATTCAAATTTAAATCAAATTCAAAACTAGATTAAGTTATTCAAAAATAACTTTCATTTTTGAAATTACTTTTCAAAAGTTCTTCACTTTAAATCCGATCTATTTTCAAAACCATTTGGATTTAAAAATTCAACTTTAAAACTATTTAAAAAATCTGTGACTTAACCAATTTCCACGTGAAATCCATATTTGTGTCTGTATAGTGTAGTCCAGGGGTTTAACACAATAGTGCACAACATCAACCATCACAGATTCAATCATATCAATACCGATAAGCGGTATAACCCATAACGCTTATCTTCATTCATAGATTCATAAATAAAGTAAATTTATCAATCACAATGATTCATCGTTACGATTCGATGTGGGTTTTGGATAACCAACTGGAATCCGACTCCTTGTCGCATCGAAATTCAAATGTCGTTTTACGGGTCAAGGTTTTTTTTAATATTCATACAACAGTATATTCATCACAGATATAACAGCTCGGCACAAAGCATCTCATATTACATAGCATCATAATCACATAACAGAGGTATCAATCCACTACATAGCATTCAATAACAACCAAACATCTTCAATCAAGATGAATAAATTATGTGGTTTTTAATTTATCAGCCACATAATTACTTTCATTAGTAATCTTTAATCAATGATTAATTATCATTAACTACAGTTGATTAAGTCTTAATCAACTTCATTAATTAATCATTTCTTAATTAATTATCTAAATTAATTTATCCTTAATTATTAATTAATTAACTCTTAATTTCCTTTATTAATTATCTTTAATTAATTATATTAATTAAGTTAACCTTGGATTAATTATCTTCAAATTAATTACTTTAATTGATTAACCATATCAATTAATTATCCTTTAACTAATCATTCAATTAATCAACTTTAATCATTAAAATAAATTATCCTTAATTACTTAAATCAACTAATTAATATTTTAAACACTTAAGATTTTAATCAAATCAAAAGATAATTCCTTTGTCTTAAATTTATTTCTTTAAATATCAAAGGTTATTTTTAAATACCTTAAAACATTTTTTTTCCAATTAATAAATTTTAAAATAATCTATATTTAAAAACCTTTTAAATCAATACAAAAGTAACACATATTATATAAAAGAAGTTGTTTGACAAAGTTTTGTTTAGACTTGATTAAGTTTTATAACTGGTTTAGCATTTAAAAACCTTTAAAAACTGTTTATTCCCAATCACCCAGACCCGGGCTAAACCCTGAAATACTCGAGCCCTACTTCGAGTTTTCCACAACTTATTTCGCTTCGAGTCGCGCCTGCATTTTTCTCGAGCCATACCCGAGGATAACTTTGTCTTCCCCAAATCAGTAGCATTCCCAGATATACAACTACACGCGTGCACACGCACACGAACCCCAACCACCTCCGGTCAAGGCCACAACCACCTACATGACGACGATCACTCAATTAAACTTCCCGACCGCCAAGCACTCTCAAACTCGCCGGAATTCAAAATTGAACAACTCAAAGCCCTTGGAACCCAAAACTGGATCAACAAAACACCATCACCATGCCCCCTCCGACCATCTGAGCTCTCGCTACTTCACCCAGATGTTCGTCAGAGACCCATGCTTGTTTTCCCCTAGGTGCGATTTACCCAAAAGCCTCGGCGACGACACTGTAGCCATTTAAACTTGATCGGCACAGGTTGCTAGTCAAACCCTAGTTTGCCACGTTATGGCCACCGCGGTCATCAAGAATTTAAACCAGTATTTTTCTCGAGTTTGCCAGCCCACCATCCTCCTTTGGCCACAACCCCGAGCCATGAATCCTCATCGATCATCGGCAATCGACGAAAAACCCATTATTCGTTCAACTCAAAATTCTTAGCATTTTCAAAATTAAAATTGATAATTTTACTACCAAAAATCATTAATTTTGAACGCAAACCAGATTATATACATGAAACTTAAAATTTTATTCGTTGAATTTTCGGATATAATTGTTCCTACTGTACAGTTCAATACTGCCAGAGAAATACTTAATAATTTCACTCGAAATTATTTTTAAAAATGAAGTAACATTGTTATCATCACCTTCTTTTTAGGATTCATAGCTTAAATTCATTTAGATGGAGAGATATGATTTTTTTCCTTTTTGTTCTTTAGTCCGTTGAACACACAGAGGAATAAATACATACATACTCAGGCATCACTTAAATTTATACATATGTATTTGCATTTATAACTAAAATAATTATCACACACAAGCATCATCACAAGCAAACCAAAATTCATATATACGGGTTTAAAGGTTTGCTCACCTGAAATGAAGAACAAAGAAGAACAATTGTTGAATTTTTGTTGCTTGCTTAAGCTCTAATATTTTCCAGATTTTGAATCTGTGTTTTCCATTTGGGTTGAACTTGCATTTTTTTTCTCTTAAATTTAATCTTGCTCCCAGGCTTTGATTTGTTTTCTATTTTGATGTTGTTCTGGTTTGAGAATTTACAGGCTGTGATTTAGACCTCTGGCTTTGATCTGCTTGATCTTTTGCTTTGTTCTTTTATTTTCCAAGTTTTGTAGATTTTAAATTGCTGTTTGAATCTATTTGAATTTGCATACTTCAGGTTGAGATGCTACTCGATCCAGTTTCTGATTCAACCTTCCTTTTGAATTCCGGGTTGCCATTTGCAGAGTATTTATTTTTCCAGGTTTCTTTTTTTCTTTTCTTTTTTTCTTTTTCTATCTCCTTTGTTGTTGATTTTCTTGATGTTCAATATCACTTTATTTTTCTTTTAGAAATCTATGAGGCTTATAGGATAAGCCTCTATGATTTTTCTTTTGTTTATTATTATTTCTTTTTGTTTGTTTACCCTTGTTACATGAAGTGAAAATTATGTTTATACCCTTATGTAAATGTAATTCCATATGTATATTTCATATGCCTCCATTCTAAAATGTTTATATTTTCTTTAATATTTATATTTACACAAAAACAAATAAAATTTACATTGTTTTTCACATTCCATTTTTTTAGTTAGTTCAACATGTTTATATACATATATTTCATACATTTTCATTCATACATTCTTTACTATCTATTTTTGTACAACTTTATAAAAAGAAAAGAATGATTTAAATAATTTGATTTCATATTAACAAATGATCACTCTTATTTATATATGTACATATGTAAGAAGATTAAATCTTAAAAATAATATTTTGAAAATTAGTACATTAATTCCTTTGAAAATCAATACACCTTCCAAATATATTAATATAGTTAAAAATATTTAGAAACAAACTATCATTGACTTTTTAAAGCTTTTAAATTCTATTTATTTACAATACATTTATTTTTTAAATTCAATATTTGTTTATAAAATACTCATTCTTATTATTTCAAATCAAACTGCTACTTGTAATTTAAATTTTATTTATTTACCCTAGAAATTTTCTAATTAATTCATAAATAAATTCACAATTTAATTCCAAAATTAAATTAATTATCAAATTAAACGTGATTAATTTTCAGGAATGTTACAGGTTCCCCCCCTTAAAAAAATTTCGTCCTTGAAATTTGCTAGGGAGACGAGAAAGAATAGATGACAGATAACGAAATGATTGATCATATCAGATCGAAATATTTATTCTACATTCGGTTTACCAAATCAGAATATCAACAAATATGAGAATCAACTCATTTAATTACGAAACAATTGGGTTATCTTCTCTATGAAATATACAGGGGTGTTGGTTAGTTCGAAGGGATAACTAACCGTTCGTAGAATACATCGAAACCCATTGAAACAGACAGAAACAGATTCGACTACGATCTTAGATTCAAGATTTAACTTATTTACGAATTGTTGAGAAATAAAACTATAGGTAGTTCTCATGTCGAACAAACTCAAAAAATTTAATCGTAAACGAAAAGGTTACCTTATAAAATTTCCTTTCCTTTATCAGCCTTTTGAGGTTGAAGAATCATCTCTGATCGCATACACCCTTGCTACTAGAGCTTTCTTCTTTGCTGGGCAGTCCTTGATCCTGTGTCCCAGCTTGCGGCAATAATAACATCCTGTAGATTCCTGATCTGGCCTCATAAATGGCTCTCTCATTCCTGGCTTCCAAGGATTCTTGCATTTATCCGAGTTATGGTCTTTCTCCAAGAAATTGAGATAAGTAACATCCTTCACCTTTTTCTTCTGTCCTTTGCCTCTCCTCGGTTTCTTTTCGCCAAACTTCCTTTTCCTCCAATTCAGATTTCTTGTATCTCCATTCTCCTACGGATCTTCTTGCTTATCCAGAGTATCGTATCTATTACCCATATCAATTAATTCAGAAAAAGATTCCTTAACGTGAGTAGTCGTCCTCTCCTGAAGTTCCTTGTTCATTCCCCGAATAAACTTTTCATTCTTCTTTAACAATGTATTCACCAATTTCGGACCAAATCGAGATAATTCATTGAATTTGTTCAAGTATTCCTCAAATGATAAGCTTCCTTGCTTCAAATCCATAAACCCCCGGTACATTCTAGAGATACCAGCAGACGGCATATATCGCTGCTCGAACGCTTCCTTGAAACGACTCCAAGTGAACTCATCCGCCGGCTCATCTAATGTAACTGTTTCCCACCAAGCTAAAGCCTCTTCCTAGAGTTGCCAAGAAGCTATCAATCACATCTGATCATCTTCCAATTTTAGTCCCTTGAAAATCCTTTCGCACAATCGGATCCAGGCTTGTGCTTCAATAATGGTTTCCTTGCCAATGAATGACTTTCCACCAAGTCTAGAAAAGCTTCGATATAAATCAGCCAGATTTGATTGAGATTGAATGTGACTGATGTGAGCAAACAAAAACATTTGGTCTTTAAAAACAATCAAAAGATTTTAAATTTGAAATCCGCAATGCTTTTTGGAAAATGAAACTACCATAAAGACTCCCGGCACACACACCATGCAATCGCACAATTGGGGGAAATTTCTCCTTATGATAGTCAAACATGCTTACAACGCAAAATACTTTTTGATATTATTATTAGTGCATAGTGGAAAACATATCGAAAGTATAATATTAATCTTAGCCAGTGTAGGTACCATTATACTATGCCTACTATAGCTACCATTTTAAATGGCAGGTTCTACAACTAAAACCGTACAAGGCTCGTATTGGATGATTGGATTTTCCAACAAATGGTCAGGCTAAGGAACTTTCAATTTCCACATGGGAATGCCTTTGGAGGGACGTCCCGAGAACCTACCCGGCTCTCTGCCAACACAAGGCAGGTTACCCCCTTCCCGAGGAGTAAAACCTAAGATATGCCACCCCCGGTCATTTACGACCTTTATCCGAGGATCCTCTACACCAACAACATCATACAGTAATAAATATACTACAGTGCCCACATGAGTAAGTATCTGGGATCCATACCATGATGCTACCCTTTTCCAGAAGGAATGGTCATACCCTAGGGAAGCTACCCCTGAAACCTTGCCGCATCTTTCCTGTTTCAACCATTACCGGTTTGTGAGGCTCGATGAGGTTTCGTCCACAAAGCTATGTTTTTTCACAAAGCCATTCTTTGATCAACAATTGATCAGCAGCACTTTGTGTGCCACATTACCAAATTGGGAATGTATCGCTAGTAACCATCAACTACATAACTTCTGCGCTCGTACGTCTCAGAGAAGGGTGTTAAGCAGACCATATTATATACATGATACTTAAAATTTTATTCGTCGAATTTTTGGATATAATTGTTCCTACTGTATAATTCAATACTGACAGAGAAATACTTAATAATTTCACTCGAAATTATTTTTAAAAATGAAGTAACATTGTTATCATCATTTTTTTTTTGGATTCATAGCTTAAATTCATTTAGATGGAGAGATATGATTTTTTTTCCTTTTTGTTCTTTAGTTTGTTGAACATATAGAGGAATAAATACATACATACTCAGGCATCCCTTAAATTTATACATATGTATTTGCATTTATAACTTAAATAATTATCACACACACGCATCATCACAGGAAAACCAAAATTCATATACACGGGTTTGAAGGTTTGCTCACCTGAAATGAAGAACAAAGAAGAACATTTGTTGAATTTTTGTTGCTTGCTTAAGCTCTGATATTTTCCAGATTTGAATCCATGTTTTCCATTTGAGTTGAACTTGCATTTATTTTCTTGAATTTAAATCTTGCTCCTAAGCTTTGATTTGTTTTCTGTTTTGATGTTGTTCTAGTTTGAGAATTTCCAGGCTGTGATTTAGACCTCTGGCTTTGATCTGCTTGATCTTTTGCTTTGTTCTTTTATTTTCCAGGTTGTGTAGATTTTAAATTGCTGTTTGAATCTATTTGAATTTGCATACTTCAGGTTGAGATGCTACTCGATCCAGTTTCTGATTAACCTTCCTTTTGAATTCCAGGTTGCCATTTACACCGTGTTTATTTTTCCAGGTTTCTTTTCTGTTTTTGTTCTTCTTTTTTTATCTCCTTTGTTGTTGATTTTCGTGATGTTCAATATCACTTTATTTTTCTTTCAGAAATCTATGAGGCTTATAGGAGAAGCCTCTATGATTTTTCTTTTGTTTATTATTATTTCTTTTTGTTTGTTTACCCTTGTTACATGAAGTGAAAATTGTGTTTATACCCTTATGTAAATGTAATTCCATATGCATGTTTCATATGCCTCCATTCTAAAATGTTTATATTTTTTTTAATATTTATATTTACACAAAAATAAATAAAATTTACATTGTTTTTCACATTCAATTTTTTTTAGTTAGTTCAACATGTTTATATACATATATTTCATACATTTTCATTCATACATTCTTTATTATTTATTTTGTACAACTTTATAAAAAGAAAAGAATGATTTGAATAATTTGATTTCATATTAAAAAATGATCACTCTTATTTATATATGTATATATATAAGAAGATTAAATCTTAAAAATAATACTTTGAAAATTAGTACATTAATTCCTTTGAAAATCAATACACCTTCCAAATATATTAATATGGTTAAAAATATTTAGCAACAAACTATCATTGAGTTTTTAAAGCTTTTAAATTCTATTTATTTCAAATAAATTTATTTTTTAAATTCAATATTTGTTTATAAAATACTCATTCTTATTATTTCAAATCAAACTGCTACTTGTAATCTAAAATTTATTTATTTATCCTAGAAATTTTCTAATTAATTCATAAATAAATTCACAATTTAATTCTAAAATTAAATTAATTATCAAAGTAGACGTGATTAATTTTCAGGAATGTTACAAAGGTGCAGGTGTTGCATAGTGGGAGCCGAGCCACAATCTTTGTCACTTTTACGCTGATTTTCATTCTGCAATCTCCTAATCTTATCTTCTATGAACTCCACTGGTTTGGGCAATTGGACAACGATTATCAGGGATATCCTCGAGTGTTTGACTCCACAAACGCTTTTGGTTTTTACTATGACTTTTAGGCTTTCCTGTCACTTGAGGGGCCATTTGTTCAGATGCTTTATGAAATCTCGCCAATTCTACAACATTCATCTGAACACCATCATCCTACGCACCAGCATTCAGCCTAACGTCATTACCACTACCTTGCAAATCATCCTTGCTATCTGAAAGTTTCACAACATCAAGTAGTTGTCTGTCTCCCTCCATCAGCATAATCGGTACCTAGTTGATTATGGTTTGTACCGACTATATTAGCCATGGCCGAAACAGTGCCACTTCCTCCATTTCGTTTGTTCGTTGCCCCAATGTGCTTTCTCCTCATCCTTTGCTTGCCTTCGCTTCAATTTTGATCTAATGAAGATGAGCTTTCCTCTTTAGAACTTGAAGACATTGATCTTTATATCTCTTCATATGATTTTATGGTTTCTAGGCCAGCATGGCAAAGTGTTTCTCCATTCTCTCAAATATGGCATTTTGGCTATCCAATATCCTTTTGTTCATTTCAATCTTTATCCCATTGAGTTCAGCTTTGGTCACCATCTTCTACGGGGAGGAAGGTCCTGACAAAGCATAGTTGGTTGAGTAGTCTCTTCACTGTGCTAAGAAGCTTCATCTTCCCCAATGATAGTTCCAGATCTCGTGGATGCTCTTAGGTGCCATATCATTTACGTTCGATGTAGATTCTTCTTCAAATCTCAGTTACTTTAGTCTACAGCAACAAGCTTCTAGTCTAACGTCTGGATTCTAGAAATCCAAAGTTCTAAGCTAGACGTTCAATTAAAAATCTAGTACTTGGTGAAAGCATCAATTTTTTTTTCAAAAAGTGACACAACACTCCAAATCAATTGAAAACGAGAATCAATAACAACAAATGAAAATAAAATAACATAAACACAATGAATTTTATAGTTGCTCGACCTCAAATCACTGCATATGTCACCTTAATGTTATTGCTTTAAGATCTATCATGATTACAAACAATTTACAATGATTTCATGTTTAGAAAATGAGGTATTTTCAGATTTGATAGTAGTTTATGATAAAGGGATGAAATATGAAGAGAAGAAATCAGTGAGTAAGAGCCAAAAGTTCAAAAATGTAAAAGTCCTCTTCACTTTTCTCTAACTTACATATTTATAGTCGAAATTTTCTGCCATAGTTACTAGATCATGGAACACCGGGCATGAGCACGGATCCATGGAAGTAGGAAGGAAGGATGAATCAAATTCATGCACCAAATCACATCGGTACTGACCATAATTATGGTCGTTGCCGAGCAGATATGGTCGTTGCCGAGCAGATATGGTCGTTGCCAGTATGCTTATTTCCCCCATGCTTACATAAATCTCAAACCTCTAAACTCAAATATTGGCCCCCTCATTTAAATCAGCTCGGTATCGACCATGATTATGGCCAGTGCCAACCGTAACCTGCATGCTCATATTCTCTTCAAACTTCTTGTGCTTCTTCATTCCATCATCCCAAGCATTTCCTCAAGTTCATGACCCATTTCATCTTCATTTTGAAGTCCAGATTCACTTAGAAGTTGCTCAATTTAAATGCTGGATAACCGTACAAATTTAGATTCAAAAAATAGCTAAATGAAGAAATAAGAAAATGAGATAAAATAAGGAAAGAGAAGGAGGTTTTGGCTAGAACCAGAAGATAAGGCAAAGGCGAAGTCAAGCATAGATATTTCATTTTGCAAAGTGATAAGTGTGAGTAATTCACATCCGAATCATCTCTCAATCATGAAACTATTGCAACTTTTATTATTATACTCCAATATAGTGTAAAATTGCTAGTGTTCAAACTGATTTGAAATTATTTTGGTGATATAGATTATTATGGAGCACCATTATGTAGAATTGGATATTTCATAGGTAAATGATGGCTTAGGATTGAACTCATATTAAATTAAGATTGATTTTTTTCATATTTTAAAAATTACATAAATAAAAAAAATTGATTTTGAAGATATTTTTACAAAACATGCTATATTTGGATAATAGCAATTGATAGAGTTAAGAATGTGCCCTAGAGGAAATTAAGTAATTTATTATATATCTTAACACTCATAGGCGAATTTTATTCAAAATGAAATTATGTTTTCTTTCTTTCTATTATTTGTGTTATTATATGTGATAACTAAATTTTTAAATATGCTAAATATATACAAGTAGAAAATCCCTAGGATAAAGCATATAATTTATTCCAGTTGTAAATTTGTTCGTAACCGTAAGTATTGGATCGTAAGAAAAAATATTTATCCTTGAATATTCCTAGCAAAGATGTATAAAAAATGGGATATTAATGCATTTATTGGGACTAATGTACTTTTATAAGTTAACTACGTCTACATAAAATTGAAGATTCCATGTGACCGTGTGTAGTATTATATCAACTTAAGCTATCAAAAGCACATATTTCTGATTAATCCATGATTAATCCCCGATTAAACAATTAATCCCTAGTTCATACTTACCGTCTAGCATCCACCTAGCGATTTTTACAACCTTGCCTAAAATTATGGACTTGGCGGTTAACTAAGGAAGTAATTAGAATGTCGATGGTGCATAACTCTCTAAAAGTCTTAGTGACATAGTAATCGCAAAAGAGAAGCAATGTACATAATATATTATTTATTAACTATGCAGTACAAAAATACTAGAAATAAAAATTCCAATCAGATGGTATGTATGTAAGTGACTCATGTTTACTACTATGCTTCAATAAAGCTCATATATGCTTTAATGTTAAAAATGTTTAAATATTGATGAGAATGAGCCATACTTATCCATTAGCACATTTCCAAATTTAAATTAATCAAATTAATTTAAAAAAGTTTTAAATTAGAATGCAAAAAATTAATATAAATGTAGGACTAAATTTTTTGATGTTTTTATTTATTTATTTGATGTAGACCTTGAAACTCAATTAAACAGTATATAAAATGTAACATTCTCCATTTTGGAACCTAAAAATGAACATCGACGATAATGATATAGTCATTACCTAAAAAAATTTAGGTCATAAAACGAGATCACTTTTTTCACAACACAAGTATATTGGGCAACCAAAAACTCTCATTTCATAATTGTTTGTGTTGGATTGGGTGCATTGACAATGGGGTAAAACGGGTAAATTTCAAAACAAATTTTCTTCTACAATTTTGCATTAGATCTTAATTTTGTGTTATCACGAATGATGTAGTTACATCAAATCAAATTTAACATTTTTTGGTAAAGGTAATTTTGTGTTTTGAAATTAAATTTTATTTATATTGATTTGTTTTAACATTTCTAATTTATAATGTTGAATATATTTACAATTAGTGATTACATTTACAGTATTTTAGGGTGATATAGTATGCAAATAAAATATACTCTAATCTGATAATTCATGAAGTAAAAAATTTATGGCTATTATAAAATTGATACAACATTCGTATTATAAAATATACTGAAATGCAAAAAGGATGTCATTTATAGCCGCTAGATATCCCAAATATGTTCTCTTTTTTGCTTCTCTCTTTTAGTACATGTGTTTAATTAGATTAATATATAACTATTATATATCGTGTTAGTTAATTTTAAGGCCCTAAATAAATGATTAACAACTAAAAAATTGATCCAACATTCGTAATGATGTTTCCTATTAATTTATAACATTTATTAATTAATTTAAACAGGTTAAATTTGCAAAATTGCTAACAAGCTATTATGTGACTTCCTAATGTGAACTTAACCTTCAATAATACTATGAATGTTAAATCATTAAAGCATATATGGATTTTGTTGAACCTCAGTAGTGGACATGAGTTCAGTTGCTTACGGATCATCTAGGTGAAATCTTGTTTCTAAATATGTAAGATACACCCTATGCAATAATATATTATGCACAATTTTATATCACTTAGATATATTATGCTTGGTCAATGGTGAAAACTCTTATGTATCGTAGGTAATAGAGAAGTCCAACATTAAAGTTCATGGTTCAATCTGATAACAACTTATCGATTAACCAATTTTCTTTGGCCAAAGACTTCGACTTTAAGTTGATTTCTAATTACGGTGATACTAACCTTCTATTAGAATGCGATGAATCCACTATTTAATAATGTTTCAATTTAGGTGGTTCAAGCTGTAACCAAGTATGGCCTTAACATTATCTTTGATTTGACTTTTAGCCCAAGACTTTCAGTGAATTTTTCTGTAATTGTTCTAAATAACTGTATATATGTAACCTTTTAGTGCCCTTAACGATCATGAGTAATTCTCGATCCATTGTATAGAGAGCATTACGTACAGTGGTTTCTAGGATATATCAATATCCTATCTCGATACATCTTAACTAGGGATATTTAAGGACGAGCGTTTATTTTATTTGATTCAATACCCATGGCTACAATCACGTTCATAACTGTTATCAAATTAATACGTGTGATTTTTTGCTTGTATATATTTAATGTATTCAAAACATTATTTATATCCCATTGTATGACATATAAAGATGTTGACCTTTTATACAAGTTATATCTCTGTCAATTACAAACTCTGGTTTTACAGAACAAGCAATATGACAAAACACTACATCAAAAATAATATGGCCTTTTACACTATCATTGGAAGCTTATTTGCATGCCAAACATAAACCAATTTTATCCATAAACTCAACCTACTCAAATGAGTACATATGATTTTATGAGGAAAACAAAATAAAAATATACGAATCAGAAATAAGTCTAGTGTGAATTGTATAAGTTTCCCAAAGCACCATATGTGCCTAGTGATACCACAATGTAGAGCGGAATGGGTTCGCCCACAAAATGCTACACTGTTATATCCACAAAAATAACCATTCTATACTGTTGAGTCATTCAATCATACACATTTATACGTTACTTACGTGTTAAGTGTTTCATATTTAATAAAATTTAAAATAAGAAATGTCTTTTTCCATTTCTACCTCTAAATTTCATTTCCATTCTCCTATTAAAAAATCAAAGCATGGCCATAAGGAAAAACTTAGCGGCATTATGCCATCAAAGAAAAATTCTCTTTCTAGGCAACAACGATTGCAACACACCAGTCACTTTATTGAAAGTCCACCGAGATGTAATTCTTCTCAGGAACAACACTATGATAGGGACCGATTTTCCTTATTAAGAGTCATATGCAACCTAATAGTATATAATCCTACTGACCTTCCCCACTAAATCCGTTTCAACATATTTGGATCCCAAACCTTTTATAGTTTATCATTGTTGTTCACTTATAATTGGTTGTTACATCCCACGTTTAGACCCTTTTTGATCTCATGATGCAATTCTCACTAGAGTCACACCTAATTATAATCACCAAATTTAATATCGTTCTTTAGTTAATTTAATTCTAATGGTAAAAATTGCCTCACAATCAGTTTTTCATTTATAAGCGGGTACAGATATTTTTCTGGTAAAGTCGATAATATAAGAATAGATAGAGACCATTAAAATCATGCCAATTTTAATAACATAATAGTATCAACAATCTAGACAAAATATTAACATTTAATTTATTTTCGATTAAATGTCACTTATTAATATTTTTCGATTTCCACATTTCTAGTTATCATCATCATAAGTGAATATTTTACATAAATAAGAGTACTTACATCATTATAAGTAAACAAATACATCCATACAATGTTACATAAATGAACTCAAGATCAATTTTAATAATTTTCTCATTGAAATATTTAACTTTAGTTCATAATTTTCTATTAGTTCATTAGCTAAAATTTAACGAAGCTAAAATTTCCCATTATCTTTAGAAATTTACGTGGAATTTCTCACCTTTTGTTATATCTCAACCTCATTTAACTGCTGTAGGAAATATAATATATAAGCTACAAGTGTTTAGCGTTCAAGCAATTGAAAACTTATATAGCTATCTGAAGTATGTCGTGGTAGCTATAGGAAATATTATTTCATATTGTTGAAAGGACGCTAGTATATGGCTATCGGAAATAAGGTTTCATGAATATCGAAAATGAGTAGTTATGGTATAGGAAACAAGAATTATATAGCTGTGATGCCCTACCATTATACCCATCTACCAAAGAGTATTATAGAGTAATACTGTGTAGTAATATGAAGAATAAAGCTTGTTAAGAGTGACCGTATGTGAATATTCCCTTCAGCTAACACTTGTACATATTACCACCTCATATAATACCCAATATACATAGTTGATATGGCACGAAGCAATAAACATGTGGGTTTACCAGAATAAAGCAATACATAATATAAATAGAGAATATAGAGTTAGGGATCACAGGTAGAAGTATGATAAAATATCATATACATAACTGAGTTGATCTACAAAATAGGGTATAGATACAAGTCAAATGATATATAAAACTCAAGATCATCACTCTCACACACACACGTATAGACATCAAAATAAAATATGCATAATAGACTTCCAAAAATATAATAATATATAACTATCTCCTTAAAAGCCTATCCTCCAACATGGCTAATGTGCATGTACTTGAAAAGTCTCGAACTCACCCTGGTTTTACATATATGATATAGCAAGTGGGACAATATGTACAAATCATAGTAAGAAAATATAAACTAACAGAAAAGACGAATTAAAATACATATACCTTATTATGTGTTGGGTATATTTATATAATATATTTTTCTCTCTAAAAAAGGTACAAGTCATGGTAAGAAAATCTAAACTGATGGAAAGGATGAATATATATATACACACACACACACACCTTAGTGTGTGTCGAGTATATTTGTATAATATGTTTTTCTCTCTGAAAAAGGTCACACAACATAGGAAGTGCCAATTGCCTCATCGTCCTCACACAATGTTTTATCACCTGCTAAATGTCTCCAATTTCATAATGACACACAGTCGCAACTCCAAAAAATTGAGCTTCGCTCCTATGCCTTTGTAGTTAATAATTATTTTTATTAATTCACTTGGTTAATTTTTGTTATCAATCAATTTAGTTGCTATGTTCATCATAGGTCACATATTAACCTATTACCAGAAGCAAAGTTCCTCGCTTAAGGAATTCACTACCTCTAATACTAAAAAATATAAGCGTCCTTAATCAGTCCATTTATTGCACAAATAATCCTTACCTCGCTGGTTATCCTTGCTTCCATCATCCTCGTAAAAGTTTGCTTAAACCTCGTTATTGTGCCCATGCAACAGACTACTCGACCAGTGACATTAGGGTCAAAATGTCATGACTTAGGACGCAACCCTAATATTTGGTCCACTAGGATGGCACATCTAGTATCGAATGTACTAGTCATCATATTTAATCCTCACTCATGGTAAACCTCCTTTGGACATCATTCTCATCCCAAATATCATTTATAAGAGAGGAAACCATTTAACCAAAAGGTGACAAAATAACATAACAAAATTTAACATACAAGCATAAGCCCAAATCGTTCAACTAGTCAATTATTGATTCAAAATGGGTTTTATCATAAAATAAATACAATAGAAACATACAATATTCTATTCAACGAGTCAAAGCAAGCTCTCTATAGTATTAATCCGTTTATTTGAAAATCTCAATATATAAAACTACACACATGTATCCAATTTCATCTATTCTGAAATGAAGGGGTTTTATAATAGAATTCTTGATTTAGAAAATCTATATCCTAAAAATCAAATATTACGACTAAATTCAAAGAGGTTTAAATGCTAAAATCTTCATTTCTCCAAAATATTATTTAATGCCAAAAATCAATAATTAAAACCTCTTTCTTCATTTCAAAGAAATCCTTAATATAATTTAAGTTAAATTTTGAAACCGATAACTCCTTAAAAACAATTCATACCGTTAAATGTCCCTCTTTAATACTATAAAATACTAATAAAGGAGTTTTGAAATTCTAGAATTATTTTAAATGCTAAATTCAAATTTTACTATTTTTCACTCAAAATGATTCATAATCCAAATTATTTCCAAAGAATTGATATTTGATTTCAAATAAATATTATAAATCCTTATTTACTCCAAATCCTTTTAAACCACTTTGGAATAGTAATTTATCAAATTAAATCTCCTAACTATTTAACATGAGAACACACACACACACACACATATACATACATACATACATACATACATACATACATACATACATACATACATACATACATATATATAATTCACTTGTATAACCAAACTCTAAATTTTTCCTTTTTGAAATAATTTTACTCAAACACTTTTGTAAATATTTCCAAAGCATTTAAGTCAATTTCCATTTATTTAAAATAATCAAATACAAAATAAATTGCTTCCAAAAATTATACTTCACAATATGTATGATAGGCTTTCATTAATAATATTCTATATACAATAAATATATTGCATTCAAACTAATTTTTATTCCAAAAACAATATTTTTACAAAATTTCATGTTTATTCAATCCCGTAAAATAACTTGATCGCTTTTGGAATATAAATTTTTAATCTCTTTTATAGAAACCCTTTCAAACGTATATTTTTTTATTTTATTTTAATCATAAATAAATATAATATCAATTCACAAATCTATTTACAAAATAGATATACTAATTCAAACTTTCAAAATAAAATTCTTTTTGAATTTTCATAAAAATATATGTCATTTCTTTTATATAATACAGAACTATTTATTATTTACCGTGATAATTTATATAAAACATAACTTAAAAATTATTTTTTAATTTGATACCAAATTTAAATTATACTCCCAAATGGATTTTCAATTTAAAATATTTCCATAGCCATTCTATTATATTTCAAAATTAACATTGAAAATTATTTAATATGATCGAATTCTAAAAAAAATCATTTACAAAATATAATTCAAGCAAAATCTTTTGTTATAAAATATTTTCAAAATCGTTCAACTCAAAATAATCAATTTCAAACACGATTTCGAACTAACATCAAAGTGAAGCAAAGACATGCAAACATCGCATAGACAATTCCACATCGATCTAAACTAAGCTATACTAAACAAATAAAGAATCGCATCCATTATCAAAGGGAATATTCATATGTTGCTAAAATTTAACGACGTATCTTTGGCTAAATTCAAACAATTTCCAATGAAATTCATCAATCAATAACCAAGCAAAGACATGCAAGCTGAAATATAATCTAAACATAGATGTAAGTTATAGAAATAACTCATTAATAGCTTCCCTCCTTAGCTTTCTATTACTTTCACTTCTAGATTATATCTAAACATAAATTGGACCACTACCTCAATGCCTCATCAGCAACCAACCAACATTGCGCCCAATCACCGTAGTCAGATTACGCCCAATTCTAACATTAACCATTGCATGCAAGCTCGGCCTTCGCTCTCTGCACAAGCTTCCCTGCTGTTGACCTTTGACTCGGCATTCTCCTCCTCGACATTGACTCTAATGCACCCCATCACGTGTTCACAAGCTTCGGTTGTTCAACCCTACTCTTGCGCATCTACAATCGTGTCGTTCATCTTCCGTATGCAAGCATGCTCCTTTTTCCATCATTCAATTTTTCTTTCCTTTTGTTTTTGAATGACTAGGAGTAAGTGGGGTGTAGAAATGAATGGGCTTTGAAGTGAAAATGGGTATGGTTTAGAGATATTAAAGAGGACAAATGAAAGAACAACATTTATTACCAATGTTTATTTTCAACTAAGCCCTTATTCAAAGTAGATTTACAATTTGATTTTTTTATTTATAGATTACATTCCCTTTGATATAAATAATTCTATCATTGAATTATAGAATCATTTTAATTTAAATCGGTCTATTATATATTTTACAAAGTATATTTTGATACATTTTACAAAATATTCAAATTCAAGAATTATATGTTTTCAAAATAAAATTTATCCAAAATTGAATTTGAATATATCGGTTCAGTTAATTTTTTTCATTACAAGGGAAAAACTAAGATTGTTATAGACCACCCCTTCGTGAAAATTGCACCCTTGCAACTTGTAACAACCCGCATATTTATCGAGTTTGTATTTAAATATTTTATTTAAATATTAACTCGTTAATCGGATTTTGGTCCGAAAAGCTACTTTTTGCAAACGGTCAAATTAGGACTCGAGACCACTTCCATTGAGTTCGAAATGTCGTTTACAACTTTTTTAAGTATAAACATCGATAGGTTTGGAGTTAGTGAAATTTCACTAATTTTTCCCGCTTGGGACTTTGGGTTAGTTTAGCCTATTAAGCCCAAGTTCCAACCCTCTTCTCCTCACTCTTCATAAATTTCCTAACTAATCAAGCTTTGGCATTAATGGTGGAGGGAATGGAAAATTAAAATTCCAAAACTCAAATTCAATTGCAATCCATCTTTCTACTCCAAATTCAAGAAGAAGACATTGGATTCAAGCTTCTTGTGCTTAGATAGAAGAAGGATTGATTCTTGCTTGCTTAAAACTTCATTTTCATTGATATTTGGTGCAAAGGTGAGATTTTTATCTCACAAATCTAGTCTATAACTATATTGGACTGTTGAGAATGATTCCCTATCACTTTTGCATGCACATTTGCATTTGGTTTGGATTGGATTGGCGAAAAACTCCAATTTTTAGCGTTTTGGTGAATTTTCTGCACTTAGGTCGTTCTGGCCATTTTTAGGTCGTTCGGAGTTAAGTCGTTCGCCCCTAGGTCGTGAGTCGTTCACGAGTTAAACTTAGGTCGTTCTGGCCATTTTTAGGTCGTTCGGAGTTAAGTCGTTCGTCCCTAGGTCGTGAGTCGTTCACGAGTTAAACTTAGGTCGTTCTGGCCATTTTTAGGTCGTTCGGAGTTAAGTCGTTCGCCCCTAGGTCGTGAGTCGTTCACGAGTTAAACTTAGGTTGTTCTGGCCATTTTTAGGTCGTTCGGAGTTAAGTCGTTCGTCCCTAGGTCGTGAGTCGTTCACGAGTTAACCCTAGGTCGTTCTGGCCATTTTTAGCTCGTTCGGAGTTAAGTCGTTCATCCATAGGTCGTTTACGAGTTATCCCGATAGGTCGTTGGACCTTATCTCGTTAGGTCGCTCCTGGCCTAACCCTTAAGTCGTGCAACTCTTAAGTCGTGTAACCCTTAAGTCGTGCAACCCTTAAGTCGTGCAACCCTTAAGTCGTGCAACTCTTAAGTCGTGCAACTCTTAAGTCGGTCACGAGTTATCCTGTTAGGTCGCGACCTCTGTTAAGTCGGCCATGTTGGGTCGTGAGTCATCGTTAGGTCGCGAACACCTCTAGGTCGCAACCACTAAGTCGCTTGACCCCTTAGACCCCTAGGTCGCAGCCGTTAGGTCGTATGACCCTTGAGTCGTTAGGTCGTTAGACCTCATTTTGTCTTCACTAGGTCGTACCGTTTTGGTCGGGGCGCTGCCCCCTGGACCCCCGCGACCTGACCGGGCAGGTCGAACCCCGTAAGCGGTGGCGTTGCCCCCGCACCCCCACCTTGGGGGGTTGCCACCCCCCTGGACCCCCCCTCCGTAGGGGATCTTATCTGAAAAACATTGAGCTGATTTCCTTGGATTTTATTCACATCTCCGTATGCGATTTTTGTGACTGATTGTTTCTACAATTGCTTCTGTGTTTTGTCACTTTATAATATAAAGGTTTCAATACTAGTAGTAAATATCAAAACTCTTTTAACCAACAATTTCAACTCTATTTTTAATAACAAAGCTGTTTTCTTAAACCGTTTTCCAATCTATTAGTATATACAAACCTTTACCTCACTCGGATGAGAAATCTAATTAAACAACTTAGTAAAACAAGTGGTATGAAACGCTTGCGTTCACTTCGTCGGTTAATTCTTGGACTTGTTCGATTGAACCTCTTGTGACAATTTTATTAGTGAAGATTTACAGTTTGTTCGTAAATATTTAAGTCAAGCAAGTGGTTATGGGACATGAAGCTAAACTTCTATATTTACTAGCTTAGTGTAATTGACACTTCTCGTTGATCATGACGATCATTCTGATGATTTAGACTAGCAACTGTGCGATGTCTCTTGTTGCGAGGTTAGACTAGACACCACTTGTGTGATTCCACTCACACATACCTTTTTGCTTTTTGGTTAGTCTGGACCTTAATCTGTGTGATTCCATTCACACATGTGGGGTAGCTCCCCTTGGTCTTCGGACCGTCATGTGATAGGCCTCTTTCTCTTTTCTATGATTTCTGGACTTCTTGCATTGATTTCTAGAATTTATGTCATTGACTTGTTATGAGTACAAGTTTGGGGTATGATGCCCTTTTCGAATCTTTGAGAAGATTCTTGTGATATTGATTATCTCTTATTGATTGATCTTCTGTTGATCATGATTTACATACTTATAGTGGTATGTCATTATGGATGTTTATGTTTATGCCATATCTTTTATGTTATATCATGTCATCTGATATTTATAGCTAGACTGACCCGTTTATTATTTTCTTAAATAATACTCGGGTCAGACCGAGATGTTACAGGTGCTTCTGCTTGACTTCTTCCCAGGGATTCATCACTCTGACTTTTGGCTAACTGTTTAGATTAGCAGTTTTTGTTGTATACACTTGAGATATAGACTCATAGTTGTATTCTTTTGTATAGCACGTGTTGCTATTCTTTTGTATTATCGTGAGACTTACTGACCACTACTCTGATGTACACTTTCATGTGTTAGTTATATATTCATATCTTCTTCCGCCTTTGTGATATGGATGTCTGTGACTGATTTGTGATATGATTATTTCTATGTTTGTTTCCGAAGATTATTTATAGCCACCGTGTGATAAGCAATTACATGGATGGTCGCTCCTCAACAGCCTCATTCTCCGTGCTAGTTGACAGCACTACTCCGGAGTGTTCTTGGCTAGCGTGGGTATAGAGGTGGGGCGTCACACAACTTCTTACAGGAAAGACTTTATACACAACTTATAACTTTAACTTTATTCTTACTTTCACAGGCTTCTACCAAATTTTGAATCATTTGATCCTCTATGTGGCTTTGCTCAAAACAAGACTTAACCGTCTCTTTCTTAACTTATTGTATGTTACAAAATTTAAATGGGTTCATTTAATGACTTTCTATTTTTGCATACGTTATTATTATGCGAAAATTTTTCTAAATGTTGAAAATTTCATAAAAAATCGACAGAGCCTCCTTTACACGAAGAGCATTTCAAAAATTTACAGCACATAAAAATAACATAATTTATAACTTATCCTTAAAATGAGCATTCGAACATAGGGAAATACACACCTATATTGATGTGAATGTAAAACACACCTTGTATTAGCATTTTTAAGCAAGCTTATTTTGTTCTATGCAAGAAAAAACGAATATGACTGTCATTCAGTCTAAATAGCGTTTAATGCACCTATTCTTAACTCAAATTAAAACATAAGTCTCATATATAAAGTTTAATGAGGGTTTCATTCATTTAATAACAGAAACATATCATTCTTATATGAGCAACCTTCCGATTAACTTTAAGATGTTAAAAGTACATGATTATTAGATGCTTATAAAGGTAGAATTATTGGATAATTCACTAGATTTCCAAAAAATCTTTTAGATTATGAAAATGTAAAGAGCATCAAAGTTATGAGGATTTTACCACATTACAAAATCCAAAATAACCTTTTTACCATAGGCCCACTACTTTAAACTCAAGTTTCTCCCCCAAAAAAACAAAAAAATATCACTTAATTTGCACAGCAAATGCTGTTCCTTATTATCTTAACTTTCAGACCCGTACAAGATCATCGAATGTGGATAAGTCATTTGAAAAATATGGTCAAATCAAAACATCGCTTCAGCTTATACTTTAATTTTCCTATAGAGATTTGATTCAATTTAAATAGTTTTTAATACTAGAAAATCTCATAGATTTGCATTACTTAATTCAAAAAAATTCATAGATTTCAGATGAATTTAATATCACCAAAAATACACTAGCGATTTGATGGTTATGAAGAAAACTATTTGGTGCTTTAGCCCAAAAATTTCAAATAGAGTCTAAAATTTTACACTCATATAAAACAACCTTTAACAATAGTAATCTTCAAAATTTAAAAAGCAATTAGCATGGTAGTTTTCCTTTACAAAGGTACCTTTCTAATGATAGAAAAAAGCGATTTAAATCTGATCAAAAGGTCAAAAATTATGTCTACATTAGTATACAATAAAAATGGAAGAACTATTGACTTCACATTTAAAACTATAAATTTACTTCCATCCAATTTTTAAAGAAACAAAATGTAAGACCCCACAATTTTAATGATCAAATACCCAAAATGATTAATTTAAATATTTAATCGTTAATCAACAGAACATCCATTATACTCGATTTTTCCAAGACGGATGAATTGGGTCTAGAGACACCCATAGTGGAGACCACTACTCCGATGCAAGAAAAATGAGTTAAAGTTGACTGTGTTAGAAGTTGATGAATTTCGGAGATGAATAGTGATTTATAGAAAGAAATGAAAGTTTGATTTGTGCTAAGCCCATTAGATTGCATATGAGATAGCTTATAAGAAGGTACTCCACTTCCACTTTTCATTTCACATTTCATTTTCTTTTCAATCCTTTAATCTTCTCCTAATTACCCCTTGATCATTCCTAATTCCATTGCCCTAAATCCTTCAAATAAATTTTCTAAATTCAAATAAAAATCACCATAATTCCTCTCATCCAATTCTCTACAAAACCCAAGAATAAATTAGCATAAAGTGTAGTTTGGACGGAGATCTCAAATTTAAAGTAAGCTTCGATTTGGGTTTTGGTGATTTTGAGCTTGGTTTGGAGAATAATAGGCGAGTAAATGATTCTCTTACTTAATTTACATGTTATACTTAATATATTTGTTTATTTGTGATTATGAAGTAATGTCGGATGTTTAGTGAATGTTAGTTATGTAATTAGGCTTATGTTTATGCCTTAAATGTTTATATCATCATAGTGTTTATTTGAAACTTTAATGACCATGTTTGAAAAGCTAGTAAGCTTAGAATTTGGTTTTGGGGTTTATGGGATGGTTTTGTGTGATGTTATGGGTTTATTATGATTAATTAAGTAATATAATGGTGTGTATGTCATTAGAAAACATTAACTCTTTGAATGATTTTTAGACAAGTTAGTAAGCTAATTAAGTGAGTTAGGAGCTCTACACTTATTATTAAAGTGATTAGGGGCCTAATAAAGCTTAATTAGTGTTTGTAAATATTATTCAAGAGAAGTAATGATTTTATAAAATAAGGGAATATTTTATAAAATGAAGTTAGTAAGAAAATTAAGCAAGTTGAGAGCCCTGCACTTATTATTAAAGTAATTAGAGACTTAACGAGGCTTATTTAGTACTTATAAATATTGTTTAAGTAAAGAAATAATTTTATAAATGAAAGAAATGTTTTAAAAAATAGAATGAGATTTTATAAAATAGTAATAATGATATATTTTATAAAATATAATGATGTTTTATAAAATAGTAATCATGATTTTTTTTACAACAAAATAATTTTATAAAATAGTAATAATGATATATGTTATAAAGTAGAACGAGATTTTATAAAATGGTAATAATGATATATCCTATAAAATAGAATGAGATTTTATAAAATAGTAATAATGATATATTTTATAAAATAGAATAAGGTTTTAAAGAATAGTATAAAAGTGATGTTTAATAAAAGTATGCGATTTTATAAAATAATATAAAGTACGTATTTTATAAAGCATAAGATTTTACAAAATAGTAAGATGGAATTATTTTATAAAGTGGTTGTAAGGTTGTATAAAATAATTATAAGATAAATATTTATTCCTTAATGAAGGAATTAAGTATCACTAGAGCTTAGAAAGATTTATAAGCTAGTCTTGTATTTTATAAAATAATGGATTGATTCTTATAAAATAGTAGAAAAGGTGATTTGACTTTTATAGAAAAGGTTTGATAAATAAAAGTATGATTCAATTATTGAATAATTAAATTGTTATTTAAATATACGTGTATGTATATGTATATGGATAAGTATACATATACGTGCATTTGAAGCTATATAGTAATCAATATAATGCGTGTATCATATTTAGAATTGTTGAATAGTTTGGATTGATGATAATGTTTGTTATTTGTGTAAATAATCATATATGCAAATATATGATTTTTCTGTATGTGTATGCAACACATTACGAGCAATCTCTTATAGCCATAGCGACCATTAGGTGCGCTAAGTTGCATGAGAGAGTGGTGGCTCGAGTAATCGCTAAAGTGAAGCTGGAAACGTGATTTGTGTATACGTGTTTGCGTTGTGCATATACATGAAGGAGCTGGTGTATTGACATACATGTGAGCATCACGTAAGGCAAGAAGGTTGGTTGAGTTCATTTGACATAATAGAACAGGCTGGGTCAAAAGAATTGATCCGCGAAACTCTACGCGCAAAAGAGTAGTTTTCAATATCGAAATCAATTTTTGACTATTTAAGAGATCCCTTCCCAAACATCAATCAATGGACTACGAAAGAGGCCTGTTTTAGGTGAGGCTTGCTAGGAGTGATAGACGACTCATCGGGTGAAGCATCGGAAGAAACGAGGCTCGAATCGGTGAGCAGTGGGAGACTTAGCTCGCTGGCTTGGGCTTACTGCCTAGTAATTACTAGTCTCAGCCGACAAGTGTGTGCCACCAGTTGATTAAGGCCAGTCGACTGGGAATTCTCCCTAGTCGATCGAAGGTGCATTGACCTGGGCAACAAGCCCGGGTTGGCTATAAGGCTTCGAAGATTTTTTCCCCCATCTCATATGCGGTTCCTTGAAAGGCTTCGGCACAACTTCGGTAAGGCTTTGGGCTACTCGAGGAAGTGGGAGTCTTAATGAAGCTTAAGATCCAGACACGGGTGCAAATTGAATCGTATGTGGTCAAAAATTATTGATTATGATCGGGCACGGAATCAGTACGATGATCGACCACGCGATCACGTTCGACGAGCACGTACGATCGAGCGTAGCAATCTGGATCCCTTGGTTTCGGCTCTAGTTAAATATGTTTTTATGAATGGTATTTGTCCTATATATTGGTGACGAACCTTAAATTGGTCTTTTATAGTGACCATACAAATAGTTGGACGATGACGTGATATTGGTCTTCATAAATAATAAAAATATATGATTACGTGATGATTGTATTTGATGTATGAGTATATTTATATGACAACGATGTTCCTTTATGGTCCCTATGGCATATTATATAGGATGCCCATGTTGTTCTCTTTCATGGAGAATGTGTGTGAATTTGGTAAGAAATCCATGTTGTCCTAGAGGGGATGATGGTGATCATCTACTACGGGATCAAATGTCACAAAAGCTCATTATTGGGATGTAGTGTTGTCAACAAAGATGCTAAGTATATAGAGTAAATCATATATCACTAAAGCTTATTATAGGGGAACGATGAGATCTACACGAGGACTATCTTTCAGGATGTGACTCAGGGTCTATGGTACATTTTCAAGTATATAGACAAGATCATATATCACCAAAGCTCATTATAGGGGTAGGTGAGATCTAATTATCTCAAACTCTCGAAGGTAATGATTGGATCAAGATAATTTGAATGATAAGTTGATTTCTAACACGAACGTAGTATTTAAGTAAATAGAGTAGGTCATATATCACCGAAGCTCATTATAGGAGTATGCTGAGACCTACATGAATTCGATCATACTAGATGTGACTCGGGGTCTATGGTACATTGAGGTATGACTTTATTTATCTTGGACACTAGTCTACCACATCTTAATCCATCAGTAATTGTGAGTATCAATGTGTGTACTTTGGTTGCTTTCTTTGCTAGGTTATATTAGTTTGTTGAATTAATGGTTGTGTGTCTTAGAATAGACTTGCATTTTATTATCAATACTTTATTGTCTCGTTGATGTCAGGAGAAGAGCAGGTTATTATATGGCTTAAGGCTTCCTATCAACCTAAGATAGGTTTACTTTACTTATGGCAGTCTAGGTTACCCCTAAGAAACGTTTGGGGAGTGGACTAGATGTGCCTTAATAGTTCTTATTCTATTTGTATATAGTTTTGACGTACGGTATTTTGAGATAGTTTCGCTCACACCAGGATTTATGTCCGACCAACGTTTTTTCTTTATCTATTGTGTCATGACAACTCTCGGTACTCAATTAAGTAGTTTAGGAGTCAGATGCTTTTGGAGATACACTATCAATGTGGTGTAGTTGAACTATGGAGATGAAGACGATACTAGAATATTTATCTACTTGCTATTGTAGTAATACATGACATATGTTACTTGTATATGAGACTTATTGTATCAGATATTATATTTCGACTCTCTGTATTGGTATTTATTTATCGGTTACTTCCGCAGTATAGTATCTTATATTTTGTTAATCATATTATGTCCATGTATATTCAATATATTATATGTTATCATTCCGATGTGAGATTACGTCGTTGCACCTTAGTGTAATGTTTTGTTTCTTCTTCTTTTTTCCTTTTCCCGACAAGTCATCTTTTGTAGTATTCGAAAGTCGGGAATTGATGTAAGGTGCTGATTTTTGGGTGTTACGAAGGGCGGGGTGTTACAAAAGCATACTTGTATTTCTCTGCCGTATAATATTGCTTGCATCACTTGTCTTTTGAACTATGGTTCATTACTATCGCTAGCTCTAAGGTTATCTTTATCTAAGCTATCAAGATGAGCAGACCGAATACATGTGCAGTGGCGGTTGGTGCTGGGGGTGATGTAATGACTCAGAGTACTATCATTCTAACTCGATGCCTGAACTTTCAAGTTGAGTGGAGTCGGTCGATGAAGTGTAACTTGGATTTACGTCCAAGTAGAAATTGGTTGTTTCCTATTAATGAGCAATGACCGAGCGGGTGACATATTAATACATTGCGTGGAGTTATTCGTGATTGAATTGTTTTTCTTTATGTTTATAAACCTTAGGCAATAAGACTAATCCCATATGCTGAAAAGGTATTTTCCAAAGATCATTCGATTCACGTACCAGTTTCCAATCCCCAGTTCGAGCATAGAGTTCTTAAGTTATTTGTACTAGTTAGGCAAGGGTTTTTCACTTGATTCTTAAAGATAAGCACTTGAGTTGGATCCTTGAGATGACTGAGAGATTTCCAAAGCATGGCTCTGGTCATATAAGGGAATTTCAATAGTCGGATCAAGGAACCAGATCAGAATTCGCACAAGAAGAGTCAGATGGTCAACCCTAATTTAACAAAGGAATCTTGTGAGCAAACGAAAGGTTGGAATGGGCATCGTGTCATTTTGGGTGATATTTAGTCATTTTAAATATAATGATAATGTAGTTAAGGTTGCTTAGAATAGTTTAAGGTAGGAATTCTCGACTAGTTTTGTGAAAATTTGGATAATCCTCTAAGTGGCAATATGATACTTGCCTAGACAAGTGTCGTGATACACTTAGTATATTATCCTTATTAACATTATGCAATTGAGGTGTGGTTGAACCCCGAGAAGTCCAAACATTCATAAATATTTATTTAATAATTATATAAATAATAATGTTCCCTCCTTCGGAAAATGAGTTATGTTCAAGAGAAAAGGAAAATTGAAAATTGGGTAGCTGGATTTATTCAGAGCCGCGACTAAATGATCTAGCACATCTTAGAAGTTTTCCTTTCTATAGCATGGGTTGTAGTAGTCTTTTGTGTATTGAATTCACAGAAGGAGTTACATCAATTAAATATTTTGTCTATCTTGGAAGTGTAATAGGCTCATGGGATTTTGCGGTTTGACATGCATGTTTCAACTATTGTTGATCACCGTGCTTGTCGATACAGACTCTTAAATATATTTCACTATTTTGTATATTTAAGGATTATTTTTTGTCATTCGTTTTTGCTTTCTATTGTTTATTATTAATTACAATTATTTTTGTTGTTTGTTGTTTCTTGGTGATTGATCATTGTTGTTTGTTGTTGATTGATTAGTTGATTGATTTGTGGTTAGTTTTGCTGCTCATGTTGCTTTTTGGTTGACTGTTGATCGATTTTTATTTAATATTGTTTCCTATTGCCGTTGGTTTTTTATTGTTGTTATTTGCCATTGCTTATCATTGCTGTTAATTTCTTGTAGTTAGTTGGTTGATAGATTGATTATTATTTATTATCATTGCTTGTGATGTTTTGATTGATTGTTGATTGATTTTTGGTTGATTGTTGTTGCTTTTTGTTGCTTGTTTAGTGTGTCTGGTTGCTTGTACACCAGTTATAGTTACTTTTTATAGCATGTTCATAGAGAGATGGCGATAGATATTTAGATGGATCACATGTCACCTAAGGCCATTTTAGAGGTCAAGGTGAGATCTATATGGGGCGGTTGCATTTTTATGCGATTTAGAGTTTACGGTATACTTGGATATCAACGTATTTAAGCTTACTCTCCAATTTTTAGTCATGTATGGTTGTGATAATTTCTATTGCTACACTAAAATTATACATGTTTCGGTTTTGTGTTGTCATAAAATTGGTAAATGGCCCTTTATATAAGTATAATTAGGTACTTCAAAGCTGAAATATAACTATTTAATGCTTATTTGTAGAGATTTGCATTTAAACGATGAGAAGTTTTCAGGTGTGTGTCTCTGGGAAATTTAGGATGATATAGGTTATCGTGTATTTCCTAGATGTGAATTATGTTTTAATTCGAGAGTTTCCACCATGTTTGTTGTGTGAGGGAAGTATTGCTGGGATTTTTCGAGGTTTAGACATAGGAATTTTCAATTAATCTTATTACTTTCTCGCAGACATAGAAATTTCTAGGAAAAAATTCTTTTAAGGAGGAAAGAATGTAACACCACATAATTTAAACGATTGAATATTTAAATGGTTAATTTAAATATTTAATCATTAATTAATGGAACACCAGTCGTACTCGATTTTTTAGAGATGAATGAATTAGGTCTCGAGACACCCATAGTTGAGACCGCTTTTCCGAAGCAAGAAAAATGTGTATAAACTTGAATATGTTTGGAGTCGAAGAATTTCAGAGATGAATAGTGATTTCTATAAAGAAATGAAATTGGATTTAGGCAAAGTCCAATAGATTGCCCATAAGTTAGATTATAAGCTAACTCCTCTTCAACTTTTCACATTTCACTTTCGTCTCTTTCTTCTAACCTTCTCCTAACTACCCCTTAATCACCTCTTAATCTCCTTGCCTTAAACCCTTCAAATAAATTTCCTAAATTCAGATAAAAATCACTATAATTCCTCTCATCCAGTTCTTCACAAAACCCGCGAAGGAATTAGCATTAAGTGGAGTTTGGATGGAGATCTCAATTTTGAAGTAAGATTGGATTTGGGTTTTGGTGATTTTGAGCTTGGTTTGGAGAAGAAGAAGTGAGTGGGATGATTCTCTTAAGTAATTTACATGTATACATTATACTTGTTTATTTTTGATTATGAAGTGATATCGGATATTTAGAGAATGTTAGTTATGTAATTAGGCTTATGTTTATGCATTAAACATGTTTATATCATCACATTATTTATTTGAAACCTTAAAGGCCATGCTTTGAAAAGTTAGTAAGTTTAGAATTTGGATTAGGGGTTAATGGGATGGTTTTTTGTGATATTATGTTTTGATTGTGTTTAATTAAGTAATATAACGGTGGTATGTCATTAGAAGACATTAATTGAACTCTTTGAATGAGTATTATAAAAGGTAGTAAGATAATTAAGTTAATTAGGAGATCTACACTTATTATTAAAGTGATCAAAGACCTGATGGTGCTTAATTAGTATTTATTAATATTACTCAAGAGAAGTAATGATTTTATAAAATAAGGGAATATTTTATAAATGAAGTTAGTAAGCCAATTAAGCAAGTTAAGAGCTCTACACTTATTATTAAAGTGATTAGAGGCATAATGAAGCTTAATTAGTACTTATTAATATTATTAAGTAAAATAATAATTTTATACGTGAAAGATATATTTTATGAAATAGAATGAGGTTTTATAAAATTGTAATAGTGATATATTTTTATAAAATAGAATGAGATTTTATACAATGGCAATGATGATATATTTTTAAAATAGAATATGGTTTTATAAAATGGTAACAGTGATATTTTTTTATAAAATAAAATGATATTTTATAAAATATTAATAATGATATATTTTATAAAATAGAATGAGTTTTTATAAAATATTAAAATTGATATATTTTATTTATAATGAGATTTTACGCAATAGTATAAAAGTGATATTTTAAAAATGTATGAGATTTTATAAAATAATATAAAGGAACCAATTTATAAAGGTATAAGATTCTATAAAATAGTAAGAAGGAAATATTTTATAAAGTGTTCATAAGGTTTTATAAAATAATTATAAGATGAACGCTTATTCTTTGATGAAGGAATTAAGCATTATAAGAACTTAAAATGATTTACAAGATAATCTTGTATTATATAAAATAATGGAATGAAATTTATAAAATAGTAGAAAAGGAGATTTGACTATAGAAAAGATTTGATACATAAAAGTGAGACGAGTTTTGAATAGCCGAATTGTTACTTAAATATATGTGTATGTATATGTACATGGGTAAGTATGCGTATATGTGAATTTGAACTTATATAGTAACCGATACAATGCTTGTATCGTATTTAGAATTGTTGAATAGGTTGGATTGACGATAATATTTGTTTATTTGTGTAAAAAATTGTATACTTGTATCGGAATGTCTATATGTGTGTCTAAGTATGTTAATGAATAATCTCTTATAGCCATAGCAACCACCAGGTGTGTTAAGTTGCATGAGAGAGTTCCGGGTCGAGTAATCGCTCGGTGAAGCTAGAAACGTGATTTGTGAAGTTTTGTGTATTGATGTGTATATGTGTGCATATGCATGCACAAGCATGCGTACCGACACATATATGTGATTCAGTGAGGCGAAAAGGTTGGTTAAGTTCATTTGACGTGTTAGAGGAGGCTTGGTCGAAATAATTGCTCTGCAGAACTCTATGGGTAAAAGAGTAGTTTTCCTTATCGAAATAAGTTTTCGAATATTTAAGAGATCGCTTCCAAAATACCAACCAATGGACTCCAAAAGAGATCTGATGTGGCAGAGGCATTCTAGAAGTGCTAGGTGACTCATCGGGTGAAGCATCGGAAGAAACGAGGCTCGAATTGACGAGCGGTTTCCGACTTTGGCTCACTGGCCAAGGCTTACTGCCTTGAAATAACTAGTTTTTGTCGATTGGTGTGTGCCACTAGTCGACTGGGAAGGCTCCCCAGTTGATCGAAGGTGTACTGACCCAGGAAATAAGCCCAGGTCAGTTGTAAGGCTTTGGGGATTTCCCCACATCTCGTGTGTGATTCTTCGAGAGGCTTTAGCATAACTTCGAGAAGGCTCTAGGCTAGTCAAGGAAGTGGAAGTCATGATGAAGCTCGGGATCTAGATGTGGTTACAGACTGAATTGTACGTAGTAAAAAATGATTGATTACAATTAGGTATGAGATCGATACAATGATCGACCATGCAGTGACATTCGACGAGCGTGTATGATCGAACAGAGCAATCTACATCCCTTGGTTTCAGCTTTGGGTAAACATGTTATTAAGAATGGTATTAGTCTTATAGTAGGTGATCGAACCTCATATTGATCTTTTGATAGTGACCATACAAATAGCTCGATGATGATGAGATATTGGTCTTCGTCCGTAATAGACATATATGATTACATGATGATTGTATTTGATGTGTGAATATATTTGTATGACATCGGTGTTCCTTTATGGTCCCAATGGCATATTATATGAGATACGTCCATCGTTCACTTTCTTGGAGATAGTATGCGAATTTGTTAAAAATCCATGACACCCTAGAGGAAATGATGATATAATGATGATGATCATCTGCTATGGGATCAAATGTCACCAAAGCTCATTATAGGGGTACAGTCTGGTTCAAAAAGATCTCAAGTATATATAGTAGATCATCTATTACCAAAGCTCGCTATAGGGGTACAGTAAGATCTACACAAGACCCATCTTTTAGGATGTGACTCGGGGTTTATGGTACATTCAGGTACTGTTTCTATTTATTATGGAATAGGTTTCAAGCATATACACCGACTCATATATCACTAAAGCTCGTTATATGGGTACGGTGGGATCTACTTATCTTGAACTCTCGAAGGGAATCGTTAGATCATGATAAGTTGAATGACAAGTCATGTCTAACATGAATGTTGAATTCAAATAAATAGAGTAGGTCATATATCACCAAATCTCATTATAGGGGTACGATGAGTTCAGCACGATTTCATACGACTTGGGGTTTATGCTAAACTAAGGTACCGACTCTATTTATCTTAGGCACTATTCTACCATGTCTTAATCCATCGGTAATGACGGGTATCAATGTGTATACTTTGGTTACTTCTCTTTGCTTGATTATATTAGCTGGTTGAATTAATTGTTGTGTGTCTTAGAATTAATTTGCATTTCATTATCATTACTCTATTACCGTGTTGGTGGCAGGAGAAGAGCATGTTATGGTATGACTTCTTATCACACTGAGATAGGTTTGCATTACTTGTTTATAGGCAGTCTGGAATACCCCTGAGCCACGTTTGTGGAGAGGACTGTATGTGCCTTAGTAGTTCATGTTCTATTTGTAGATAGTTTTGATATATAGTTTTTTGAGATAGTTCCCCTCACCCCAGGCTTTATGTTTGACCCGTATTTTTTCTTTGTCTATTTATGTCATAAAAACTCTCGGGTACTCAATTGGGTCGTTTGGGGGTCAAGTGCTTTTGGGGATACATTATCAGTGTGGTGCAATTGTAGCAATGGAGATGAGGATGATACTTGAATATTTATTACATATGTTATTTGTATATGAGACTTATTGTATCAAATATTTTATTTCGACTCTTAGTATTAATATTTATTTATATGTTACTTCCGCCAGTGTAGTCTTTTATATATTATTAATCATATTTTATCGATGTATATTCAGTATATTATATGTTATCATTGCGATGTGAGATTGCATCGTTGTACCTTAGTATAGCGTTTTGTTTCTTCTTTTTTCTCCGACAAATCGTTTTCTGTGGTATTCGAAAGTTAGGCGTTGATTTTTGCGGGTTATGAAGAGCGGATTGTTGCACAAAATTTTAATTTTAATTTTTTTTCCACAAAGCATTTCTTGTTAAAGAATACCACTTTTTTCATGAATAGTCGCTTTTCTTCCATCATATGTATATATTTTCAAAAATAAAATTAAATCATCTTCCTTGTAGAAATTCTCTTTAACAAGACTATTTAACAAAATCATCCAAAAATCTTACATGCAAATTTCTACAAAATCCTTTATTTCATAATAAATAATTTATATTATTTAATTTTCACTTATCATTTTCCAAATTGTTTTATAAATTAGGATCATTATTATTTCATTTTATTTTTTCAAAACCACACTCCACAACTTGGTTATAGTTCGTTTTAATTCATGATCCACTTAACACTTTTTTCCATAATATGTTTCAAATAATGCAATCATCCTTTCCAAATATTTAATATTTTCATATTATTTACTACGTTCATAGCATCATCATTTAAAACCATTTCAATTTCGAAACCCATATGTGCAATTTATATCTTAATACATTTGTTATAAATATTTTAATATCATTCATTTAAATCATGACAAAATCCAAGAGCATAAAATACACTATTTTAATCAAATAAAATTTACATCTTATATTTATAAATCATTAGATATACTATAATTTACAAGCTTACACACTTTATAAAATATAACAACATTGTATTGCCATGAATTTTAGCAATTCTTTTAGCTAAATGGCTGCAATGTTAACTATAGTCAAAATGTACCAGCATTTCCTCACCATCAGTCTTAACTTTACACTAATATCCAATGGCTACAAAAGTCATTTGAAAAGTATTCGAACTAAGGAAAATAAATTCACTATTATTTTATAACCATTTTCATTACAAAATATCATTTTATTAAATAATTTTATTTATTTTCACAATATAATTTTTTCCTTAACTTCTCAAAATAAAATTCTCTTTTCATATAAATATGTTGCCGTAATGTTTTCAAAATATTATGTTGACGTTGACGCCATAAATGGTCATCAATACCCCATAGAACTTCATAGAGACCAAATGAAGAATGAGATTAAAACATAACAGAAAAAGTAAATGAACACATAGATTTTTATAGTGGTTCGGCAATCTTGGCCTATGTCCACTTCATATTCTTATTGATATTGCACTTGATTAGGATTACAAGAATGTTTGTTTCAGCTAGGATCCATTAGTACAAGAGTGAAGAATAAAATTGGCAAAGCCTAGGCAGTAGAAAAAAGGATCCTCTTTATGGAGGGTGGATGCTATATTTATAGGAGAAGACGTGCATAGATTGGGATAAAATTTTGCAAGAAGAGTCTTTAGATCCGTAGGGGCCTACTATAACGATTGGTGACCCTAACTCGATATTTTGGAACAATCAGCCAAAGTTTAGCCAATCATTATTTTGGTCTCTGATTGATGTGTGATCGATATTGTAGGCTCCTCATTATGTAAGATACTTGCTCTCTAAATTTCATGCAATTCCAATATACTGTTTGTGAAATATTGCATTTTCCGTGAAACTATGGATCATTCTAGCTGATTTTGTACGATCGTTATGGAACGATCGGTACGTCTTTCCAAGATTTAGGAGTTTTGCCATGCGACCATTTTAATGGGCTCCACTCTTTAATTTATTGATGCTCTGAAAGTTTCAAGTGCATTAGCTTTGTAGATTTTGAGATATCGATCGATCTTTGTCGATTCATGCTGTTTTATGAATCGTTTCAAATCGATCCATACAAATTCTTCATTTGTCCATAACTTGAGCATATGAACTTCTATTGACTTGAAACCTGAAACGTAGCTTCATGGGGCCTTCCTTGTCACTTCATATTGATTGCACCTTGATCGAGACAGGTCTGAATATGCTCGACCATCGTCCATAGTCTTGCATATCGTTGATTCTCAAGCTTGGCAACCACTCGTTTTTAGTCAAATCTATGGTATCACGGCCTTGCCAAAAAGGGGGATAACAATGTCTCATCAAGTGTTTAGAAATCTCAATCGATAATCCTGATAGGATGTATCGATCATAATTCATAAAACACTCGATGAACAAATCAACATAAAATTGTTAATAAAAACTTCTTTTAAACAATTTTATATAAATATATAGTTTTCCTTTAAGGAATGAAATACTCTTGCTTGTATATATAAAAGCATTTACTTATGATATTTATACATTTAATTGATTTATCAACCATTAACAACATTCACATTCATCACAAACACACATCGTTAAATTCACAACAAGCAAGCACACAATAAAAATTTTATTTTTTATCATATTTTACTATTTTGTATATATATATATATAATTTTATTTACTTTTATAAAAAATATTTTATTTATCCCCTCACAGTTTACTTTTGGAGAAACCGTTGGCTTCTACTAATACCGAGCTTCATCTAGATTTAAGTGGATTTATAACTTTAAGCGATAACTCCTACTCAATCCAACATTCTAAACAAAGCCAAAATAATAATTAAAAAATACAACAAAACACACATCGAATAAGCAAGCATTTTCCCTATGCAGAAAACAATCTTTCCACTTTTGTAGTGCCACTCTGATCACTATTAGGTCATTTTACTCCAATTCGCTTTATCACAACTTAGTGTTCTAACATATTCATACTACAAGACTCAGATTAAGGTCTTATACCTTCCCTAACTGAGCTACTTCATACTTCAAAGCCACAGAGAGGTCCTTTTCCCATCACTAATGCCAATAGTACTTGTCTAACTAACAACTTCAACCTTCATACCTCCATCAAACAAACTTCCATCACACACAGGAACTATATCCAAAAGTGGTATAAGTAAAGATATTACATAATAAGGAAATAAAAATACCTAAAGAGATGATTACCCTGGTAATCATCGTATACTCCTACCATCCATTAATATCGGGTGACTATCAAACGCCTGAGAGGATAGGGATTCTAAGTCGCACTAAGGCCAAGACTTGTATCTCATATACTCTCCATTGTTTTGAACTTATTCTGATACCAAATGTGATGACCCACATCTATATACGTACTACCCAAGAGTATTATAGAGTATACTATTTGGTACCACAAAAAATGAGGCTTACTAAGGGTGACTGCACATGAATATTCCCTCAGGCTAACATCGATATGTATTCATACCTCATATAATACACAAATATAAGTACGTAGTATCGGTACAAAGCAGTAAACATGTGGGTTTCTAGAACAAAAAAAATATACAATATAAATAGAGAACATAAAGTCAAGATCGTGATGAGAAGTATCATAACCTATCATATACATAACTGAGTAGGTTTATAAAATAAGGCATTTGACCCGTTACAAAAAGATGCATAGATACAAGTCAAATACCATATAAAACTCAAACATCATACACACACCACACGCGTGCGCAAAGATACACACACATGGAGACATCAAAAGAAAATATACATAATAGACTTGCAAAAATACAATAATATATAATTATCTCCTCAACAAGCCCAACATCAGGAATGGCTAATGTCCCTGTACCTAAAAAGTTTCATACTGACCCGAGTATTCTACAAATAATAAGCATGTCAGACTATGTCTACGTTCAAAGGTCGGTACATAAACAATATAACAAGTGGGATACCATGTACATGGCATAATAAGAATATCCAAATTGATGGAAAAGAAGAAGTAGTATACATATACCATAGTGTTTATCTAGTGTATTTATATGATATGTTTTCTCCTCTTAAAATGGTCACATAATACAGGAAGTACTTAATGCCTCATAGCCCTCAAATAGTGTTTTAACACCAGCTTAATGTCTCTAATTTCATATTGATATATAGTCGCTACTCAATGAACTAACTTTCGCTCCTATCTGTAACAACCCATAATTTTTGTAAATATTTTTAAATTAAATTTATTTGAAAACTTTGATTTTTTAAAATCATTTAAAATTGAAATTTTTGAATTTTCCAATGTAATCTTGGATTTTGGCTATAATTTATTTTCCAAATATAATAAAATAAATATATTTTGAAAATTTTATATTTTGGTCAATTTTGGTCAACTTTGGTCAAACTTTGACTTCCATTCGAAATTTTAAATTTGAATTTTCAATTTTCAATTTTTTTCCTTTAAACAGTATTTGATTTTGATATTCATTCTACTTATTTTTATCAAATTCTATTTTATACTTTTTAAATCTGATAAATTTCAGCGTTTTACACACGATTATTTTCAGTATTTTTATAGTTCATTTTTCATTTCTATATTCTCTACTTCATTTTCTATTTTCTATTTGGTTTGGACTTTGATATTTTATTTGATTTTTGAGTTTGTTTTGCAAATGGGCATAGGAAATTCTAAAAGACATAAGTTTCTTTTCCTTAAGTGATGCCTTTTCCTTTCCTAGTCGTTCAAAGCTTTGCCTTAGCCATACAAACTTCTTATCTACCTTCTCATTCACATACAAAACATTTCTCATTCCTATCTCCTTCCTCATTTGCGTTCCTGAAAGAAAAAATTTGCAGTAAGTTCTCATGTCTTCCTCTTTCTCTTTTCCTTTTCTCTTTTTCTTTGTTTTGCTTCATGCTATGCTCGACCATCACATGCTCCTAGACGATCATCTACTCTACTCCACCACTACCTAGGATCGGCCACCACCATCTCAACATCATCCCCTATCCCATACCGTGACCTCTTGGATCCAAAAACACCTTCCTATGGCCTCACAAATCCTAGCCGAGACCACTAGATCCCCTTCCCTCCTTGCTAGCCTCGGCCATCACCATAAACACCACTTCATTTGCCTTACCATGGCCATTCCACCTCTAGGCCGTACCCTCTTGATGATGACCTGACCTGATCCAATACCATGATCCCAGGCCGAGCCATGCAAACCCAATGGGCGAGCCATATTTTCCTAAGGGTCGAACCCAAAGCTCGCATAGCTTGCCTCTTTGCCTTCCCATAACCTTTTTCCTTACCACCACTCCATTCTAGCCATAGTTGTGCCTTTTTCCAGACCATGGTCGAGCTTTGTTGATGATGGTCGAGCACAAAGTGGTGTGACCAAGCCAAAACACAAGTTGCTGAGCCTATTCCCTGCGAGGCCAAGCCTATTTGTGTTGATGCTTGTCTATTTGCTTTGTAATTTATTTTATTCTTTTGTGTATGAATAGTGGCTTATGTATGCTTGGTATTTGTTGTTTATAATACTTGGATCTTGGCTCTCCATCTACTCGAATTTAATTCGTGCTTTGTTGTGCTTTTCGGAGTTGAGTTGTGTGTCTTGAATTGTTATCTCCAGCTTTAGAAGGTGAGTTATCACTCTCGACATTCCGTACTTATATAATTGTGAAACAATGACATGTGAATTGTAGTTGATGATATGCTATTTTGATAGTAATTTATACACGCCTGTGATATGATATTTCATGATGTTATAACTTGATTTTATGCCTGTTACATCACCTGATATGATATGCCATGTTATACTGTTTTTTTTTATTTTCTTCTTCTCACACTACAAGTTCTCTGTTAGTATAGAATCACTATGGGTTGTAATGATACATACCCGAATGGACATTAGAATAGGGAAAAATCGTTATGAGCTAAAATGATAGGCTCAAGCGATTTTTATTTTATATGACTTGGGATTGCGGGTTTGAAATGATAGAAACCGAATTTTTTTGTAAATTAAGGATTGAAATGATATATATCTGTATCACCTGATCTAGGTTAGAAAATATTATATAGACCCATGGTTAAATTTTTAAATAATAATTTCCTAAAAATTATTAAGTATTTTGAATCTTTAAATATATGAAATTTAATTTAAATTTTTGATTTATTTATTTTAAATACAATGATATATTGGAATTTATAAGTAAATAATAGGTTTAAAACTAAATTAAAGATTTTATCTATGATAAATAACTTAATAATTTAAATTTAGTTTAATATGGAATTTTGATTCTAACCTAATAATAATAATAGATTTTAATTATGAAATAGATATGTTTATATAAAATAAAACTATGATAAAAATTTGAAATAGTATGTTTTAAACATGTTATAGTAGTATTTGTAGCATTTTCAAAGTGCCATGTTAACTTAGTTATGTTTTAAAAATGCTATGTTACCTTTAGGGTATGTTTTGAAAGTGCTACTACTTTTGTGAGTTGGCATAAGGTGGCTAAAATAGGAGCAATTGACGAGCTAATGAGGTAGCTCCTCTTATCAGACACACTTCTTCGTATGCCATTCTATTACTTTGTGATTGATTGGTGTGCACCTTTGATTTGGGAGTGTGGCTCGAGGTGAACGGTAGTGGCTGCTATGCGTTACCCCCGGTCCGGAAGTGCAATTGGTATATCTACCCTGGCATTGCCTAGTTGTGCCATGTCACCTACCCTAGCGCGCCTTGTACGAGTTTGATTTATGTCGTACCTATGGAGTATCCTCTGGTGGCTTCCCGATTAGGAGGGACGATGATACTATATTGACTATTGGCACTATAAAATGTGTTAAGGTGGAAAATGTAAAGCCTTAACGCTATTTTTAAAATATATTATACATTACTTTAGACATTATTATAATAGCATATATTACTACATAGTAAATAGTTTAACGGATCCTTAAAGGATAGGAGGTCCCAAGCATCCTTTAAGTTACTTGTACAATTTATTACAGTTCACTTGAGTTGGTTTATATTGTATAAGTATGATGTCCTGACTCAAGTGTTTTGTGTTTTGCTTTACGCTCGGGTCAGCCTGAGTATCAGCTTTGGATTTACCTTCTGGAGCTAGGATTTGCTGGAGACTATCGATTTATCTAGTTGTTATCTATTTCTATTCAGTGTTTATATTTAGCTTATGTAGTAGTGGACATTTATGTATTGGGATTTCTGTTGTATTTACTTTCAGACTAAGGTATTTTGAACTTGTTTGAGACTGTGGTGTAGTAGCTTCATGAACGACTATGGTTATTTTTATTCCTGCTGCGAGTTATTCTGATTTATCTATGTCTGTGATTCTGTGATTGGTTTTTTTTGCTCCAAATCATATTACAATCTACTGTTTTGAATTATTCAAGTCCAACATGTGTGGTTTTATTGTCGATTTGAATGGTCCAAAATAGTGGGTCGTTACATTTGGTATCAGAGCTTTGGTTTTAGGAAAACCTTAGCATGCGGAGCAAAAACTCATTAGAGATAGGGTAGAAATACCCTAAAATGAGTGAAATCAATCTTAGAATCGTTTTCTTTGTGAGAGAACGTATTTTAAGGTATAAAATGATTTTCAAATGATTTTAAAGGGGATTTTTAAAGGATTATTTTGATATAATCTTTTCTTGTTTTGAAATCAAATTTTTCTTAACTTCTTTCTTTTCCTTATCCACCTTGTTAGTAATTTCTTTGTTTAGGATATTCATTCTTGTTGAATCTTATCTTATCTGATCTAATCTTGTCTTTGTTTCTCAATTACCATTGTCCTAAAATTCATTCTTGATCTTTCGAGATGAATCGAAGGAATGCTAGGGGTAGGGTCATGGTGTTGACCTAGTTCCTGAGCCTGCTGCACCAATTAGGTTCACTACTCTCTGCAAGGAATACACTGAACTTGGTGGCACCAAGTTTACCGGATTAGAGAGCATTATCGAGGCTCAGTAGTGGTTGAAAGGATTGGAGATGATTTTCTTCGGTCTTGAGATCACTGATGCTCAGAAGCGCCAGTTGGCAGCTTGGTAGTTGAAGGGAGCAGCCTTGGATTAGTGGGAGACTGTTACAGCTCACACTGTCGAGGCTGACATTTCTTAGGAGCAGTTTAGGTATCATCTCCCGTTTGTTTTGAATTTGGTTTATTTTTTTCTTTTTGAAATCTTTCTTATGTTTCTTTATTGTGCTTTAGGGATACTTTTGTTGTGAAGTGGATGCCCGAAGCAGGGAAGTCTCAGTTGTATCGGGAATTCATGGATCTCAAGCAGGGTGATATGTCATTAGCTGAGTATGAGAGAAGTTCAATGAACTTTTGAAGTTTGTCCCTAATCTAATTAACACTCCTCTCAAGATGAACGAGAAATTCATAGCTGGTGCTCGTCTGGAATATTATGATCATCTCATTGCTCATGTGCATAGCCCTTTCACTAGTCTGATGGATATGGCCATTAGATATGAGAATCCTACTTCTAAGGATCCTCTTGTTGCTCGTACCGCTTCATCTCAGTCTTCCTCTGGTAATCCTAATAAGATAAAGCCCAATTTTCATCAGCAGAAGAAGAATTGCAACAAGACTCCAGGTTTGGGATCTTCTTCTTCTCAGAGGCAACCTATCTACCTTTTTCCATTACTTGCTTCAGATGTGATCAAAAGGGACACTATGCTAATAATTGTCCTACTTTAGTTAGTGTTGCTGTTCCTCCAGCTCAGTTGACCAGGCGTGACCTCTGCCATATTTGTCTACAGCCTGGCCATTTCAAGAACAATTGTCCTACTCAGCAGAAGGGCAAGTCGTCTGGTATCTTTGTTGTTACCTCTGCTTCTTCACCTGCTCCACCTCCTGCACCTACTCCTGCTCCTAGTGATGCCCAAGGTACTCTTCAGGGCACTTTTTCTCTGTTTTATTTTCCTGTTCGTGTTCCATTTGATATTGGAGCTTCCCATAGTTTTATTTCTATGTATCTTTATGATAAATTTAAGCATCTTCTTTCGCCCGAGTTGGCGCCTGTACCTTTGTGTATTTCAAATCCTATTGGTGGTCCTGCGAACCTTAGTAGGATTTGTAGAAAGGTGGAACTCTTCCACTATAGCTATCGGTTTTCTGGTGATTTCTATGTTTTGGGTTTTGATGCTTTTGATCTATTGCTTGGAGGTGATTGGCTGAAGAGGCATGAAGCCCTTATCTCTTGTAAAACCCCGACTGTTTCTCTTATGGGTGATTTTAGTAATTCTTTGGTGATTCAGTGTTGTTTGCCCCAGGATTTTGCTGGCAGTTTTATTTATTCTCTGTATTCTTCTCCTGGTGATATTCATTCTACTCCTATGGTCAAACTATATCCCAATGTATTTGGTGAAGTCACTTATTTACCTCCTAAGCGGGAAATTGATTTGTGTATTGATCTTATTCCTAGAGCTCGACCTGTAGTTCTTCCTCCTAGAAGGATGGCACACCGTGAGAAGGTTGAGTTGAGGAAGCAAATTGAGGACTTGTTCTCCAAAGGTCTGATCCGACCTAGCCATTCAGAATGGGGAGCAGTGGTGGTTTTCGTCACTAAGTCTGATGGTTCTTTGAGGATGTGTGTTGATTATAGGGAGCTGAACAAGCTCACTATGACGAACAGATATCCTATGCCTCGCATCAATGATATGTTTGATCAGCTCCATGAAGCTACTGTTTTCTCTCAGCTTGATCTTTCCATAGGTTTTCACCAGCTCAGAGTTGCTGAGGAAAGTATTCCTAAGACTGCTTTCCGTACTGAGAATGGTTTCTATGAATGGTTAGTTGTGCCTTTTGGTTTGACTAATGCTTCTACTTTCTTTGTTAAGTTGATGAATCGTGTTTTTCGTGATGTGCTTTACAAGTTTGTTCTAGTCTTTGTTGATGATATCTTTTTCTTCTCTAAGTCAAGGGATGACCATGAGTCGCATTTTAAATTTGTTTTGAAGACTCTTAGAAATCATCAGTTGAAGGCTAAATTCTCGAAATGCCATTTCTGGAAGGATGAAGTCCGATTTCTCGGGCATATTGTTTCTAGTAATGGAGTTTCTGTTGATCCAATCAAGATCGCTATGATCGATGATTGGGAAACTCCTATTACTCCATCTGATATTCGTAGTTTTCTGGGCCTTATCGATTATTATCGGAGATTCATTGAGAATTTTGCTCGAATTGCTGCACCTCTCACTGCTTTGACTCATAAGAATGCTAAGTTTATATGGAATGATAAGTGTAAAGCTGCATTCAATGAGTTAAAGTGTAAGCTTACTTCCTCACCAGTGCTTACCGTTCCAAATGGAAATGAGGGATTAACGGTATATACTAATGCTAGTCGTGAGCGTTTGGGAGTTGTTTTGATGCGATGGGAAGGTCATTGCTTATGCCAGTCGCCAATTGAAGACCTATGAAACCAATCATGCAGCTCATGATTTGGAATTGCTTGCTGTGGTTTTTGCTTTGAAGCTTTGGAGGCATCATCTTTTGGGTGCTAAGTTTGAGCTCTTTGCTGATCACCAGTCTTTCAGATATATCTTAACCCAAAAGGATTTGAATCAGCAGCAGGTTAGGTGGCTTGAGTTTCTTGCTCCTTATGATCTTGACATTAGCTATACCCTTGGGAAGGCTAATGTTGTGGCCGATGCTTTGAGTCGGAAGAAGGCTATTTTGTGTCAGTTTGTTGTTTCTTCTTCTACTCTTTTGGATCGTATCATAGCTAAGCAGGATGAGGATTGGATTATCAGATCGATTAAGGAGAGTGTTTGTAGCATAGTTGGTAGTAGTAGTCCTAATGGTAGTGGAGCTCAGATCGATGAGAGAGGGATTTTGAGGATTAATAATCGAATTTGTGTCCCGAATGTTGATGGATTGAGGCAAGAGTTACTTCGGAAAAATCATTGATCCAGACTTTCTATTCATCCTGGTGTGACGAAGATGTATCAGGATATGAAAAAGCTTTATTGGTGGAGAGGTATGAGGCGAGACATTTCTATCTTTGTTAATAGGTGTGCGACTTGTCAGCAAGTCAAGGCAGATCATCAGAAGACCCCTGGTTTGTTGCAGCCCCTTGAGATTCCCAACTGGAAATGGGAACAGGTTTCTATGGATTTTATTGATGGATTATCGAGGACTCGGAGGGGTAAGGAGAGTATTTGGGTTATAGTGGATAGATTGACGAAGTCAGCTCAATTCATTCCGGTCAAGTCTACCTGTTCTGCTTCTAGTTTGTCTGGGATCTATATGAGGGAGACTGTTCTTCTTCATGATGTTCCTCTTAGTATTGTTTGTGATCGAGATCCTATCTTTACCAGTCAGTTTTGGAAAGCTTTTTAGGAATCTTTGGGCACTCATCTGAATCTGAGCACGGCTTACCATCCGCAGCCTGAGGTCAAATGAAAAGAGTGAATCAGATTCTGGAGGATCTTCTTCGTGCTTGTGTTCTTGATTATGTAGGATCTTGGGAAGATCATCTCCATCTTGTTGAATTCATCTATAACAACAGTTATCAGGTATATTATCAATCTTCTATTTTAACCTTATCTTAATCTTTTGTCTATCTCATTCCGTCTTTGAATTCAGGCTAGTATTGAAATGTCTCTGTTTGCTGCTCTTTACGGAAGACCTTGTAGATCTCCATCTTGCTGGATCGAATCCGGTAATCGTTTGGTTCTTGGTCCTGATATAATTTTGGAGGCTTCTGAGAAGGTTGAGGAGATTAAGAGGAAGTGGAGGAGTGCTCAGGATAGGCAGAAGAAGTATGTTGATCGGCGTAGAAGGAGTTTAGCGTTTTCTGTTGGTGATTTGGTTTTCCTTAAGGTCTGTCCCTTGAGGAATGTGATTTGGTTTAGTCGAAGAGGGAAGCTTGCTCCTAGGTTTTTGGTCCTTTCTGTATCTCAGAGAGGATTGGTTCTTTAGCTTATCATCTGGATTTGCCTGAGAAGTTTTCTGGAGTGCATAATGTATTCCATGTTTCGCATCTTCGTCGATATCTGTATGATCCATCTTTGATTGTCCAGCATTCTACTCTCGAGAGTTTGGATATTGAGCCTAATCTTACTGTCGAGAGGAAGCCACTTTGTATTATCGATAGAGGTACAAAGCAGCTGAGAAGGAAATCTGCCAACCTGGTCAAAGTGCAGTGGAGTACAGATGATCGGGATTGTACCTGGGAGACGGAGGAGAGCATGCGTGCTTCGAATCCGGAATTGTTTGTTTCAGGTACCATTTTCTTTTCTATCTTACCTTTCCCTGTTTTCGTGTCTCGTTCCTTTTCGAGGACGAAAAGTTTTGAGTAGGGGAGAGTGTAACAACCCATAATTTTTGTAAATATTTTAAATTAAATTTATTAGAAAACTTTGATTTTTTTTAAATCATTTAAAATTGAAATTTTGGAATTTTCCAATGTAATCTTGGGCTTTAATTATAATTTATTTTCCAAATATAATAAAATAATGATTTTTGAAAATTTTATATTTTTCTCATTGGTCAAACTTTGACTTTCGGTTGAAATTTTTAAATTTGAATTTTAAATGTTTAATCCTTTTCTTTTAAATTGTAGTTGATTTTGATATTCGTTCTGCTTTTCTTTTTATCAAATTCTGCTTTTTACTTTTTAAATCTGATAAATTTCAACGTTTTACACACGATTATTTTCAGTATTTTTATTGTTCATTTTTCTATTCTATATTCTCTACTTCATTTTCTATTTTCTATTTGGTTTAGACTTTGATATTTTATTTGATTTTTGAGTTTGTTTTGTAAATGGGCTTAGGAAATTCTAAAAGACATAAGTTTCTTTTCCTTAAGTGATGCCTTTTCCTTTCCTTGCCGTTCAAAACTTTGCCTTAGCCGTGCAAACTTCTCATCTACCTTTTCATTCACGTACAAAATATTTCTCATTCCTATCTCCTTTCTCATTTGTGTTCCTAAAAGAAAATTTTTGCAGTAAGTTCTCATGTCTTCCTCTTTCTCTTTTCCTTTTCTATTTTTCTTTGTTTTGCTTCATGCTATGCTCGGCAATCACATGCTCCTAGCCGACCATCTACTCCACTCCACCACCACCTAGGATCGGCCATCACCATCTCAACATCATCCACTATCCCATTTCGTGACCTTTTGGATCCAAAAACCCCTTCCTATGGCCTCACAAACCCTAGCCGAGACCACTAGATCCCCTTCCCTCCTTGCTAGCCTCGGCCATCACTACAAACATCACTTTCTTATCATGGATTGAAATTTTTTGTAAATTACGGATTGAAATGATATATATCTGTATCACTTGACCTAGATTATGAAATGTTATACAGACCCATGGTTAAATTTTTAAATAATAATTTTCCAAAAATTATTAAGTATTTTGAATCTTTAAATATATGAAATTTAATTTAAAATTTTGATTTATTGATTTTAAATATAATGATATATTGGAATATATAAGTAAATAATTGGTTTAAACTAAATTAAAGATTTTATCTATGATAAATAACTTAATAATTTAAAATTAATTTAATATGGAATTTTGATTCTAACCAAATAATAATAATAGATTTTAATTATGAAAGAGATACGTTTGTATAAAATGAAACTATGATAAAAATTTGAAATAGTATGTTTTAAACATGTTATAGTAGATTTGCAGCATTTTTAAAGTGCCATGTTAACTTAGTTATGTTTTAAAAATGCTATGTTACCTTTAGGTTATGTTTTGAAAGTGACACTACTTCTAAATTGTAATGTTTTCCAAAGTGCTATTATACAGGAATAACATTTTCAAAGTGTTACAATTTCTAAATTATTACATTTTTAAAATGCTATAATAAGTGTATGGTTTTGAAAATGTTATGATTTTTGAATTATTACATTTTTAAAGTGATATAACTAATATATATGGATTTGGAAATATTACCAATTTTGAAATGGATATTATTTTGGAAAGAGTAATAGCATTTGATTTTAAATGGTTTTGGAATAGATATGTTTTGACATAAATATCTATGGATTATAATAACGTTTGGTTGTTAAAGAGACCGGGATCGGAAGTTTTCATACTCTCTGCCAACTCCGAAAACCACTTTAACAACCGGGTACCCGATGGAGATTCTAGAATGAAGTAGGATGGTGGCGACGTTCTATTAAGGTATATACGTGGACCCGACTCCCGTGAGTTGGTATAAGATGGCTAAAACAGGAGCAATTGTTGGGCTAATGAGGTAGCTCCTCTTATCGGACACACTTTTTCGCATGCCATTCTATTACTTTGTGATTGATTGATGCGCACCTTTGATTTGGGAGTGTGGCTCGAGGTGGGCGATAGTGGCTGCTACGTGTTACCACCGGTCCGGAAGTGCAATTGGTATATCTACTCTGGCATTGCCTAGTTGTGCTGTGTCACCTACCCTAGCACGCCTTGTACGAGTTTGATTTATGTCGTGCCTATGGAGTATCCTCTGGTGGCTTCCTGATCAGGAGGGACTATGATACTGTATAGACTATTGGCATTATAAAATGTGTTAAGGTGGTAAAGTAAAGCCTTAACCCTATTTTTAAAATATATTATACTTTATTTTAGATTTTATTATAATAGCGTATATTACTATATAGTAAATAGTTTAACGGATCCTTAAAGGATAGGCAGTCTCAAGCATCCTTTAAGTTACTTGTACATTTTATTACAGCTCACTTGAGTTGGTTTACATTGTATAAGTACGTATATCCTGACTCGAGTGTTTTGTGTTTTGCTTTTCGCTTGGATCAGCCTAAGTATCAGCTTTGGATTCACCTTCTGGATCTAGGATTTGCTGGAGACTATCTATTTATCTTGTTGTTATCTATTTCTATTCAGTATTTCTACTCAGCTTATGTACTAGTGGACATTTATGTATTGGGATTTTTGTTTTATTTACTTTCAGACTATGGTATTTTGTACTTGTTTTGAGACTATGTTATAGTAGCTTCATGAACTACTATGGTTATTTTTATTTCCGCTGCAAGTTATTCTGATTTATCTGTGTCTGTGATTCTTTGATTGGTTTTATTTGCTCCAAATTATATTACAATCTACTATTTTGAATTAACCAAGTCCGACATGTGTGGTTTTATTGTCGATTTGAATGGTCCAAAATAGTGGGTCGTTACACTATGCCTTTGTTGTTAATCAAAAATTTATTAAGTCACTAAATTAATTTTACTTATTGGTCAATTTAGTTGTTGTGTTCATCCTAGGTTACAGATTAACCTATTACAAGAAGATGAGCTCACTTGAGGTATTCACTACCTCAAATACTCTAAAATGTGAGCATCCTCATATAGTCCATTTGCTACACAAATATTCCTCACCTTGTTGGCTATCCTTTCTTCCACATTCGTGTAAAAAAATTCTTAAACCTCACTATTATGCCCATGCAACAGACTGTTTAACCAGTGACAATGGGGCTAAATTATAGCGACTCGAGGAATTTACCTCGAAATCGGTCTGATAAGATGAATTACTAGCATAACATTGTATCTAACATAACAATCATCGTATATTAATTTTGCTCACGTAATCATCACTTACGGTAAACCTCCTTTGGTTACCATTCCCATCTCAATTATCCTTTATAAGTGCGCAAAACTTTAAATGAAAAATGATAACATAACAAATTTTAACATACAAATATGATGCCTAAAATCATCCAACTAGTCTATCTTATGAACTTATGAACTTATTTTGATTGAGGGAGAGAGGGGACTTTCTACGCAAACCCCGAATCATTCTTCTAAGATAATTTCTTTGCAGATATCCACTTTATCCTACAATGGTTCAATGTGTGGTGGTAAATTTCCTATCCCTAATTATGCACTCTCCGCTTTGGAGAGGATTCAGAGGACCTAGCCAAATTGAGCAGATCTTTTAAAATTTGATGCAATCTTAAGTTAAAGAGAATTAGAACAAGAAGTTCTTACATGATTTCTCTAATGTTCGACTTCAGATAGAAATTCTAGAGCGGGAAAAGAATGAGCTTATTCTGAAGGTAGATACGTTGGAAACCGATAATAAAACCTCACCCACCAAATTTTGCATAAGGATGCCAATAAGAATTACGAGCGGGCGATTGCTACCCAAATTAATTCAATTGATGCCCTAGATGTTATTCATCGAAAGGAGGGAAAATTAAAGAAGAATTTACTCATAATGGTTCAACATATTGCCTATCCTTCTTCTACGGTGGTGAACTTAATAAAATAGGTTAAAGAATTTAAAGGGCGACTGGAATCGATGCAATTCTTTACCTCTAAGGTTTCTCAACTAGATTCTTTAGCAGATTACTTGATTGAGATCATCTTTTCACATTGTTTTAAAATTCGATTTTTCAATTTTAGGTCCAAAAAGAGATTGCCAGCTAAAAAATGTCATAGCTATGAGTTACCAAAGATACCAATACTTCTTTTTATATAGATTTTTGGATGTTCTTAAGGATATAGGTGGACCTCCAATTTTGTATAAAAGCATACAAATGAGACTCATTCCTGTGTTTTGGACGTTCAAGGGAACGGAAAAGAATTAGTGTATCAACATTATCTAATTATGCATCTTTCTAAACCATAAATTTGAATGATTTTGTAATTGTAAAGGTTGTTTTCATGATTTATAAAGAATTGTATGTAAATGACTACGTCTACGTGAAAATTTTAATATAAAAATCCTTACTTTCATGAGTAAATGTATTGTGGAAAAAATATTTTTATACCTTTTTGCGTTCCTGCTTTGTAGCGTATAAATTGAGTGTAGTGCATTTTGATATAATTATCTATATTCTCTTAGACCCTTTGTATACCATCTTCTATTTTCATTGATTGACCGTTCCTTGATGGGGCTCTATTCACTATCATTTCTTAGATGGTTACCTTAGTGAAGCTTGAAGGCAGGACTAAGTGCTTTAATTAACCACTACACATTGGATGGATGAGTTTCCTAAGCTTGGAAGCAAGACCAAAGGCTTAGCTTGACCATCTCTCCTTGGATGGTTGCTTTAGCCAAGCATGAAAGCGGGACCAAAGGCTTGATTTGACCAGTCCTGAAGGTAGTAGTCAAGGCTTAATTTGACCTTCTTTTCTTGGATGGTTGCTTTGGCCAGGCTCGAAGGTAGGACCAAAAGCTTAATTTGACCATCTCTCTTTGGATGGGTGCTTTGGCTAGGCTTGGAGGTGGAACCAAAGGCTTAATTTGATCATTTCTCTTTGGATGGATGCTTTGGCCAGGCGTGGAGGTGGGACAAAGGCTTAACTGATTATTATTTCTTATGAAATCTCTTTTCGAAATCATTCTTGAAAGTCAGTTTTTATTAGTGGAAACCATCGTAGAAGTGCATAGAACATTTACTTAGAGAATTAGATGACTTATCTAATCATTGGATAAATCTTGCTTGACATATTCTTATAGTTTTCCCCATCTCATATAGTACTCAGTAATCCTAGCTAGTGCTCAATCTTATGTCCATTTGTCTTATGGTAATAGCAATATTCTCTTCATTTTGGTTCTTCTTCCCTTTTCATACTTTTCTTAGGGGCCCAATTATTCAATATTGCGTTAATGTGAAAATAAGTATATTTTTGTGACACATAAAGATAATTTGTTATTTTACTCTTAGGTCCTTTGACAGTATAATTTTCTAGTTTGTTCTTATGCTTCCTATTGGAAGCTATTAATTCCTTCTCATTTGTCCTTTATTTCTTTTTGAAATTTAAGGGAATTCACGATTTCCTTTAACAGGTTAGTTAACCATGCTCCTTCGTTCTTGAGCAAATCGTTCAAAGTCTCAGTTCATTTCTTTTTCAAATATAGCACATGGCTTAAGATTTGATGACCACCTTTATTTGGCTAAAGGGATTACCCTTTCTCATTCTAACTTTCTTATGCCCCTAAATAGTTTTATTCTTTTCTATTTCTGATGCCAAAGCGAAAATAGGCTTTAACCCAAGATGAAATTGATCAGGCTCTATTTATCTGGACTATGTTGTGTAATTTTCCTCTTTTCTGCTAAGCTTCAAAAGGCTAAATCCATCATGTTCAATACCTTCTCCTCACTATACTGAGGTGTAATTAAATAATAAGAGGAATAAACTAAGTACAACTCTGAAGATTCTTGTTGAGAATAGTCATAACAAATGTTCTAAAGAAATAGAAGTGATCACTAGGTTCAATTCTTAGTGAAAGCACAAAAAATAGTATTCAAGAAATTAGGCCTAACTTATATTCAAGTCATATGCAAGAATGCTTGGGAAAGGGAGTATGTCCATGACTAAGCATGTTTAGACTTCAACAGTCAGGTAAGTCAATATGTAAATAGTCAAATGCCAAAATACTTAATTTCAAAGTCCCAATTACAATTTAACCTATGCGGCCATTAATGTCTCAAAACCAAGTTCTATTAATTAGGAGGGTAGTACAAAATAAAAATGAGGAAGAAGACTAATCAGTAATTCTCCTCTTCTTTGTAGAGGATACATGCCTACTTATAAAGAAATTATATCTTTAGATCTTTGATACGTTGCACTCATGTGAATATTTTTCTAACATGTCACATTACCGCCTTAATATGTGGCACAACTTCTTTTCAGCCTCTTCATGATAACATGGAATGACTGGACCAATTAGGAGTTGCCACATGGTTGATCAGGGTATTGTTTTCTAGCAGTTTTCTCAACATTCGATAACACTATCTTCAACCTGCAATAGCCTTGATGCCTTCAATATGTGGTCGCTTTGGTTTCTTTAACATGTGACTGCTTTGATTTCTTTAACATGTGATAACTTTGTGCGATAGCTTCAATGTTCTTAATGTCTGATAGTTGGTTCATCTTCAAATTACAATAATAATAAAATGAAAAATTTAGTAAAAATTCAGTATATGATAGCTTCATTACACTTCAACATCTGATAGCCTCTTTCTCAATATGCGATAGCCTTAATCTCAATATGTGGTAGCTCTATTTCCTCATCTTGCAATGGCTTTATGTTATCGGCTTGTGATAACTTCTCAACTTGCGATAGCATGCTCATTTCAACTTGTGATAACTTGCTTACTTCAACTTGTGATGGCTTGTTCGAATCAACTTGCAATAGCTTTGATATCTTAACTTGTGATAGCATTTTCATCGAAACTTGCAATGGCTTGTTCATCCCAAATTATGATAGCTTTGATATTTGAACTTGCGATATATTTTTCATCTTAATTTGCGATGGCTTAATCCTGTTTACACTTAAAATTTAGGGTGTAACAAAATCAAACGACAATATTACAAGTAATTGCATAAAAGACAAGAAGTTTTGACAAAAGTTACTAGCTTCTACAATATGTTAGAAAGAGTACCAAGGACTTGGGCATCATTGATAGGAGGTTATCGAGTCATGAATGCTACATGCAAAAAATATTAGCAAATTATCTAGACAATAAGGCAAAAAAAGTAGCGGTGCCGCCATTTTTGACATTGTAAGTGCCTTTATCACCTAGGAAGAGGCATATGATAAATTTGTCTTGAAAACAAAAGAAAATAGACAAACATTGTAGGAAAGTCGACTTCAGTCAAGTAACAAATTTCAACAAATGCATATACAAGACCCAACGATGAAGCTAAATTATGAAAGGAGTCTAGGCATAGCAAGAAGAGCATAATTACACTTATCACCTATGATTTTAGCAATCTATCTCCTTTGCAATAATAAATGATTACTAAAGAACTAGAATTTATCGAAGAGAAAATTGAAGTGGAAGTGGTGGTTCTAGTGGTGGTTTCTGAAGATTGATTCTTTTAATTGTGGCACATTTGGTACTTATTTGATCTCTGTTTTATTTGTGTAAACTATATGTTTATACTTGCACTTTCACTTTCGTTCAGGTTAAGTTTTGTATTCTAAGCTAGAAAAATTTATTTGTCAAAATTTGTAAAGGTAAGAAAGAGGCATACAAACTACTACCAATAAAGTATTAAACAAAATCATATAACTCAACAAACTACTCCACAAACAAGCATGCGGCTAAACAAACAACTTCACAAGAAACTCCACAAGTAACTCCATAAACATACTACTAGATATGTCTTACAGCACCGTCCTAGCATTCCTCCGTTTGTGCTCCTATAGGTAGATGATTAGTTGATCAAGTAATGCAAAGTGTCATGTTTGATCCTCGATATGCTTTAGTGTTGCAATATACTCCTCTAATGTGGTATTGTATTTGAGCCTTTAAACATGTCCGAATAACCATTTCATTGGTTTTTTTTCATGCATCTTTTGGCCTCCATAATCATGTTAAGAATTATTATGTACGTGTACACATCTTGGAAACAGCTCATGCGTTACAAAATCGGGCATGATTATGTAGAATCTAAAACCATGCTTGAAAAACCTTGAAGGTACGTTCACTATCGTTTGTGTAGCTTGCTATTTTTTCTGTGAAATACTCGTCCTTATCATTCCTTGGGATACTAAACTCTTGGAAATGTTCTTCACTTCAGGCATATCATATCCATAATGTAATAGGTCATTTGATGCATGATAACTTTATAATTAATATCTGATGGTAAACTATTTGCCACTTCCAAGTAGATTGCTTTAAAACATTGATATCATTCGTCGAAACTGATACTCCAAAAAAAGCATGCTAAACCTATAAGTCATCAGATGCAATTACTTCTAGAATCATGATTGATGCCTTTTTATATACTATGAACATTCCTTTCTATCCGGTTGGAGAATTCTTCCACTTCTAATGCATGCAATCCAAGCTACCTAACATAACAGGAAATTTCATTGCTTCTGCTCCTAGAAACCTAGCAATATCATTTGGTCTGGTATTCGTAATTATTCGATATGGAGCCCCTTGATTATAATTTGCAGAATTCCTTCATGCACTCTACACTCGATGATAATGCAAACTCAAAATATTCATCTGGTTGATCACCGAATGTTCCATTATTCGTTATGCTATCGAAATTTTGATATGTGGTGAAATTCTTGGTTCAAGTGCCCCATTTAGTCTATAAAGTAAAATACGGGTTCTTCTCATGGAATTTTAAAACATTCTACTGAAAATCCTTAGTTTTATGCAAAATCGACGACAAAACAATGAAACATCATAGGTCAGATTTTTGATAAAGTAGACTTTCACGACTGTCTTTGTAGCCTCTCTTATTTCTCGGGTCAACTCTTCCATGAATGCGACCACAGTGGTTGTTGGAAGAGCCTAAACTTACATAAATTGATGAGTAGCAAAATGAATAGTTTGATTGTGCATCTCTTCCTCTTCGTTGGTCATTTCTTCCATGCTTTGACTGTAATAGTAATTATAAGAATCCATTTTTTTTATATTGACTTGTAATTTTCTTATGTAGTTGTGCAGTTCGCTTCTACACAATGGATTATTTATATAGGTATGTGAATGACTTTCAACAAATATAGTTGTTTTCATTTTAATTGCACAGATGTTTGGCATGTGTACAATATGATGGGAGGTGATGAAGTCACGTGGATTGCTGAATTGAAACAAACACACTTTTGTTTGTTTCAATTACATGGATGCTTAACATGTGTACAATCCGATGGGAGTTGATGAAGTCATGTAGATTACTAAATTGAAACAAACACACTTGTGTTTATTTCAATTGTGTGGATGCTCGACATGTGTACAATCTAATGATAGTTGATGAAGTCACGTGGATTATCGAACGGCTACAAAAACATGTATCAAATGGCTATAAACAAACACACTTGTGTTTTTTAATTTCGTGGATGCTCGACATGTCTAAAATCTGACGGGAGTTGATGAAGAGCAGATTAGTGAATGGTACAAACAAACACACCTATATTTCTTTTAATTGCGTGGATAGTTGACACATGCATAATCCGACGGGAGTTGATGAAGTCATGTAGATTACTGAATGGCTGTAAACAAACACACTTATGTTTGTCACAATTGCATTGATGCTTAATACGTGCACAATCTAAGGGGAGTTTATGAAGTCACACGAATTACTGAATGGCTACAAAGAAACATACTTGTGTTTGTTACAATTTCATGGATGGTGGACACATATACAATCTGATGGGAGTTGGCAAAGTCCCGTGAATCATGAACATTCGATTCAAATGTATTTTTCCTTTGGAAAATTTATAGAATTCAAATGTCAAATTTTGCTTGGACTCCGCATGATTATTTGGTATTTATAAAAGCATTCATGGAAGGTGATCATAAATATATGAAAGATGAGATTAATCAAGATTTCTGGATTACCGTTAATTAAGCTTATAACAATCATTTAGGTTATAGGACAAGGAAAATGAATATGAATGCTAGAAGTACTTATGTCAAGTTTACTAAGGTTTGTCGAAGATATTAGAAAATTATAGACGAGTGATACATAAAGATGTTTTTGAGTTATCACGGACAAGTTATGACTTAAGTTATCATTTTGAATATCCTACTAGTTTCATTGACATGCTGCATATGAACTCTGGGTTGGCTATATTGGGTAATTTGGGTAATTTCGTGTATTTTGTAAGTTCTACTTATTTTATTTGTATTATTCTGTATTTTCTAATTCCAATAGATTTATAGCCAATAAACATATGTGGATATAATTAAAACAACAAACATGACACAAACTTACATAGCTCTACATAATCATAATTAATACCAATAATTCCAACACATAACAGCTGGTCCAACCAAATATATCGATGCTGCATTAGTAATAATATCACTGAGGTTGTATAAAATCTACACCAAAATCTTAGTACGATTGACTAATAATGACGAATCTCTTTACTAGCTACCAACTCGCATCTCTCGCCACAGTAAGCTCATTGGGACTATAAATCATACAACAACACATGTGGGGTGTGGATCACCAGGAATGGCTTCATCATCTTGTAACCACCTCCAACAGCTCTCATCAAGATACCAGTAACAACCAAACACCCGAGGTACGAAACCAAAGGAAACCGTTGCATGCTTAAACATCTTAGCTACCTGAACGAATTCAAGGTCTATCAAGTCACTGTCATTAAATGGATATCATGTCAACGCCCTCTATGCATCCTTAGGTCAACCTAGTTATGGGCAACTGAATATACATAACGGGATGCATTATCCCTACTCATCCTGTTAACCGCACGCCAAAACAATATATGCAGGAAAAATGATAGAAGCTTCTGAAGCCACTATGATGGAGTGAAAGTTTGTGGAATGCTCAAAATACTAATACTATAATAACTCTAAAAAACCAAACAGTGAAACCTATAACTCTGAAACTTATCCAAACATCAGTAAAAAAGACAAGTATGGTAGTAGTACATCACAGTGCAAACAAAGTCCAAACCAACCATACCCTCAATGTTCCCGACTTGCACACTACTGCTACTAGTATTAAAGAACAAGTGGGCGATATGATAAAACACGAAAAAACCAAACAAGTTCCAAGTCATGCTCGACTGTATATGTCATAAGTATAATGTCCACAACATTTGTATTCGCACTTACTTTGGTACCATTGTTGATCTGCTAAATTGCTCTTAGTGTGGTATCTAAATGAGAAAAAAATGTCATAAACAAGAGTGGGATCACACCATCTATCTTTTCTTATTGAAGTGATGGAAAACCAAATACTCCTACGCTAATGTTCTTAAGTGTAGTAAAGTCTAAAGGTATAATACCAGGCTCCCCACATGGAAAATGAAGTGTACGAGTTGTTTATTACTACCGAAGAGCAATATCAGCAACTAACTGAACATTGCCTTTTATAACTTTGCGGATGCTTAAATGTTAAGTTACTCAACAAGTTAATCTCTACTATAATGGGGTTAGGCAAATATTGTTTAGGTTATCGAGTAAATAAATTGCCTAGTAATTCCAAACTCATGAAGGAACTAAACTACTCTATGGGTATTTGCCAAGTGCTTATGATAGTATTTCAAAGTTGTAACAGCCCGCAAATCCGTACCCCTTGAGTCAACACTATTCTACAACAATCAACTCAAGTTGCATACAAATACGAACCATTTCGGTTTAAGAAGAAGAGGTAGAAGAAGAGAAAACAAAATCAACATCAGAATCTAACCATCGCAGCGGAATAAAATATAATAGATAGTAAATAATCTTTACTCAAAATCAAATATATCTGTTTACATACATTACATCATCAGAGTACATCAGTCACAGCTCACATCAATAACATACAATGGATACACAACAACTCAACAGCGGAATATATATATAAACAAGTACGAATGTACGTATCGTAAATCCAGCTCGTCTCCTGAGCTCCATAACATCATACCCTGTATCTTATAATACTCGGTCCGACCCGAGCATTACAGTTAAATAATACCCGAGTCAGTCTGGAATACCAGCGTGAGAAAATCACACCCAATTGATTATTAAAGTTTCAAAAATCCTTTGAAAACAAAAGCATCTCGTAAGACCACGTCACAAATAAACATGTCGGGTTTTTACCTTACGATAGCTAAAACAATTTTTATAGAAATCCTTTGACATTATAATAGGGTCTATATACAAATACTTATAAAATAGCCGAAATTGTTACATTATTAAATTCCAGCTACTAGCCACAAAGTGGGTAATACAAACAAAACGCATACAAGGCTCGTAGGGAGAATGGATTCCAACTAATGACGAGGCACTGGGGTACCACCTGTCACAGTACGGGGCCTAGATCACCGTACCGAGGAGTACGCCCGCTCCCCTGCAACACAAGGCCGGGACTATCCCTTACTGGATAATCCCGAGTGAGATCACCCCGCGGTTGGGATCAGCAACCGCCCACTAAGCCGAAATAAAAAGGGACATCTAGACTGGAATGACCTCACCCTGCTTGGGTGCTACCCACCTAGCCTTGCTGCATAACCCCTGATTTTCAGTCATTCCCATTTGATGAGGCTTGAGGCTAAGCTTTACCTTTAAGAATATAACCCTTAGAATGCCCATCGTCCACCTGACGATGTTTCGCAAGCATTCATCCATACAAGTCTGTCCCGGGTTCGAACGGAACCGAAGGCACTATTCCTACTACATCCATTTTGGAAATATCATCAGGATTAGTAGCGACGAGCCCTTGCACTTCACTGCTCCATCTTCGAATCCAAAATCGTTTTCACGAAACGTACAAACTGGATCGAAGTGGTTTTCGAGAAATAAATCTCGATCCCGGACTCTTCGAAACGATCAACGTGTTTGTCCAACATTGATAGTCGGTTATTTAACTATCAATTAATATTCACAAACAACCATCAAACAATAAATAATTTCCCAAATTATTTATTAACCTCAAAATATCTTCTCAAGATATACTTCTATTTTCAATCCTTTGAAAACAGTTTCAAAACCATCCTTCTTTTCAGAATAAATTTTTTTCAAATATTTTCTATCTCCTCTAAAATCACCAAGCACGAAAAAACTAGAATTTAAAATAATTTAAAACGCTTTATTTTGAAATATACTTTAAAACATTTAAGTTAAAATTACATCAATAATTTATTAAAAATACCATACTATATGCATATTTGAAAATAGGGTTACTTAATAAATATAAAACTAAAATTATACTTTTAAAAACATAATATTAAGTCATTCTTTACATAATTACTACTATAATAAATTAAGAGAAAATACTTACTTTAGAAGTTAAATATAAGAAATAAGAAATTTTCCAAAACTTGTTTTTAAAACAACTTTTAATCTATAACTTATATTTAAAAAAATTTACTTTGAAAACGTACTTGGTTATCCAGGGAGAATTCCAACTTCAATCACTGAAATCAATTTTCCAAATTGATTCCCGATTTATTCCATTTGAATAAATATCTTTACTTTCTTAATTCATTTATCATGGACTTGATTACTATTATTATTTCCCTTTGATTTTAAATCTTTTAACTGAAATATACGAATTTCAGCTTTTCCCAATTTCTTCTTTATTCTTTTCAATAATTTAAATCTTAAATTTAAAATTAAAGGTTTGTTCTATTTATTAATGACACTGAAGTTTGAAATTCATTAACTTTCTGTTTATTCAAATTTTCCTTTCTATACTCAAGATTTATTTATTAGAATCTTAAAGTTACTTTATTTCTTTTCCGTTTCATTTTTAAATTTATTCAAATTTCTATAATTATTTTACTTACAAATTCATTTATTTTATTTTCTTTCCAAAATCCACTTTATATATTTTTAGTAATTCATCATGCCTAATAATTTCCAGTCAAACCATAGCATTCAAAATTTCAATATAATCCATCATAGAATATCAAATAATCACAACAGAGGGTATTAAATAATTTTAAATAAAAGTTGAGGGGTCCAGTTGGATCCCTCTAACCTGTTTTCCCTACATCCATAGACGTTAGCACAACATAATACCCCAATTCCCAAATATCATACTATAGCACATCAATCCATTCAACCATCCATCAATTATTTAAATTAAATCATTTAAATTTAACTGAGTGAGATTAACTCACCTTTGCTTTTATTGTTGTAATCTGATCCACACCGTCCTGATTCTCAACAATTTAGACCTTGTATAAATATTATATGGATTTGTTAATATTTGTAATACCCGGACCCATTATCTTATTTTATAAATTACTTAATAATAATTTATTTACATTGCTTCCCCTTTTTCAATCCTTCCGTAAAAAAAATAGCTAACTAGGTTAATAAAACAATTTAACCGTCCAAAATACCTTGCTAAAAAAAATAGGCTAATAGATTTTAAAAATGTATACATGTATATTTTATTTTATTTCTAAAATAATCTACATCGATTTTTCCTATATATATTCAAATTAAACTAGGATTGACACAAGATTTAAAACTGCTTAACATGTACAAATTTTCTTTTCACTGTATATAAACACAGTAATTCTTTTTATTGTTTAAATTTTGTAATATATACATATGTTTGTAAAAATTTGGATTTAAACTTCTTATATATATATACCTTACAGAATATAACTATTACTATTAAGCAAAAATATTTCAAGTTAAAGAATTTACCAGAAAAATATCTCGACCTCCCCATCGTACAAGCCCTAACCAACACCAAACATCGTGAATCCATGCGAGTTTGCCTCGAAAACCACCCTTGCTGCTTCGAGCTTCCAGGCGCCACCATTCTTCACCTACGCTTCACCCAGATGTGCGCGTGCTAGCCGACCGACCTCGCGACTTCGCCTGCGTCGAAACCCAAACACTAGCTGCTTCTCAAACCCGGCCTCTTCCCCATTCGCGACCTCCCCTCTGAGAATTCACCATAACCCCAACAAACGCGAACTATTCCCTTGAATCGACCACACAAACGCCGCTCTCGAAGATGCCAAAGCATCACGATTCAACTCGTTCTCTTCTGCAAACGATTTCGATAAAAAGAATTGAACTGAAGAGGATGCGGCTCGTTTATTTGATTTGTATTTCATGAAATCGCGATTTAACATGTCTTCGTGAATCAAAAAGGTGACGAGGGGAATTCGATTTGAAAGAGGGAATGAGAAATGAAGGGCATGGTTTGTAACTGGGAAGGGAAGGAATTGAGGGGGCCATTATATTGCTTTTGGGTTTTAGAAACTTCGGCTAATCTGAATATAAAGGAGACGAGGAGAACGATTTAGATCGGCCATTAGCTTCTGAGGAAAGACAAAGTAGTGATGTGAATGAAGATGGAAAACACAACGCTGATGTTATTAAAAAAAGGGAACATGATATGAAAAAAGTCGGCTGATGTCGTTTCATTTTGACCAAACACACACACACACACATATATAAATTTTCGATATAAAATTCAGGACGTTTACTTACCGTACAGTCACACAACAACTCCGATCAATACGGAATTTGAAACCCGATAATAATTTAATATTACGGATCCAATGGAACTGGTTTCATCGAATTCCGAGACTGTGCCCCGGAAGGCTATTTTTAAATTCAGCTTAAACTTTAAAATTTTAAAACTGAACAAACCACTGTTAATTTCAATTTTACAACTTCTATTATTTTCAGTGTTATCAATATAAATTTTACGAACCTTCAAATTATTTTTAACAAGCTTAAAATTCCAGATTCAATATTTTACTCGGCTTCAAATTGTTTAATTCAATAATTCAATAATTTAATTATCAAATAAATTGTAATATTCGTTATTCAATTTAAAGTTGCCCTATTGAATACCTAAAATCAATTAAATATTTCGATTTTTAAATGCATGAAAATTCCGGATCGTCACAAAAGTGCTAGCTAATGAACCACGAAAACGAATATTCCACGGCTATTTTAAGTAAATGAAACCTTAAAGTGTAATGATAGGACAATATAGTCTAAATGTAATTTGCAGCTAAAACAATACATAAAACTAAGCTGGTCTACGTGTTAACATGCATTTCATTGTTTGGAAGTAATAGAAAAACAAAAACAACTTCTACGTACTCAGGTTCAGATCCTCAAAGTCACTTAACTTTGTAACTCTATTAGTAGCCTGCGTCATTCTCATACGACTTGTACCTGCCCTGCTACCTCAACAGACTCCATGACTCATTCGTCTTTCATGACGGCCTACGCTCCTTTCATCGGCATCTTCTTCATTCCTTTCGACTGAAACTACGTTGAATAAGTTTTCTAAACAGTGCTCGTACCATAAGCGCAACAATTACATTTTCTACACCACCGCCTCCAGCATCGCCTCCGTCTGTTGATTTCTCCGTGCAACAACTTTTTTGCTCAAAGTTCAAACAATATAGCTGTTTCACATAAATCACAAAGACGACATTTATTTTCTTCGATTTTGAGTAAATTTTAAGACTGGGTTACAAAAAGGATATTTCGTAGGATTTGTTTAGATCTGAGACGGCAGGTAGCTGTGTGATGAAGAATAACATAAAGTGATAGAGGCTTTGTGGTTACCGTTTTAAATATAAAATGGCAAATACTTTGTTGTTTCATTTGGCTACAATTTAGAGGAAAAGCCTAATTTGATGGTTGTGTTGTTTTCTTTTCTTCTAAGTAGAATGGTGGTTTGTTCAGTGAAAAATGGATGAAAAGCTGTAAGTGAACAGAACAATCTATGGCAATGGTCTAAAGATAATTGGATTTTCAACCGTTATATTGTTAAATAGTACGCTCTGATAACAAACATGAAAGCATCTCATCCTTCGATATCAATACTATAACGAAGATAATTGATCAGACATTTAAAGATGAAAAAGCTTTTTATCACATTGTTCTCCAACGGATGAATTAATTTTCAAATTTGATATACACCAAATAAAAAACAACATACAACTATTATCCACCTCCAAAATCCAAAACGTAATTTAACATGGTTCTCTCTCTTATAAATGATAGGTCATAACTTAATATATATTTAATACAGTAATGCTGCACTCAACTACTTATGCAAAGGCAACTGCCAATGCAAGCAAGTGGCAGTAAATGATCTGCATTGAAATCAAGGTTACAAGCTGTTACTATCTCTCTTTCCTTGCATATATGCGTGTGTCAATCGATCGGGTTCGGTTTGGATATTTAAAGTCCCGATCCAAACCCGATTACAATAATCAAAACCCAAGTCATCCGAGCCCGACCAGCCGGACTTTTCAAGCTCGCTGGGTAATGCCTGCATACCGAACTTATAATATTTATGTTAAAATTATACTTTAAGTTTACAAATTTTATAAAATGTATACACAAACAATATTAACGCACAACTTAGATGTTGATATAGCCGAGTTCACAACAAAAGTAAGTAAAAACGTTTATATACAAACATGTAAAATGATAAACAAACAACATAAACACTCATGTTTTGATACTAATACAAACTAATAATGGATCAGAAGCGGATCGAATAATAACCGGATCGGGCTTGGATCAGACTTGAGTACTTAGGGAAAAACTCATACCTGTTGTATTAACAGAGTGAGCTCGGGTTGGACTAGACCAAAACTCATACCACTGACTCAACTGATATTCAACCATAGTTATTTTTCCGTTTCATTTACTTTTAACATTCACTCTCATTTTTTGACAAAAGATGCATGTTACCTTCAAAACTTTTTTATGTATCACTTTTATTTCCATCTCAGTTTCTCTTTTTACACCGCATTCAGCTTTAAAAAATTATCACATCTAACATTTTTTTTCATTTCACATTTCATAACAAAAATATCTTTACTTATCTTAAACCACATTCAAATATGACGTGATTGGTTTACGAACCTCGCTCGATTCAAATTAAGTTATTATATAGACCTAGTTCGACGCTAATTATGTTATTATACAAATCTAATTCGGTTGGAACGAGCTTGGTACACAAAGCTTGTTTGGACAGAGTGATGATTTTACATAAACATCACTCTACGAAGTTTGCTTTTATAACTGTTTCTCTAACGTCATCTGTTGTGCTTTGAACATAAAGACAAATTTGAAATATTAAAAATTGATAAAGTACCGGGGTCTAAAAAAAGGAAAGCGGGATGCTGAATAGATACAGCCTTCACTTTAAATCCTGTACAACAAGTTTTTCAACATATATTCTTGTAAGACGGCGTAGCTGCGAAATCATATATAGTGTTTTGAACATCACAATGCTTCAACATGATAATAAATCGAATCAGGGTATGTATGTAATTTTGAAGTTCAATCAAAGTGTTTCTTATTCCTCAACTTGTTATCTAATATCAACTCTGTGACATATGTGCATTTAAGCTATTTTGATTCATTGCCTGTGAGATTCATGAACCTAAGTTAGAAAATGTGTTATAAACCCCATGCATTTTTTCCTTTCCTTTTTTATTTATTTATTTTTGGTATCCACCTAAATTATCACATTTGATTCGAATCGCCATAGAAATTTGGATTTGTACCGTATTTATTTCTTAGAAATTTGGATTTGTACTGTATTTATTTCTTTCTACATAACAATGGAAATATGGGATCGATCAATATTACAATTTACAAATCAACTTTGATACAACATCTTACCTCTAAAATTAAATGAAACTGCTGCGAAATGATGGGCTTCACTTGTCTTTAGTCCACTGCTCTACGACACATTCATATAGGAGGAGAACTTGCAGTTTTGATACATACCAGACATTTTATCATACCTTACAGATTCTTTGCAATTCTACCCTTTTTTTGGGGTTTAAAAAACAGGGAAAAAATAATAATACGAGCACCCAGTTTTTGTCAAGAAGACTTGGCAAATTCTTGCACAATAGTTCCATGTAAATTTTGAATTGAGAATAACAAAAAACAAAAGATAACCGGCATAAAAGTAGTCATGTAAATGTAGGTATAATTTGGGGTTAGAAAACCGAAAAGAAAAGAAAAGAAACAATTTCTATCATCTTTTATCGTAACAAATAATATAATCATGTAAAATCTCCTCATCTTTACACTGTACACCACAAAAGAACAAATTAGCAAAATCCACTTCCTTTCCTCCCTAATGGCAAATTATGTAAATATCCAAATAACATATGCCACTTATTCCAAAAATATACTAAACTTCAACCTCAAGAATTCTTTCCTGCTAAACACCCCCTACATTAAGCCCCAGAAAATTTCATAGATAAACGCAAATTACCTGATATTTACCATCATACCCCTACTAACCACCTGTAGAATGTGCCGAACCCACCATCTTCTTCCTCTAAATGCATATGCAAATTTCTCTCCAAATCCCAATTACTCTCACTGTAATTATCATTCAAACTATTGCTGTTATTTCCATTATCATTTCTCCTACTGCTCCGCCTCAGTGAAGAAAATGAAGAAGAAGCAGACGATGCCAGCCTATCTATATACTCCTTCAGCCAAGAGCTTCTCCCTCCAATCCCGGCCGCCACGTCATCACCTGGACCAGCAGGTCCTACATTGTGAATCTCCCTCTTCTGAATTCTGGAAACCACGGCGTCGATTTCCCCTTCCACCACGTACTCAAATGATGATCCGATGGAGTATGACTGGGATCTGACAGCGTCGGCAGCGGAAGAGGTGGATCGGAGACTGACGCTTCCGATCTCAACTTTGAAGGACTGAGAAGGCGACATGTGACGGATGGACGCACGGCAGAGGGGGCAGGTGAGATTGGAACTCAGCCAAGTGTCTATGCATTTGGAGTGAAACGCATGGCGGCAGGACGGGAGGAGGCGGAGCTCGTCGGAGGTCTGAAACGCTGAGAGGCAGACGGCGCAGTCAATGGAGGTGGATTTGTCCGATTTTGTGAGTTTTTTGAGCGAGGAGAGGGAGAAGATGGGGAGGGAGTGAATGACGGCGGTCGGATTGGGATCGGACGGCGAGGGAGGGGATGGTGAGGTGGAAGAAGGTGAGGGGAGGTTGTGGATGGACGGCGGAGATCTCGAGCGAGAAAGCACGCGGAGGAGGAGATGGATCGAGGAGGCAGCCACAATTGCTGCAGCGATTATGGCGGCAATGATTAAGAAGGATGGGCTGTACGACGAGTGATGTTCAGCAAAAGCTGCGGCGGAGTTAACGGGTAAGAGCGGCGGCTGAAAAAGGGGTGGAGGCGGAGGCATTTGTCAATCGATTTTTTTTTTGAAATAATTTTGTTAAAGTTGGGAAGAAAAATATTTGGAGAAGTTTTTGTTTCTTTTTTGGAGTGATGGCTCAATCTTAATGGCGGGCTTCCTTTTATGTTTCTTTACGTTTATTTTAATCTAGAATTAATTAATTAGCTTTATTTTGGAGGATATGTAGGTATGCTATTTAATATTTACGTCCTTATTTATATTAATTTTACGTCCTAAGTCCAAATGTGTAAATAACGTAACAATTGCAATTTTAGAGTTTTACAGGTAAATGAGAATTTTGAAAAGTTGACCTTATTAGAGTATGCATAAAAATAACGTAGAAGAGAATTTAAACACATGACATTAGCTTAGCTGGAATAATGATTAGTTGTTATATTTTACAGTAATTCAATTCCATGATGACCTATTGAGTTTGTTTCTTCTCGAGGTGATAAAGTAGAATGGTATTATGTTATCATTATATACGTACATACAACGATACATATGCTATTCACAGTACATATTTTATCATTAAACGCATCACAATAGGCTCGTGTGTAGTTCCTACATTGGCAACTTATGTATTTTCATCATTATAATCAAAGATTAATTGATACTTTAAAGAACTATATTTCTTTGTTATCGAACAAAAAGAAAGTGGTTTCTTGACAATTGAGAAAAAGCAACCAATACTTGCTTTGGATCAGCTATTAGATATTTATTTTGATTTATTGGACATAAAGTCGGAAAATTAATTTAAATCCGTAGATCTAAATTAACTGTCGTATAAATAAATACAATCAAATATAATTTTAGTTCAAAACGGGTTTTATTTTATTTTAGGGAAAATTGATTTTAGGCAAATTCTGTTTAAGCATGTAAAGTTGGCAAGTTGTCCTACAGAAATTTTGAAAAACCATTATACATGTGCTTTTACTAAGTATACTCAACTTATTGTTAAAAAATTTCATTTATACCATTACCCAGCAAACCTTCTTGTGAGAAAAAATTTTAATTCATTCATCATCACACCTAAGTTGTTCTACATATTATGCATTTTTACCACGTGATTTTCCTTTCAATCACTCAGTCGATCTTCTGCAAACCGTGCATTTTCAAATTAAAAAAAAGTATAAAATTCAAGTTTTACCTCTTCTAATTTCATTAAGTTAGTATTGTCATCTTCAAAATCTATCAATTCAAGCACAAGATTTGTGAATTACCTAAAATTATATTATTATGGTTTATCAAATAAAAGTAGTAGAAAAGGAAAAACAAGTTGGGAGGTAAGAAGATTGATGAATAACATACAGGGAATATTGTTCTAATTTTATTATTATTTTGGGGCGCTACTTAACAACTTACGAGTTTAAATAATATTAGCCATGTTTTTAAACATGCGACCAAGTTGGTTATTTATCAAACACTTTTATGTCTATTTTATTGTTCTCTAAGCTATGAAAGCTACCTATGACAATCTATACTTATTATTAACTAAGAAATATGTACTTAGTTAAACATGGAAGCTGTGTTGAAGGACAAATTTTGATTAAATCATAGTGACAAGGGGGGCAACAATTATTTTTATAGTGTCAAGAACAAACTTTCGATAACCATATACCAGAAAACCAATTAACATTTGAAGATCACGTTTCTTTTACGCATAGATTTAAATGTTTTCTATTATTTTCACGAAGGTTGCACGAATGGTTTTGACGATGGTGCAACGGGGCTTAGTGGTGATGTGGATCAGGATTGACAACGATGGAGGCTGTTATATGGTGATGGATGAAGTTCTCTTGATGGTAATGAAGAAGGAGATGGTGATGGAGATCAAAATGGCGATGATGAGGTTGGAGTTGTGGTGGCAGTTAAGATGGATAAGAGCAGCGATTTGGTCGGTGGTGGAGCATTTTGATAGAGGAGTTGCGTCGATATATATACACATATACACATATATACACATATACATATATACATACATATATGTATGTATGTGTTTGTGTGGGTGTGTCGGCTTATAGTGTTACCTCATGGTAATTTATTATGAACTGAAATTTTCTAAAAACAATATCTTTATTATACTTTTTTATTTGTGTTTTAATCTGTAATATATTTTTTCATTATAGAATTGTATTGGTTTATATGAAGTTACGTGTTTGTTGAGTTTGTGTAAGCGAGTATTATCTAATATTTTTGTGGTTCGCATTATATTTATAATGCAACTTGTAAATAGCAGCCGAAGAAAAAGTTGTTACAGTGCTCTATTGTTTAGCATTTCAACATATAGTTTCGAATAGAATTGTGATTAATTATTATACTGGTACGAACTCGTGTTACGCACATGGCGTTTTCTAACTATAGTATAACACATTACATACTCAAAACAAATTATATGTATACAGATCATTAGAACATTGTGAAAAATATTTAGGCCTTCAGTGTTGATATCAATTTATGTTCTGAATACACATTTTCTACGAGTTGGCTATAAAACTAAAAATTCAAATTAACTTTATTAAAAGGAAAATTAATTTTATAAACAGGACTATAATTGCACTATAGAGTGGAAATTTTAATGTTAGGATGGAGTAAATTAATATACCTTAATGGCATAAAAGATAAAACCATATAAAGATAAAAACATAACAATCAAAATGTAGATCTATTGAACTTTGTTCTTAAATAGGTTAAATGTTTATACCATAGATATAAAAAAAATGAGTATAGATTTACAGTTACAATAACAATATATAAAAAAATTCACAGTTAACATGAAGTAGTAAAATATTTAATTTCATCATCTTGAGTTATAGTAACATCAGACGGATAAAAGGGGGTAACCATTAGAAAAATGAGATGTATGATAATCTTCTTTCATCAAATCAGCTTCATTCCCCTCTTTCCTTTGTCTCTTTAAAGCTTTAATGATTCCCTTTCATTAAGTAGCATCGAATTTATTCTCATCTCCATTTTCTAGACAATGAGAATAGATAGTTGATGGCCTATCACTTAATAATAATGTGGATTCTAAGGGAATGATTTCCATTATTTGGTTGAAAAGACTTTTGAAAAATATAAACATACCACAAATAGCCAAACTTGTATACTCCCCTCCGTTATTTTCCAACATTTATAGAAATAATAATGTTTTAAAGAAGTAAAACTTCCCGCTAACATTTCAACAAAATAGTTCACAAATTTTAGTTTACAAAAAATTCGGATATTAAATTTAAACAAAAATACCTTAATTTCAATACTTTCATTGTAAATTCCTTTATGGATATTCAAAATTATTTAAAAGATCTTAAAAATCATATATTTATCATTTAGGAAAATAATCTAGAAAACTTTGTTAACAAATATCGCTAGCAAAATGACAATTTAGGAAAATTATTGATAGGAAATAATTATTATTACAATAGCTATAGATGTAAAGAAATAGTTCCAATAAAATTCGCATATTTTATCTTGAGTCGATAATTAATTAAGAATCGATTGGTAAGTGGAAAAGTTGAAATTTTAATTTATTTTGACAAACCCAATAATGTTATTTTTAAAGTACATTCCTAATGATAGATACAAGTAATAGTGGAACTTTGTGATGCATCATTACTTTTAATTATTTTATAAACTGCATCCCTCCCAATTTTATATTATGTTTTACATCTCACTTTCTATTTTTTAGGTTTGTCTTTTCAATTTTACCCCTGTATCTATACCTAATTTCAATTTAGCGACTTCCTACTCTATATCCAATTTCGACTTCGTATTTTCCTTCTGATAATTTCGACTTCCAATTTCTTTGGAATTTTCGTTTGAATTTCTGTAATGTAATTTCGTTCGAATTAAAGTGTCTTCAGTTTTTGTGCATAAATCTCGAGCTTTTATTGGCATCTTCAGTTTTTCTTCATCTTGATCATTTTTTGTTACATCTCAAATAGTTTTTGCTACATCTCGATCTGCTTTATCTTTTCGTCTTCTTCTATTCTATGTTAAAAATGCGAGTTTGAGGTTAGTTTTTTATGTCATGGTTATTTTTGTTTGTTTAATTTTTATTAGCATCATATTGAATTAAATTTTGTTCATTTTTTGTACCTATAATTTGTTATCGATTATGTTGTTATTTCTATAGTTGAACTTTGTTATTGTTATATACGATATAAAGCAAATTATTTGTACAATATATACTGCCTCTATTGAATTTACTACATTTATTTTTGTTATCATTGTAATTGGTTATAATGCTCATGTTGTTATTGTTATATTTCAAGTATGCTGCTGTTATTGATTTATATGATATTAATGGGATATGGCAATGATGCCTTATGCATGACATTATTGTTATGGAAAATATTTTTCAGGTAAATATTTGCCATAACAATATTCGTTTGGCAAATATTTGTTATGGTAGTTTTTTTTTCTATTTTTATTTCGTAGTACTTTCATTCCAATATTATGGGTTTTTTCAGGTCAGATTCTGTTGATGTTCTTGTCCTTTTTCTGTTGGGTAATGATACTTATAATAGGCGTCTTAGTTTGAGTAATTGTGTGTTAAGATTGAGAAATGATATTTGTGGACGTTGGCCTGAATTAACACCAAGTTCCATTAAATTGGTTTATGAAAGAGATGACAAGAAAAAATTATTGAAACTAAATCAGATTGGCATAGTATATTGTTGCTTATTTCTCATATTCATGATGATTTTCTATGTGTTTCGGTTATGTCTAAGCAGTGTAAAAGTATTTCGGCTGATGTTGGTTCTTGTAGTTCTTCACTTATTGGTTCTTTTGGTAAATGTGGCTCATCTACTTCTTTAATATTTTGTTATTTGGTTGATGTTGGTTGTACACTGAAATGGATGTTAAAAAATGATTCTAACAATCCAGTATTTATTAGTTTTGGTTAAAGATTTGTTGATGGTATTGAGGAGTTTCGATTGTATCTTATGATATACTAAAAGATAGTGCGGGTTAATGATCTTAAGGCTAATTTAACACCAGAGGGGGGGATGAATAGTGTTTAATGGATTCTAAGACTTATATGAACTAATTTAAAAATTATGATATAAACAAATGCAGAACTTAATCACAGAATAATCACAGAATCAAACACAGATGCAGAAAGTAAATAAAAAGCAGTAAAAGGAAAGAATACACCGGATTTTATACTACCCTACATCCAGTCCTGTACCAAGGCAAACATTTCATACAGATTTTTATTATACCAATGTCGAGATTACAATCCTCAATTTCTAAAGGCCTTGAGGTACCCTACTGTCTCACGAGTCCGAGGCAAACTCTCTTGATTTACGGGACACAAGATCACCCAATTGATTTTCAAGCACAACCACACCTAATAGAGAGGCTCGATAAACTTTTGACTACAAATTGATCCTATAACTCTGAATAGCATTTTGACCTTCGAGAGAGGGCAGAGATCAAACAAGAATGAGATTCTAATTTGATTCAGTTGGGAATTCGACAGAATTTCGACATGATCTTAAAAATATGAAAATTTTAGAATATGGATTTGTGGAGAAGGAGTAAAGAAAATAAGATATTAGTTAGTTAAAAAATTCGGTTGTGAAGGCTATTTATAAAGCACTAACGGTCATGACCATTCGTGAAGAGTTTTAAACGAATAGACATTTCTTTTGAAAATTGAGATTTTTGAATTTAACGGCTACCTTGTCGACATGGGGTATCCCATGATGTCGACATCCCTAATTAAAAAAATGTAAAATTTGTTATAAAAATGAACTTTAAAATAAGAGTTTATTAAAAAATAAAATCAAATAATATTTTAATGCTAAAACATCTTTTTAAAAATCATTTGAAAAGATAATTTTTAAGGCTAAAATATTTTGAAAATAGTTTTGAAAATCATTTTGAAAAACCATTTTGAAGTAGTTTTGCAACTTCTTCCTGCAGAATAACTCATCACATCAGGACTCGAGAACTTGTACGAAATCAGGATGTTCGTGGGTTTTTAAGCCACTTGTCGTAGGTTTGTAAGCTACTTGTCGTGGGTTTGTAAGCCACTAAGAAGGTAGAAATGGGTTCCATCCCAAATGAAATTCGGAATGAAGATTTCCATGCTATTATGAAGTTTTAACAAAAACTAGACACATATCTTGAAATCTTGATCTTGATACTCATGAGTCTTCAAAGTTGATTTCTTCATTCTTGGTCTTTATACTGTACAGTCTTCAATAATCAGTAGCTACCTTATATTTATCCTACATATTAACATTCATATATATATATATATATATATATATCTAGACAATAGTGCTAGTATATAGATTAAAATAAAATAAGTTACAAAAGTTGTTGTCATGAAAACCACTATTTCCAGTTTATAACAATCTCCCACTTTTTGATGATGACAACCTTATAAAATATACTTACCACTTCGATCATACCATAACTCCCCCTTACACCAACAACTCCCCCTTACTTCAAGCCTATTATTTTATATAACTTCTCCCCCTTTGTCATCAACAAAAAATAACCTATAAACCTTGAACTTAATAAAAAACAAAAATATGACATAAGAATAATAACATATTAAATGTAGCGCCCTAAGTTAAATAGAATTCAAGATCTTATACACAAAAGATTATTTTTAGGAGAACATTAATTAAGATAACAATTATATACAAATTAACAAACCAATATACAATGAAGAAAACGAAAAAAGGCCTAACGAGGACCCTTAACTATTGGTGATTTATAGACCAAACAATTTGGATAGTGGAGACAAAATTTTCCACTTTGTTCGACCAAGTTCCCATTAGCGTCAAAAAGGACCTCTCCAACACAAATCACGTCATCGTCTTCGTCTATACGAACATCCGAATTGGCAGAGGATGTTCTTCTTCTTGATCTTCTTGTGGTTCTTCTAGAGGCTCTTCTTCTTCAGGATCCATGGCTTGTGATGATTCTTCGATGACAATGGGATCGGCATGGTTATCCATAAGAAAGTTTGTAAATTCCTAAGGATTCTGCCTTGCCTATCTTGTTCTTTTGCCATTCGCAGTTGACTCACTTGAATCTCTGTCATCATTTGAAGCAAATCTTTCATCTTCTCTTGTAGTTTGATGACTCGTATGTGTGTGGAACGTTGAAAAGGACCAGAATGAGGTGAAGTGGGCGAAGAAGGTTCATTATTAGAAGAGGAAGCATTAATTTACTGTTTCAGAAGTTTATTACAGAGAATAGAACAGAGAAAAGGAGTAAAAGTCAAAATATATAAATATATAACTTAATAACTAATTTTAGAGGGAAATTTAAATTTGAAAATTTTGGCATGTATGTCGACATAGGGGGATGGGTCATGTCAACATTCCTAGTTCAATTTTTGAGAAATTTTTATTTAACTATACTGGTATTATTTATAATTTATATTTTAGTTAATGAACATGTACCTAATTCTCTTCTGAATTTAGTAAAGTTTTGTTCATTTAATGGTTTTATTAGTATATCAGTAATTTGTTTTTCAGTATTAATATATTCAAGAGTTATGACTTCTTTACTTATATTATGTATGAGAAAATGATGTCTAATATCAATATATTTTGTTCTAGCATGATGAGTTGGATTTTTAGATAGATTTATTGCACTAGTATTATCACAATAAATTGGTGATTTAGTTATAGTTAATCCAAAATCTTTTAAAGTTTGTTGCATATATATAACTTAAGAACAAGTCAAAGCAGCAGATATATATTCTGCTTCAGTTGTTGACAAGGATACAGTGTTTTGCTTCTTACTAAACCAGGAAACAAGAGAATGTCCTAGAAAGTGACAAATTCCACTTGTACTTTTTCGGTCTGATATACAACCAGCGTAATCAACATCACAATATGAAATTAATCAAATACATCATTTTTAGGGTAAACTAAACCATAATCTAAAGTATGTTTTACAAATCTTAAAATTCTTTTAACAACTTTTAAGTGAGTTTCTTTAGGTTAAGATCGATATCTTGCACAAAGACAAACACTATGCATGATGTCAGGACGACTTTCTGTTATATAAAGCAGTGAAAATCATTCCCCTATATAATTTTTGATCAACGTCTTTTGATTTATCTTCTTTACTTAAAGCTACATTAGTTGTCATTGGAGTTGGTTTTCCACCAAAAGTGGTCAATCTAAATTTATTAATTAAATCATTAGCATATTTTTCTTGACTAATGAAAATTGTTTGTTTTGAAGTCCTAAGAAGAAACTTAGTTCTTCCATATGACTCATTTCAAATTCTTTAGTCATTATATCTGAAAATCCTTTATTCATTATATTATTAGTTGATCCAAATATTATGTCATCTACATATATTTGTACTAATTGAAGATCATTTTTGTTTCTTTTAATAAAAAGAGTTGTGTCAATTTTACCAATTTCAAAACCAGATTGTAGAAAATAAGATCTTTGTCTTTCATACCAGGCTCCAGGAGCTTGTTTCAGACCATATAAAGCTTTCTTTAATTTATATACATGATTTGGAAATTTATTATCTTTAAAAAGTGGAGGTTGTTCAACATAAACATCTTCTTTTACAAAAGCATTTAGAAAAGCACTTTTAACATCCATTTGATATAACTTGAAATTTTTGTAGTTTGCAAAAGCAAGTAGAATCCTGATAGGTTCTAGTCTTGTTACAGGTGCAAAGGTTTCGTCATAATCAATTCCTTCTTCTTGACAATAACCTTGCGCGACTAAACGAGTTTTATATCCCACGACCTCACCAAGTTCATTCATTTTATTTTTATAAACCCATTTTGTTCCAATTATACTTTTATCCTCAGGTTTAGGAACAAGTTTCCAAACATCATTTCTGGTGAACTGATTCAATTCTTCTTGCATAACAAGAATCCATGAATCGTCAGATGATGCTTCCTTTGGACTTTTAGGTTTAATAAATGATATAAAAGCTACATTACTCATCCTATTTAGTTGATTTCTTGTTTTAACTATAGATTCAATATTTCCTAGTATATTTTCTACAGGATGATCTTTTAATAGCCTAATTCTTTTATTAGGTTGAATAATTTCACAATTACTTTCATTAGGTTCATTATTTAAAGTTAACAAATCTTCTTCATCTTCAATTTGTGCAGTATCTTTAAAATTTTCATCAAAAGATACATGCATTGTTTCTTCAATAGTGTTAGTTCTTAAATTATAAACTCTAAATGCTTTACTTCTATTAGAATATCCGATAAAGATACCTTTTTGGATTTAGGTTCAAATTTATCTTAATTATCTTTTGTATTAAGAATAAAACACTTACTACCAAAAACTTTAAAATTAGCTACTATAGGTTTCTTATTGTAAAGTAACTCATATGGTGTTTTATTAGTTAATGGTCTAATTAAAATCCTACTTAATATATCACAAGCTGTAGCGACTGCTTCAGCCAAAAGATTTAGGTAAGTTACTATCAGAAAGCATTGTTCTAGCACACTCTTGAATCGTTTTATTCTTATGTTCTACCACTCCGTGTTGTTATGGAGTTCTTGGAAAAGAGAAATTATGAGTAATTCCTTTTTAATTATAGAAATTCTCAAAATTTTCATTTTCAAATTCTCCACTGTGATCACTACGAATAGTTTTTATTTTTAAAGAAAGTTGACTTTAAATTCTTTTAGCAAAATTCTTAAATAATTCAAATGCATCACTTTTAAGTTTAAGAAAAAATTTCCAAGTATATCTAGAGTAATCAACTATAATTACAAAACATATTTATTGTGATTAATTGATTGAACTTAGGATAGACCAAATAAATCTAAGTGAAGTAATTCTAGAGGTTTAGAAGTAGAAATCATTTATTTTAATTTAAATGAACTTTTCTTAAGTTTTCCTAATTGGCAAGCATCACTTATACTATCTACTTTAAAGTTTAACTTAGGAAGACCTCTAACTAAGTCAAGTTTTGATAACCTAGATAACAGTTTGAAATTTAAATGACCAAATCTTTTATGCCAAATCCAAGGGTCACTTGTATTAGCCAAAAGACATAAGTTATCATTTGAAACTTTCATACTAAGGATGTTAATGTTTTTCTTCCTAATTCCTTCAAAGATAATATTTGATTTATTATCTTCTATGTGACGCTTATCTTTTCCAAATTTAATTTTAAATCCTTTGTGACATAGTTGACTTACACTAAGAAAATTATGTTTTAAATTCCTAACTAGCAAAACATCAGAAATAAGAGGAGTTTTAGAATTACCGACATTGCTGATGCCAATCACATATCCTTTTGAGTTATCTCCATAGCTGACCAATCACCATCTTGATATATAATGTCATTGAGTATCTTAGGATTTTCAGTCATATTCCTTGAACATCCTCTATCAAGTATCCATTTATCTTTCTCAATTTGCACAGTTTGTCCATTGGTTGTTGATTCTTCAAAAGCTATATAACATGTCTATTCCTGCATAACAAACCAATTCGGTAGATAACTTGATTTTTCATAAAAACTATATGCAGACTTATGATACTTTCATGAAATGCATAAATTCAAACTAGCATTAATAAAATTTCCTAAAAATGCCATTATTAACATTTCAAGTTTCAGATTATGAAAACTATGAAAACCTGCGCTCTGATACCAATTGAAAGGTAGTGCGGATTAAGGATCTTAAGGCTAATTTAACACTAGAGGGGGGGAGTGAATAGTATTTAATGGATTCTAAGACTTATATGAACTAATTTAAAAATTATAATATAAACATATGCAGTACTTAATCACAGAGCAATCATTGAATCAAACACAGATGTAGAAAGTAAATAAAAAGCAGTAAAAGGAAAGAACACATTGGATTTTATACTGGTTCGGAGTTACCATACATCCAGTCCTATACCAAGAAAAACACCTCATGTAGATTTTTATTACACCAATGTCGAGATTACAATCCTCAATTTCTAAAGGCAATGAGGTACCCTCCTGTCTCACGAGTCCGTGGCAAACTCTCTTGATTTACGGGACACAAGATCACCCAATTGATTTCTAGGCACAACACACCTTATAGAGAGACTCGATAAACTTTTGATTACAAATTGATCCTATAACTCTGAATAACAGTTTGATTTTCGAGAAAGGGTAGAGAATCAAACAAGAATGAGATTCTAATTTGATTCACTTGAGAATTCGGCAGAATTTCGGCATGATCCTAAAAATACGAAAATTTTAGAATATGGATTTGTGGAGAAGGAGTGGAGAAAATAAGAAATTAATTGGTTAAAAAATTCATTTGTGAAGGCTATTTATAAAGTACCAACGATCATAACCATTCGTGAAGAGATTTAAACGAATAGACACTTCTTTTGAAAATTGAAACCTTCGAATTTAACAGCCACCATGTCAACATGGGGTATCCCATGATGTCGACATCCTTAGTTAAAAAAATGTAAAATTTGTTTTAAAAATGAAGTATAAAACAAGAGTTTATTAAAAAAACAAAGAATATTTTAATACTAAAACATCTCTTTGAAAATAATTTGAAAAGATAATTTTTAAGGCTAAGATATTTTGAAAACAGTTTTGAAAATCATTTTGAAAAACAATTTTGAAATAGTTTTGCAAGCTTCTTCCTGCAGAATATCTCATCACATCAGGACTCGAGAACTTGTACAAAACCAGGATGTTTGTGGGTTTGTAAGCCACTTGTCGTAGGTTTGTAAGCCACTTGTCGTAGGTTTGTAAGCTACTTGTCGTGGGTCTGTAAGCCAATAAGAAGGTAGAAATGGGTTCCATCCCAAATTAAATTCAGAATGAAGATTTCCGTGCTATTATGAATTTTTAACAAAAACTAGACACATATCTTGAAATCTTGATCTTGATACTCATGAGTCTTCAAACTTGATTTCTTCATTCTTGATCTTTATATTGTACAGTCTTCAGTAATCAATACCTGCCTTATATATATATCATGCATAATAACATTCATATATATATATATATATATATATATAGACAGTAGTGTTAGTATATAAGTTTAATAAAATAAGTTACAAAGGTTGTTGTCATCAAAACCACTATCCAGTTCCTAACATATACTATATTAAGAATGGCTATAAAGCTAATGCTATTAAATATGGTAAAGTGCGAGTTATAGCTATTTGTTCATAGGAAGGTGTACTTTTCGTATTTATGCTTCTCACAAGTTTAACCTACCAGGTTTTTTTTATATCAAAACTATGCAGCCTAATAATTCATGTAAAGCTAGGATTGTAGATGTCAACCATCTACCTGTTTCTAGCAAATTAGTTAAGAAGTGGGTTATTAATTTTACTTGTTCAAATCCTCTTATGAAAACGAAAGGCATCGTACATTTATTTTAGACCGAGTACAATATTATGTTAAATTACTATTTTGCTTATATGGAATAAAGATTGGCTTTGGAAGAAATCCATGGAATGATTTGCTTTCATATCATCATTTGAAATCTTTCTGTAAAGCCATGGCTAAGTGTAATCCTTGTAGTACTATTAAACTTCAAGGTGATTCGGTTAGTTACGAATTTGAGAGAGTTTTTATTCGGTTTGAAGCATGCAAATATGAGTTTGATTATTGTTGTCCTTTAGTTTATTTTTTGGATGAAACTTTTATGAGTGGCAGAGGACAAGGTTGTACTATGTCTGCTATGGTTAAAAATGGTAATCAAGGTATGATTTAGTTTCGAAAATTATAATATTATTGATTTGTATTTCATTTAATGAAATATTTGCAAGTCAAATATTTACCATATTTTTATAATAAATATTTAACATACCTGTGTTGTTTCATTTTGTTCATTATATGTGTTTATTTTGTTATTTTATTTGTTATATTAGTACAATAAATGATATTTTATTTACTTGGCAAATCTTTTTTGAAATGGTTTAACTTCTTGATTATATTTGATGATTTAGGTTGTTAAATATTTCAATGTCAAATATTTGTCATATTCTTATGAAAAATATTTAACATATCTTTGATGTTGTAGTTTGTATTATGTATTTATTTCTTTATTGATTATGTGACAAAAGTATTTTTATTTATTTTAGGTTTTTCCCATTGGTTTTTGGGATTGTATCTAGTGAAAATGAACCTAGTTGGTATTGATTTTTGATGAAGCTTAGGAAAATGTTATGTGATGATGATCATTATTTTACCTTTATATCCGATCAACATCTTCGTCTTTTGCTTGTTGTTTTTTGAGTTTTTCCAGATTCAGCTCATGTTCTTATTACTATCATTTGAAGATTTTTTTTTTAAAAAGGCGTCCTCAAGGTAAAAATAAATGGATTATTTCATTATTTTATTGAGTTGCTAATGCTGCTATAGTAGATGCATTTAATCAAGCTTGTTTGAGTTTAAAAATGCTAACGGGTTGAAGTAGAAAATTTCTTGCATGGTTTGCCTTTTGAAAAGTTTGCTAATGCTTTTTTTATTGGTAATTAATATGGAAAAAAAGTTCTAATTGTGCGGAAAGTTTTAATCACTGGATTTTAGAGGAAAAATATTTACCTGTCACTGCATGTTTAGATAGAATTCATTTGAAGCTCATGAAACCTATGTCTGATAGATGTGAGTTGAGTAAAAATTGAAATAGTCAATTGTGTCATGTTATGAAGAAGCATTTAAGAGATTTATACCTTGATGGTACTCAATGGAAAGTTGCTATATTTACTTTTGATGTTTATGAAGTTCAATCAACTTAATCTTATCATGCAGATTTGAGTATTCGATGATAAGTTGTAACTTATGGTGCATTAATGGATTTTCATGTGCTCGTGCTATTAAATGGATTCTTGCTTTTGATTTGGATTTTTATTCTTATATTGAGGACTATTTCAATGTGTACTTTTTTCGAGCACCTTATTTTATTCCGATTCATCAACTTGTTAATTTATGGAATATATTTTACCTGAAGATGTTAAAGTTCATCATCCTAAGAGAAGATATGGTGTAGGAAGGCCTCCTTCTGAACAGATAAAGTCTGTTGAGGTGAATAAGTACAAACACTGTAGTTTGTGTAAGAAATTACATCATAACAAAAGACCTTGTTTTTTAAGAAATAAAATGCAATTTTTATTTATTATCGGCTTTTCATTGTGAAGACTATTAATGTACTTTGATTTGTTGAACTAAATGTTTTTACTTATTTTTTGCTAAGTAGTGTAATTTAGTTTGTTTGGTTAATAACAGTCAGGCAATTAACAATTAGGCAAATATCTGCCTAAGTAATATTATCAAGCTAATATTTGCTAGTGGTATATTCAGAAGTTTCTGTTTGCTTGTTATACATATATCATGCATGTACATGTTTTTTCATTATAATATGTTATCCTAGTTGTTTTTTTGATGATAATTTTAGTTAGTCATTATTCTAATTTTGTTAAAAATAGTTATATTTTTGTACTTGATTGGAATGTGTATTTGGTTATCTTTTGCATCCATACATATATGATTATATTTTTTAATCTTGTTAGATTTTGCATTCATATTATTCTTATTACATTATGCACCAGTCAAATGTTTGTTGGGCAAATACTTGCCAAGCAATTGTTTGCCTCATAAATATTTGCTTCTTCTTTCATGATCATATTGCTTAACTGTTGTTATTTTATATACATGATTAGGTTTGGCATTTATAAATATTCGGTTGGCTTTTTCGTCCATACCTACCCAATTAGGTTTGGCATTCAACTAGCTTTTTCATCCATACGTACCCAAATGAGTTTTGCATTCGTCTAGCTTTTGCATCCATACGTACCCAATTGGGTCTTGCATTTTGTTGGCATTTGCATTTGGTAGTATGCTCGGTTAAACAATATATCTTAATTATAAATTGGTTTCTATATGACCCTGAGTGGTTTGGAATTCAGTTTGATTTTGCATTTATATGTACCCAATTAGGTTTGACATTCGGTTATCTTTTTCATTCATAAGCACCCGATTAGATTTAGCATTCAGCTAGCTTTTGCATCCATACATACCAGATTAGGTTTGGCATTCAACTAACTTTTGCATCCACATATACCTGATTAGGTTTGGCATTCAGTTAACTTTTGCATCCATACTTACCCGATTAGGTTTGGTATTCAGTTGACTTTTACATCCATATGTACCCGATTAGGTTTGACATACCGGTGGCTTTTGTATCCATATATACCCGATTAGGTTTGACATTCAGTTAACTTTTGTATCCATATGCATCCAATTAGGTTTGCATTCAGCTAACTTTTTCTTCCATACGTAGCCTATTAGGTTTGGCATTCGATCGGGTTGTGCATTCCATGGTATGCTCGGTTGTATAATTTATCATGGGTATAGATTGGTTTTCATATGTACCCAATTAGAACTAACATTTGGTTGGCTTTTGCATCCACATATACCCAATTAGGTTTGACATTCGATTGGATTTTATGTCCATATATGCCCGATTAGGTTTGGCATTTGATTGGCTTTTGCATCCATACATACCCGATTAGGTTTGGCATTCGGTTGACTTTTGCATTCCATGGTATGCTAGATTAAACAATGTATCATGGGTATTGATTGGTTTTCATATGTACCCAATTAGGTTTGACATTCGGTTGGTTTTTGCATCCATACATACCCGATTAGGTTTGACATTTAGTTTGCTTTTACATTCATATGTACCTGATTAGGTTTGGCATTCAGCTAGGTTTTGCATCCATATGTACCCAATTAGTTTTGGCACTCGGCTAGCTTTTGCATCCATTCTTATCCGATTGGGTTTTGCAATTGGTTGGCATTTGCATTCGATGGTATGCTTGGTTAAACAATATATCTCGATTGTAGATTAGTTTCTATATGTACCCGATTAGGTTCGGAGTTCAGTTTAATTTCTATCCATACGTACACGATTAGATTTGGTATCTGGTTAGTTTTTGCATTTATATGTACCCAATTTGGTTTGACATTTGGCTAGCTTTCGCATCCATATGTACCAGATTAGGTTTGGCATTTGCATTACCATTGTTCGGTTAAATAATGTATCTTGGTTATAGATTGGTTTCTATACGTAACCAATTAGGTTTGGCATATGATTGGCTTTTGCATTCTTACGTACCCGATTAGGTTTGGCATTGGGTTAGCTTTTGCTTCAATATGTACCCAATTCGGTTTGGCATTCGATTGGCTTTTACAACCATATGTACCGATTAGTTTTGGCATTCGGTTGGCTTTTGCATTTATTGGTATGCTTGGTTGAACAATATATCTAGGTTATGTACCCATAATCGAGCCCATAACCGAGCCCATAAACGAGCATATAACTGAGCCCGTAACCGTGTCCATAACCAAGTCCGTAATCGAGCTCATAACCAAGCGTACAACCGAGAACATAACCGATTAGGTTAGTCATTCGATTGGATTTTTCATCTTTACGTGCCCAATTTGGTTTGGCATGTGGTTAGCTTTTACATCCATACATACCTGATTAAGTTTGGAATTCGGTTGGCATTTGTATCCATACATACCCGATCAGTTGTGCATCTATTTAGTTTTTGCATTTGATTGTTTGTTTGGATAAACAATGTATTTCAATTATATATTTTTTCTTAGATATTCGATTAGACCATGTATTTTATTATGTTATGGAGTTGGCTATAGCCTTTGTTAACCAATATTATAATTTTTAATGTCATTACATCAACTGCTTGTGATATATTTTCCTGGATAAAAATTTGCCAGATATTTGAGTTTAGGTAGAGATTATACGGTGCTATACTGTATGAGAATAACAAAATTTTCTTTGAATAGATTATATTACATTTTAGATATAAAATACTATACATTACATCATATTAGAAGTATATGGCATTCGATATCCAACATAATTGAGTCAAACATAAAATTTATACATTACATTAACCACCTTTTCTATATAGGAAATTACAGTACAAACATGAAGTACTTTACAATATATTATGGTAAAAGTTTCTAACATTCATTCAATTGTGCTTTATAAATGTTCAATGTGCACAAGTAAGATTACGTACCTAACATCCTAAATTTATCATCCACATTTGATACGTTCAACAAGTTAGATAAATTATGGTCATTTAATAGAAATTGCCTGTGGCTGTGCAATCTTCAATACATTTGACGGTGTCGGGTTTTGATTTCCAGCCATGATTTTTGTCAGTGACGATCCCATATAGGATGTGAGATCTTAATTTTTGCATTTCTTTATCTTCATATAAATAAACCAGTTAACCCAAAAAATGGATCAACACCCTGGGTTGAGTGTGAAAGCATCGGCCCTGTTTCCCAAAGAAAATAATATAGAGAATAAATGTAAAAGAGCAGATATAGTAAAGATACAAGAAGATTTTTATAATGGTTCGGCTATTAATGAAGCCTACATCCACTTTATAGCTTTTAGTAGCTGACTGCTGTTACAAGATTGATTTGGATTACAATACGATTGAATCACCTAAGTTAGATCTAAATCACAAGTACTTGGAGGCAACCGAAGGATCTCCGTGACTCCTTTGTGACTATTATGTGGGAGAAGAAGAGTGAAGAATAGTAATGGCAGAGTTGTAGCAGCCAGTCCAGAGATCCCTTTCATGTTGTAGATGAGATGGTATTTATAGGGGTTGGAGAGCACTTGGGGGAGAGCCACTTTGCCAAAAGCCTAAAGTCGTCATGCAGAGGAAGCCCAAGAAGTTTGGAGGTTATCGGAGCAAACTATTTAGATAGGTACCGAACCGATTGGATTGGATCGGATCGATATCGATCCAAATCGTTAAGCGTTTTTCATGCTTCGACTATTTGGTTGCCTTTCTTACTTTGTTTGATGCTCTTCATGCGATTTAATTGCTTGTTGACTTGTTTTGATGATGATTCACATATGGGCTAGATTCAACTGTATTCTGAGTCAGATGAACCTTCACCCCTTAAGCTTAGATGTTTGAAATGCTACCAAACTTGTTAAGTGAGCTTAGTAGAGACATAAAGTCACAATGCAAAAGGAATGGAGCATATATGAGCAACTAATTTAGATTGGTACCGATCTAATTGGATCGGATCTGTGCCGTTCCAAAAAGTTCGTTTATTTTTATTCTAAACTCTTTGAAGAATCTTATCTTTCTTTCTTAGGCCTTCCGATTAAGTTTCAAGTTGTTCTGGCTTTGTTTGAATGTTCTAACTCCTTTTGAATTCAACTGGGTTAAAAACCCAATTAATACTACTTTTTCTTCTATTTGTATATCATTGGATAGATCTTACAAATATCACATAACAAATATTGCATAATCAATTATGCATTGGTTTCAGAATTTTTTTTAATGTTATCAAATTTGCCTTTATAAAATAAAATTTTATACTTATAAATAGTATTTTTGCTGTGGACGATTCACAAAGTTGCCTTGTTTGTCAAGAAATTCTGTTGGTTTTTCCCTTTTTTTGCATAAGTTAACTTTAGAACATCCATTATTTTGTCTCTCTATACAAATAATCAAGTCAACTAAGTGAACAAATATTTGCCACCAAGCAAATATTTTCCGGGTATATATATGCCACTAGTGTTATTAGTATATTTAAAATTTACCACTACTTTTGCTTGTTGTTTGTATCGGCGGTCGAAGTTTTTCCTTCTTGGTCTTTGGGAATCATTGTGTGTCCTAGTTTTGTCAACCGCATTAGCCTTCAACAGCGTAAAATGGTTTTTATGCTGTAGTGGTATCAATATTTTTTGCAATTCATTGCTTCTTCTTCCAACGCTTTGACTATCGAAGATTCATATGTTGGTTTGTAATCTTGAAGTATTGATACCTGTGATTACATATTAATTAGCTTTCAAAATTTCAAGTGACATTTACTTGCAATTTTAAGCATTTTGTACCGCTGCATAGGATTTAAGTATATGATGTCTTTGTGATTTGTCTTCAGTTTATTCTCCGAGTACCAGTCTATAACCTACATAGAAATTAGATTTTATATAATAGTTTTGTTATTTTCAGTTAATAATATTATATTGATTTGTATTCTCCTTCACCATGCTTGGAGTTTCCATTAAGTGCAATAAGTTTTCTGAACGATCATATATTCCTTGAAGTTTTTCTAAAAGTTAACAAGGACCCGACACTCGGCACTGTTCTTAACACCTTGAAAGTGGTCGATGCTCAGGAGCGCACGATTAAATTCTTGTTCACGTATGAGAATCTTCACCGATGTGGGATTTTACACCCTAGGAGATCCATTGAATTTGTTAGCACTCCTCCCACTCTAGAGCTTAAACCTGCTATGTTTCCTCTTTCCATGACTCTGTTGAAGATGATAACGATGAAGAAGGAAGTTGCCTATCCGATGGGTTGGAGAAGACCCATAAAGGGATCCAAATTCAAGTTGGGGTCGACAGTCCACCCAAAACGACATCGATTCCAGAAAAGAAAGAGGAAGAGTTTATTCAACGAAAGGGCAAGGCTCCGCTTATTGAAGAGAAGGAAGAAGGATAAATCGGCGAGGAGCATTCTCTAAATGAGGATGAAATAAATTAGGACACTGATGAGGGTGACGTCAAATTAGGTGACAAGACCTCGGAATTAAACCCTGGTCATGCACCCTCATCTTTTTTGAAAGAGCTTAATAAGGGAGATTTTCCTAAGATTGAGCATGTATCTAGCTCTCTACCACAAGGTGTTGACATTGATTTGGGAGACACGAGTAACATTTTTGGGAATATAGGTGACTTGATGGATGACTTTACTTCGAATGGGTTGCCTTCCCATTCTACTCAGATTATCCCTGTAGGAAGCAATGTTTTGACATTAGTTGGTGACCGATCGGGTTTGTGCATACTGCCGTGGTCGATAAATTGCAACACACACTTCACTAGGATCACACACTTCATATTATTTTTTTAGAATGTTTTGATTCATCAAACATCTTTTTCCTAAAGCCATTTTATCGCTTGCTGCAGGAATCATGTCTCATGACAGTTCATGCCAAATCTTATTCACCCTATTTCCATGCAATTCAGAGCGGTCTGGAGCAAGCTAAAGGGTGGGAAAAATTATGTATACAGTTGTCTACTGTTAACCTAGAACAACTACAGGAAATCCTCTCGTTTGAGTCCGAAAAGGATGAGTACGAGAAGCAGCTCGTAGATCGCAATGCGAAGATCAAGAGGCTAAAGAAAGAGAGAGATGATGCCTTCAAGAGGGAGAGAGTGCTTCTTTGCTTAATGATCTAAAAGAATCCACTGAACGAGCCGCAATCATATTTAGAAATGAGATAACGAAGTGTCATACGGATAAGGCGACTTTAAAATAAAAGTTGAGGATAAGAGGGACGATGGTTGAGATGAAGAAGAAAACCATCACCGAGCAGGCTTAAGAAATTGCCTCTCTTCATGAACAAGTTTCGAATTTGGATCCTGAGAAGAAACAGCTGGCGGTAGAAAAGGGTAACACGGATGCCATCTTTTCAGAGCTTCAAGATACCTTCACAAAGAAGATGGAAGGCTTAGATGCTACTATTTTGGCTTCTATGTCAACTCCATGTTGCATTAGGGGAGTCTTAGTTACTTGGGTCCATTATTCTCTCGTACGTTTGCCGTAGTCTAGGAAGAGATTCTGGCCCGATTTCAAGACATAGGTGGCGGATATACCTAAGAGGAGTCGGTTCAAGCATATCTGAACGAAGAGTCCCACCAAGCTTTAGGGGAGGGATAGAAAATCTTAAGACTGGAGAGGGAACGAGAAGCTATTGATGCCATGGCCGTCCGTAAGACCATAACCGGGCATTTTCCTTCAGGCCCTAGTGAGCCATCTTCACACCTTTGCGCTGATGAGGGGATCGTTTCTACTTCTGCTCTGATTATGCAGTTATCAAAAGAGGGCGATGCGAGGGCTTCGAAGTTGTGGTGCTTAAACAGACCCCCTAGTACGTAATTATTCTTATCTCTCCTATGTTTGAAGACTTTCAATTTACGCCGGATGAAATTGCCAAGATAACAACCCTTCATTCTGATATTATAGATCAACCCTTTTTCCTGTCGAGTTACCTCCTCCTTACGGTGTTGGATCTACTGCTATTCTGATCACATCAACTTCCATCTTCGCATCTAGTTCATAGCACGGTTCGCACTTCGAGCAAATTGTAGCAATATATGGTTTGGATGACCCCTCTATATCTCAAAAGAAGGGTTTGGAAGTTAATGACCCATGGGAGCAGGCGGATCAAGCAGCTAACTAGATAAAGTAGAGATCGAGCAGCAGATGGTAGCGGTGAAGAAAAAAAGGTTGAAGAGCAAAAAAGGTCGTCAAATATTTCTCACAAATCCTGTAAGCACAAAGGCAAAGGAGGGTTTGCAAGTGGCAATATTTCAGAAAGTGAGATCGCCTCCCAAGGGGAGAAGCTATAGAAGTTGTCAATCAGAGGTGAGAAGGGCGGCAAGAGAGGTAGTGACGAGAAGCTATGATCGTCCATGCATCTGTGAAGTGGAGCTTTTGCTTTTTGGTCGCTTTTGTACAAGTGCAGAGTCTGCACTTAGCATTTCTTCCTATTACGACAGTGGTGTTTGTATTTTCCTTTATTTGGCCAATATTGTGCGGGTACAGCGCCCACAGTTTGTTGTTGTACATGAAAAACATTACAAGTAATAAAACTGTTGGACTTTTGATTATAACTTCACTTGTCTACTTATCTACATTCTACGCGCTGTTGCCTCTTATACCACTATTTTTTTATGCAGCATGATTTTGTATATGTGAGCAGTAGTTGATATTTTTCCTAAACAGTTTTATTTAGTCCCGTAACTACTACTAAAGTTCTTCGTTTGGGGTAACAGAACTGTGAAATTTTTTCTACTTTGGTCGAGTGTTGGTGAGTGTGTGCCCCCTAGTTCACGTGGTTGTTTACTCCCAAAACTTGATACGAGACAGGGTTCCCCTTAAGGTCTTTCGAGTACCCCTAGTCGAATTTATACTACAACTCATATCTTTAAGAACTTTTGGTTTTATTTCCCCTATTTTAGATACCCATTTTGATTTCTGACTTGAGATATCCACGAAGCTTTTTTTAGTAGCCTTAGGGCGAGTGATTTACGCACTTAATAATTTTACTAAGTGACTGGTGATGCTAGAGCAACACCGGTAACTTGAAATACCGTTAAGTGATTCCATCGCAATGCGGACGTTCAGGCTATTATGCACACATGTCGCTCCTTGGAGTGTTATTTCCTTAGCTCCGAAGGCGGTGCGTACTTTTGTGACATAAAAGTTCCTCATCTTTGGATGCAATTTTGCTAATCTAAATAGTAGTATGCGGATTACAAAATGTGCATAGTGGGATCGAGGCTTCCTCGGTCATAGTTTTGCGAATCAAAAAACGATGCGCGGCTTACGAGTTGCGCGGCTTGGGGATCTGTGTCCGCTTGGATGTGATTTCCTGTCCTAGAGACGGTGCCCGGCCTACAAAATGCATGTTTTTGATCTGGACCTTCCCGGTGTCGCCGAAGCAACACCGATTCTTGGTAGGCAAGGATCGAGTTCCATCAATCTAACGGTTTGAGTCGATTTTCTTCCGTCGACTCAACCACTAGATGGGGCATGCTTGAGTGTGATTCCATTATTTCAAGCAGCGATCGGATCGTTTTGAGTCAGTTTGACTCTATCGACTCAGCTGATTACTTACGCAAACACGGTTCCATTGGTTCAGAAAGCACAACAATTTCATTGATCGAAATAATAGCTGGGCAGTTCTATGTATGTATAATGCCTCTGTTATCCTAGGATGGCTTATTTGCGTAAAATAGGAAATACATAAGATAGTCTTAGATAAAGTAACGTTGTAGTGATACTATTTTCCAAGCACAAGGAATTTGGGTTCCATCAAAGGTTGTTAGCTTGAATGTGCCATCCCCTAACTTCTGGCCAATCACATAGGGTCCTTCCCAGTTTAGTCCGATTGTTCCTGGTATAGGGTAGACCATTTGAGGATAAGGTCTACTACTTCGAAGGTACGGTTACCGACCTTAGAGTTGAAATGTCGTGAATCCCTTTTCTGGTGAGCGGCAGTCCTTAGCTCGGCTTCTTCCCACTTCTCATCGGCCATATCGAGCGATTCGGGAAGAAGCTGCTCGTTCTGCTGCTGATTGAAGTTTTGCCTTCGATGAGAAGGGACCGCTAGTTCGATTGGGATCATTACTTCTAAACCATATGCCAGGGTGAACAGAGAGTGACCAATTGCAGATTTTTATGTTTTTTGTAATCCTATAGTGAAAATGGAAGTCAATCAACCCAATTTCCTTTAGCTTCAGTTAGCCACTTTTTAATGGTGCACTCGATGATCTTATTTATTACCTCCTTCCTGTTTTGTTGTGGATGTGCAACAATGGAGAAGCTTTTCTCGATTCAGAAGCCTTTGCAAAAGTCTTTGAATTCAGCGCTTTCGAATTGAGTCCCATTATCCGTAACGATTTTTTATGGCCCTCCAAACCTACAAATAATGTTTTTAACGACAATGTTAACAACTTTCTTTATGCTAATTGTGACCAGTGGTTCCTCTTTGGCCCATTTGGTGAAGTAGTCAATAGTAACGATAGATGTACTTGGCTCCTACCTTAGCTACCAGCAATATACCAATCAAATCAATTCCCTCGATTGCGAATGTCCATGGGCTAATCATCTATGTTAGCTTTGCTAAAGGAGTTCTTTTGATCTTGTCGAATCTTCGTCATTGGTCACGCCATTTGGCATAATCCATTGCATCGCGGTTGACCGTTGGCCAAAAGTGCCCATACGAATAACTGTCTTTGCAAGGATTTGCCTCCCAATGTGACCTCCGCAGTCACCTTCATGAACTTCTCTAAGGATTTTCTTAGCTTCGCAATTGGTCGCATACCTGAGCAAAGGGGTAAAGAACCCCCTTAGGTAGAGTATTCCATCCTGTATTACTAACCGTAGTGCCTTTTGAAGGAGCCTTTTTTGTTTATTCCTATCCATGGGGAGTGTTCCTCTGAGCAGATAGTCCTTAGTCGGTCTCATCCATGTCTTTGGTTCTTCGGTCATTTTGAAAATCCAATCGATATCTACCTTGCCTATACTTGGGGCAATTCGAGTTTCAATTGGGACCAGTCCAATTGACTGAGCTTCTTTGGAGCTGGTGCCTTCATGTTTTGTTCCATCAGGATATGAGTTACGGTGTAATGCTCAACATTGTTTAGCAATTCCTGCACTTTGGATAGATACGGGGCGAGGTCCCATCCTTGGACTTGATATTCACCTCTCACCTGACAGACGACCAGTTGAGAGTCGCTATAGATATGTATGGACTTTATCCCTAGTTCCTTTACAACTTTTAGTCTGGCTAGAAATGCTTCATATTCCAGTTCATTGTTTGTTCCAGGGAATTCCAAGCATAAGGCGTTGCAAATGGATTGTCCTTTAGGAGTTTCGAGCATGACTCTTGCCCTCGAGCAAAAGTTTTTCGATGAACCATCATGAAAAAACTTCCAGTGTGTCTCTACATCTGGAGTTATTTCTTTTCGTTAGCTTGTATTGCAAACTCGGTAATGAAGTTTTCCAGTGTCTGCCTATTGATTGCCCTTCGAGGATGGTAAGTGATTTCATATTGACTCGATTCAATATTCATTTGATAAGCCACCCAAAGGTCTTAAGGCAGAACAAACCTGCTTCAAGGGTTGATCTTTTAGTACTTTAATCAGGTGCGCCTGGAAGTATGGTCGCAATTACCTGGATGTGATCAACATGCAATAGGCTAGTTTTTCCAGATTTGGATAGTTCTTCTCGGCTCTAGTGAGCCGTTTACTGATGTAATATACGGGTCGTTGGACCCTATCTTCTTCATGTACAAGCGCGACACTTAATGCATGGGACAAAACTGCTGAGTAGATAAACAAGTCTTTCCCATTCGTAGGCTTGGATAGGATTGGCGGAGTCTCCATATGCCGTAGCAGTTCTTCTAAGGCAGTCTGACTAGCCTGATTCCATTCGAAGTTCTTCTTTTCCTTCTTTAGCGCGTTTAAGAACGGTGTACATTTGTCAAATTCTTTTGAGATGAACCGGCTTAGCACTGCAACTTTTCCATTCAAGCTTTGTAACTATTTCTTGTTCCTTGATGCCATGACTTCTCATAAAGCAGTAATTTTTTTGAGATTAGCTTCGATGCCTCTGGCACTTACAATGAATCCTAGGAACATTCTAGAGGCAACCTTGAAGTGACATTTAAGTGGATTGAGTTTCATTCTATAATCATAGGGTATCTCGAACATTTCGGCAAGGTTGTCCAAGTGATTTGCGGCTATGTGTTGTTTAACTAACATATCATCTACATATACTTCCATAGTCTTTCCTGGTCTGATGTTTGAACATGGCATTCACTAGTCGTTGGTAAGTTGTCCCAGCATTTTTAAGCCGAATAGCATCACTTTGTAGTAGTATAATCCCAGATCAGTGATAAAACTGATATTTTCCTAGCATGGTTCATACATCATGATTTGGTACTATCCCAATTAAGCATCCATGAACGATAGCAATCATGTCCCGCTGTTCATTCCACAAGCTGGTTGATTCTAGGTAGTGGAAAGTTGTCCTTTGGGTAGGCTTTGTTTAGGTCTGAGTAGTCGATACTAGTTTGCCATTTTCCATTAGATTTCTTGACCAAGACCGGGTTGGATACCCATTTGGGGTAGGTTGCATCATGGTTATAGCCATTCGCCATTAGTTTTTCCACTTTTTCTCTTAGCACTTTGGATAGTTTGGGCCTTACACAGTGCCTCTTCTACTTCACTAGTGTATACTTGGGATTCATAGTGAGTGCATGGCATGCAATCTCCAGTGACACCTTGCACATATCAGAATGCGTCCAAGCGAATACATCCAGGTTGGCACGAAGAAATTTGATTATTGCATCTTGTTTTCAAGATGTGACCCTATTTTCAGGACCCGAGTTGGGTCATCCATATCTACTGGGATAGACATCGTCAATTCGGTCGGTGCTGCCCGATCCTCCCCTAAACTCTTCTTTCTAGGGTCCAAAGCCTTGTCGAATCGGCTATGGTCCCCAATCTAGGGGAGGCTCTATAGTTGCTATGCGGTAGGTTCACGAATGTGGAGAGTTCTTCCCACATTCTTCCTTTTTTCTTTTCTTCTAGACTTGCACAGTTTTACGATGTACCATTTCTAGCGACACTTTGGTCTCCTTTGATCACCCTAAATCCATTGTTTGTTGGAAATTTCATGATTAGGCACCACTGAGCTAAAGCAATTCTGAAAATGCCGAAGAAAGCTGGCTTAAGAAAGCATTATAGATGAACATTTCATTTACGATCACAGAGGTCCGAATGAGGATGACCTTTCGGTCGCCTTTCCCAAGTTCTATAGGAAAATCAATTGTTCTGATAGGTTTCTTAAGTTCATAGGCGAATCCCTGGATTTTTGTTCGACAAGCGGATACGTCTTTCATACTAATCTTCATCTGATCAAACGTGTGTATGAACAGGATATTGGTAGAGATGTCATTGTCCACCAATACTCATCGAACCATGGCTGGTACGATTCCCGCCATCATGACCATGGGGTCGAGGATCGGAGCTTCTATTCCTTTTATGTCTCGATTCTGGAATACTATATCATCATTTAGGGTTCTCTACAGCTTAGCAGGAGTTCCTTCTTCAACCGTGGAGCAAATATATTTTGGAACATGTTTTAATGAGCTTACGTATTGCTCTATTTCTCCCCAACTCTCTACGCGGGATGAGGTCCTTCAAATATTGTTCCGATGATGAGTCTTTGGTCGGTCTATTCGGATCCCTCTTCGTTTTTTCTAGCTTGGTTTCCCCGGTCTTTAGGAGCTTGGGGTACAGCAGGCTGGTCGGGATTTTGTGGTTTCCTCACACACTGTTGAATATTGTTTTCCCAATTCAGCTCTTCAATAGGGTTCTTTAGGTGTCGGCATTCATTTATGTTGCGACCATGTGTTTCATAGAAGCAACAGTACTTTTCGAAACACTTTTGCTATGTAGTCGCTTCCTTTTTAGATGGCTTCTATCCTCCGTTCCTCGTGTCACAAAGTAGATGTTTTCTGGAGATCATTGAGCATGGTGTAGTCTTCGGCGCTCAAACCTTTAAGTCACTTGTAACCTACGTTTCGCTTGTTTGAATTCTGGTTCTTCTTTTTCTAGTTTCCATCCTTCCTTGTGTTTCCTACCGTGATTTCGATGGTGTTTGCACCTTGGTTAGATCCCATGCTATTCTACCCAGCATTGGTTGGTTGTGGGTTAGAAGGTTTTCCTTCTAGCTCCTCCGCTTCTTCCAATCATAAGTACTGGCTTGCCTTTTGGTTAAAGTCCTTCAGAGTGGTAGTTTGTTTCATTTTGATCCATTTTCCTAATTTAATATCGGGGTGGATAGCACAGACCAAGGCCATGAAGAGCATATCTTCATTTGGGCATCACATCTTTTGGTTGTACCGTGTGAAGTCTAAATTGATTAAGGAATTTTGTTGCTAATTCATTGAAAGTGGAAATGGATTTTGGTAGGAGCCTGGTGAACCACATAAAAGCAATTCTCTTTAGGAAGATAGGAAAACATCTGCATTGAACAACATTTGACGCATTTCGAATCTCTAGTTCCATCGTAAGATGGAATAACGACATAGTAAATTTTTCAGGCACCGTTCATTCAAAATGTCATCAGTGAAGGGAGTCCAACTTGGAGCAGATTCCCATTCATCATCTCTCACATCCTTATTTTCATCCATCAAGTGCTTGATCTTATTCGCGATATATGTCTTTGATGTCCAGTAGTCCGTAGGTCGACTGTCAAGGACTATGCCAAGTGTTTGATTTGGCAAACAATCTTGGTAAGTGGGCAAAAGCCTAGGCTCTTTTATCGTTGGGAGAGCCACTCCCTTGGAGTTCCATTAGCTTGCGGTTGGTTGGGAAGGGGCAATCTGGGCCTCCAAGCTGGTATTGAGTGCATTAGCATTTTCTTCCAACTTGTTGTCGTCAAGTTGCTCACCATTTTAAGAGTCGGAGAGATCCACCGTTATATCTTCCCATGGGGTTTTCATCCCTAGATTCAAGTTTGTAGTAGGTTGTTTTGCAGTTGGCGGAGTGCTTGTGTTTCCTTCGACGATGATTCCTGGGCTCCATCCACCACTCTTTTCTGCTTCTGCTTTCCATTTCTTCTGTTTAGGCTAAAAACAGAAGAGTTTTCCTGCTCCATGGCAGCCATGGGTTCTGGTATGATTCTAGGAGCAACTAGTGATTGCAAGGTAAGGATGGCGTTTAAATTTTCCATTAGAGATTCTTGGCTATTCTCCATCTTTTGGTTGATTTTATCAACCATCTTATTCAATTCGCCTTTAGTGATGACATCGTGTTGGGTGGAAGAACCTGACACCTAATATCCTACGTTAACTCCATAATTTGGTTTGATTAATGGATTATTGGCATCATTGACTTCAACTTGCTGAGGATTGATCTCTTCTCCAACTATAACTGCTCCTATGGATCTTTTGGAAGCAGTTCTCTTTCTCCCCACAATTGAGTTCAAATCAAGGTGAAAATACTAAAATGTTAATCCAAAAAGTAAATCAACACCCTGGGTTGAGTGTGAAATCACCAGCCCTATTTCTCAGAGCAAACAATATAGAAAATAAATGTAAAATGGGCAGAAATAGTAAAGAGATAAGAAGATTTTTATTGCGGTTTGGCCGTTAATGAAGCCTACATACACTTTATGGCTTTTATTAGCTGATTGTTGCTACAAGATTGATTTGGTTTACAATATGATTGAATCACCTAGGTTAGATCTAAATCACAAGTAATTGGAGGAAACCTGAGGATCTCAGTTGCTCCTTTATGACTGTTGTGTGGGAGAAGAAAATCGAAGAATAGTAATGACAGAGTTGCAGCAGCCAGTCTAGAGACCTCTTTCATGTTGCGGATAGGATGGTATTTATAGGGGTAGTAGAGCGCTTGGGCCAGATTCACTTTGCCAAAAGCCTATAGTCGTCATGCAGTGGAATCCCAAGAAGTTTAGAGGTTATCGGAGCAAACTATTTGGATCACATCGGTATCGATCCAAATTGTTAAGAAAATTTGATGCTTCGACTACTTGGCTAGCTTTCCTACTTTGTTTGATGCTCTTCATGTGATTTTATAGCTTGTTGACTTTTTTTGATAATGATGCACCTCTGGGCTAGATTGAACTGTATTCTGAGTCAGATGAACATTCACCCCTTAAGCTTGGATGCTTGGAATGCCACCAAACTTGTTAAGTAAGCTTAGTAGAGGCACAGAGTCACAATGTAAAAGGAATGGGGCATATATAAGCAACTAATTCAAATCGATATTGGTTCGATTGGATCAAAGCGACGATGATTCAAAAAGTTTTCTTATTTTAGGCAAAACACTTTAAAGACTGTTATCTTTCTTTCATTGGCCTTTCGATCAAGTTTCGAGTCGTTTCGACTTAGCTTGAATGTTCTAACTCCTTTTGAATTCAACTGGGTTAAAAACCCTGTTAACACTACCTTTTCTTCTATTTATATATCATTGGATAGATCTTCCATATATGATCTAACAAATACTGCACAATCAATTCTGCATGAGCTTTAAACAAAAGTTTTTTAATGTTATCAAATTTACTTTTATAAATAAATTTTTGTACTTAAAAATAGTACTTTTGCTATGAACAATTCACAAAGTTGACTTATTTGTCATGAAATTCTTTTGGTTTTTTTCCCGTTGTTTGTATAAATAAACTTCAGAACATCCATTAATTTGTCTCTTTATAAAAAATAATCAAGTCAATTATGTGAATAGATATTTCCACCAGGCAAATATTTGCCAGTTATATATATGCCACGAGTAGTTATTAGTATATTTAAAATTTACCACTATTTTCTCTTGTTGTTTGTATGGGCAGTCAAAGTTTTCCCTTATTGTTCTTTAGGAATCATTGTGTGTCTAGGTTTTGCCAACCGCATTAACCTCCAATAGTGTATGATGATTTTTATAATGTAGTGGTACCAATACTTTTTTGCAATTCTTTGCTTCTTCTTCCAGCAGTTTGACTACCAAAGATTCATATGTTGGTTTGTAATATTGAAGTATTGATACTTATGATTACAAATTAATTAACTTTCAAATTTTTAAGTGATATTTACTTGCATTTTTAAGTATTTCATACCTCTACATAGGATTTTAAGTAGATGATGTCTTTGTGATTTGTCTTCAGTTTATCTCCGAGTATCAGTCTATAACCTACATAGAAATTAGATTTTATATATTAGTTTTGTTATTTTCAGTTGATAATATTATATTGATTTATCTACTGTAGAGTCAATGAATCTATTGAATAACATGTTAGAAATATTGACTTCTCTTATTTCAATGTCTTTGTCCGAGTTGTAGTACGCAACTTCCTGTTTTAATAATAGGTAAAGTACATTAGTATATATAGTAGTAAGTAAGTTAGAACTGTTCGGTATATATATTCCTGGCAAATAATTGACTGGAAAGTATTCGCCAGGCACATATTTGCTAGGCATACATGCATTTCTGTATGTTTTTTTTGGTATATTTGCATTTTATGTTTAATAAAATAAATTACCTATTTTCATCTGCTTCATAAAAGCATTAAGCTCATGAATCTATTCATATGTGGACCCATTTTCTTACAAGCTTCTTTTTTGAACAATACATTTACTTCTTCTTTTATTTTAGTCCTATCATGATTAGAATCTGTACTTTGATCTAATATATTTTTAGATTGAGGAGTTTTTCATCTGTTTTGTCAACGTTGCTTTGTTTAGATTTCTTTCGGTATTGTCTTTTTTCTGAGTTGGGTACTGGAAATTTGGATCTTTCTTCGTTCTTTCAAGTTTTTTTTACTATTTCTGAGATTGGAGATGGAGAAACTCATGTTTGTTTTCTTTTCGACCTTTTATCCTCATTTTCCAGCTTGATTTTGAAATCTACAGCCATTTTTTGTTGAATGTTTTCTAATTCCTTGGCTAATTTTTGGCTACTTTTTTGGTTCTGGCTTGAAGGTGTTAGTAAGAAGAATTTTGGGTAGTTCATCCCTGGTGTGCCTTTCTTTTTATCATCTGTTATAATTATATATAATATATGTCAAATATTCAAGATATAATATTTCATATAAAAAATGAATTTTATTCTCAAATATATACCTTCTGGTTTGTGTACTATTTTTTCTTGATGTCCTTCTGTTATCAAAGCTTCTTGGTGTGCTATGTTTGTTTTGTCTTGTCTTTCTTGAATTTCTACAATAAATTTAACATTAATGTTTGATTATTAACTGACATAAGGAAATATTTTATTTGTAATGAATATATTTGGTGAATTGTTTTTTTTTACATTTTGGGGAAATATTTCTATGGCAAATATTTGGCATAAAAATTTCATGTATTTGGATATTATATCTTTGAACACGACGATGTCACTTTTTCCTTTTATTTCGTCTTTTTGTACACCACCAAAATTTTCTTTATTCATCATCGGTTCTTCTGATTTTTCACCTGGTTTATCAAAAAAAATTCAGTTGTTAAATATTTAGTTTGCTAGCATATAGACGGAAAATATTTGTCAGGCTGAATTTTTTATAGTAATTTGTGAACATTTAATTTTTTCTGTGCTTTCTTTTTTTCTTTAGTACTCTCTTTTTCTTCATCGTTTTTTACTGTTCTTGTGATAGTTATTTAATATTGGTTGTCGTTTGGTCATCAGTGTCGTCATCATCTTTATCATTCTTGTCCTTTTCATCTTATTATTACCATCTTTAGTTTTCCTTTTCGTCACTTTTATTTTGATCAGCATCATCATCATTTTTACTTTCGTCACCATTCCCTTGCATTCCTCTACACCGTTAACCTCGTCGTTGTTTTCCTCTGCATCATCACCATCTTTACTTTCCTTAGCACCATTACCATCTTTATTATCATCACCTTCAGCTTTGCTTTCATCTACACCATCACCATTGCAACCTTTAGGTTCATTAGTACCATTACCATCTTTATCATCATCGCCATCTTTTTGCCCTTATCATCCCATCACATTCGCCATCTTTATCTTCATCAGGACCATCATCATCAATATCTTTACCTTCATCATTACTATCGCCATCTTTTGCCTTCATCAGTACCATCACCTTCAGCATCTTTATTTTCGTCAGCACCATGGCCATTTTTGCCTTCATCTTTATCATCTTCACCATGACCATCATTATTTTTACCTTCTTCATAAGCAATATCACTAGCAGTATCATTGGCTTCATCATCATTATAAGCATCATCATATTTTGTTTCATCATCGTTAATTCGATCGTTATCATCTTCATAATCATTATTATTATCTTCACCATCCTTTTCATTTTCTTCTTTTTCATTCATTTTTTTTTCAAATATTTGTTTTCTATTTTTAGAAGGTTGTTTTCATTTTTTAGAGCTACATTCTCTTTTTTCAGTTTCTTTATTTTTGATTTTATATCCACCAGTTATTTGTTAAAATTTTTTTATATTTTTGACCGACGACTGAATAGGTTATTTAGGGCATATTTTAACTCATCTTCCTTTCTTTGTCTTTTCTTCTTTTCTCTGCAAATTAGATGTTAATGTATTTCTTCGTCAACCCCAAAAGTGCAAAGGTGAGAGCCTTAGCTGGAGAGCCTAAGTTTGCCTCAATGAGTGTTGGCACAAGGTGACACTTTGTTGAGTTAAGGCTTAAGAGGAGTGACAAGAAGTTTAGGTTCATAGGAAAATAGTATGTAAGGCTTGGTGAAATCTTATATGCTTGAAATAGATCCATATCAGATATTTATATGATCAAAAAGAGAAATCAAGAATATGAGTACTTTTGGAATTCGAAGCAATCTTCGATTAGCAAATTATATATGCTTCGGAATTTGAAAGTAAGTCATAATTTGAGATATCTTGTCTTTATTCCTTACAATGTCGAACGTACAAAATTCCAATAGTGCAAGTGCTAGAATCGGCTATAAATCCCCATATTAATTACGATTATAAGTTTAAAAATGTAAGAAAGGAGATAAGAATGATTCATCTGTTCTTCAAAGCCCTTACGTCTGTATTTATTGAGGTGGAAAAGCGATATGCTTAGCAGCTTGACTTTGGCATCCTTCAGCGTCAATAACGTCGCATGTTGCCAGACCTTGATAACCTTTTGCATTGAAATGCTCTCAATTGGTTGTTGACGGCATCGGTCAGAAGCGACATTAAGCTTTAGCGAAAAGCGGCATTGATATAGATTGGTAAAGAACAACATAGCAATCTCCCCGGACATCGATGACTTTCGACATCAACATCGAATGTACAGCTGAATGGTATCTCCTAAGTGTTGTTGAAGTGCTGCACGACATTGAAATTCCTATAGTGGCGATATGGGCAATGATCTGCCTCAATAACAAATAGCGGCAGCAATGAGTGACGTTGATAGAAAGCGGCATCAATTTGGAGGGCGATAATGATAAAAAACGGCATCAATGAGATGTGATATAGGTCGTGTTAACATTCATTGATGGCTTACATTATTGACTACAGCCAACATTATTACTTCTTTGAAGGGAAGCGACATTGATTATTGGCGAAATCAATGACGTGCGACATTAATTAGTTCAGTATTATTTGAAAGACAATATTAGATGGTGGTAGTGTCAGAATACAAGCAGCATCAAAGAGACGTGACATCATTACTTTATGGTTTTGGTTATAGGTAATATCAGTGATGAGCGATGCTTATCTTGTTTTCACATGTGAAACATGGCGATGATAAGTTGCAACATCAATGAGTTGTAATATAGATGAGAGGCGGCATCAAAGAGAAGCGGCGTCAGTAATATGCCTTATCGATCATATGCGGTACTGAATGATATTGACAAAGCATGACATTACTTCAATGTTAAAAGGTGGTGCATATTCATGTCTCACGTTGCATATCTTCAAGGTTAATAATTGTGATAACATTTCTTCCTAATGTAGGGGAATCATTGACTTTTCAAGTCAATAATGTCGACATTAAGTTTGTCGCCTCTTAGTATTCCAACAAATCTGGCCATCCATTCAAATTGAATCATTGGAGTCCATTTCTTTTCTTTCCCTTCTATAAGTAAGCGAGTTTCTCTTTCATTCCTCTTTTATCTGGAATCTAGAAATCAAATTTTTAAAAGGAACCAAAAAATTTAGATTCTTAATTGTTCGATTCATCGTTCTGGTATGATATGTAATTCTAATTGTTCTATGTAATTCAAATTAAAATATTTGCATGAATCCACTTTTAGGGCTTTATCGACTTTGAATTGACATTTGGGGTTTAATGGTATAGTTTTCCCTTAATGCTGAAATTCTTCATTCAATAGTCTGTTCTGCTAAGATTGGTAAACAACAGGATCATCGGCTATACCGGATCTGTCCCACCCGAAATCTTCGAGAGTGTCAACAAGACGAGAGGATGTAAGATGCAATTCTTGTTTGTTAAGCGTTTCTCTAACATCAGAGGAACATTCTCTACTCTCGGTAAGCTTATTGTCACTTACGTCCCCTATTTGTCTATTATTATTTATTAATAAATGTTTTCTTTCAAATTTTGTTCCTAAAAGGCTGAGTTCTTCTAATCAGGAGATTGTGCGGTCATTGACCTGAGCGTCATATACTAAGGGGAACAGGCTTAAGTTGTTAACTCCAGCAAAATTACTCTAGTATTCCATTATTCTAGACCATCATAAAATTTTACGTGAGCCTCCAATGGCTAAATATAATGCGTGAGGAAAACAATCAATAGTTATGGAAAATCAAAATCCTTTACTTTGGTTCCCCAATTCAGCTCGAGATGCTTGGTAAGATATTATTGCATTTTATACAAAACCTCCTATGATATCCTCTTATGAGCTTTTCTTTCTAATTCAAGCTCATCTACTTTAGCTATCGCTTCTAAGAAGAAGGACATAACAAGTAATACTCTTCAAGAAAAGGAGAGTAATGATAGCAGTTCTGCCTTAAACCAAGCTCCCAAGTCTCAATCTTTCAAGGATGTCATCACTAGCTCATTCAAACCCATAAAAAGGGAAATAGGCGATAGCTCCAGTGCTGCCACATCTCATAGATAGAAGCCTAAATTCAGGGGCATACACTCCCCTATTATTATATATGAAGAACCATTCGTGGGTATCGGCTTAGGTCCTTGGGTCTTAAACATTAACACTCCTAGGGAAAAAGCCCAATAATTGAATGAAGATAGGTAGTCTTAGGGTCCACTTCTTCATATTACTTTTCCAAGTTCCCCTAGGGCTCTAAATCATCTTTGTGGGAAGTTTGGAATGTGTATTTCTTTAGAAGATCCACTTCCTTCCATGTATCAAACTCCATCCCCTATTAGTGTTTTTGATGACCTTATCCAGTTGGTCTTCCATTCTCCTTCCTTCGCTACTCTTAAGCCGCCGTAGTTCTCATCTTATTCACAATATTATCACTTTAATATCCATATGCAATTCTTATCGGTATATCTGTTCCCTGATTTAATTGTTCCAGGCTGTTAACCTTTTATATAATATTCTAATTCATACCTGTTATTCATTTCAAATAGCTAAGCATACGTTTCTTCTACAAGAGAATGCTGTAGGGACTTCTAATGAAGTGTCTAAACTTAAGGAACAAGTTTCTTAGCTCAATGATCATATAATTGACTTCTCAACTGCGAGAGACGAAGCTATAGCAAAGAAAGAAAAAATAGCTACCTCGCTCAAGGAAGTGGAAACTTCACTCACTAGAAAAATACCAGACAGATTTTAGATGATAAATTGAAGGCTCTAGAGATATAGCATGAGGAGGCTGGCATGAAGGAGAATGAATTTCTCAAGAAAAAGTTGCAAAAGAAAAAACTCTTTTGAACAAATCAACTAGCGTAATCAACGATGCGAAACAGAAGGTGTCCAATTTCCTTAGCACGACTCTTGATACTATAATTGAGAGTTCCTACAAAAAATCATTTTAATAGCATATGTCAACAACATTCATAAATTCCCAGAGTTGGACTTCCCTTCTCTTCCTTCAGCTTGGAATGAGAAATTTACAAAGAAATTTAAGCTATGCTAGATAAAACCTAGGCACATGGAAAGGAACCTTCCAAGTAGGAGGAATAGATTGATGCTAAGAAGCTGTTGTCCTTTGATGACCCTCCAGCGGATGAAGAAACAGATTCTGATGATGAGAGAGAGGGGATGACGATGAAGGCAAGGACGATGATAGTTACGATAACGATGGTCAAGACAATGAAGATAACGATAACATGATGGTAGTGATGGAAATGTTCCCACTGGATCACCAAATGAGAAAGATGTGCTGAGAAATGCTGGTCTAAATTTGGTAGCTCCTGGTGTGGATGCTACTAAAATTCCTGATTCTCCCACTAAAGATTCCCCTTAGAAAGAGAATCCCCCTCAGATTTGTAAATCCAAAGGGAAGGAACAGACTCCTTCATCTTCTATTCCACTCTCTCAGGTATGGATCTCTTTGCTTAAATGCCTTAAATTACCAAATAACTCTTAGTTAATACATTGATTATTTTAATTAAGGAGAAAACCAAAATATCATTATGATGTTATGCTTGAAAAGAAAACAAATGAAAATAGATCGATTGAACAGAGAGCTGGACAAACAACTGAAAGAGTATAATAAGTTGTGTGATAAATACAAGAATCTCACAGCCAACGCATCAAAATTAAGATTTTTCAAAGAGAGGCAGGTTGCTCCATGAATAAAGAAGGCATGCCTTCATCAGGAGAAACTCTTGGCGAAGAATGTAGAGCTAATGACCCTCTTAAAATGTAATTGATCATAGTAACGCCTTGGAAGAATTTCTCTACTAAGTTTACTCTATGGGCATTTTCCTCGACCATTCCTATTTAGGTGACAACTACAGGGGTTTACTTAGGTACTTCCATCATAGGTATTTGAACGAACATGGGTCTGATCCTCACCCCAGGCGTTATTGGAATCTCACGAAAGTTACTCCTATCCCTCTTTCTTCTTGATCTCTTTCCCATAAAAGGTTCAAATACAATAACAAGAGATTTATTTTCAAGTTTTATAAGGAATCAATATTATACTAGCCAAATGAATATATGATTGTAATGTATGACTCATGTAGTTTATAGTTTTGGCTATTTTTATTTCCTTGCTCTTAGTTTATTTTCCATGTAATATATAGATTAAAGGATCTCCAAATAGTCCTATTCCTATGGAATTTTTCAATAAATATGTCAAGCTATAGTGGGATTTTAAGGAGAAGTCTCTAATCCTCAGAACCTCTGAGTTAGCAAAACATTTATTTCTTAGAAATTTATAGGAAGTTTAGATGCGATTACCTCAACTTCATTTTGACTTTTTGGGCGAGGAAAAAGACAAATTTCTTAGCGAAATGCGGACTTATCATGGCAACTTGTTATATGGCCATATTAGCCCTCCGGCCGGGAAGTGGGATTGTCATCGGATCCCTCCTATTATTACTTTGGAAGGAATAAAAACTTCTTTCGACTCTATTTTTACTATATTAATTGGGTCATTTGAAAAGCCTAAAACTGCTATTTCAAAACTTTAAAAGTTAGCAAGAATTAGACTATGATGTGATCCATGTTTCCTTGTTGTTTGTAAACTTTTTTTGTTATTAATAAAAGAACTTGTTTTTCATACATTAATTCCTATTTTAATTATTATTAATAGGAAACCCGATTAGCGCACGAATCTAATCCTTCAAACGTTTTCTTGGGAGTGATTGAAATTAAAGATAGACTTCTTGCTGATATTTAAAAGAGGTGGTCTTCGCAAGATGCTTCAGCTTCACGATTTCCAAGTAATTTGAAGGCACAAGAATGGCATAGGAAATACTTTCTTCTAATGTTGACCTTTAAAGTCTAAAGGAAGGAATCTCTAGCTTGGAAGAAGAGATTAAGGAGAAGGATAAAGGAATCCCAGAGTTGAAAGAACGGATAGACTCAGCCTTATAATCCAAAACATAAACCGAGATTGATGTCAAAATGGCTAAATTACATAATGAATAAATGACCTCGAAGTGAAGTTATTGAAGAGCCAAGTATCTTGCCAATCCTTAGAACTCATAGTCATTGAAGGCGATTCCAGTCTTCTTACTCCTACTCCTAAAAGGTGACAAGATCTCAATCTTTTGTTAGTCAAGAATTTCCTACTTTATCAAATCCTCCTTTGGCTCTAAGTGATGGTGTAATCTCCAAATGGAGCAGACAAGTTAAATTCGAATGCATGCAATTTTCACTAATAAGTGGGACGAAAAAGTATCTCAACATCTCAATGAATATGAAAGCATAGTTCAAAAGCTTGAGCATAAGGAATATACTCTTAAATAAGAGATAGAAGAGTTAAAAAGCATGGTTCAAACATTGAGAGGAGCTAACAAGGCTCTCCAGCATGATTTGAAAACTCAAATTAGTTCAGTTGATGATGCAAATATTATTCGAAGGAAGGAAAAGAAATTCAAAGAGCTTTTTGAAGTGGCCCCACACCATATTATCGATCCTTTGATTGCCGAGGATTTGGACAGGACAGCACAGAGCCTTGAGCTTTGATAAAGACTTGCTTTAAACTGATTCTTCTTTTGTTTCATTTTTGTACCTATAACTCCATATATAATGCATTAGATCGTAAATGAACTTGTATTTGAATGTTACCTCAGATGTAAGGTATGTAGCCTTAAATCGAATAATGGTTCTTATTTGAAATCGCTTGGCGATTAATATCTTGCTTTCCTGCACTTTGAGCTTTTAATGGATACTCTACTCATTGAGAAAATTAAGAACCTTGCTAACCAAGCTTTTAGAACTTTATATAAGAATTTTCCTTTCCATTAACAAATATCCAGCAGCTCGTTTAGTAACAGAGATTCCCGTTAAATGAGTTCAAATCTGGATTAAGAGCTGATTCAGTGAAGCTCCATCATCAAAAAATCCTTCCGCTAATAATTTGAATGGAATCCCAGAGAACCATTCTGGTTACAGTGTGAGGAGAAGACCAGAAAACCCATTTGGTGATTAATGATGAGGACCAGAAAACCAATTTGGCAACACCTGTCTGGCAATAGTAATAAAAGACCAGAACACTTGTTTGGTAATAGTATTAAGAATATAACGCCCGTTTGGAATAATAGTAGAGGACCGAAAAATCCATCTGATAATAAAAAAACTAGAAAATACCTTTGGAATTAATAGGATAGAAGACCAAAAATTCTCTTTTGGCAACTAACAATTGTATTGGTTGAAGAGCACAAATGGTTCATATTCAATGGATCTTCCTCTAGGAGATTGATTGATCTGGAGCGCTACTTAGCTTTAATTTTGATTGACTTGTTTGGCACCATCTTAAGTGATGATCTTTACTTGGATCAGACCCCCTATCACCGTCTTAGGTGATGATTTAGGTCTTGTTGTCCGGTGTCTTTGGTAAGCTTCATCAAGTAGGACCAAAGACTTAGCCGACCTCCCTCTAAGAGGCACTTTAGTGAGACCTTTAATGATGGCACTAAAGGCTTAGTCTAATGCGTTAGTCATCTATATCAAGCTAAACCATAGACCTACCTGACCTTCCTCTAAGAGGTGCTTTAGCGAGGCCTTTGATGATGGTACTAAAGGCTTAGTCCGATGTGTTTGGTTAGTTATACCAAGCAGAATCATAGACTTACCCAATCTCCCTCTAGGAGATGCTTTAGTAAGACCTTTCATGATGACACTAAAGGCTTAGTCCGGTGTTTTGGACAGGCCAAAGGCTTACCCATCCTCCCTCTAGGAGGTGATCCAACAAGGCCGTGTAGATAGGGGTTGGAGGCTTGTAGATGCTCTGATTAGGCCTTTTCAGGCGGAACCAAAGGTTTACCTTAACCTCTCTCTAGGAGGTGCTTTGACTAGGCCATCTTGGTGGGGACAAAGGCTTTAGCCCCTTACTACCATCTTAGTCAGTGTTTAGGCTTTCCATTATTTGAGGAGAGTTTTAATCCTCAATCATGTAGATACTTTCATTTTGTTAAGAACTCTTTCTTTATTACTGACTTGTTCAATATCTTTGTACAAATCCGTCAAGCTTTCCTTGCTCCAAGAGATTATGGATTATCCCCTCCAAAATTTGACAGTGATTAGTGTCATGGCCGTTAAAGCGATGGTAACGACAATATAGCTCTCCGAGATCTTTTTATTCTTTGCTTGCTTCTTTTATGAAGGCCAATAGTTGAGCTTGTTTTTTTCAGGAAGTATATATTCTCGTAAGAGGTAGTAAGGGAGCAATTCTTAGAAAGCCATGATATCCAATTGGCTCTCTTATGCATGACGAGCTCTTTAACATCCATAATAAGTTTTCCTTTAAAGGAGTTTAGAGTTTCATTAGATTTTTGAGGGTGGTTAAGGGAATTTTCCCACCTTTCAGTGAATTGATCAAAGTCCTTTGTTATTCTTTTGAAAATGGTCCTATTTGCTTTGAGTTGAGTCTTTTTCCTCGTTTTCAAGAAGATGCTATCCATTTTGTGTTGCCTGCCCAAGGCAAAGATTAGTATTAGCCTCACATGAAAGGGATTCAAACTCCAATTTTTTGGATTGTGTGCAGTCGCTTGTCTTTTCTTCTCTTCCATAACTCATAATGCTATGAGCCTTAGCACTTATTCTTCATGAAATCGGGAATCATTAGTGATTTGGTAAGCTGGCTTAGTCATTTGAGGCTTGGAAGATTCTTGTTCAAAGAATTTAACATGATTAATTGGCATGACTAATCCAGAAATTAGTTAATGCGATTAAATGGTGTTAGGAATCAAAGATGGGCTAGCTTGGAATGGGATACGCTTGGTTGGTGCAAGACCTTTAAGCCCTAAATATGCAAGCTAGTGTAGTTCTACTTAGGGTTTCGACGAAGACGAAGGTTCATGCCTTCCTTCTAGAGTCAAAATGTTAACGAATTTCTTGTCAACCACAAAAGTACAAGGGTGAGAGAATTGGCTGATTGTGAAATTTAGAGAGCTAAGTTTAGCCTCAACGAGTGTTAGCATGAGGTAATACTTGGTTTAGTTAAGGCTTAAGAGGAGTGACAAGCAAGTTTAGGTTCATAGGGAAATCACATACAAGGCCAAGTGAAATCCTATATGCCTGAAATAAAGCCATATTTGACATTCATATGGTTAAAAGAGAAATCAAGAATACGATTAATTCTGGAATTTGAAGTTATCTTTGATTGGAAAATCATATATGCTTTGGAATTCGAAAGTAATTCATAGTTCGAGATAACTTGTCTTTATTCAATGCAGTGTCGAATGTACAAAAGTCCAATAGTGCAAGTGCTACACTCAGCTATAACTCCCCAAATCAATTTAGGTTTATAAAGTTTAAAAATGTGAGAAGAGAGATAAGAATTATTCGCTCCTAGGTCTGTATTTATAGGGGTGGAAAAGCGGCATGCCTAGAAGCTTGACTTCGGTGTTCATGTGTCCTTCGGCATCAGTAGCGCCGCATGGTGCCAGGCCTTGATAACCTTATGCATTGAAACACTTTTAGCTGGTCATTGACATCATCGACCGTAAGCGGCATTAAGCTTTAATGAAGAGCAGCAAAGCAGTATTGATAAAGAGTGGCAATGCAATCTCCACAAACATCGATGACTTCCGACATCAACACCACATGTACAGATGAACGATATCTCCTAAGTGTCATTGAAGTGTGGTGCAGCATCAGCATTCTTGAGTGGCGATATGGGCAATGATCGACCTTAGTAACAAACAGCAGTAAAAATGAGTGACGTTGATAGAAAGCGGCATCACTTTGGATGGCAACACTTGTAAAATACGACATCAATGAGATGCAATGTAGGTAATGTCAACATTCATTGATGGCTTACTATATTGATTGTAGTCGACATCATTACTTCCTTGATGGGAAGCAGCGTTGATTATTGGCGACATCAATGACATGCAACACTGATTAGTTCAGTATTATCTGAAAGGCAACATTAGATGGCAGCGGTATCAAATTGAAGCAGCATCAAAGAGACATGACACATTAGTTTATGGATTTGGTTGCAGATAGTATCAGTGATGAGCAATGTTCTTCTTATTTTCATAAGTAAAAGGCGGCATTGATAAGTTGCAACATCAATGGGATGTAATATAGATGGGAGGCGGCATCAAGGAGAAGCAGTATCAGCAACATGCGTTATTGATCATATGCAGTACTGAATGATATTGACAAAGCACGACATCACTTCCATCTTAAAAGGAGGCATCATATTCATGTCTCATGTCGCATATTGTGACAATCCTAAATTTTTAGATATTTGAAATTGAAATATTTAATTTATTTTAAATATTTGAAAGCTAGTTTAATTTGAATTTCAAATATCGCTAGTTATTTGGCAATTGAATTATTGAATTTAATTTTTGGAGATTAGGTAAATGGTTGAATCCGAAATTTTAAGCTTGTTAAAAATGGTTTAAAAGCTTGTAAAATTTATATTGGTAATATCGAAGATAGTATAAATGTTAAATTTGAATTCGGGAATGTTCTGTTCGGTTTTAAAAATATATAGTTTAAATTGAATTTAAAAATGGCCTTTTGAGGCACGGTCTCGGAATTCGATGAAATCAGTTCCATTGTATCCGTAATGTTGTATTATTATCGGATTTAAATTTTTGTAACGTTTGGAGTTGTTGTGTGAACATATGATAGATAAACGCGCTGAAATTAAATGGGAGATTCAATTTTATAACCGAGTCTAAAAAGCTATCTTCTCCATATGATCGAATTAGGACTCAAAACCTTTTCCATTGTGTTTGAAATAGGGGTTTAATATTATAAATGCCTAGCGGCACGCCTCGACAGGAGTTTGAAATTTTGAGTTGCGATAATTGAGACGATTTAAATTTGGATTCAAATTTGAATAAATAATATAATACTATAGCAAGAGAGAACACGTAGAAAAAATTTCAACACATGTACACCTGATGGAACACGCGTCTCTTTTGAAAAGAAAAAAAATTAAATAAGGTCAAAGCTCATTTTTCCATTCCCGTTCAAAATCAAACTCACTTACTCCCCTCAGTTATTTTTGATCAAACGAGAAATTAAATTCAAATATAGTGGCAGCCTCAGATCTCCACCTCCACGTTTATTTCTCCTCTCTTCCTACTCGTATATTCATTCGCGTAATCGATTTCATGCCTAAAAAAACAAACACAACGAATGAAATCGATTTTCATTCAAACTGTAATTTGGGGAGGAGCTCGGTTCGATCTAGGCGGCGACAACCTAGGGTTCAAGAGGCCCGTATGTTCATGGAGGCTCTGGATCTACTCAAATCAAGGCATAAGGGCATCCTGCGAATTAAAATCGCGATGCAAGAGGAGGCGCTCATGGTAGCTCGAGCATGGCAGCTTTAGTGGAAGCTTGAGATTCCTCGTGGCAGAGATTATAGTCGAGGTCGCATTTACCTATGGGGGGTCGGCGATGTCTTGTGCGATGGGAGGTCAGGCGAATTTAGGGTTCGTGCGAGTCGCGCGACGATGTTGGAGGATTTTGGATGTCGTATCAGGTCATGGGTCATCGGAGGGGTAAGGGAGGGTTGTTGCGGTGAGGCAGTCTTCTGATCATTTTTAATATAGTTAATTTTAGTATAATAACATATGTATATATGATATTACAATAAGATAAGTGCAATTTTTCCAATTTATATATTCAAATATAGAAAGATATTACAGTAAAGTATAAGGTAATTCTGTTTAAATTTAATAACTACATGTATATATTCGCATGCATGTCTTAATTTAATTTTATGTTTAGAATTCAGAAAAGATTTCAAATAGAAAGGATTTTGAAAGAAATATGTAGGAATTTTAAATAATTGAATTTTTTTATATAAAATTAGATTTTTGAATCGATATAAATTAATTTTTTAAATATATGTAGTTTTAAAGGAAGTAAAAATAAAATAAATATACATTTACACATTTTTATTTACTAGTTTATTTTGAATAATATTTGGGAGATTAACTTATTTAATTTTTTTTTGGAACTTAAAATTTATTAATTAAAAGAAAAATAGTTTAAATAAATTTTTTGGTTAATTAAATTTATTTAAGGAAAATTAGTTGTTCGGTTAATTCAAATATTAATAAATTGTATAATGTTTATACAAGGTTTAAAATCATGAAGAAAAGTCGGGATTCGGTTGGATTGCAAAAGAAAAGGCAAAGGTGATCTTCTCACTCAATTATAATCTCCGGTTAATTTTAAATAGTTGAATTTAAAATTGATTGACTGTGTGCTTGGATGATTAATTTATTATCAGTTATATTAGTTTAGACCTTATGTGCCGCATAATAGCGAATGATATTATATTAAACCCATATACCGCGATATTCCACCTCGAAGTGGAAATGGCATTATATATGTATTTGGAGTGATTGATTTCCCGAATTATATAGCGGATGTGACCCAATGTGCCGCATAATAGTGGATGATATTATATATTAATCCCATATACCGCGATATTCCACCTCGAAGTGGAATTGGTATTTAATTATTGTGCTAACGTCTATGGATAAACAGGTTGGAGTAATTCAACTGGATTCCTCAAATATTTGAATTTGTTTCAAAAAATTATGTGTTGATTATTTGTAATCTGTGTGTGACTATTTGTGATTGAAACCGTTGAAGGCCATGATTTAGCCAAGTATATTATTTGGTATCGTAGGATACCAGAAATAAATAAAAATTGGATTTTGAAATTTGGATGGAAAATTTATAATAAATTCATTTAAAGAATTCGGTGAATTTAAAAGAAGATATTTAAATAGATAAAGTTTATTATGAAAACTTATTGAATAAATTCTAAATTACGGGAAAAGATTTTAATAAATGGGTTTTGAGTAATATTGTTTAATAGTTGAAGAATTCATTTAAAATTGGGATTTTAAATAGTTTGGAAGAGATAAAGGAATTTATTTTAAAAGGAAATATATTTAGAAATTAAATTTGAGAATTAATTTGGAGTTGAAATATATTTTAGAAATCGATTTGGGATTTAATTTGGAGTTAAATAAATCTAATCGACTTGAAAATTTGATTTGGTGTTTTGGAAATAAATTTGAAATTTATTTGGTGTTCTAAAATAAATCTTTGGGAAATCGATTTGGAAAATCTGATTTGGTATTGGAAAAAAAATTAGAAATCAATTGGAAATTTGATTTGGTGTTTGAAAGTGGATATTTGGGAAACGATTTGAAGATTGTATATCATTGGATATTTGAAAATTTAAATTCACATGAAAATTTATAAAGGAAAGGGGAATTTGTTTTAAAAATAAACATCGGTTTATTTTTTTTAAAGTGTGGAAAGAAATCTGCGGATTTGGAATGTGAATTTAAAATGAATCGAGGAAGGTTTATTAAGTGACGTAAGTGAACCATTTTGTAATGGAAAGAGAATTCTTCCCTGGAAAGCCGAGTATATTTGCAAAGTAGCTTTTAAAATATAAATTAAAAGTTCTAGAGTTGGCTTTAAAAGAATATTTTGGAGAAATTATTTTCTTAAGTTATTTTGAAAATCTTTAAAGTAAAGATTTATTTAGTAAATTATAGAAGTGATTGTTTAAAGATTAAACTGATATTTATTTTAGAAAATAGTTATTTAAATATTTATACTCTATCTACTAATTTTATTTTAAAATTAGTTTGGACTTGAAGTTTTATATGAGATATTAATATAACGTTTTCATAGCTAATATTTAAATTAAGTGTTTAAAAAATGGTTTTTATTTTAAATATTTCCAATTATATATGTTTGGATAAGTAATTTAATAATTTTAAAATATTTAAACTCGGCAGATTTGCAGTGGGAATGAATAAATATTTTGAAATATATTCCGCATAAGGAAAAGTGATTTGAAATTTGTTTTCAAAATATTGAAATGTGGAAAAGTGATTTGAAATTTGTTTTCAAAAGATTGAAAGGTGAAAAGTGATTTGAAATTTGTTTTCAAATGGTTGAAGTGTTAAAATTTTATTTTACGAAGATATTTTTGAAAATAAATAATTGGGAAAAATTATTTAAATCTTGATGATTGTTGTGAATGTTGATTGATAATTAAATAACCGACTATCAATATTGGTCTTTAAATGGCATTTGAATATCGATGCGACTGGAGTCGGATTCCAAATGGATATTCGAAAACCACATCGAATCTTTGTGATTTTGATGGATCTTTTGTTTAAAAGATCAAAGTGGAAATTTGTTGTAATTTGTTTGAAATCTGAATGTAACACTTATTTTTAAAATAAGCGCTCATTATTCGGATTAACCGGGAGAGGACCTTGTGTCATAAAACCCATTCCGAATAATGATACGACGAAATGAGATTTCATTTGAAGATGGTGTTGAAGGCCGGGTATTTTCGAAAGCGAAAGGATTACCTGTCGAATGTCTCTGCACCGGATTGCTCTGGTATAATGATTTTATCACCCTTTGTGATGGGGATTCCGGACGTGATTAATGAATATCCGGACTGCAAGGGCTTCTTTAAAGTGCCTTCGGTTCCGTTCGATCCTGCAACGGACTTGTACGGATGTGTGTATGACATTACACTTTGAGATATAAAGCTGATTTCTATCGACTACATTTTTGTTGGTGGCGGAGAATTTATTCTCTTAGCTTAACACCCTTCTCTAAGTCGTACGAGCTCGGAGGTTATGTAGTTGATGATTATTAGTGATATACTCCCAAATTGGTAATGTGGCATAGAAGTGCTGCTGATCATTTATTGATCGAAGCATGGCTTTGTGAAAAGCGTAGCTTTGTGGACGAGACTTCGTCGGACCTCAAAACCCCGAATGGTCAAAACAGGAAAGATGCAGCAAGGTTATTTGGGGTAGCGCCCCTTGAGGGTATGTCATTTCCTTCTGGAAAGAGGTTGTATCATGGTATGGAGCCCAGATATTTGACCTATGTGAATGCTGCAAATTTATCACTTTGTGGTTGTTAGGGTTAAGAATCCTCGGATAAAGGTCGGTTACGACCGGGGGATGGCATACTCATGTCAGTAGTTACCTAGTTACAGAGATAACCCGGCCTTGTGTTGGCAGAGATTCGGTTAGGTTCTCGGGACGTCCTCCAGGCGTACCCATGTGGCCCAGGAAGTTCCTTAGCCTGACCATTTGTTGGAAATCCAATCACCAATAGGCACCCTTTACGATTACAATTGTATAACCTGCCATTCTTAAATGGTAGCTATAGCAAGCATAATATAATGGCACCTATGCTGGCTAAGATTAATATTATACTTTCGAAAGGTTTTCTGCACTATGCACTAATAATAATATTATCAAAAAGGATTTTGCGTATCAAGCATGTTTGACTATCATAAGGAGAAATCTCCACCAAAGTGTGCGATTGCATTGTGTGTGTGCCGGAAGGCCTTATGGTAGTTACATTTTTCAAAAAGCATAGCGGATTTCTTTTCTTTTCTTTATGAAAAATAACTGTTTTTAAGATCTCACACCAGTCCCATGACTAACCTGGAGTTTATTGTTCCCTTTCTAAACTCCGGATGCCTATAATTTTCCACACGGGCAGCCTGGAGTCAGGTTATCATTATGCTAGAGCGAAGTCAGAAAAGAAGTTTTTATGGAGATCTGGAGTTCAAGCTGGATGGTGAGACGTATCACTTATACTATATAGTTTCCGCTGCATTGGGATTGCTGCAAGTTCAGTTTTAATATGGATTAGATGTTGTAAATGCCTATGTTGAATAGTGTCATTGCAAACTCTGATAATGTGATGTATGTAAAACTGATATAGTGCTTTTGTTTTAAAGATTATTCATTTATCTATTATATTTATTCCGCTGCGAAATGTGAGATTCTGTTTATTGTTTTTGTTCCTTCTACTATCTTCTTCTTCTTTAATCCTAACGGTTTGGTTTTCCGGCATTCGATTGTGTGACATTTAATACATTAGACATATTGATGTCGACTTTCGAAAGTCGAAAAACTGGGTCGTTACAATTTTAGTATCAGAGCATTTGGTTAAGCGACAACCTTGGCTCTGGTGGGGATTACTCATTAGAGATAGATTCAGTAGTACTCTAGAATGAGTTTGAGTGTAATAATAGATATGAGCGCATATTTGTTAGTGAATATAAAAATTGTTTTATATTGTGATGATTGGTTTGTTGGGTGGTATATGATTCTGGTCGGTATAGTCTGTACAACTCTATCGATGGGGATCTCTAAACACTCGTATAGAACAATTCAACATAGTATTGTTTTAAAATAGGGTAAATGAAATAATTTTACCCAAACTATTTTGTTTATAAAAGGAAATAATCTTTGTAAATTATTATAGTATATGGTTACTTGGTTGTTAGGAAGTGATAATATTAAATTATTATCATTGATTATTGAATAAGAGATTGAAATCATAATCACGGGTTAAGAAATAAAATCCATATACAAATGAGATTTGTAAATATAAATGGTAAATGTGATTTATAATTTGAAATAGAATTCCAAAGAAATGTTCGAAAGAATTCAAAAGGATTTGAAAATTTTGAAATTTGGAAAAGATTAAATTCCCTTGGAGTTTGAGAATGGATTTCAAAGGTTTTGGAAAAATGTTTTTGAAGGGATAAAGGCACTAAAGTCTTTTCGGTTGCTGGAAAATAGCTTCGGTGATGACTGTAGCATCATCGATATTCATTTTCGAGTTTCCAAGAGAGGAATTGCTGCCAAAATATTTTAAATTGAAGTTGTTTGCAAAATTTTGGTTTGGTTTTGGGAATTCAAAAGATAATTTGCATTGATTTCAAAAATGATTTTGAAATGTTGAAAAGACTCTGGAATCTGATAAAAATAGTTATGGAATAAAATTTATTAAGGTGGAAAATAAAATTGTGAATGAATAAATGAATTTACAATTGCAAGTAAATGAAAGTGAAATTGAATGTTGAAATTCATTTCGAATTTATAAGTAAATAGAATTGGAATTGGAATTGAATTTGATTTGCAATAAACAAAGCGAAGTATTGGAGTTAAAATTAGTAAGTGAAACGAATAGGAATGACCAAATAAATATGGTCTGAGATGAACTGAATTCATATGGAATTTGAAATCCAATTTAAATATAAGTAGTTATAAACTCTAATGGTGAAGTGAAGAATAAATATAAAGAGTTATATGAAATATTTATTGGACTTAAGAGACAAATGGCAAAATTCTTAAGTAAAATTTGGAATTGGAAAAATATTCTAAGCTAATAAGTGAATGAAGATTAAACTGGAAAATTGTGAAATGGCAATTGGGAATAAGTGAATGAAAATCAATGTGAATAAAAGGAAAGAAAATTGATATAGCTAATAATCAATTTGGAATGAATACGTAGAATGTACGTATATTATTTTATTCGCATATTGATTTGATCCAAAATTCGAGCACAGAATTTCGAGATAATTATATCGATCCAAGTTAGAATTTTTCACTCGATTTTTGATGATGAACCTGGATATGGATTTTTGGTTGATTTTGGAAATTCACTATCATAGTTTAGAACTATGCAAGGAGGATGCCGGCTTTTGATCAAGAAACCAAATCTGAGTCCGCACTAGGAAGTCGGGTGGACGATACTAGTTCGGAAATGAAATTGTGCGATCGAGTGAGCGATCGAATTTGATAATTGCGTACGAATGATATAAGGATATCGTACGGGTTTGAATGAAATGAATATTGAAATTTTGCAAAAAAATGTATAGAATGGTTGTTAAGTAGCTTACAGGTGATATAAAGAAAAATGAAATTGGGATTTTGATTCCGAAGATAAAATTGAACCGCTCGAAAAATGAAATTGGGATTTTGATTCCGAAGATAAAATTGAACTGCTCGAAAAGGTATGTATTTAAATTTCAGTATGAAATTTGGTGATCTTCTTGTCCAGTCGCTTGGCTTTTCGTTTTCTTTTTTGAATCTGAGGGCCTGTGGTGCCATTTTGTAGTCGTACCGAGCTAGCCGCGCAAAGGAGACGCTGGCAAAAAAATTTGTGAAAATTTTGACAATTTAAATTGGGTTTTAAATGTTAATTGGAATGGTTGGGTTGGAAGTATTGGCTGGAACTAATGGAAGAAGTTTGGAAAGTTAGTAAGGGTGATAATGTCTTTGTTTAAAAGATGGTCGGGTATTGTTAAAAGCCGTTTGGGTTTGGGAAGTTAATAAAATACTTGGATTGGGAAAATAATTAACGGGTTAGGGATCATTCCTCTTAACTCGTAATTTCGGGGTCGAAATTCTTTGAGGGGGGAGGAATGCGACAACCCGAAATTTTTAGATATTTGAAATTGAAATATTTAATTGGTTTTAAATATTTGAAAGCTAGTTTAATTTGAATTTCAAATATCACTATTTATTTGGCAATTGAATTATTGAATTTAATTTTTGGAAATTGGGTAAATGGTTGTATCTGAAATTTTAAGCTTGTTAAAAATGGTTTAAAAGCTTGTAAAATTTATATTGGTAATACCGAAGATAGTATAAATGTTAAATTTGAATTTGAGAATGTTTGGTTCAGTTTTAAAAATATATAGTTTAAATTGAATTTAAAATGGCCTTCCGAGGCACAGTCTCGGAATTCGACGAAATCGGTTCCATTGGATCCGTAATGTTATATTATTATCGGATTTCAATTTTCGTAGCATTTGAGTTGTTGTGTGAGCATTTGTTTATATTAAATTGGATAATAATTTGATGAATGATTATATATATATATATATGTTATGCAAATTTTTCTTTTCTTTATACATGTATGTTTTATAGTAATAAAATTAATGTGTATGTATGTATGTATTTAAAATTATATTTGTAATAACTAAAAGTGCTTATAAATATATGTATTTAAATATATATGTTTATATTATTTAATTATGTTAATTATAAAATTAAATATATATATCTTCTAACATTCCAGATTTGATACATGGCATAAAAATATTTTATTATAATTTTATATTATTAAACTATTTGTATATAAATTTATTAGTCGAAAAACATTAAAATAATTTCATACCAAATTTTTCAAATTTCAAATTTTATAAAATTTAAATATGATATTATAAAGTCACTAAAACATTTCCATAATTTTTTAAAATGAAATTATATTTTTTATTATTAATTTATTTCAGTCGTTATTATAAATGATTTAAAAAAAAAATTGATTTTTAAATTCTAGAGTTTTGGCTAAAAGTTAATATGATGATGGAATATATTTATAAAATTAATAATATAATTTTCGAATCATATGTTAATTTATATTAATTATATAACCTGTATTTCAATTTAAATAATATTAAAAATAGTAAATGATAATCAAAAATTATTTTGTTGTTGCCTAAAATTATATTTAGTACAAAGTTGCATATATAAAATATTAGATCAATAGTTAACATGATATGGTGACACAATGAAGTATATGTTATTTGAATTTGTATGACTTATAAATATAAATGTAATAAATTAATAAATATATATTTAAATTAAAATAAATAATTTTGGCTATGTATACATTCGATTGAAATAAAGAAAATATTATTATACATACATACACATAACCATGCAATATGTGACAACATTCATACATATAAGAATCTTAGCTAACCAACAATATAAATATGATATATATGTACAAGCAATGAAATATTATACATGAATTGTAAGTTATATAAAATAAGAAATATACCTGCCTTAAAGTAAACCTTGCTATGATGAATATGCCTTCTTAGAGCTCTTCTTAATTCGACAGACTACTAATTTTTGAACTGTAGACCGTTGGCTATTCAATAGTCATTGATTTGAAATTGATTTCAGATGAGATTTGATGGAGCTTTGTATAGATGGATCAGGCGGCAAGAAGATGAAAATGGCTGCCAAAAATTCAACATGCATTAGGGTTAGGAGTTCTTTTATAGTGGAAGGAATAAATAGAAAGGTGGATTATAACCTCTTACCCATTCTCCCTAGATCTGAGCCATCCATCTAAAATACCCCTAGCCCTTTTTTAGCTACCCCCTACATCTTTTTGGTCGAAATCTTCTGTCCCTTTCGTGGGCTTTAGACCCATTTAAAGCCAAATATATATTATTAATTCCTAATATAATTGCTTATCGATATCACATATGGATCAATATATATTTATAACAATTATAAATATAAAATAATACTTATTCCTCTAATTATATTAAAAATTTTATAATTGATATTTCATAAATATTACTTAATTTAGTTAATTATAAATATTATAAATTAATTAAATCATTTAGTCTAAAGAGAATTCATCATATCAGTTGTACGACTCGTCAGGCGTGAATTTGGTCAGCGATTAACATCGAACTACTTAAATGTTAACGTTCACTCTTCACTTAGCATGTGGTGTGATAGCCAAATTTATTGCTTACTTAGTTTTTGTAAAATCCAATTTCACTTTATTAGGCATTACCTGGTGTGACATTTATTTCCACCAATTTTCTTCGGTCAAAACTAAATCACTTTGGACTTATTAAATTTGGTAATGGTAAAAATTCCAATATCATCCATATTCAACTTTGTAGTCCAAACACAAAGCCCTTGGTTCAATAATAACAATTATCATTAACCGAAGTGCTTTGACCAGAGAATATGACTTTGAGTTGACTGTGATACTAACTCCTTATAACTGAGGAGACAAATCCTTTCTTAAATAGTGCTTCACTTCCAGTACTTTCACTCGAACCAACTATAGTCACTCAAATGAACGTCATGCCATGATTTGACTATAATCAAAATAGAGATTTTGTATTGAAGATCCATAGCATTCTCAAGTTGAGAGAATTATCTAAATCAGTCCCATCGATATTTTCCGTTTGACCTTAGTCATGTTAATTAATAGAAAAATATCGAGTGAATCATTCCATAGTTATCCAACAACCATCAGTACGTAGCCTTTAGGTGCCCCGAAAGGCCATGAGTAATAAACTGCATATTATTTGGAGAGCATTACATACGCTAGTCTCAATGGATACATTGATATCCATTTTCAATGCATCTTTACTAGGAACATTTAAAATTGTATATTTATTTAAATGGTAGAACTTAGTGCACGAGGCTACCGCACGATAGCGGACTCTGGGGAGGTCGATAACGTACGTAGCCTTTCCCTCGTATTACGAATAGGCTGTTTTCAGACTCGAACATGGGCGTCCAGATCACCATGCGAGTGGCCTAACCGTTATGCCATGGTCGATAATGTCTATTTGTTTATTTTGTGATAAATTACTTACGGTTACAACATTTTGTAACTACTATCACAAAATGTACCATTTATGGATTTTTCTTAAATATACTTTTAATTAAATTAATTAATTAATATAACATATTATATCATGTATCTAATACAAAAGAAAACACCTTTTACTTCGAAAAAGATTTGTTATCGAGTTAGATATATGTAACAAATTATATAATTGCCTTTAGGGCATACCCTTAACTCTATCAGCTTTATTAGTAGCAGCAAATGGTATAAAAAACTTCGTTATGTTGATATTTTTTGTCCTAGGGTTTCTCATGCTTACCTTATCAGCACTAGTAAGACCGCTAGTCTTTAATGTGTGTGTTGTGGTTTTGGTATTGCCTGCTTCTCCAACGTTCCTCGCTATATGGCCTACAACTTCAGATTTGCTACCTTATCCACCTTTAGCACTATTGGATCTGCCTTTATTCCATCCTCCACCTCCTGCATCTTTGAATCCACCATTGACTTCTTCTCCACCTAAATTTGGATTGCCCATATGACCTCTACCCAGTAACCTCGCCGCTTGTTTGTTCATGATACGCCTTTTGTTTTCCTTTTCTCCATTTGACTTCCTCCCATCCCTTTGAGTCTTCCACTACTATAACTCCATCTGGAAGTTTATTTCGATTATCAATATTATACTCTTTGGAAGAATTTGGATGAAAATTAAGGTAATGTTATAATATACGTAAATATAAATAGTGAATATGCTATATACTGTTTTGTATTTAGTCCCATATCGTTGGATTAGTTCTACCCCAAGCTCCTAGGCCTCTATATAAAGGTGCTAATGTAATGTAAATAGATAATCCATTCTCAGGAATGAATAATATGTCTTCTGTCTCTCTCTAATGGCTTCTATTTTTCTCTATTCTATAACACGTTATCAGCACGATCTATATAAAAAAAATATGGATCTACAATTGTGATAATTCATGAAATCATATCTATTCTTTTCCAGATGCAATTATAGATCTCATAACGGTAAGTCATTTTTCTGATGATTTAATCTTCCAAATCATTTTTTTATATCTCATTCCATTCTAGATCTATTCTTCAGATCTGAATATGTTGTCTTATTTTTTTAAATTTTATTATATTAGTCTTGTAATTTTAGATCTTATATAGATCTAACCTTTGAGATTTGATTCTTATTTTGTTAGTTATTATATTTCAGATCTAATTTTTTTTGCTATTTTTATGATCTTATTATATTGTAGATCTCAATATCATACTTATTTTTATGTTTTTTTAGTTCATTTATTTTGGAATGCAAGTTTGAACTTGACAAAATTTGATATTGTTGATTAAAGCAAATTTTTTGAATTTGATTGTATTTAGTTTGGACATGGATTTGAGAAATCAAACATGGTTGGTAAATAGGGTTTTCATTTTGAAAACCTTTTGATTTGATTTAGATTTGAATGAAGACTTTGGAAATTATTTTGATATATGATTTATATTTCCAGAAGAAATATTTTATTGTTTCTAAGAGAAACAAATATAAATATAATACGTATCTAGAAGATCGTATTAAGTGAATGGAAACATTAGTAAAAGCTTACATGATAAGCTAAATATCTTCCAATGTTTCCTTTAAAAAAAGGGAAAAGGAAATAATAATTGAGTACCTGCAGTTTTCATAAATCAGTAAATTACAAGTTTCCTCAAAATAAAGAACCAGAAGTTCTAACTAAAAAAAAGGATTATATATCAAAACTCAAATATATAAATTTGAGATGTGAAGCTTTGAATTATTAGAAAATCTAATTCAGATTATGGTAAATTTCAATTGCAATCAAACCTGAAGTTTGATAATGAAAATCAAGTTGTACCATTTAAGATCTAAAGTACTAAACAAAGATTTTTTTTAAAGTAAAATTGGAACCTGAAGTTCTAAAAATATTTGCCAATGGTATTAACTACTAAATCAAATAAATGTATAGAAACTTGTTCACTCCAGAAGTAGTGAAAATAATATATTAAAAAAAAATCTCCAAAAGAGATTTGCTGATATATTTGGTGTTTTTACTAAACCAAATAAACATATAGAAACATATCTACTCTTCTACTCTCTTTCTTTTTAATTAAAAATAAGGCATTCTAATAGGAAGTTTATTTCCTAATTTTTTTTCCTTCTTCCATGCATCCAATCACTTTTCAAAAGGTAAAATATAATAGATCAAATGTAATAGATCTGAAATAATCTTAATTTCCTAAATTTCTAGAATAACTTGTGTTGATTTGAAGATTTACATGTTTGTTTTGATATATTTGGTAAAGAATTATGAAGTTAGTTTTCTTATGAAAATAATAATGATTTGGATCTGAGATTTATAGTTATTTATGATTATGAATAATATGGATAGATCTGAGATAATTTTGTTTATTTAGAAATTCTGATTATTGGGAAATAAAGTTTCGATTTAAGATATTCATTTTAATTTTATTATTGAGTAATATTGAACCTATATTTGAGATGAAACTGTGTTACTTTGAGTACTGTTTGTTCAATTAGTTCATATATTTATAATGAAATTATTTTCCTATGACAGTAGTTATATCCTGAACCACATATAGGTTAATTGTAGTTATTTTTATCACAAATGAATTAATTGCAAGTGTTATGGTAATAAATTAAATCATTTATTGTCATAAATGCATTAAATGCATTGATTATTGTAAATTAAATGACATTGTATGTTTGTGTTTGGAATAAGAATAGACGTATGATTTACTATTTGATGTATTTATTTTGACAAGTAATGTCTGTTATAACGGAAAAAATAGGTTTAACAACTCAAAGGAATTATTTTAATAGAAGTTGTACAACTCAAAGTCCAAGGCCTGAAGTCTGGAATTATGAAAAGATTTTCTGATAAACTTTACAAGCTCGAATTCTTGTCAGTTTTTTTTTAATTTGTCAAAATGTACAAGCTTCTAAAAAAAAGACAGTTTACACAAAATTTGAGAACCCGAAGTTCATAATAAATTAGTGAACTTGAAGTTCATGAATTAGAAGCCCGAAGCTCTATTGAAATTGTGTAAATGATAAGGTTGTACTTCTTGAAGAAGTTAAAGGAAAATAATATATTATCATATGAGATAATAATGCTGCATTCAAGAGATTACAAAAATCTCCAAATGAGTTATACCTTACCTTATATCTTCATATTTATATTATATTAACCAAATATCCTGAAGATATTATGTTATATGATATATCAAACATCATTGGATGTGTGTGTATTAATCTCTTGAAAAGATGTTTTAGAGATTTATTTATATTTATATTACAAAATATAACATCCCAGAAGAGATGTTATAGAGATTTTATTTTTGTTACATTGCAATTCCTTAAAAAGGAAACATTATATTCCCTGAAGGAATAATGATATAATTTTTTTGTTGATATAATAACTATAATTTATCCAAAAAAAATGATATTGTATACTAATGTTACACTCCAGAAGTAGTGGTTTTATCTCTTGCATCTTACTTTCAGTTGGTGAATCTAATTTTGTCACTGTATTTAAAGTTTGATATGTCATTTTAAAAGCAATTACAACTAAAATCTCCAGCATGGATATTTTATGCTACTGTAAAAGTAGTAATTATGTAATATGTATAAAATAAACAGTGTACATTGATATGGCATTCAAATAGTGCATATATATATATATATATATATATATATATATATATATATATATATCTAGAAGAGAAAGTTCACTCCAGAAGTGGTGATACTAATATATCTTTAGAAGAGATTTATAAATTTGAAAATGATAACATATCACTAGAAGAGATTTATTTATATATTCGGTAATTTTATTAAACCAAATAAGTGTACAAAAATTTGATTATAAAGGATCTTAATTTAGCTTAGATTAGATCCTAAAAGTTTGAGAACTATACATACGGTCCTGAGGAAAATCTGTATCTGTAACATTCCAAGTATCCAGAAGATACTATTATTATTTTTGCTGTAATTTTTTTTACAGAACTCGTAATAGAGATGTGTAGAAATGTCTATACGCAATTAAAAATTATTCCTTGATAAGTAATCATAATTAGGTTCAAAACTGATATTTGACATATATTGAGGAATAAAACTTAACAACTTGAAGTTGTGTGTATATTTTATTCGAACAAGAAGTTCGATATGGTTTTAAACCAAATGTTTTGAAAATTATCATGTTGTTTTGACAGGTTTGCATTGACATTGATTTATAAATAGAAATTAATAGTTTGGATCCTTGTAATAGTTTTTTCTAAAAATCACTAATTCAAATGAAAAAGAATATGAAAATTTTATAATATATATGTGATACGTGGACGCACGTATACATCCATATATGTAAATATTTAGCTAACAACATGAAGTTTGTTATAAGCTCATCTTATAGATTATGCATAGACATTATTTAGTGATTTAAAATTCATCAACATAAATGTTGAATGACCTGAAGTCGTGTATGTATTCAAATGATCTACACAATAAGTAAATTCCTCCAATTGCTTAGATCAATGAATGAGAACAAACTCTAATAATCAATATCAATTGAATGCATATTATAAAAGAATTATCCTCCTATTATTAATATGTATGATGTATTTGCTAGTAGCAAAATCATAATGGATCAAAATGAGAGTCCAAAAATGATTATTATTTAATGTGACAATGTTTGTCAACATTGAGGGGGAGGATAAAAGGATACAAGCTCATTTTGATCATCAGTGTTAAATATTTATTAAAATATACAATGATGCAAAATATTATCAATATTATCCCTAGTAGACTTTCTTCAATATAGATTTGAATACCTGAAGGATCAAAATTTGTATACTACATCTGAAATATGGTTCAAAAGTCAGTTCAAAATATTTTTGGAGTAAGTAATAAAGATGTCAAGTAATGGAGGTGAGTGTTCATGAAGAAACACTTAAGGGTGCTCTTGAAGAGACCAATGACATGATTGTCAAATTAGCCAAAAGTGGTTTAGGTACCTAAAACATAATTAAAGAGATCTCAATAAATCATGTCTAGAACTGACAAGAAATAATCATCGATAATAAATTTATAAATAATAAAGCGCTTATGTTTATAAATGGAATAAAGATCCTGGATTAGAGAAAAACATGATTGGCCATCATGAAATTCTCCTTAATAAGAAATCTGAACTTGTAGTCCGCAAAGTACCAAAAGTACTTGAAATGCTTAATATACCCCGAAGGTGTAAATGTGGTTTAAAATCATATTAAATAATGAAAGTATACAAATTCCTGAAGAATATAAATAACTTTCATTGTTATAAAGAATGCAAAGAACAAGGAGAGTAAATTTCAACCTACTTTTAAGTATTGTTGTAATGAAAATCTTGATATAATTCATGATGAGTAGATTACTTCCTATTTTTAAGTATCGTTGTAATAAAGCTCTTAATATCCATTGAAGTGATAGTTGCGATATGCAAATACTTATTAAAATACACAAACTTCTGAAGAATATATATAACTTTTGTAGTTATAAAGAATGAAAAAGACGCGAAGTGTAGATTACAAATTTCTTCTAAGTATTGTTGTAATGAAAATCTTGATACATCAAGATGAGTAGATTACTTCATGCTTTCTAGTAATGTTGTAATGAAATTTTTAATATTCATGAAAGATGTATAGTTACAATGCGCAAAACTAATTTGAAGCATAAAAATGAAAGCACATGAAGTGTTTTTCATAAAAGTAGCATACAAATGCATAAAATGCAAACCATATTTGGAAGAAACAATCTTAGAAAATTTGATTGTATCAAAGAAAACTATTAATAAATTGTATTATGAATGAGATTCATATTTATAGATCCAGAAGTATCTATAACCAATTTAAGTTATCGAAAGACGTATATGAATTCAGAGAAAAAATTAAAATCAGGGGGAGAATTCATAAGTATATTATAATGCACTCTTTTTCCTTAACTAAGATTTTTCCCGCTGGGTTTTTATTAGTAAGGTTTTAATGAGGCATTACCTTGATCCAGAAGTATCAACTCGCTAGTAACATTTGAAATAAGCTATAATGTACTCTTTTTCCTTATTTAAGATTTTTCCCATTGGGTTTTTCTTATTAAGGTTTTAATGAGTCATTATCTTGATCTAGAAGAATCAAACGTCTTTTCAAGAAATAGCATCTCAAATATGTTATTTAAGTTAAATTATATTTTTATCTTTGACTAAGGTTTTTCCCATAGGGTTTTACTTAGTAAGGTTTTAATGAGGCATTAGTTTGATCCAGAAGTATCAAACTCTATCTGATGCAATAAATTATTGAAATATGACATACTATATTGTACTCTTTTTCCTTCACTTAGATTTTTCCCATAGGGTTTTACTTAGTAAGGTTTTAATGAGGCATTAGTTTGATCCAGAAGTATCAAGCTTCATTTAAAGAAATAAGAAAATAAAATATCATTGTACTCTCTTTCCTTCACGAAGATTTTTCTCATTGGGTTTTTCTTAGTAAGGGTTTAATGAGGCATTATTTTGATCCCGAAGTATCAAACTCTTAGAAGGAATATCATTTTTAGTATGAAATCTATAATCCACAAGTTGCACTCTTTTCCTCTTTCAAGGTTTTTCCCATTGGGTTTTCCTTCCAGAGGTTTTTATTGAGGCAACGGACAATATCTATATCGACTGAATGGATAAATGCAAGCAAGATAATAATGAGGGGGAGCAATCATCATACACGTTTCGAAACGGACAATTTCTAGTTATTGGAGGATTCAAGAATTTGAAGACGCATATTTAAGGGGGAGTGTTATAATATATGTAAATATAAATAGTGAATATGCTATATACTGTTTTGTATTTAGTCCCACATTGTTGGATTAGTTCTACCCCAAGCTCCTAGGCCTCTATATAAAGGTGCTAATGTAATGTAAATAGATAATCCATTCTCAGGAATAAATAATATGTAACGACCCGCTATTTTGGACCATTCAAATCGACAATAAAACCATACATATCCGACTTGAATAATTCAAAATCCCGAATTGTTAATTAAAATTTGGCAAAACTTAAAATATACAGTAAATAAAATCAATCATAGATCACAGAGTAATATAATGCAGCGGAATAGATAAAGCATAGTAGTTCATGAAGCTACTACATACATCAGAGTTAGAAAATACAACCGAATAGTTCAAATGCAGTGAAGTCTTCAATGCAACAGATGACTTCTCTGAACCAATCATCTGGAAAGGCTGGAATCTGAATCGATAGTTGGATTTATAAATGAAGCTCCAAACTCCAAAGGTGAGTCTCAAATGCTGTATCACTCAGTCTGACCCAAGCGTAAAGAAAAACACAAAACACTCGAGTCAGGATTAACATTCTTGTATCAATAAATCCAACTCAAGTGAAATATCAACTGAAATACAATAACTTAAAGGATGTTTGGGATAACCATCCTCTAAGGGTCCATGGAACTATCTACAAGGTAGAAATATACACTATAATACCGTGGCCATTCCCATTTATTTATACTTCAAACCAAGTATCATTTTACTTCAATTATCTCTATATTTCCCAAAATAGTATTTATATAAAATAAATAATTTATAAAGTAAAGTATTCAATTCCCTCAACTTAACATCGTTTCAACATCAACCCGACCTTCCCATTCAAATTAAATTCAATCTCAAATTATCAATTTAAATTCAATTTAAATCTTAAATTAACCACTTAAATTTTATCGATCCCAATTCGGGTTTGAAATCACCAATACCCCTTTTTATTTCAATATATTTCAAAACTTTAAGTATTCAACGGTCAACTAAATTTTTATTCAATTTAGTTTTCTAAATAACGAATTCAAATTTGGTTCAACTTAAATTTTCATTTTAATTCAATTTTAGTTTCTAAATAACAAATTCAACTATATTGATTTTAAATACAGATCCGAATCTCAAAATAAATCATTTAAATTCCAATATAGTTCAAAGCTTTAATATTTAAATGTTCAATTTTACAGTTTCATATAGATCTCGATTTAACCTCACTATTATTTAACCTTAAATTCCATTTTTACTCGATATTTTCCTTAATTTATTTAAACGGGAAATATCACTTAAATCAAAAATCCAGTTATAAAATCCAACCTTTAAATTTCCCATTCAAAAATTTCAAATTGATTTAATTAAATAAATCTTTATTTAAATGTCATCTTTAATAAACCCAAATTTATCTTCCCATCTTAATTTATCCCAATTCTTGAAAAATCTATTTGAAATATAATTCACATAAATATTTAACATAATTTATGTATTAATTTCATCTTAATTAAATTAAATATTATTAAATCTATATATATCATTTCCCTTTATATATAATAATTTAAGAATTTACATTTAATAAGACCATATATTTCTTCCCAAAACAATGAATTTATTTCCAAAATATTTTATATGGACCAACGATGTCTGTATATATTCCTTATCATATGGTCAAGTGTTACAGATATTTATCATTTCAATCCGTACACTAAATATACACGGGTGGATATCATCTCAACCCGTAATCCCAAATTCAATTAAATGAAAATCGCTTGGGTCTATCATTTCAACCCATAACGAAATCCTCCTATTCTAAAGTCCGTTCGTGTATGTATCATTTCAACCCATAGTGATTTCTACACTAACAGGGAACTTGCAGAGTGATAACAGATATGAAAATAGTAATAACAGCAGGCATATATCATCAAAATAAATATAAACAATAGGATATGGTGTCATATCTCATAAGTAAACAGTTACAGATAATAGCATATATAACAAATTAACATTAATAACAGCAGCATATTTCAATTGTCGTTTCAATTGAAATCAAATTTAATAAATAAAAGAACGTTAATCGTGAGTGATTGCTCACCTTTCGAGGCTAGAGAGATGGACAACGAAACTGATTTGTTACGAACTGAATCACGATCTAGACAATCGAAGGAATCCAAACAAAATTTCAAAGCGAAGTAAGCTGAAAGTGGGTTGACGGGCAAAGCTGGAAGATAGGATTGATGGAAACGAATCAGAGTCGTCTTGATAAAATCAGACAAAATATATGTTATAAATTTTCTCTAAAACAATTTTCTTTTAAAACTTATATTTAAATAAGATATATATATATATATATATATATATATATATATTATACTTACTTTCAAACAAAATAAATTCAAACACAAATTTAAATTAAAACACATATATTACAATAACAAGAAAACTGACGTTATGAACTGCAACTTTTACTTTTAAACTATGTATACACGCACAGCTCACTCACAATCTACATGCACACTCAAAGGGTGACAAATATTCCTTTATTTTATACTTTGGAAGTGCATGTAAAATTTAAAATTAGTATCTACTCTGCGACTCAATTAAAATGTCATAACCATCCTAAAACCTATACATATACATAAAATGAGATGAACATGTTATATACAACTTAGTTCAGTCGCATATATAAGCAGATTATAAATGCACTATTTTAATTATATGTAAAAGCAAATTGATAAAGTGGTCCCCAGCTTCAAAATGTAATATATACATACATAACTATAACATCTATCAATATGGCAAAGTTATAACATATTATAATCAACAAATATAAACTTTATATATGTTAACTAATATAAGACAGGTTTATAAATATATGTTATATAGTCAAAGTTGTTCAAATATACTCCACAGCTTTTGTATATACATAAGTTACAAACAAAACACATATATAAAAAAAAACCTTTTTAACATATACGACAACATTTATACTGAAAACGGGCTTGCTATAACAAGCATACAACTAATATCTACGAACCCTGAACATGTTATACTCAACACCCAAAAAACCTTACAGTGCAATATATATATAGATCCAACTTGTAACCAAAGATATGCAAAACAAAATATATCTTCTGACCAGCAACAAAAATATGCACATGCGAAAATTTTATACGCATAAACAATATGCAGACCACACTCTCTGATCTAACTTTTATAACTTAAGATATTTATATTATATATACTGTAACTTTGTAAAATTAATACTATAAACAACACACAAAAAAAAAACAGTATAAGCTTAACCTATTTTCACATACAACTAACCTTATATACATACTATAAACACAAAAAAAAGAAAAACAATATATATGCGTGCCCATACACTACAGAAGATATCATTATTGAAGCAGGCACACACATTTGAAACACAACTGTAATATGATATAGTAGTATAACGCAAATGTAAAAATTTACGTAGTTACCAGAAAAAAAGGAAACTGATGATTTGTGACCACTTGCCAGCCGTAAAGGGTTGTAGGTTCACGGAGGAAGAATGAAGTCGGAGGCGGGGCGGCGCGCTGTGGGTGTGGTGGTTAGGCAGAGACGCGGGCGGAGTGTTGTGGGTGGTTCACAAAAAATATGGAGTCGTGGAAATGTTTGAGAAGAAGAAGGATACTGTCACTTTTTTTTTATGAAAACAAATTTTTGTTTTGGAAAAGCAACAGTGTATATATATAATTTAGTGGATAGGAGAAATAGAAGGGGAAACATATGTCAATAAATAACGTATATACTTTGCCTTATATATAATATTAAATAAGTAGATAAAAGGAAAATTTTCAACGGTCGAATTATGTAACTTATGGAATAAATGTTAAAACAAAAGCCAGTGAAACCAGGAAATCAATTAAAGCATAAAGAAAAGTTATAAATGCAAAAGGAACCGTTCAAAGGGAATAACGTATATCACTCTACACGTTTTGCATGGGATAACAACTGTCATCTTGCATTAAGCTGAAAATTTAAAGCAATAAATTTATTGCTTGTCAAGCAAGGCTCAGGTTGAAAAGCAAAGGAAACCAAAAAGTCCCAATATGAAGTAATGAGAGAGAAACGAAATTAAAAAGGGAAAGAAAAATAAAGTGAATCGTTTTAAAATAATAACTACAACGTATACAAATGTATACTTTTGATTTTTGAAACTGCTAAACATTAATTCAGGAATATAATTATAGCAATTTATTATCTTGCTAGGGATTCACATTGAAGTTTGAAAAGAAAAGCAACGTTAATGGTCAACATTTAAAGGTGTCGTTACAACGAACAATTTATTGGTTCCGTTGTGCACCGGATTTCAAAACACAGAAATAAATATACCATTTAGATCAGTACGACGAGACGATCACAACGGTATACAGATACCAGTGGTATGATCATCCGATCAAAAGTCGATGATCGGTACCAAAAATGTTGCAAATTTGTCAGAAATAAGGTAAACGGAGCAGTAGACGTCCGAATTTGGAAAAACCAAAGATGACGTCTCACTCAGAAGAGGATTTAGAAATTTTTTATGCAAAGATATTCAGGTTTTGAAAATAAATTTATTGTCAACAATTATTAGCTAGCTTGGATTTAATAGAATTACTTAATAAATAAACTTTTATAAAATTAATTGAAAATTTACCATTTTCTATATTAAATCATACGTAATCAAATATAATTTATTTTTATTTGCAAATTAAATAATTTAAAATTTCACCAAAAATCCAATTAATTAAATACGTTATTAAAACTATTAAAAATCTTGGGTCGTTACACTCTCCCCCACCCAAAACTTTTCGTCCTCGAAAAGGAAGGAGGTAGGAGAATAGAAATAACCAGAAAAAAAAAATAGATTGAAAGCCAAGATAAACAATAAATTTTAAAACTATATAAATTTTATTTAAAATATTTATTTGAAAATTTCATTTGAAATTAAATTTTCTTTAATATTTAATACTTCTCAAACTCCTTTGCAAACAATTATTTACATTATTACTTCTATTTACAAAGACTATTGAAAATATTAAATCCAAAATCTATGAAAATTTTAATTTATCTCAAGATACCTTTCAAATATTATCAATAAATTAATAATCATTTTCTTTAAAGATGTTTTATTTAATTTATAACTTCAAAAATATTTATAACACTAAAATTTTATATAAAACAATGTAGTATACAAATAAGCAATATTTAAAAGATTTATTCAAAAAGGAAAGGAAGGTAGATTCCGAAAACGGAATATAGGTGAAAAATGAAGCTGAGAAGATGAGGTAGATTCAAAAAAATAGAATCGGGCACGAATAATTTATTTCAAACCATAAGAATTTTAATTTCAAATATTAATACAAAATTTCTTTGTTGAGAAAAATACTTTTATAATAAATACCTTTATAATAATACGTTTATATCGAAATAAATCTTTCTTTCTAAAATATTTTTATAACTCGATGTTTTAACAAGTTTATCCTCGTTCTTGCAGACTCTGGCCATGCGTTGATCAGGCACAAAGCTAGAATTCTTCAAGTACTTAGTAGACCTGTTTCAACAACCAGTGAAAATACTCGAAAAACCTTTTTAAAAACAGATATGGAAAGTACAATCCAAACAAAAAACCAAACCAAAACCTTTGTCCGACCATGGTTCGCAGATACACATTGGTTACGCCTGGGTCCCCCAGGAAACAATCCATATCCGTAAGCTTTCTCAGCCCTGCGAGTTACGCCATGATGACTAGTAGAGTGCAGGATACACAATGGTTACGCCTGGATCCCCCAGGAAACAATCCGTACCCCTAGGCAAGACTCAGCCAGGCACTTGCGCTACTATTCGCGACCTACACAGATTGCAGGATACACAATGGTTACGCCTGGATCCCCCAGGAAACAATCCGTACCCCTAGGCAAGACTCATCCAGGCAATTACGCTATGCATTCACGAGAAGAAAAAAAACCATGGGTTACGCCACGGTGGGAACACTCGAGTATTACATCCGAAAAACCAAAAATCAGAAAGAATAATATCGATAGAATGAATCCACGATGTGGCCACAAAGCGGATATCAAGCAGAAGGCACTTTCCATATCTTTACTTCGAAAATATATATCATATAGTACCTTTTTAAATTACTTTCAAATATTGTACTTATATAAAGTCCATATATATAGGATTCTATTTTTCCCAAATCGAATACTTTCAAAATCAATAGTAGATCAAATCATACTTATATAGACTTCGATTATATAAAATCTCTTCCCAAATTGAGTACCTTTCAAATCAATAGATTTCAAATCAACTTCATACTTATACAATCCATTTTATATAAGTTCGACCACTCCCAAATCAAGTGTTTAATAATATAAGGTTCTCAAATTTCAAATCATTTCAATATCAATTCAGTTTCAAAATCATATATGATTTCACCAAATTTTCTTCCAAATTAAATATCTAAATTTCAAAGTTCCCAAAATAATAGGCTTAGAAAATTACCCCATTTTGCAAATTAAAATAATTCAAGTCAAATAAATTCATTTTCAAAATCACCATATAAGTACAGGTTTTTAATTTAAATTTAATTTAAAACTAAAAAATTTCTCAAAATCAATTATACTCAAATGGTTTCCAAATTTATAATTATCCCTTTCAAACTTTTAAATTTTCTATTTCTAGTTGAAATATTCAATTTACCTTTCTGAAAACTGTTATTCAAAACTATAATTTTTTTTTCAAAACATTTCAAACTAAATTTATATTCTTTATCAAACATTTTATGCTCTTCGAAATTTCTTAGTTTTAAAATTTTAGACCTTGACTTGGAAGTGTTCGAACCTTCAAAATGATAAGGGGAAATCACATTTCAACTCAAGAGTTGAAAATCATCATAAATCAACAAATCAATTATTAAATTTGAAACTCGAGGACTGAACACCGGTCTCATTTTAAATTGTTTCAAATATATACTTATATCTTTCTAAAATATCAAATTATACTTCGGAATTTGAAATCAAAATGGTTTTACAAAATCACTTGTATAGCGATGCTATTAAAGTGGCCTCTCCCCCACTCTGAAACTCGAAAATCAATGTCGATGATGCGTGCACTCATTACCGAAATTATTTTCCAGCGACATACGTGAGTTCTGGACTTCTATTTTCTTGAAAACTTCTTTGAAATTTCTTCAAAATTATTGGAATTCTTTTGAACTCATTTGAAACATTTCTTATTTGGAGAATACTTTTAAATTGTATTATTATTATATATTTTCCAAAATCTTAAAACCAATTTCAAAATACCGGAATTCAATTCTCGAATTTCAAATTTAACTTTACAGTTATAAATCATTTTTATATAAATCAATTCCTTATAAATTTCAAAATTTCAAATCCTTTCAAACTTTTATATATATGATAACATTTCTTATTTGTTTTATATATAGGTATAATCCTTATAGAAAACATTTTCTTTTTTATATATAGAATAAATAGAATCATAGTTATTAAAATAATAATTTCGATATATAAAACAATTTCAAAAATACAAACATACCTGATTCTCAAAGGATGATTCAAGAATGGATTTCAAAACAAAGATAGAGATTTAATTTAGAGGAACTCCAATCAATATAATCCTGATTCGAAGATAGACTCGATCGAAGATGAGATAATTAAATTACAAAATAGAAGATGGATATACTTCTATAAATCGCGGGCGATCTTAACGGATCAACCGTGAATTTAGCAATATAGTGGATGCAGAATTCTAAGGAAAATTGACATTCGATCGCTATAGATAGATTCGGAATAACAAGAGATAGTAGCATCTAAACCGAGGGATACATAAATCTTCGGTGAATCAATGCCAATTGTAAAGGAGTTTCATCCCCTTTACAAATCATTCAGTGGAGTCATGGGATACTCCAGAATCGAACGAATATAAATAGGGAGGGACAAGAACGAATTTCGGAACCGAGGGACATTCCAAAATTTAAAGGAAATCGAGTCAAAAGGAAGAGATTCAACTCGAGCGAAAGTGATTCTGTAAATAAATTTACCATATATACTAAGTTTTGAATAGAGCCAAAGCTCTGATACCAACTGTAACGATCCGCTATTTTGGACCATTCAAATCGACAATAAAACCACACATATCCGACTTGAATAATTCAAAATACCGAATTGTTAATTAAAATTTGGCAAAACTTAAAATATACAGTAAATAAAATCAATCACAGATCACAGAGTAATATAATGCAGCGGAATAGATAAAGAATAGTAGTTCATGAAGCTACTATATACATCAGAGTTAGAAAATACAACCGAATAGTTCAAACGCAGTGAAGTCTTCAACGCAACAGATGACTTCTCTGAACCAATCATCTGGAAAGGCTGGAATCTGAGTCGATAGTTGGATTTCCAAATGAAGCTCCAAACTCCAAAGGTGAGTCTCAAATGCTGTATCACTTAGTCTGACCCGAGTGTAAAGCAAAACACAAAACACTCGAGTCAGGATTAACATTCTTGTATCAATAAATCCAACTCAAGTGAAATATCAACTGAAATACAATAACTTAAAGGATGTTTGGGATAACCATCCTCTAAGGGTCCATAGAACTATCTACAAGGTAGAAATATACACTATAATACCGTGGCCATTCCCATTTATTTATACTTCAAACCAAATATCATTTTACTTCAATTATCTCTATATTTCCCCAAATAGTATTTATATAAAATAAATAATTTATAAAGTAAAGTATTCAATTCCCTCAACTTAACATCGTTTCAACATCAACCCGACCTTCCCATTCAAATTAAATTCAATCTCAAATTATCAATTTAAATTCAATTTAAATCTTAAATTAACCACTTAAATTTTGTCGATCCCAATTCGGGTTTGAAATCACCAATACCCCTTTTTATTTCAATATATTTCAAAACTTTAAGTATTCAACGGTCAACTAATTTTTTATTCAATTTAGTTTTCTAAATAACGAATTCAAATTTGGTTCAACTTAAATTTTCATTTTAATTCAATTTTAGTTTCTAAATAACAAATTCAACTATATTGATTTTAAATACAGATCTGAATCTCAAAATAAATCATTTAAATTCCAATATAGTTCAAAGCTTTAATATTTAAATGTTCAATTTTACAGTTTCATATAGATCTCGATTTAACCTCACTATTATTTAACCTTAAATTCCATTTTTACTCGATATTTTCCTTAATTTAGTTAAACGGGAAATATCACTTAAATCAAAAATCCAGTTATAAAATCCAACCTTTAAATTTCCCATTCAAAAATTTCAAATCGATTTAATTAAATAAATCTTTATTTAAATGTCATCTTTAATAAACCCAAATTTATCTTCCCATCTTAATTTATCCCAATTCTTGAAAAATCTATTTGAAATATAATTCACATAAATATTTAACATAATTTATGTATTAATTTCATCTTAATTAAATTAAATATTATTAAATCTATATATATCATTTCCCTTTATATATAATAATTTAAGAATTTACATTTAATAAGACCATATATTTCTTCCCAAAACAATGAATTTATTTCCAAAATATTTTATATGGACCAACGATGTCTGTATATATTCCTTATCATATGGTCAAGTGTTACAGATATTTATCATTTCAATCCGTACACTAAATATACACGGGTGGATATCATCTCAACCCGTAATCCCAAATTCAATTAAATGAAAATCGCTTGGGTCTATCATTTCAACCCATAACGAAATCCTCCTATTCTAAAGTCCGTTCGTGTATGTATCATTTCAACCCATAGTGATTTCTATACTAACAGGGAACTTGCAGAGTGATAACAGATATGAAAATAGTAATAACAGCAGGCATATATCATCAAAATAAATATAAACAATAGGATATGGTGTCATATCTCATAAGTAAACAGTTACAGATAATAGCATATATAACAAATTAACATTAATAACAGCAGCATATTTCAATTGTCGTTTCAATTGAAATCAAATTTAATAAATAAAAGAACGTTAATCGTGAGTGATTGCTCACCTTTCGAGGCTAGAGAGATGGACAACGAAACTGATTTGTTACGAACTGAATCACGATCTAGACAATCGAAGGAATCCAAACAAAATTTCAAAGCGAAGTAAGCTGAAAGTGGGTTGACGGGCAAAGCTGGAAGATAGGATTGATGGAAACGAATCAGAGTCGTCTTGATAAAATCAGACAAAATATATGTTATAAATTTTCTCTAAAACAATTTTCTTTTAAAACTTATATTTAAATAAGATATATATATATATATATATATATATATATATATATATATATTATACTTACTTTCAAACAAAATAAATTCAAACACAAATTTAAATTAAAACACATATATTACAATAACAAGAAAACTGACGTTATGAACTGCAACTTTTACTTTTAAACTATGTATACACGCACAACTCACTCACAATCTACATGCACACTCAAAGGGTGACAAATATTCCTTTATTTTATACTTTGGAAGTGCATGTAAAATTTAAAATTAGTATCTACTCTGCGACTCAATTAAAATGTCATAACCATCCTAAAACCTATACATATACATAAAATGAGATGAACATGTTATATACAACTTAGTTCAGTCGCATATATAAGCAGATTATAAATGCACTATTTTAATTATATGTAAAAGCAAATTGATAAAGTGGTCCCCAGCTTCAAAATGTAATATATACATACATAACTATAACATCTATCAATATGGCAAAGTTATAACATATTATAATCAACAAATATAAACTTTATATATGTTAACTAATATAAGACAGGTTTATAAATATATGTTATATAGTCAAAGTTGTTCAAATATACTCCACAGCTTTTGTATATACATAAGTTACAAACAAAACACATATATAAAAAAAAACCTTTTTAACATATACGACAACATTTATACTGAAAACGGGCTTGCTATAACAAGCATACAACTAATATCTACGAACCCTGAACATGTTATACTCAACACCCAAAAAACCTTACAGTGCAATATATATATAGATCCAACTTGTAACCAAAGATATGCAAAACAAAATATATCTTCTGACCAGCAACAAAAATATGCACATGCGAAAATTTTATACGCATAAACAATATGCAGACCACACTCTCTGATCCAACTTTTATAACTTAAGATATTTATATTATATATACTGTAACTTTGTAAAATTAATACTATAAACAACACACAAAAAAAACAGTATAAGCTTAACCTATTTTCACATACAACTAACCTTATATACATACTATTACACAAAAAAAAGAAAAACAATATATATGCGTGCCCATACACTACAGAAGATATCATTATTGAAGCAGGCACACACATTTGAAACACAACTGTAATATGATATAGTAGTATAACGCAAATGTAAAAATTTACGTAGTTACCAGAAAAAAAGGAAACTGATGATTTGTGACCACTTGCTAGCCGTAAAGGGTTGTAGGTTCACGGAGGAAGAATGAAGTCGGAGGCGGGGCGGCGCGCTGTGGGTGTGGTGGTTAGGCAGAGACGCGGGTGGAGTGTTGTGGGTGGTTCACAAAAAATATGGAGGCGTGGAAATGTTTGAGAAGAAGAAGGATACTGTCACTTTTTTTTTATGAAAACAAATTTTTGTTTTGGAAAAGCAACAGTGTATATATATATAATTTAGTGGATAGGAGAAATAGAAGGGGAAACATCTGTCAATAAAATAACGTATATACTTTGCCTTATATATAATATTAAATAAGTAGATAAAAGGAAAAATTTCAACGATCGAATTATGTAACTTATGGAATAAATGTTAAAACGAAAGCCAGTGAAACCAGGAAATCAATTAAAGCATAAAGGAAAGTTATAAATGCAAAAGAAACCGTTCAAAGGGAATAACGTATATCACTCTACACGTTTTGATTTTAAAATAGCCATGGGATAACAACTGTCATCTTGCATTAAGCTGAAAATTTAAAGCAATAAATTTATTGCTTGTCAAGCAAGGCTCAGGTTGAAAAGCAAAGGAAACCAAAAAGTCCCAATATGAAGTAATGAGAGAGAAACGAAGTTAAAAAGGGAAAGAAAAATAAAGTGAATCGTTTTAAAATAATAACTACAACATATACAAATGTATACTTTTGATTTTTGAAACTGCTAAACATTAATTCAGGAATATAATTATAGCAATTTATTATCTTGCTAGGGATTCACATTGAAGTTTGAAAAGAAAAGCAACATTAATGGTCAACATTTAAAGGTGTCGTTACAACGAACAATTTATCGATTCCGTTGTGCACCGGATTTCAAAACACAGAAATAAATATCCCATTTAGATCAGCACGACGAGATGATCACAACGGTATACAAATACCAGTGGTATGATCATCCGATCAAAAGTCGATGATCGGTACCAAAAATGTTGCAAATTTGTCAGAAATAAGGTAAACGGAGCAGTAGACGTCCGAATTTGGAAAAACCAAAGATGATGTCTCACTCAGAAGAGGATTTAGTAATTTTTTATGCAAAGATATTCAGGTTTTGAAAATAAATTTATTGTTAACAATTATTAGCTAGCTTGGATTTAATAGAATTACTTAATAAATAAACTTTTATAAAATTAATTGAAAATTTACCATTTGCTATATTAAATCAGACGTAATCAAATATAATTTCTTTTTATTTGCAAATTAAATAATTTAAAATTTCACCAAAAATCCAATTAATTAAATACGTTATTAAAACTATTAAAAATCTTGGGTCGTTACATAATATGTCTTCCGTCTCTCTCTAATGGCTTCCTATTTTCTTTATTCTATAACAGGTAAGGGTTTGTAGCTGCTATGAATGAAATATGATTAAAATATATACTAGTATACATCTTTTCAATTGTTGTTATATTAATCTTCATCTTAATTTTCACCTCCTTCCATTTAATATTTCAATGCTATCTTTTTAGTTTGTGAGATTTTAGGTAAAAAGATATTATGGTAATAGATATCTGAGCACTATTTATAATTTGAATTTAATGTTATATTTCATTCAAAATTGAATTAGATAATTTATTATTTGTTGATTCGAATCAATTTTCTTTAATACTGGTCAAAAGAATTAATTAATATTTATTTATAACTTAATTAAAACTAATTAATTAAATATCAGGGATGAAAAATATGATAATATTCATTCCTCATCGAGCAACCGTAGCCTGAAATCATTAGTAAAATCAATAATCGATTAAATTAAAAATTAAACATGTAAAATTCAAATTAACTAAATTACACATATTTTCTAATAAATTTACAACATTTAGAAATACTATTTGTACTTTCTATTAGTTTTAAGATTGATTTAAATTGAAAGCAAGAGTTTAAAATCTTAAAGCATAGAAAAACAATAACATGACATTAATCTTAAAAGCGAACGCACAGAGTAAAATATAATTTCACCAATTGGCATATACTAACGTAGAATTTACGTTTATAGATCCTGTAATAATTCGATCTGCACCATAATTATAAAAGGAAATATATAAATGGTTTAATATTCATTTTATTTCGTGGACAACTAAGTTGTATATAAAAGTTTCATCTAGATAAGTATAAAAATAGGGATCGCGGGGACCACAAATATATGTATATTACTATATGCAACTAAAAATGGAAGTAACTTATGATGGATATATTTACTATTTTATATTTCAGTTCAAACTATGTACAGAATTAGTCACCGTTTTCCAATTAGTTTTAGTTGATTTTGATATATTTCTCTTTGATTTTTGTTATCCCGCCTTTTGGCAAGGCCGAGATACCAAGGAACTGGCTGGAAAATGAAGGTCACATGTCCTCAATTTTGAACGATTGTCGGTTCACTACAAATATCGATGGATTTTGTCCAAGTCTGGATTGGGCTGCAATTGATAAGACACGTCAAGCGAAGCTGTGGAAACCAACGCTCCAAATTTCGAGGCAATCCGAGTTCGCATGCTCAAGTTGTCGCCAATGGAAAGTGGAGGAGACAACCTCAGTTCGAATCGATCAGAAGAAGTATAGGTTCGAATCCATGAGAGAGCCACACAGTCGAATCGATAGACCATGCATCACGTTCGAATCCATCCTCCCAGAGCCTTGCCTCGAATCCATGAAGAGCTCCTTTGCTTCGACTCCATCGGACAAGCCCTTCCTTCGAATCCATCCAAAGCCTTACCTAGTTCGAATCCAACAAATCACCTCTTCCTTCGAACCCATCAGGGACATGCCTTCGTTCGAATCCATCAAAGGTAGCCATGCTCCGAACCCATCCACACCTGCCTTGGTTCGAATCCTTCGAAGTATTCCTATCTTCGACTCCATCCCGTGAAGGTCCTTCGAATCCACCAAGCAAAGAAGACTTCGCATCGACCAACTACGAAACACTCTGAACGACATGAAGGACGCGCATAAGGGTACCTTCGAATCCATAACGTCGAACCCATCAAGTTGTAGCAGCTGAAACCCAGGGATTCGACCCTATCGATTCGAAGGCCATGGATTCGAAGCGCACATGTTGACCAGAAATACAATCTTGAATCGATCATAACTTGAGATCTACAAGTCCAAATGCTATGAAACTTTCACAGAAGCTTGCACGAACATAGAAGAATGCCCCTGCCAAATTTCATCATGATTGGACACCTTTTTGATCGATTCGAAACAAGGGTCGAATCGATCGAAAAGTGGGCCCGGATCTCCAGAATTCGGCCATGTGGGCCCCCCACACGTGCCAGAAGTGGTCTCCCCGAATTTTAGGCGAAATATCAGCCTCCAGCACCTATAAATAGAGCCCCTGGTCATTCAGAAAGGGGATCGGAGAATTGGAAGAACAAGAGAACGCCCGGACGCTGCCAGAATTGCTTCAGAGCACCACTTCTGCCTTTGCCTTCGAATTTTTGCTTAAGAACTGCCGTATTTAGTCATATAAAAGTTGTATTCTCCGAATATCGAGCAATAAAACAACATAACTTCATAGTGGACGTAGGCAAATCGTCGAACCACTCTAAATTGTCGTCTTCTACGCAATTTACTTTCTGTTGCTTGGAGTTTTTGTTAGATAATCCTCATTTTAATTTGCTTTCTTCATTTATTATCTCTTCGAAAACTTCCGAAGAGTGTTGTGCCCAATTTTGACACAAACACTTTGGTGCTTTCACTGAGAAAAAACCCAGTTTTTTCTCCTGCTCCTTGGATCTATCTTCGATACCGGATTGCATAAATCTAAGAGAGAGATCCAGACCTCATATTCAAATTCCTTCAATTCTACTCAGATTTGTTAAAAGTCTAGGAAAGAATTCAACGTTTCAAAATGGTGAGTACAAGAACCACTTCTAACATTGGTGATCAGGAAGGCCGGGATAGGCAAAATCCCACACAGTTACAATCCACTAACCAAGATGCTGTTGGGCATACGGATCAGTCAGGTCCGGTCACAAGGCAAGAGTTCCAAGCGCTACTCCAAAAACTAACCCAAAGCAGACAACAGCTAACTGAGCAATTGCGCGCTAATGCTGAGTTGACCAATCAACTAAATCGCCAAAAGCGAAGAAGATCCAGAAGGGATCAAGCTCCTCATTCTTCCACCGAAAGCTCCGCTTCCTCTGATTACAATACCAGATCTATCCGTCCCAGGATAGACGGAAATCATACGCAAGCCGCTGATTGTCAACAGGCAGTAACCGTTGGGCAAATAAGGGTTGGCCCATCTACCGTTTCCATACTGGACCCTCCTCTCGAGGAGGCACTATTCCTCAATACACTGCAGACGATCGAGCTGCTACAACCGCTGCAGTTGACATAGGAGTTGATGCTCGAGATCACTCCAATCAAAATTATCATCAGCAGGGACAGGCTCCAGAGCCATATGTCCCAGAAGACATCGAGCCAAGGAGGCGAGATGAGGATCGTCGACAGCGCCCGATCCCACCTCGCACTATGGAACCCGACCATACTTTGGCTCACCACCCACAGAATTTTCCGATACCAGACTTCTCAGCCATGGTACGACGAATGATTCGCGAGAGTCAAGGCCTAACAAATGACGAGTGGGAAATATCCCGGAGTCATACCCCATTTACTGATGACATATTGTATGCTGAACCTCCTCGGCGATTCAGAATGCCAACCCTTCCCATGTATGAAGGAAATTCCGATCCAAATCAACATGTTCTGAAATATGAATGGTCAATGACTGCTGCAAGAGCTGATGACGCAGTAAAGTGCCGCAGTTTTCCTATTTCCTTAGGGGGAATTGCGACAATGTGGTTCACCCGATTACCTCCACGATATATTTCTTCGTTTGACCAGTTAGCTACTAAATTTGTTGAACAATTTCGCATGCATATTGCCCGACCTAAAGATGTTAATACCCTATCAAGTGTCACTCAAGCTCCCGGAGAAACACTTAGACGATATTTAGAGAGATTCAATGCTGCATGCGCAGAGATCACCAACCCCAATGATAATTCCATTCTAATGGCTTTGACCAAAGGAATCGACCCTGATTCCGAGTTTGGAAATTGGTTAGCCGGAAAACCTCCCGCATCGTTGGACCGTTTATATTCCAAAGCTGCTCAATTCTTGAGGCGAGAGGATGCGAAACAGTCTAGGAAGCAGGACGATGCAAGGCCGAGCAGTGAAGGGATTCAGAGTAATGTTGCGGTTAAACAATCCGGAGAAAATTCGAGAAAAGTCGAATTGAATATCCAAAATAAACAGACCCAACGATCAAGAAACGGTGATAACCGAAGCAAGAAGCAAGATCAGAATCGTGGTCCGAGACGTAGGGCCGCAATGTTTGACAGTTATACACCGCTTAACACGTCACTGGAAAACGTATACTTACAGACTTGTAATACTATGCAATACAAGAAGCCTGCTCCGAAGCCTTCGTCGGAGAGGCAAATTCAGACAGGGAAGTTCTGTAGGTTTCATGAAAGTTATGGGCATAATACCAATGAGTGTAGACATTTGCATGACCTCATTGAAAAGTTGATCAGAGAAAGAAAGTTGGACCAGTTTGTTCGGGCGCCGCAGTCTGGTGGAGCGGGCCCATCTAATCAAAATCGAACGCAGAATCAGGAAAGACAAGGTGAACCTGCTCGCACGGGCGGAAGGTTGGTTATCAATACAATAAGTGGTGGTCCACATCCGGCAGACAGAAGTTGGAGAGAAATGGAGTCATATGCTAGCTCAATCAGACATGTAGACTTTGAATGCTATAGCAACTCGGAAGACGGAACACCGGCTAAACAACAAAAGACAATGGCTGATGAAATCGTGTTTAGAAATCGAGACGCCGATAAAGTCGAAGCTCCCACAATTGACCCATTGGTTATATCCGCTCAAGTTGGTCCTGCTTGGATGAAGAGGATCTTGGTAGATAGTGGAAGTTCCGTAAATATATTATTTAAAAGAGCATATGATTTAATGAAAATGGAAGCTAAGGACTTAAAGCCTTGTCAATCACGAGTCCACGGCTTCAATGGGAGTGAAACAATACCAACTGGAATAGTTGAATTGCCAGTAGAGTTGGGAGCGGGAGAATGCCGAAGAGTTCGGATGTTGCAATTTTTTGTCTTGGATATTCCTTCCCCGTACAATGTTTTTTTGGGCCGACCGGCCCTTGCCGAATTTAGGGCTGCTATTGCCCCATGGTGTTTAACTCTGAAGTTCCCTACTGACCACGGAATAGGAGTTGTACAAGGAGATCAGGCTGCTGGAAGAGCCTGTTATGTTGTGAGCTGCGGGAGGCGCAGCGAAAAGAGAAAGGAAAGGGCGTAGAGGAATCTCTCTGCGTCCGTTTTACTGACAATTGACAATTAGCGCCTGGGCTTCGGCCTGGGCACCACAACCAATTCCAAAAGGATCTTGATCCAAGGGACAATAATAATAAAGAAGAATCTATGGAAAGTTAGGCTTCTCCGGCCGAGCTAACCATTGATGTCCCAATTGTCGATGATCACGATGAATCGAGAATGTTGAAGATTGGGTCTCAGCTTAATCAAAAGACACAACTGGAATTGGTTGATTTTCTCCGGGCGAATCTTGACGTGTTCGCCTGGACGCATTCTGATATGTGTGGAATCTCGCCTGACATCGCGAGCCACACCTTGAACATTGACCCGCGGTATATCCCGGTCAAGCAAAAAAGACGTGGTATGGATCCAGAGAGATCTGCCGCCCTGAGAGAAGAGGTCGACAAGTTAAAATCAAATGGGTTTATTAGAGACGCTTTATACCCAGAGTGGGTGTCCAATCCCGTACTCGTCCGAAAACCAAACGGGAAATGGAGAACGTGTATCGATTACTCCGACCTGAATAAAGCCTGCCCGAAAGACAGCTTTCCACTTCCCCGGATCGATCAACTAGTGGATTCAACTGCCGGACATGAATTATTATCCTTCATGGATGCTTACTCAGGTTACAACCAGATACCCATGCATGTACCAGACCAAGAGCACACGAGCTTCATAACCGACTTGGGGTTGTATTGCTACAAGGTCATGCCTTTTGGATTAAAGAATGCTGGCGCAACTTATCAACGCTTGGTCAACCGAATGTTTGCCAATCAGATTGGGAAAACTATGGAGGTCTATGTAGATGATATGTTGGTGAAGTCACGATATTCTGATGAGCATGTCAAAGACTTGGAGTCAATGTTCAATATCCTTCGGAAATACGGGATGAAGCTTAATCCACTCAAGTGTCATTTCGGAGTCGCATCCGGAAAATTTCTTGGGTTCATTGTCAATGCCCGAGGAATAGAGGCCAACCCCGAAAATATCTGGGCAATCAGAAATCTCCAAACTCCGAAAACCACGAAACAAGTTCAGAGTCTTAATGGAAAAGTCGCAGCACTGAGCAGGTTTATCTCAAAATCGACCGATAAATGTATTCCCTTTTTTGATTTGATTCGAAAGGAAACGAAACTTCGAATGGACCGCAGAATGTGAGGACGCATTTCAATCACTAATCCAACATCTTTCCGTACCACCAATCCTCTCAAAGCCTGTAGATCATGAGCAATTATATCTTTACCTGGCAGTATCAGAGAATGCAATCAGTGCTGCATTGATTCGGGAGGAAGAGCGAGTGCAAAAGCCGGTCTACTACGTGAGTAAACGATTGACCGGAGTCGAGAGAAATTATCCAAAGCTTAAAAAGTTGGCATATTGCCTAGTCATTGCCTCGAGGAAGCTCCGGCCATATTTCCAGGCCCATCCTATTACTGTGTACACCGATCAGCCGTTACGACAGGTCCTTACGCGGCCTGAGACGTCTGGTAGGTTACTGAAGTGGAACATCGAACTGAGTCAATTCGACATCACTTATACTCCAAGGAGAGCCATTCACGGCCAAGTCCTAGCAGATTTTATAGCCGAATTCACTATTCCTGAAGACTTGCCCGAAACCAGCAAATCTCCCAAATACATCTGGAAGTTGTACACCGATGGTGCATCAAACGATCGGTGCTCAGGAGCTGGGATAGTGATTGAAACCCCCGAGGGACGGTCCATATGTTATGCTTTAAAATTCGAGTTCCGCGCAACCAACAATGAAGTCGAGTACGAGGCTCTACTTACCGGACTAAAACTTGCCCGTGATCTGAAAATCATCGCTGTAGAGATCTACTGTGATTCCCAATTGATAGTGTGTCAAGTTCGAGGTGAATATCAGGCCAAAGATCGAAGACTGGCCGCTTATCTTACTCAAGTTCTGGAGATACTTAATCAATTCGATTACTATGCCATTTTCTACATACCCCGAGAGCACAATCAGAAAGCCGATTCATTGGCAAAGTTAGCAAGTACGGGTGAGGCTCAACAGCTGGGGGTTATTCCGGTTGAAACCTTATCATCTCCGAGCATTGATCGAAGGGAGACTGATTTCACATTTGAAGCTACCTCCATCAAGGAGTCGTGGATGACTCCTTATCAAGATTATATCGAACGCGGTGTATTGCCCGAGCGGCAAAGCGAGAAAAGACAAGTTCTACGAAAGGCCTCACGATTTGTTATTCAGAACGGAGTCATGTACCGGAGAGGATACTCTATTCCTCTCCTCCGGTGTATCGCACACGATGAAATCAAACGAGTGTTACACGATGTACACGAAGGAGAATGTGGCGATCACACTAGGGGGCAAGCACTAGCAAAGAAGATACTTCGATATGGGTATTATTGGCCTACTGTTAATCGCGATGCTGCAGACTACGCTAGAAAATGTGACAAATGCCAGAAATATGCTCGAATTCCAAGAGCCCCGCCTACTGAGATAACCCAAATGGTCAGTCCTTGGCCATTTGCAGTGTAGGGAATGGATATCATCGGCACATTGCCTCTGGCCAAAGGTGGCGCGAAGTACGCCATCGTCGCAGTTGATTATTTCACCAAATGGGCTAAAGCTGAACCCCTTGCGACAATTACAACAAAGAAAGTAATCAACTTTGTAGTGCGTAACATCATCTGCCGTTTTGGTCTCCCACATACTATCATCACCAATAACGGAACTCAATTCGACAGTGCTGAATTCAAGAATTTCTGTCAACGATTCCACATCCATAAGAAATTCTCTGCAGTAGCGCACCCTCAAGCAAATGGTCAGGTTGAAGCTGTTAATAAAGTTATCAAGTCCATTCTAAAGAAGCGACTGGAAAAAGCTGGGGGCAAATGGGTCGACGAACTTCCTATGGCACTATGGGCCTATCGAACGACTCATAAAACTGCAACCGGTCATACCCCGTTTTCCCTATCTTATGGTTCTGAAGCCGTTATTCCGGTCGAAATGGAAGTGCATTCTCATCGTGTAACGTATTACGATCCGAAAACAAATGCCATATTACTTGCTGAATCTTTGGATTTACTCGATGAAAAGCGCGAAGAGGCTGATTTGAGGGCAGCCGCATATCGAAATCGAGTCGCCCGACTGTACAACACCAAGGTCCGTCCGCAAACCTTCGAACTCGGCGATCTCGTACTTAAAAGGGTTTATCCGGTCCCTTCACACATGAAGACAAATTGGGAAGGGCCGTATGTGATTTCACAAAAGCTCGGAGACGGCACGTTCAAATTATCAACAGTTGACGGTTTTACCTTGCCGAGAGCTTGGAATAGCGAAAGTCTTCGTCGCTACTACATATGAAAGATTTTACTTATTTACTTTCTGTCAATTTATTTCTTTGCATTTTATTCTAGCATTTCGAGACTTAAATTTGTAATAAGGCAGCTGACTTTGCCATATTTTCTCGTTTCAGCAATAAAATGCCATCTCTTCGAGCCAGAGGTGTGATTTACTGAATATGACACACGATGTCACAATGCACGAAGAGCTAAGTCCCATCACGCGGTGGGACTTATTCAAATAGGGAGTGACTGTGATGCGACCGGTCACTCACTAAGTGAAACCCGAGCTCGGGGGCAGAACACTACATCAACATTCACGGGGATTGATACACGACAATCCCTCAGCCAACTCCAAATTCCCAGAGTGTGAATTGGAGTATAAACTTCAACTCTCGGTTCCCGGAGCGCGAACCGGAGTACAAATCACCGCTCCCAGAGTGTGAGCCAACTCCAAGTTCCCAGAGTGTGAATTGGAGTATAAACTTCAACTCTCGGTTCCCGGAGCGCGAACCGGAGTACAAATCCACCGCTCTCAGAGTGTGAGCCAACTCTAAATTCCCAGAGTGTGAATTGGAGTATAAATTTCAACTTTCAGTTCCCAGAGCGTGAACCAGAGTATAAGCCTAAATTCCCGGAGTACGAATTGGGATACAAAACTCTATCTCCAAATTCTCAAAGTATGAACAGGAGTATAAACGTTAAGTACAAATTCCCGGAGAGCGAACTAAGTCATAAACGCTAATAATTAATAAGTTCCCGGAACATGGGCCGAACTATTAATTACGAACTATGTTAAGTCCCCGAAGTGTGGATATGTATTCAAGGCTTATGTCATATGTGAGAACGAGCTAATCAATGCGATACTTAAGCAAAAAAAGAAAAGAGTTGTTTTCCATTTTATCAACAAATAAAAAAGAAGTTCGATTACATGATAAAACCAAAAACAATTCATAAAGTGGGTGCCGAATCCACACTTATACACGACCTAGAAAAGGAAAAGTAAAAAGAATTGCCCTTTCGCAACCACATGATAAGACAAGAAGTTCACTCCTTCTTCTTCTTGTGTCTCTTCTTTGGAGTTGAGCCACTGGACCCGCTACCCAGTTTCTTGTGAAATTTTTTGCTTTTCTTTGGGGCATCCTTAGGATCTGGCATAATATCCACGTCTTCCTCAGAGCTGGAAGGGACAGAAATCCTTTTGTGAGGACGAACCGGAGGCGGAGGAGCCGTAGCAGGTGGTGAAGCTTCGACGCTAGAAGTTATAACTGTGCTGGTGAGAGAAGTAACCATTGAAGGAGTTAAGCTTGGCGGAGCAACATCACCTCCGGAACCACCAGCCGTCGTCACCGCAGCCATTTCAGCGCTTATCTCGGCAAGGATTTCTTCTTCTCGGGAAGATTGAGCAGCGCTGGAAACACTGACGGTCGGCATAAACGAGCTAAAAGTTGGGGCAACTCCACCCATTGTGAAGGAAGGATCAGGAAAAGGCTCGCAAGGTTGCTTGAGAAGTTCCTCAATCATCTGAACATCAAACGACATTGAACTTCCCTCTCCCATCTCGCCAGATATGGCAGTAGTTGCGATGGCCTCAGTAACGACGGCTCCTTGTATTGGCTGCAAAGTTTGAGGTATTGGAAGTGCTGACGCTTCACTTTCAGTTACTGGTCGAAAAGAAACGAGAATGATTAGTCAAATGATCAGTTCCAAGTCCAACATTCCAGAAACACTTAAGTAACATTTAGGATACCTTCTTTGCCGCGGCTCGATGGTGGGACAAGCTCAGAAACAGTAGTTGTACCGAGAGACAGTTCCGGTCGATCCGGGTTATAAGCAGGGATAACATGTGGACTGACTGCAGTGGTGACTCCAGATGAGGCTGGGGCATCAACTGAAACATTCTCACTATAATGTGCGGCTCCAGAACCTTCACCAGTCTCTACATGGTGAAACCCAAGTCTCTATCTCTCAGCGGAGATCATCGCATCATGGAGAAGTTTCCTTTCCTCTTTGCTCAACAAGCGAGATTCAAGTTCAAATTCGTCTGCGGCGCCTTCAGGGAGAGATGCCTTTTTGTTCGCCACCAATTTTTTCCAAGCACTGAGTAGAAGTGTAGAATAATCTCCGAGCCACGAGAGATTCCTATGCTCAAGTACATTAGCATTATAAGTATCGAGAAGATCGTCAAACTCAGCTTCTACTCTGAATATCTCTGCTTGAACTCTCCCTTCTACCTCTGCTTCCACCGCTTCAACTTTAGCAACCGCCGCATCTCGCTCAGCTCGGAGAGACACAGCTTGCTCGCACGCTTCCTGTGCAGCCATATTAGCGTCATCTTTTTCCTTGTTTAAGCTGGCAAATTTAGCTTTTAACTCCTCAAGTTCCTTGACCGCCGCATCTCGCTCGGCCTCAACATTTTTGTATCGATGGCCTAAATCTTCAACTAAAGTACAATGCGCTTGTTGCATTTTCGCCATCTCAGCTAGTGTCTCGTCGACCTTCTGTAACGACTCCAGTTCAGCCTTGCGAGAAGATTCCGCTTCAGATTGAAGTACGTCAACAATACGATTCTTCTGAGCCAAGTCTGCTTCCAATTTCTCAATAACTTTGGCTCGTTCGAATGCTACTTTCGAGGCTTTAACAGCCTCCCTGTACCATACTTTATACTGAGCATAAAAATCCCGGGTATAGCTGAGGGCGGTGTGCACGGCCTCTTCGGGAATTCTTTTAAGATTGGGTGGAAAAATATAGGCATCAAAGCATATTTCTGGAAAGTCGTTTTTCAACTGAGCAATTCTAATAGCCCCTTCGCCAGATGGTTCAAGAGGTGCCTCCTCCGCGGTTACGGTCATAGCCGTATCAGTCATTGAACGATGTGGACCAGATTTTGAGATTTGTTGAGATGGTTGTTGTTGCGAAGTTTCGACTACAGGTGCCTGGCCCCTGGATGGCGGAGGAGAGCGAGAGGGCGAACGGTATCTTCGGTCCCTATCAGAACGCTCCAGGCTAGAATAGTATGGGGAATGGTCTCTATCGCGATGCTCTTGCTCGTAATACCTCCGCTCACGATCTCGGTCAGAATCCCTACGGCGAGACTCATAATAGGATGAAGAATGGTGTACTCGCCGAAGTTTATCGAGTGTAGAAGGACGATTCGACATGGCACCTGTAAAAAAGGAACAATTCGATTAAGTACCAAGAAAAAACACTACGATACGTGTGGAAGTCGTGGAATGTTGTGAAAAGTGTATAAATGCGTAAACCCCCCGACCAACCAGAAGCGTCGATTACACTAACGGGTAAAGATTCGCTTATATCAAGCGCTCCCCGGAGCTCTTCCAACCCGGACCCATGGTGGAGAGATACGTAGTCCGCAATGGGAATATCGTCCAACCCTGTGAAAAGGTCTCCGGACTGGCAAGGAGAGGCGCTGGAAACAGTAACCCCAGGTTGGGAACGGGTTACGACTACGGACTTCCATCTCTTAAACTTAGGTACAGCAGCCTTGCCTGTCTGGCCCTCTTCTATTCGGGAAAGGTCGGCTGCTATCTCAGTGTCTGTGGGTGTTCTTTCATCATCGCTCATTTCTCTTATCACAACACCAGTTTTTCTTTTTGTCACTTTCTTCTTCTTCCTTGAGGCCGATTTTGCCAAACCTTCAATTACAATACTCTGGCCCATCTCAATCAAACCCAATGTCCTTAAGTTATCATCAGTCAAAAGCAAGTCTATGTGCCTTAAGTCATGGGGAACACTTTGCAAACTTTGAACAACACCCCTGTAATGACCACCGGTAGGTCTCGAAATGATGGCTGCAAGAGTAGCAGAGTATTAGTGTAAAGTATTAAAAGTGACCATTCAATAACGAATTATGATGCTTACGTCTGGATAACCATCTCCTGGCAAACCCTGGGGGGCATCGAACAAAAAACCACTCGTTCTTGAAATAACTAAGGCTGGTCCAGGCCCCAGTCACGACCTGACAGTTCCTGACCGCCTCCAGAAAAGTGAAAGACGGGCTATCACCCTTACTCTTAAAGTTGAATATGTGCCTGATCTCGTTAGGTCTTGGCGGGCGAAAAAGGCAATCCATAAATATGACGAAGACACTGTTTAGTAGTGCATGCCCGTTGGGATGAAGCTGTGAAGGAGCGATTCCTAAATACGACAGCATCTCTGATATATTGGTTAAAAGGAGGAAGAGATCCAGCCGCACAGGCATGGCGGTAGAAGGCAGTATATCCTTCAGGAGGATTGTGTGGTCTATCACTAACACTGGGTAATAAAACGTCGTCTAGAGATATGTTATGTTTCGAACATATCCGACCCAACAGAGACTCTGAGATATTGGACTGAACAGAATCGACAGGGTCTTCGATAAATATGGCCTCCGGCAATTCATCCGGAGCCGGATCTACGACTTCAGGAGGGATGTCCGGAATTTCAAGCGCTGGAAGAGGCGAGCTTTGTGCTTCTTGTTGTTGAGAACTCGAAGACTCCATAATTAACTAACTCACCAGAAAGCTGCGTTAAATACTTAAAAAAACCCATGCATTCCCCCGGTGCAAGGTGTATGAGTATGACGTGCAGTGCAAGTGCTATGCAAAAATTTAAGCAGATTTTACAAGATGAAACGAGATGTCCGAACGACGAAACTCTGGAATTTGAGAATGAAAACGACCGTCATCGCTGGCCGTCACTTTCACGCCACCCAGATGCTACCGACCAATCCAAGTATAAATTCGTTGTATTTTGTTTATGTCATGGTGCCATCGGCGAGCTCCAAAGGAAGGTCAAGTAAAAATTCGATTATGCAAGGCCGAAGCTCGTCGGAGTCAAGTATATTAAAAATTTAGTAAGTTCGTCCAAGTTCAGCTTGAAATTGGTCGTAGTTCAGATACTGAAGCAAATCAGAAAAGTGGAAGTCCCAGGAGTAAGAAGGTTCGAATCGATCGACTCGAATCGGAACGAGTCGAATCGATGAACTTCGAATCGGTACGCCCCAACTCCATGTGGTTCGACTCGATGAGACCTGGGAACAAAGGAGCAGTTCGAATCCATGAAGCCCTACGTACTTCGAATCGATCAAAAATATCATTACTTCGAATCGATCAAAATTGAACTCTTTCGAATCGATCATCATATCATTCGATCCACATTAAGCTCCTTCGAATCGATCAGAATATCGCTATTTCGAATCGATCGCCGCGAGCCCCTTTTCTATGCAACCACCGATTCGAAGCTGTGCATAAAAATCGATTCAAAATTGCTCATTCTCGGATCGATGCGAAGCAATGAGAGGCAACGCTTTGATCGATGCGACTTGAATGACCTCACTTCCCAGTCCCATTGAGTCGAACCACCTTGTCCAGATCCCACCACTCCTCGAAATTTTCAAAAGAGAAAGATTGAATCGATATCAAAAACTTCAAGTTCCATCATTCCTCACTCGGCTTGATCCACCAATTACCTGACTTGATGAAATCGCAAGAAAAAGCCTAAAAAATTCGGTTCGATTCGTGGAAAACGCACTTGTTCTATGCTCTGGAAGATCAATTCGAAGAAGAAACTACAGCAACAGTGAAAAGTGAAAAGAGGAAAAAGAGCCCAGCCTCACGTATTTATATGGAACCCAAGATAGAAACGGGACGACTGGTCTCCCGGTCAAAATGATCGGCCCCAACCGGTCACACGCTATCGATTCGAACGAGAGACGTTCGAATCCATTACGTTCGAAACCATCGAATACGAACCCATTGTGTTCGACTCCATCCCAACTTAGTCGATGCGAGGAGTCATCGGTTCGAGGAAACACTGGGCAGATGCGAGACAATCGATTCGAACGAGCGTAACTTCGAATCCATCAAGGCAACATCGATACGAAGCACATGAACAAGGGCTAAATTGAAAGATCCTATTGGTTCGGAGTGCCTATTCCATAACCGTCAATTCCATCGATTCGAAGCCCTATCGGTTTGAACGAACGTGTTTCGAATCCGCTAAACACCATCAATAAAAACAAACGTGGTGCTTCAATATGAAAAACATACTTGTCTACCTTCTACATCGATTCAGGAGAGGATCGATACAAGAGGACGATTATAGACAATCATAAAACAAGTCTCAACCCGAATCTCAAGATCGGTTCAGGAGAGGATTGATGCAGAATTCGATAACGAGCCAAACTGACAACGACTAGCAATCGTGCAACGTCAACCAAAGCCAAAGTGGTACATATATGCGCATGTGTATAACTAACACTTAATCTTTAACATTTACAGGGATCAAATGTTCACCTCATCATGGTTACAACGACTGATGACTTTCAGAAGAGCAAGTCCTGATTGTCCAACGTGAAACTGCAGCTTTTCAAAGCACGTCATGTTTACACACGACGTACTTTGGGGGGCAAATGTTATCCCGCCTTTTGGCAAGGCCGAGATACCAAGGAACTGGCTGGAAAATGAAGGTCACGTGTCCTCAATTTTGAACGATTGTCGGTTCACTACAAATATTGATGGATTTTGTCCAAGTTTGGATTGGGCTGCAATTGATAAGACACGTCAAGCGAAGCTGTGGAAACCAACGCTCCAAATTTCGAGGCAATCCGAGTTCGCATGCTCAAGTTGTCGCCAATGGAAAGTGGAGGAGACAACCTCAGTTCGAATCGATCAGAAGAAGTATAGGTTCGAATCCATGAGAGAGCCACACGGTCGAATCGATAGACCATGCATCACGTTCGAATCCATCCTCCCAGAGCCTTGCCTCGAATCCATGAAGAGCTCCTTTGCTTCGACTCCATCGGACAAGCCCTTCCTTCGAATCCATCCAAAGCCTTCCCTAGTTCGAATCCAACAAATCACCTCTTCCTTCGAACCCATCAGGGACATGCCTTCGTTCGAATCCATCAGAGGTAGCCATGCTCCGAACCCATCCACACCTGCCTTGGTTCGAATCCCTCGAAGTATTCCTATCTTCGACTCCATCCCGTAAAGGTCCTTCGAATCCACCAAGCAAAGAAGACTTCGCATCGACCAACTACGAAACACTCTGAACGACATGAAGGACGCGCATAAGGGTACCTTCGAATCCATAATGTCGAACCCATCAAGTTGTAGCAGCTGAAACCCAGGGATTCGACCCTATCGATTCGAAGGCCATGGATTCGAAGCGCGCATGTTGACCAGAAATACAATCTTGAATCGATCATAACTTGTGATCTACAAGTCCAAATGCTATGAAACTTTCACAGAAGCTTGCACGAACATAGAAGAATGCCCCTGCCAAATTTCATCATGATTGGACACCTTTTTGATCGATTCGAAGCAAGGGTCGAATCGATCCAAAAGTGGGCCCGGATCTCCAGAATTCGGCCATGTGGGCCCCCCACACGTGCCAGAAGTGGTCTCCCCGAATTTTAGGCGAAATATCAGCCTCCAGCACCTATAAATAGAGCCCCTGGTCATTCAGAAAGGGGATCGGAGAATTGGAAGAACAAGGGAACGCCCGGACGCTGCCAGAATTGCTTCAGAGCACCACTTCTGCCTTTGCCTTCGAATTTTTGCTTAAGAACTGCTGTATTTAGTCATATAAAAGTTGTATTCTTCGAATATCGAGCAATAAAACAACATAACTTCATAGTGGACGTAGGCAAATCGCCGAACCACTCTAAATTGTCGTCTTCTGCGCAATTTACTTTCTGTTGCTTGGAGTTTTTGTTAGATAATCCTCATTTTAATTTGCTTTCTTCATTTATTATCTCTTCGAAAACTTCCGAAGAGTGTTGTGCCCAATTTTGACACAAACAACTTTATTTTGACTTTTGAACTAATTCTCGAATTAATTCTTTCTTATTCCAATTAAATGAGTTAATGACCATTGATAGGAATGTTCATTCATTTACAATTAAATAACATAATAGACCGAAAATATGGCCATGTTATTTATTGCATTAATAACTATTAAAAAATGATTTATTCAATTAACAAAACTATGCATTTAATCTAGTGAATTTACAAAAAATAATCTTTTTAAGCTAAGCATTTATTTTTAAAGGTATAAAAGAACTAAATTATTCATTTTTATTGAAACTGAAGCATAAATTAGAATTGGTAGTTTTACCACTTGACTTTCTAACTTTTCCAGCTCATATAAACGAGAATTAAATCATCCATTTTTTTGAATAGGAAACATAATTGAGTTTTAGCAGTTTCACCAATTGACCTTCTAGCTTTTCCAGCTCGTATGTTATTTAGGGGCTTTGCATAAAATGTCCTTATTTCTGGTGTCGTTACAAAATAGTCCACGTAAATTAGCTCCCTATTTAGGGGCTTGTGCTTTTCTGATAGAAAGCGTAAATTAACCTACACTTTCAAAATTTTCAAAATTTCAGAATATTCAAAAAAAATTCAAAATCAAAAGGCGCAAACTAGCTTGCGCTTTCTTGATGGAAAGCGCAAGTTAACTTGTGCTTTTCAAAAATTTCAAAAAATAAATTTCAAATCATAAAAGTACAAGTTACCTTGCACTTTCTGTCAGAAAAGTGCAAGCCACCTTGCATTTTCAATTTTTTAAAACTAAGTACCAAATTTACACATTCATTTCTGTAGGAACTTTTGTTACAACAACATCAAAAACAGGGACATGTAGCTCTTTTCTTGTATTATTTAAATTTATTGATATTATATAACTAACATTTATGTATATATAGTACTCATTACATCATTTTTAATATATTGGTTTCCCAAATATCTTGACTCATCAACTAGGCATCTTCCAACACTGATAATTCCAACAGCTTGAACATAGTCATAATTTGTCAAAAAAATTGTAAATAATATGAATAAGAACTATATACTATGATCTAATAAAGATACATTTTGAAAATATGTGTGATTAAGTAAAACTAAAAATCAATTTTGATCTATCATAGAATCAAATGTTATATCGAACTAAAGGTGGACTCAAATTGATTAGCACTAATGAGAAATGTTATACAACTGATTTTCTTATTCAACTTAATTTCAATATAGAAGAATTAAACATAATTAATTCTATGATTAGTTTGAATTCAAAATAAATTAAATTGGTACCGAAAATCTCTTTTATTAGTTACACATACAATCAATTGACATGATCCTTATTTTGTGGAGTTCATTTACTTACAAAATTATAAAAGTTAATATCATCAATCCTTAATTATCTATGACTTCTCTGATTTACCAAATACCAAAACAACGTAATTTCAAACTAACTTTATAGAATATCATTAATAGTTGCCTCATTACTTAATAAAGTCTCGAAAAAATTAATGGTAACTATGCATTAAATGGAAAAATGCATGTTGTTTATGAACATTTCATGGACAATTAAATAACACCAATAAAAAGGGTATTAAAGACTAAATTAATATGATGTTTCACAAAAAATAATTTTAGGTTGTATAAGGCAATATAAACATTTAATTAAAAAGTTTAAAAAGCATATTTAGAATTAAACTTTTAACAAAATTTCAAAATTTCCTATGGCAGCTGATCAAAAGCTACTTTTTTCCTCTAAAATGCAATACAAATTTTTAACATTTTAATATCCATTTACCTCATATATATAATTACCCAAACTTATTTCCTTATATAATTATACAATTCATAATAGAAAAAATATGAAGTTTACCACTTATAGATTATCTAGGGGCTTTACACCCTAGGTCCCTATTCATGATGTTATTATAAGAAAAGTCAAAGTAGCAATGAATATATAAATTAGATCCCTATTTTTATAAATCAAAAAACACAAACTAACATGCAATTTTTTGACAAAAAGTGCAAGTTTACTTGCACTTTTCAAAAAGTTTTTCAAAATTGTAAATAAAATTTCTTTATTCGTAAATAATGATAATTATTATTTTAGTAAATAATTATAGTTTTTCGCCATTATCAATTTTATAGAATGATATTTTTTTTCAAAACTTGCAAGTTCCTTTGCATTTTCTGTCAAAAGAGTGCGAGTTACCATGCATTTTTTATTTTTAAAAAATATGGACCTAATTTACATATTCATTTCTACATGTACTATTCTTATAACAATATAAAAAATAAGGACATGTAGCTTTTTTCTTGTTATCAAAACCAAATTTGATATTTGTGTGTAATAAACCAATTATGCCCTTCGAAATAAATAAAGTGAACAAAATGCAAAGTCATACCATGCAAACAAAAATCAGATGAAAGTCAATTTTGAGACAAAACATGCGAATAAACAGAAGAGTTCTACTTTACATGTAGTAAATTTTAAAAACCAATAACGGATATTATGGTGTCTATATATTTATAAATCCAATAACCTTCTACAAGACAAATAAATGGAATTATATTCATAATCACAAAAATTAAAATTAAAATAAGAAGAAAACATAAGTTTGAGCACCAAAGTCGAAGCAAAGATTTGAAATTTGAAATTTAGAATAATAACCTCAAATTCAACCTCAAGTTATATGAAAATGCAAATAATAAAAGATAATCTAACATTTAAATCATGCTCGATTGATCTAAGTTTTTTGCAGGCCTTCATATTATTTTTCCAAATAACAGTTACATTGAAAGTAAGTGGTAAAAACATAATCATTTCAAAGCATTAAAAAAAACCATAAATAATTCAAGATAGATAGAAAATGAAGAACTATTGATGAATTCAATCAAATCTAGTTACATTAAAAAAAATTTGAAGTGATCGATTAAAAATAGTTTGGAAAGAATCCTTAATTCGATTCAAATTGGGAATATAATTGTTTTTGAGTTGTAACATACATATGAAAATGGAAAAGGGAAAGAGACGAGATTGTGAGAAAATGAATGGAAGTGAAAGCTTAAGAAGATGATAAATATTAGAGGAAATACCAAAAAAATTGTATTGAATGTGAAAATAAGATGAAGGGAGTCGTTAGACCGTATTGGAATAATGACCTAAGAATAGTTATTGATGTAGATAAGAATAGAAATAGTTAAAGATTGAAATTTTCGTATACTCGTATTATAAAATATGATTGAATAGATAAATATTATGTTACAGACATTAATGATATCATTAATCTCTGATATGCTTTTACTTTAAGAGATATAATATGTTTTGAAGTTGTAACACAATCAATCTAGAATCCGTAAATCCAAAATAAAATAGAAAAAGAATTTAAATGTTACAGGTATAATGTGAAGACATCTATAGGCGGATGCATTAATACTGATTTCAATGGTTTTTTTCTCAAATCTAATGATGGAGATCCTATTGCGTTTTTTTTTTTTTCCTTTCCTTTTGTAAATTTATTAGACTTAAAAAACATTTCAGAAATGATCCCTTAAATACAAAATAGGCATAAGAACATTGTAATTTTGGAATATCATCAGTTCAAATAGAGAAGAAGTATATGTATGTGTGTGTGTATTGAGTCAACCTTTGGGACCAATATAATTATTAATAGCAATCTAAATTTTTCCATCAAAAATTCAGATGTCTTTTCATTAGTTCTTTAAATGAAATTTGTGCATAATAATAACACAGGTCATATAATAAATAATAAAACTAACATTCACTCACTTGGTCGTAGTGTTATAACATAATAAAACACGCATTCAAAATTGGCCAATATAGTTTTCATTAATCCAAAACCCATTTAGTAAGAAATACAAAACCAAAGTAATGTAATCAGAATAACAAAGATTGTTATTTGATCCCCATTAATTATAACATTGGTACTCTTTTCAACAATGGTTAATAATCTTCATTCAATCCTCATAAGTAATTTGCTTAGATTAAATAAAATTATGCACATCATGTTGAGCAAATTTATAATTCTCAATATATGATTAAAAATTTAGTACATAGCATTATATGTATATACACATGTTTGCAACACCAAAATTACAATATATTAACTATAATTTATGTCAGTAACATGCTCTTAGTAAAGAGTGGGTGTAAGCACTATTGCAGAGAATCGGCTAACATAGCTTTTCTAGTAATATGTTGTATCATAATAGTATCATCTTTGACTCTGTCTCTAACAATAAGATATTTGATGTCAAGCCACTTAGTTGAACCACTTGATTTATTATTCTTAAAGAAGAAAAAAACATCTTCATTATCACAAAATAAGGTAAGCGGCCTTGGAATACTTTCAATTACTTGAAGTCCTGGTATAAAATTCTTTAACCAAAATGATTGACCAGCATAATGATAACATGCCACAAATTCTGCTTGCATAGTAGAAGATGTCGTTATAGACTGCTTAGTACTCATCCATGAAATTGCCCCCCCCCCCCCCCCCCACAAGCATAAATATGTAGCCTGAAGTGGATTTCTTACTGTTGACACATCTAGAAAATTCTAAATCAGAATAGCCAACAAGTTCAAGGTTATTTGATATCTTGTAAGTAAGCTTATAATCTTTTGTCCCTTGCAAATAGCATAAAACTTTCTAGGCAACTTTCTAATGTTCAATTTCCAGATTAGTTTGATATATGCCAAGCATACCAAGTGAAAATGCAATATCAAGACGTGTACAAATATAAGCGTACATAAGAATCCCTATTATTGAAGCATAAGGAATTTTCTTCTTGCTTCATTTGAGCATGTTCTATTTCTTTTTTAGGACATTGAAACTTGCTGAATTTGTCACCCTTGACAATGGAGAAACACTAGGATAGAAAATATGCATGTTATATATTTTAATTATTTTCTCAATGTACGCTTTTTGAGATAAGCCTAAGATCCCACGACACCGAACTCGGTAAATTTTAATCCCTACAGTATAAGAGGCTTCGCTAAGATCCTTCATTTCAAACTTAATTAATAAAAAACTTGTTATCTCATATAACGTGTCTAAATCATTACTTACAAATAAAATATCCTCCACGTACAAAATGAGAAAGATAAATTTACTTCCACTAATCTTGAGGTATATGCTTGATCCATTGTATTTTCTTTAAATCCAAATTCGATTATAACCTCGTCAAACTTAAGATACCACTGTTGTGAAACTTTTTTTAACCAATATAATGAACGATTTAATCTACATGCCATATGCTCCTTGCCTTCGACAACAAATCCTTCATGCAAGTTACCATTTAGAAATGCAGTGTTCACATCCATTTGATGTTATTTTAAATCATAATGAGCTACGAGGCTAAAACAATTCTTAATGAATCTTTCTTCGAGACAGGAGAAAATGCATTATCAAAATGTACACCTTCTTGTTGTGTAAACCTTTTAATGACTAGCCTAGCCTTAAATCTTTCAATGATATCTTTAGAGTCAGTTTTAGTTTTATAGACTCATTTACAGCCTACAAGTTTAACCGTAAGAGGTAACTCAATAGGATCCAAACTTCATTAATTCCCATAGATTTCACTCGTCATTCATGGCTTCTAAACATTTAGATGATTTATTACTCACAATAGCTCGCTTGAATGAGATAGGATCATCTCCATTACCTATATCACATCCTTCCTCAGTAACGTATATGATAAAATCATCAAGTAAGCGGATCTTCTCTCTCGTTGTGATCTTTGTAAGGGTTTTTGTGGCAGCATAGGAGCTTCATCAACATTAAGAACATCATGAACATGAGTATCTTCATTAGCCTCTTGGATAAGAGGTATAGAATTTGTAACCTCTAGAATTATGGAAATTAGAAAATAAGTATGATTTTTTTCGAGGTTTACCGTTCTATTTACATTACTCCCACTTATGTTGCCATTTTAAAAAATACAGCATGTCCAGTCTCTATTATTCTAGTGGTATGTGATGGGAAATAAAATTTAAAACCTTTGGATCTCCCTAGATAGTTGGTAAAATAACAACTAATGGTTTTGGAATCAAGTTTCTTTAATTGCGGATTATAGACTTTTGCTTCAGCAAGACATTTCTGCCAACCCATAGTTCATAAGATGTTTTTGGAACAAATTTACTAGGAACTCGATTTAGAATATGTACGATTGTTTTTAATGCTTCTGTCTACAAAAAATCTGGTAACGTGGTATTGCATATCATACTTCGTACCATATCCATTAGTGTATGATTACAGCTTTTAGCAACTCTATTATATCGAGGATCTCCCAGCATAAAGTGCCGAGAACAATACCTTTTTCTTGAAGAAATAAAGCGAACGGGCTTGGACTTTAACTAAGGTCGGTGTGTCTACCATAATATTCACCTGCTCTATTTGATCACACTATTTTAATTTTAATATTATGTTGATTCTCAACTTCAGCCTTAAATTTTTTGAATTTATCTAGTGCTTCAGAATTTTCATTAATGAGATACACATAACCAAAATGAGAATACTCGTCAATGAAAGTAATAAATGATTTATGCCCATTAATACTTGAAGTAGGAAAAGGAACACATATATCAGTATGAATAATTTCTAATAGCCCCCCACTTCGAATGACTTCTTTCTAATTTCCCTTGATAAATTTTCCTTTAACACATTCCACATTCCATAATTTGAAAGAATTTCTAACATCACGATTTCTCTTGATTCCACGTTTATGATTAATACTAGTAATATTCATAGATAGCAAAGATTCACATAATTTATATAGATTGTCACATAATAATCCAGAACCAACAAACCTAGTGTTTTGATATAGTTTAGAATCATTATTTTCAAACTGAAACATAAAACCACATGAATTAAGTCTGAAAACATAAATTAAATTCCCAATCTAAGACTATAAACTACATCTTGTAAATTAAGAATAAAGCCACTCTTCAAAACCAAACGAAGAGTTCCAACGGCCTCGACTTCAGCCTCCAATCCATTAGCAACTTTAGGTTTCCTTTCTCCCCTTTGAAGCATCCTCATGGAATGGGATTCCTGCAATGAGTTCGTACTGTGCATAAAGGCACCATTGTCAACGTACCATGTATAAAAGGGAACATCAACTAAAAAGGTTTCACAAAGCATGAAATTTAAACCCCTTTTAACGAGGCAACCTTTATACTTCTCATAGTCATTCCTTGTGTGTCCACGCTTCTTACAGTGATGGCACTTAGGAGCATGCATGAGTTTTGTACTGGATATACTAGTCTTTTTAATACTAATAAATACTTTATTTTTATCTTTAACATTGTTCTTATTTTTCGGTTTTAGACTTTGAACAACAATGTGTGCATAGTCAGGTTTGTTAGCCATAACCCTTTCTTCTTTTTCAACACACATAGCAATTAATTCGCTCATTTTCCATCTTTTTTTTGTGTATGATAATTGATCTTGAAAGGACCAAATTGTATAGGAAGAGAAGTCAGAATGAAATAAACTAAAACAACTTTGCAAATTGCCATATCTATACCGGTTAATTTTGCGGTCATATCATTCATCATCATGATATGTTCATGTACACCACTTGCCCCATTATACTTGGTAATGAGCATTTTCATAATGAGAGTACTCGCATTAGCCTTAGAAGTACTTTTAAACTACTATTCAACAAAAGCCAAATAGTGTTTTATAGTAAAAATACTATTTTCATCATCCTTCTCAGGAATACCTCCTCTTATAGCAGTTGTAATAGTATTTTCTATAATCATGAGAGACATGCGGTTTGACCGCTCTTTTTTTGCAAAATTAGCCTCTTCTTCATCAGTATTTGTCGCTATAATAGTAGGTTTGTTCATTCGTAATGCCTAGTCAATATCCAGAACACCAAGACAAATCACAATTGCTCTTTCAAGTGGAAAAATTAGTTTCGTTCGATGGCACTATTCCAAATATTTGAGCATGAACATTATTCAAAGCTGCATTAGATTCGGAAAATATGAAATGCTTACTATAATCAACTATAAATTTACAACTAGCATAACTACATTAAATCAACTTTATATAGAGGGATAACAGTAATTATACTGAAATAAAATAAGAAACGCCAAATTATATTTCGGTCCTTAACAGTTGTTTGCCTAAAATTCAATTCAAGTTACCGTTGGGCAGGAACAAACTGAATTGTTAAAATAAATAAATTCACTTAATAAATCATAACAAAAACTAAAGTCGGTAAAATTATCATTCATAATCTATTAAATGTAAAAGCGTAATTTCATGAAAATCAAATTGTATCACCGTTGGGCAGAAACAAACTGAACCATTAAAAAATAAATACACTTAATAAATCATAATGGCAATTAAAGTTGGTAAAATTATTGTTCATAATTTATCAAATGTAAAAAACATAATTTCATGAAAATCAATTTGTAACACCATTGGGTAAAAATAAACCGAACCATTAAAACATATAAATTCACTTAATAAATCATAATCGTAATTAAAGTTGGTAAAATTACCGTTCATAATTTATTAAATGTAAAACCTAATTGTGATTTTAAATCTCAAAATTCATTTAAAGTGGCAGCTACAATTCAAAGTTGATGGAAATTAACAACAACTAATTATTAAAAAGAATGTTATATGGTTTAAATTATTTATTGAAAAATACACAATAAACCATACAGACTTGGACCAAAATTTCACACAAACTTAGTTGTATTAGATCCAGCATATCAAAAAAAGAGTGCCAATGTGATTCATGACATGATGCCTCATGATTAAAGGTGTTCATTATTACATCACTATGGAAAATATATTGATTTACATCTGTGCGCATAGATAATAGAGAAAAAATTCTCCTTTTAAATCTTTTCGTCCAAATTTATACGAAAATATTTATACATAAATTAGTTGAATCTATATTGCTTTTACATGAACCGTTGAAAATTAATTTCGCAAAAAAAAATTGCATCTTATATGAATTTATGATGGTTCTGATATCAAATGAAAGAGATTTAACAAGATCGCAATATGTTTTGCGGTAAGAATACAATCAATCCAAAATTCATAAATCCAAGAGAATTTAAATCTTATAGTTTCAAAGTAAAGACATCTTTAGACGGAAGCGTTAATATCAATCTTCAATGGTTTTCCTTAGATCTCTTGATGCAGCGCTATTAAGTTTTATTTTTTATTTTTTCCATTTGTGAATTTACTGGGCTCAAAAAACGTTTCAAAAATAATCTTTTAAATACAAAATGGGCAGGAGAACTTTTTAATTTTGAAATATCATCAGTCCAAATAGAGGAGTATTTATATATTCTGAGGCAACCTTTGCGACGGTTACAGTTATTAATGGTAATCTGAATTTTCTCATCAAAAATTCTAATGTCTTTTCATTAATTCTTTAAATGAAATATGTGCACAATAATAACATAAATGACATAATAAATAAAACTAACATTTATACGTAGAAATGATATCATTTAACTTATATTATCATAACGTGTTAACCGCAGTCCATGAAAAATCGCGGTACTTTAAAGAGAGAGAAAAACATAGTTGACCGGTTTATTTTTTACATTGCTGTGCAGGTTGTATTAGCAGAATAAACACGAGTTTGTTTGCAGATAAAAAAGACAAAATGAAATTCAGAAATTCACATTAAAATAACTTTCTACCCTTGTAATTCAAAGATACTTCAAACATTCGTTTGAAGCTTTATCTGTATTTGTGGAATTGATTACACCACCGACCCTAAAATCAAATGAAGCGACACATGCAGTAATCTGAGGGCAAACTATCACCACCTTTGTTTACATCTATTAAAGAAATGGACCCACAACTGGGCCTGTTCTATTCGAATTGAATTAAAAACTGTCAAAAAAAGGGAACGTAAGTAGGGTTGGTTGGGTTTATGAAAGAAATAAATGAGAAAGAGAAGCCTCATTTATGGATCATAAGAAGCTTGTGACACTCACGAAGCTTACTGTTGATTGAAGGTTTCGACGGATGGCTGAAGTTAATATGAGAAACACTGTTGGTGCCCCACAATCTCTCGTTCCTTGATTCTGTCTGTATACAATGACTCACCCCTCACCTCCGACTGAAAAGAGTGTTAAGGAGGGTGGTGCTAATGTTTACTCATGAAATATTATAAGCAAGCAAACAAACAAATAAATAAATAAATAAATGAGATTTTCACTTCAACGACTTATTTATGCAGGATAATAAGTTTTAACGACATTACTTCTAAAAAAATTAATTTTAAGGATATTTTACAGAAAAATGATAAACAAATTTATTATTTTCAGTTATACAGAAATAATGATAAAATGATTTATCATTTTTCTATATAACTTAAAAAGATAAATGAATTTATCATTATGCTATAAATTATCTTTAAAACTAATTATTCAAAAATGTTGTACTTAAAATTTATTACGCTGCAAATAGAAGCCCTTAAACCTAATTTTCACTAAATAAAAACATTGATGTATCTCGTGTTATTAAATTTTTAATGCGGTAACTTTAGCTTGTGTCGTATGTGTCGCGTATAAAAGATTTATATTTTGTGAAATGTTTGATACATATATTACTTGAAGAATGCTAGCACCAGGACATATGTATAAGAGTGAAACGTTTACTCGAATATTGCACAACCATGAATAAGTGGCAAGTTGTATTAACATCCAGTTATTTTCTTTACCCACCCCATTAAAAATAATAATATTTTAGTTATAGTTATACCTCTCAATAGAATTAAGTAGCTATCTTTTGTAATGACTAATAAAAAGAATAATCCACACTTTCATTTTATGGCTATGAAAACGATGATCGATGGATTAATCTAGCAACTTGATTGTTGTCAATTTTAAGTTAAAGATAAATTTTTTTTGCAATAACAAAGAATAAAAAAGCAAAATGTGCTACATGATGTTTTTGAAACTTCATTTTACCATGCACTAGATTCGATCAAAACCTAGAACGTTATGCATTGGAATCTACTGAATACCTACTGCGTCCTAGTGCGTAGGATTCAATCAATATCTGGTTCATCATGCACTAGGAATTAATCCAAATCTGGTACAAAATACATTAAGAATTTATAATATATCAATGTGTTAGTTTAAAGGGATAACAACACTTATATGAAATAACTAAATGTAAAAAGGATTAAAAAAAAAATCAGAACTTGATGAAGGGAAGGATGAAAATAACATTGAAGAGGAACATGAAATTAATCAATACTAAGAACGAATCAAAGAATATGTAAGGGTAGATATTGAATAAGATGGGATTATAAAGAAAATTTATGGAATATTCAAATTTTTTAGCAACTAGTGAGGTGGTAAGGATGTTAATAGATTTAGCCTAAACAAGTTCTCTAGATATTAAATTAGAAGACGTATGGTCAAACATCATTTTGATATCTTCATAAGAAGATATTAACATCTATCTACTATAGTTCTACATCTACACTATTTTGTTCATGCTAATGTAAATAATTAGCCAGAAAGGTATTTTTGTACTTCAATTGTAAAATATTTCACAGTGATAAATGTGTTATTATACTCTTTTTTTAGCCCTTTGACATGATAAATACACACTTCATGGTCATATGAAAGTGCATCAACACAATGTTCTTAATATGTTAGTGCAAATCTTAGGATATGTTCCTGGATAATAATTCAATAGTCGGTAATTCATTGTAAAAAGAAAATATTCTCAAGGACAAATATAAAGGTTTTTTTTTTATAATATAGGACATCCCACTAATATTTTCCCCAAGAAAAAAAACGTTCAAATTTATGTTTGAGCCATAACCGCCGTTCTCTTTTTTCTTCTTCTTTGAGCTCGTTCTTTTCCTTCTTCAATTTTGTACGTTGAAAATTTGATTCTCTCCTTCATCCTTCTCTATTCTCATGCGTGATTTGTTTCTCATATTGATTTCGACACTCGTTTCTATTCTCGTGTACAAATATTTTCATCATTCTCTGCTCTATATTCTCTTCTTCTTCTTCAATGAATTTTTCTTGTATATATTTTACTATCAGTTCGAGTATCAGTTTTTAGTTATCAGTTTAATTGTCTATAGATATCATTTATTTTTATACTGTTTTATTTGTTTATTTATGTTTTTTGCTGTGTAAAGAAAATTATTGTACTAGAATAAATTGACAATATGAAGCAAACATTTTTGTATTTATGGTTTTTAATAGTGGTGACAAAATGTTTATTTATTCTTCTTATGCTAATGCTATAAATCATATTCCTAGTTTTAATAAGACTATTGTTGATGCTAGTGTTGAAAATATTATTAAGCCATCTAAGGAAAAACGTGGTGCTGGTAAACCTTCTATCAAACGCAAATGAGGATTTGCATACCATCAAAATAATAAAAATAGATATGGTGCATGCAAACAATTTGGTTACAATAAACGTAATTATCGAGCTTCTAAGAAGATATGATTTGTTTTTCATGTTGTGAATTTGCTGAGTTTTATACTTAGTTGTATAGCAAAAAGTTGGCTTTTTTTGTGATTGAACCTGGTTTTAAGAGTATATTAGTTTTAGCATATTTTTTAATTTGACATTGATTTGGTGTTTGTAATTGAAATTTTTTATATAGTGTAACGACCCATCCTTTGGATCCTCAAAAGTCGACACTAATACTTCCACGGCATTCATGTATGGAGCATTCAAGTGCCAAAAAAATAAATTTTTGAGGTGAAAGAAAAACAAGACAGAACAGAATCTCATAACATGACAAGTAATATATAATATACAACAGGTCTTTACAAAAGCAAAAAGAACTTTAATATACATACTAAACTAACATATCATCAGCCTGGACAGTTATAACAACCTATCATTAAAACAGACATGATCAAATAATAGAAGATAATGTATGAGAATATGTCTTAGAGGATCCAACACATCTCCTGAAGCTCCAACTGTTCAGCTGAATTTGGAAAATATGCTCGGCTGACCCGGGCAATATAATAAAATAACGTCCGGATCAGTCTGGTAAACGAGCGTAAGAAACAAAATCAAATGGATTTTTAATATTTTGAAAAATCTTTAAAAAATAAAGGTATCTCGTAGGACCACGCATCACATAAACACGGATGAATTTTTACCATACGATAACCAAACCATTTTATATGAAATCTTATGATATTATAATAATGTTCGAGGTTTCAAATATATATATATATATAACATTGCTGAAATGCTTGCATCTCACATTCCAACAGTTGGGAACAATTAAGTCTATAAAGGCACGTATTAGAGATTGGATTCCATCAATGACAAGACTACTGGGATATCGTCTACCGCAATATATCTCTAAACAATGTGCCAAGGGCCTCACATGGGCCCTCTACTAATGCAGAACCGACTGCCCCTTTATCATGGCATACCAGATTACATCATTCCTCGGACCACAAGGCTGCAAAATATTTGCACCAAGCCATGTCCCCACTCTTCTCGTGTGCACGCATACCAAATCCATAAATACTGATTCTAGATCGAGAAATGACTGCTTCTAATGGTAGCGAACTACGTAGCGCTGCTGCATATCACATGTTTTAGCCATTACCGGCATGTGAGGTCACGATTACCTTTTCTTCTTTTAGCAAACCCCATTAGAAATGCTAACACTGCCCTCCAGGCACAATGCAATGCCAAAATTAATACATACAAGTTGTTCAGTCTATGAACAAATCGAAGGCACTACTTCTACTACATCCATTTTGGAATCACCCTCCGGATTAGTAGCAAGTAGCCATTGCACTTCAAAAATTTCATCTTCAACTCCGTTATCTCTATCTAGTCTTAAACATCTTTCAAAGTGTAGAACGTGAATTTGATTTTGGAATGGTTACAGTATCAAGTCATCTCATACAAGTACACTCCCCCATTTACTGGTCGCTCCAAAATCAATCGATGGTTTCAGGTAAACTCAACTCTGGTTCGTATGGGAATAAACATACAATATATAAAAGCAAAGATCACCTCGTAATTGTTTAAGCAGACGGATTTCCTTATCATTTGTCTTAGGAGAACAAAACGAGATTTATACGCACGGTACAACAACATCGAAGATGACTGTGCCATGTTACTTCCGTGTTTCTCCAAGATATTTCCAAAATTATATTTGGTCAAGATTTGATAGCCGGTTATTTAACTATCAAATAAACAACCAGATCAATCATAGAGTTTTATTTCATTAGAAACCAAGCATGATTTAAGCATATAAGCAACCACTAAGCCTCTTTAATTAATCATCTCATTAGCAAAACCTCTTTCAATTATTTGAAAATATTCGTATACCTATCTCAACAGTATAAGTATATTCACAACCTATTTTACTTTCAATAGTTAGAAAATGTTTCTGCATATTTATACCAATAGTATAAATATGTCCACAAGTCTTTAAGGGAGATTTCAAAAATTCCAAAATCATATTGAATGGGTCAAAAACAAAGGTCGTTTAAAACATTGTTTGCTGTAAATCCAAATCGCTTTTCCTTCGGTGTTAAGTAGGAAAAGAATGCTTCCATACCATCATAATTAAGAAGGATTATTTATAAAAATCAAATCTCATTCCTTTTATAAAATTCGCCTTTTACAAAACCCATTTTATATTTATAAGTCCAACATAAAATCTCCAAATTAATTTATCAAACTCCTTTTATAAATCTCTAAAATTATTTATAAAACTCCTTTCCTATTAGTAAAACTCTTTTATAAATCTCCTTTTTTAAAATCCTTTATAAAAGTTCCTTTATAAGGTCTTTTATAAAAATCTTTTTCTAAATCCAAAACCCAATTTTATAAATCTTATATATTTCACCCAATCTTCATTTTTTTTAAATATCAGTTATGAATCCATTATTTTACTTATAAATTACCGTTTATAAATTTCTCTTTTGTTTATGAAATACCATTTATAAATCTCTATTACAAAATATCCTTTATTAAGTAAACTTTATTTTTATAATTTTTTATTATTATTTATAAGCACCTTTATTAAATTAATTAATTACCTTTAAACATTATAAATAAATAATTAATTAACTTTGAAACATTATTAATAAAATAATTAACTAACCTTTAAAACTTTCGTAAACAAAATAATTATTAACTTAAACATCATTGATAAGATAATTAATTAAATGTAAAGCATTATTGATGGAATAATAAATTAACTTTAAAACTTCATTAATAAAATAATAAATCAAATCTAAAACATAATTAGTAGAATAATAAATCAGCTTTAAAGCATCATTAATAAGATAATTGAATCAACTTACATACGTCATTAATCAGATCAATCAATTAATTAACTTTTAATCATCATTAGTAAATAAGTAATTAACTTTAAACAATATTAATAAAATAATTAAACACTTTACTTCAAATTGTCATAAAAGTTAATTTAAACTTTTAACCTTTTAAATTCGGAAAGAGATTTAGCAACAATGGTACTTAAACAAGCTGCCATTTATTTTACTTCACTTTCCAAGTCATATCACTAGTATTTAGATAAGCAAGCATATATGTAAATAAAATCAACAATTAACAATCACTAGCTAATCCAACACTTATCCAATATTAATTAATCCACATATTAATTAATTAACATGAGAATATATAAAAGTCCAAATTAATATAATAGTAGAATGAAGAATTATTCTTTTAAATAGATGTCAATAATAATCTTCTTATTTTAGTTATAATAGAATGGTGTTTACTTTTGCTAAATAGATGTCCAAATAAGTTATTCCATTAAATTTAACAGAACATTGTTTTATTTAGCCAAATAGATATGGCCAATGAAGTAAAATTAATTTAACCATGTTATTATATAAAATAACGTAATTAAATTCAACGTCTATTATTTAATTACAAATATGTACTCCATTAAAACTGCCAATTATTTATATTATAGTGTTGTACTCGTCAATATGAGTTAAATGCAAAAATCTATAAGTCAAATGGATTTCGTATGGGTGAGATATCATATTTTGAAGTTATCAACTAAATCCATATAGTTTAAACAAAAAACAAGAATTGATTCTCACCTAAAAGCAAATGGAACCAAACCCAAACTCCATTCAAACCGCATCCACCATCTACAGTGTTCCCGCCTTCTCCTTTCATTAATTCTCACTTGCTTGAACCCATATCAACGTGCATGCACACACGCTACTCCGACCAATTGACGACGATCTAACTCCACCCAAAAACTTTACGTTGCGATTACTTCCTGTTGCCACCCTCGCCTCTAAGCCCAAAGCCTTTTATCAAATTTCAACCGATTAAAACCCAAATAGATTCGTGTACAGGAAATACATGATTAGCCAATGCTCCACAGTTGTCGCCTTGGCCAATTAATAGTATCCGCTCAACCTGCATTGCAACTCTAACCCCTTGCTTCGCCACCTAACCAACTCCGATGTCACTCGGTGCCTCTACCTGCCACCAGCAAGCCAAAAGCATAAACCCAAAGCACCCCTAAACCATAACCCGACCTCCATCGATCACCATGGTTCGTCAGACAAGCTCCAGTCACCACCACGCCTCAGCCTAGAAACAACGCGGCTTGCAGCACCTCCGATTCACCCCTCGACCGCTCCCATTGTTGGAAAAATTCATGACCAAAAAAAAATTATCTCCTTCCCTACGTCGATTTACACAACTAAAATACTACGATCACCTCTAAAAATATCGATGATACGGACCCAACCGTACCCTCCATTCGCCTTTTCGTGATCATCAAATTTTCACCACTTCTCGATACTTACTATTTTTAGACGATATCTACCAACATGCTCGATGAAACGATGAGCTACCATTTTTCAAAATACTAGAGGACTAACACCCAACTTTTATGTTATATGGTTTGGATAACTATCTATGTTTTTGAAGGGAAGAGGAGCTTTGTTTTCTTTATATGGTCGCTTGGTTGTTAGAAGATGATAAAATTTAATTATTATCATTATTAAGTGGAAATTGAATAAAGAATTGAAATTATAACCAAAGATTAAGGAATAAATTCATTAACAAAGTGAAATTTATAAATTTAAAATATAAATGCGATTTATAATTTGAAATAAAATTCTAGAGTGATATCTAAATATAAATTGAAAGGATTTTGAATTCGAAATTTTGGAAATTAAATTCCTTTGAGTTTCAAAATTATTTTCAAAGGTTTTGGAAGAATAATGGTGATAGTATTTGAGAATATTTTAAATTGGATTTTAAATCTTGTGAGATTTGGAACTTAAAATATTTGAAATGTTTTTGGGAGGAATAAAAGGACTGAACTCTTTTCTATCGCTGGAAAATAATTTCGATGATGACTGTGGCATCATCGAGATTCGTTTTCGAGTTTCCAAAGGAGGAATTGCTACTAAAATGTTTTAAATTGGACTTGTTTGCAAAAAACTGGGTTGGATTTTAAAATTCAAAGAATAATTTGATTTGCAAACGAATTATGTATATATAATTGATTTTAAATAATTATTAAATACTTAAGTGATTGTTGAAAATTTTGGAATTGGTTAAAACGTTTTGAGTGTATAAGTAATGGTTTAAACTTGGGAAGTTTAATTAAAAATATTTATAAACAGGTTTGATAGCTGATAAAATTAGAAACTTGTTAGAATAAAATTTAACTTGAAGAAGGGTTATTTAAGTAGGTATGGAAACAAAATAAATCTGTAAAGTAAATTTGAGAAGTAAGTCTAGTAGACTAGGTGGATTGGAATAAAATCTATTAAGGTAAAAAAATAAATTTGTGGAAGAATAAATGAATTTACAATTGCAACTAAATAAAATTGAAACTGAATGTTGAAATTCATTTGAATTTGTAAGTAAATGGAAATTAGTCAGGTGGACTAAATAAAACAAAGGATTGAAAATAAATTAAAAATGAATATTGAGATGATATTTGATTTTGTAAAGAATAAAGTAAAGTGACAAGCAAACCAATTAAGAAAAGTAATCAAAGGGAATTAGTAAGTGGGATAAAAATAAGTTGGAAAACTTATGGAAATTTAAAATTTGAATTGAATTGGGATTTAACTAAATTAAGTTAAATAAAGGTGAGCATTTGGAGAAAGTAATCAAAGTAGGCTGAGTAAAATGGTCATTGAAAACAAAATTAGTAAGTAAACTAACTAATTTGAGTGGGTAAGCAAACGAATTAAAACTGAATATTAGGATGTTATTTAATTTAAATTGTGCATAGTAAAGTGAACTTCAATAATTTGTTCTAAGTGGGCTAAAAAAAGTAAAAATTTGGGAATAGAAGTGTTTGAGATATGAATAAATTGGTAAATGGGATTAGCTAAAGGAATGTATTAAATAAAATGTGTTGAGATAAGGTGAATAGAATTCAATATTTAAAAACGAAGGAAAATTGAATTCATATGGAATTGGAGATCCAATTTAAATATAGGTAGACATAAACCAAAATGGTGGATTGAAAATAAATATAAGAAGTATATAGAATATTTATATTGGGCTTCAGAAATGGATAGTAAAATTTTAAGTAAGTTTGGTATTGGGAAAAATATTCTAAGTTAATATTTGAATGAGGGTCCAGTATAAATGGATAATTGTGAATAAGTGAATGAATCATAATAATAAGAATAAAAAGAGAATTGATATAATTAATAATCAATCGAGATAAATACGTGGGATATACGTATATTATTTTATTCGCATAGTGATTTGATCCAGATTCGAGCACAGAATTTCGAGATAGCTATATCGATCCGAATTGGGAATTTCCACTCGATTTTCGATGAGGAACCTGGATATGAGTTCTTTGATGGGTTATGGAATCCTCTATCATAGTATATGGCTATGCAAGGGGAATGACGGTTTCTGATCAAGAAACCAGATCTGAGTCCGCACTAGGAAGTCGGGTGGATAATACTAATTTGAAAGTGAAATTGTGTGGTCGTGTGAGCGATCGGATTTGATATTGCGTACGGATGATATGCGTGCATCGTACAGCTTAAGTAGTACAGATATTGAAATTTCGTAGAAAGAAGTGAATAAAATGATTTTGAAATCTGTAATTGGATATTATTGCTAAGAAGGATATATAGGCGTTTTAAAAGCAAAGGAAATCTAGGATTTTTGATTACAGAAGATAAATTGAATTGCAATAAAAGGTATGTCTTTAAAATTGGCATATGAAATTTGATGGTTTTCTGATCTAGCCACTTGGCCTTTTGTTTTCTTTTGAAATCTGGGGCCCCGTAGAGGCATTTTGTAGTTGTACCGAGCTAGCCATGCAAAGGAGACGCTGGCGAAATTTTTCGACAATCTAGAGAGTTAGAAAATTTTTGATAAAATTTTGATAATTTTAAATCTGAATTTGAATTATAATTTGAATGGTTGAGTAAGCAGTGTTGTTTAGGAACTATGGATTAGTTTGGAAAGTTAGTAAAATTGATGGTGTGTTTTTAATAAATAGATGATTTTGGAAGGTTGTAAAAAAACTATTTGGTTTGAGAAAATAGTTAACGGGTTATGGACCATTCCTTTAGTAATTTCGAGGACTAAATTCTTTTATGCGGGATGAATGTGATGACCCGGAATTTTAAATATTTGAAATTAGATATTTAATTGATTTTAAATATTTAATAGTTAGTTTCTAACTTGGATTTCAAATATCGCGATTTATTGGATAATTTAAATATTGAATTTAATAATTGGGAATTGGGAAAAATATTGAATCTTCAGTTTTAAGCCTGTTAAAAATAATTTGAAGGCTTGTAAAATTTATTTTTATAATACTGGAGGTAATAGGATTTCTAAATTTTAAATTTGAAAGTGTTTTGTTCAGTTTTAAAAATATATTGTTTAAATCGATTTTTAAAAATAGCCTTCCGAGGCACAGCCTTGGAATTCAACGAAACAAGTTCCATTGGATCCATAATTGTGTATTATTATCAGATTTCAAATTTCGTAGTGTTTGGAGTTATCATGCGGGCATATGGTAAGTAAATGCGCTGAAATTTAAATTGAAAATTTAGTATAATAATAAGGCCCAAAAAGCTATCTTCTCTATACGATCGAGTTAGAACTCAAAACCTTTTCTAATGCGTTCGGAAAGGTGTATAACATTATAAACGCCTAGCGGCATGCCTCGATAGGAAGTCAAGATTTTAAGCTTCGTTAATCGAGACGATTTTAAATTTAAAATAAATATATAATTATATACATTGATTGTCCTATATCCTCGTATCAACTGCCAACTTTCATTTCAAATCACTGTTGCTCCCTTAAATCACGCAAGACAAATTAACACGTTCCTCCTTTATAAAACACGCATCCTCTCCTCTCTTTTTTAAAAAATCGAAACCAGAAAATTAAATAGCCGAGATTCAAGAATAAAATCGAAGCTAAGAAAATGGCCGGCAAACAAAAAAAGTCACTTTGTTCCTCTTCTAAAACAAAGAAATAAAGATATAATGGCCGAAGCCTCTTTCACTCAAAAATTGAATCCATTCTAATCATTTTCGTTCAAATAACAAAAATCTGGATCTGAAAGAATCCGAATTCAATTTGGGTAATCTCAAAGCCATAGTGTCCAGTGATTATTGAAGTTGTTGGATCTAGATTCAATAGGGAAGTTAACATCATCGAGTTCCATCTGAACGACGCTAGTGTAATCGAATGCCATCGGTGAATGATGCCGTGAGTGTTGAAGAGGAATATTGCAACAACGTAAATCATTTCGTGACCACTTCGACTTCCATCTCGTGGCTCACGGCTATCATCACGTGGCTCCACGCAACATCTCATGGCTCATATTATCATTCGTCAAATCTGGAAGTGGCTCATGCCGAGATTCACAATGTCAACATTAGATGCTGAAATGCATGGCATCGGCATTAAAATTTTGGAATTCAAGAATTACCAAAGAAACAATACTGAAATCAGAGTCAAGAAGGAACAGGTTGGAAGTTCAGGCGGAAAGCAATTCAAGGAAGCTGATCGAGGCGGCGGCGACAGTGGGTCAGGGATGCATGGGCCGATCGAGCTCCAAGCAGACAGCGGTGAGGTATACATTTAATTTCATGCTTCAATTTAAATTTAACAAACATATATTTAGATAGGATTTTGGTAGAAAATAAATATAGGAATTTAAAAAATAATATGAATAGTGGATTAAGGAGATTAATTAGTGTAATTAACTTATTTTAATTATTTTAGCTCCTAAAGAACTTTTATAGAAAAAAATTAGATAAACTAAATTATTGGTTAACTAAATATATTAAATGGTAAAAATAAAATTTGTTCGATTAGTTCAAATATCGATAAATCCTATAATGTTGTACAAGGTCTTAAACTGTGAAGAAAACAAGTCTAGGCGGAAGTGGATTGCAAATTAAAAAGCAAAGGTGAGTTAATCTCACTCATCTGGATTATTATTTAAACTTAAATAGTTAAATCTAAATTTTTGGTTGAATGATTGAATTGATTGGAGTGGTATATTATATATAGTAGTATATATATTAGGGTGATTGATTTCCCGCATTGTATAGAGGATGAGACCATATATGCCTCGCAAGATAGCGGATGACCCTTTATACCACGATATTCCACCTCGAAATGGAATTGGTATTATTATATTGTGCTAACATCTATGGATGCAAGGAAACAGGTTGGAGGGATTCAGCTGGATTTCTCAAAATTAATTAGATTGTTTAAATTTCTGTGATATGGTTTATTTGATAATTTGTGATAAATTATACTGGTAATTGAAAATATTGAATGCTATGGTTTGATTGAATATATACATGGGTATACTGAGCTATCAAAAATAAATAGATTGGATTTTTGAAGGAAAATAAAAAGGAGAATTCTTTAGTAAATATTCTTTGAGGTTTGGATAAATGAAATGGAAAAGGATTAAAGTTGATTTTTAAATTCTAATAAACAAATTCCAAGTATGGAAAAGGGGATTTTTCAATATATGGGAATAAATGAATTTTTAAACTTAAGTAATATTATTTAAAGGACCAAAGGATTTGTTTTTAAAAATAAAAAGAATTTTGGAAAATTATAAAATTGGTATTTTCAGTTTAAATAAGATTTTAAATCATAATAATGAAGTTAAATCCGAAATTAATGAGTTTTGAAATAAAATTGGATAAGTAAAGAAATTTACTTTAAATGGAGCGAATTTTGAAAATCAATTTGAAAACTGATTTAGTGTTGAAACTGTGATTTAAAAGATGGATGAGACTATGGGACTTATAAACTGGGTCTATAAGGTGAAACAAGATATCAGCTGATATTTGAAAGTTTAAAATCATGGTGAAAATTTATAAAGGAATGGGTAATTTATTTTAAACATAAATAGTGGTTTAATTTTAAAGTGTGGAAATGGGAAGTGTATTTCCCTGGAAAACCAAGTATATTTTAAAAGAAACTCTTTATGTATAAGTTTAAGTTTTTAAAACTTTGTTTTAAAGAAATGTTTTAGAAAAATTATTATTTTTAATTGTTTTGTAATTTTAAATTAAATATTATTCAAATTTATTTTTAGCAGTAATTATTTAAAGGTTAAATTAGGATTATGTTTTAAAAGAGATTTTCTAATATTTATACTTATATAAAACTTTTTTTTATTTTTACAATAGTTTGGGGCTTAAGTTTTACTTGGAAATTTAGCATAAAATTTCAGAACTAGCATTTTAAATAAAGTGTTTTAAGTAGTTTTTATTTTAAATAATTTTAAAGTATATAATTTTGAATAAAGTGTTTAAGTAGTTTACTTTAAATGTTTTAAAATATATTTTTAGAATAAAGCGATTTAAATTATTTTAAAATCTAAGTATTTAGACTCGGTGATTTTTGGTGGGAATAAACAATGTTTGGGAAATTTATTCCGAAAGAGAAAGGAGATTTGAAATCTATTTTCAAAAAAAAGTTTGAAGTGTAGCAAAATATATCTTGCGAAGATATTTTGAAATTAATAAATAATTTGGGAAACTATTATAGCTTGATGATTGTTTGTTAATGTTATTTGATAGTTAAATAACTGATTATTAATATTGGCCAATGCGTTGATCGTTTCGAAGAGACCGGGATCGAGATTAATTTCCCGAAAACCACTTCGATCCGGTTTGAACGTTTTGAGGAAGACAAAAGCTTGGAATCAAAGATGGAGCAATGAAGTGCAAGGGCTAATCGCTACTAATCCTGGGGGTGGTTCCAAGATGGATGTAGTAGGAATAGTGCCTTCGGTTCCGTTCGAACCCAGAATGGACTTGTATGGACGAATGCTTTCAGAACATCATCAGGAGGATGATGAGCATTCTAAGTGAATGTGTGCTAAAAAGGTAAAGCCTCGAGCCTCATCAACCGGGAATGTCTAAAATAGGAGAGGTGCACACAAGGCTAAGTGGCTAGCAACAAATTAGGGTTAGATCACCCCTGTCTAGATGTCCCTTTATTTCGGCTGTGTGGACGGTTGCTGATCCCAACCGTGGGGTGAACTTATTTGAACTATCTAGCAAGGGGTAGCTTCGGTCTTGTGATGCAGGGGATCAGGGTGGATCCTCAGGTACGGTGATCTAGACCAATACTTGACGGGCGGTACCCAGTTCTAACGACCCTGACCCGACCTTCGAAAATCGGCATCGAATACATCACCTATATTCAAATGCTGCAGATTCAAACGTCGAATCTGGTTCGCCGGAGCTTATAACACATTAAGTATAACAACACAGCGGAAGAAAATGAATATCAATATATACAACATTGATACAATATTTGATACAATATGATACAACAATACCAGAGACAAATATCAAAGACAAGATACAACAGCGGAAAGAGATAACATAAACTTGAACTCCAAAGAAGGAACTCCAATATCTACAACTCCATCTTCAATCCAAAACTTCGAAGACTCCAATCCGATAGGCGAGAACTACCAATCAAGTTGGACTTAAGCAAATGCGATCTCGAAATGCTATCGCCAAAATCCAATGGCTGAAAGCTATCGACTCTACTCCTACTACCCAACTATCTGAAAAATCCAGCTCTAGACTGCCCGTGTGGAAAATTGTAGGCGCCCAGAGTTTAGGAACAAAACAATAAACTTCAGGTCAGTCATGGGACTGGTATGAGCAAAAAAAAACAGTTTATCTTTATCAAAAACAAAACAAATTTTTTTAAAGAAATTCGCAATGCTTTTTGAAAAATGAAATTTCCATAAGGCCTTCCGCGACACACACAATGCAAGCGCAAACTTGGAGAAGATTTCTCCTTATGACAGTAAAAAATGCTTGATACGTGAAAGTCCTTTTTGATATTATTATTAGTGCATAGTGGAAAACACTTCGAAAGTATAATATTAATCTTAGCCAGCATATGTACCATTATAGTATGCCTACTATAGCTACCATGTTAAATGGCAGGTTCTACAACTAAAACTATACAAGGCTTGTATCGGATGATTGGATTTCCAACAAATGGTCAGCCAAAGGAACTTCCCACTGCCACATGGGTACGCCTCTGGAGGGACGTCCCGAGAACCTACCCGGCTCTCTGCCAACACAAGGCCGGGTTACCTCTGTAACTAGGTAACTACTACTCGAGCATGTGATCCCCGGTCGTTTGCGAACTTTATTCGAGGCGCCTCTTAACCAACAACCACAAAGCAATCACAATGTAATAGATTTGCAGTGACCACACGAGTTAAGTATCTAGGCTCCATACCACGATACCACCCTTTTCTAGAAGGGAATAACACACCCTAAAGGGCGCAACCCTCGTAACCTTACAACATCTTTCTTGTTTCGACCATTTCCGGGGTGTGAGGTCCTGATGCAGTCTCATCCACAAAGCTACGCTTTTTCACAAAGTCATGCTTTGATCAACAACACACAGCAGCAATCAGCATGCCACACTACCAAGTTGGGAGTATATCGCTGATAACTATCAACTACATAACCTCCGAGCTCGTACGTCTCAAAGAAGGGTGTTAAGCTAAGAGAATAAATTCTCCGCCACCAAACAGAAATGTATTTGATAGAGATCAGTTTTATATCTCAAAGTGTAATGTCAGACATACAACCATACAACCATACAAGTCTGTTCCGGGTTCGAACAGAGCCGAAGGCACTTCAAAAGAAGCCCTTGCAAATCTGGGCATCCTAAATCCCGATCAGACTCCCCATCACATATGAAGATCTCTATACCGGAGAAACTCAGTGCAGAGTCATTCGACAAGTTATCATATCGTTCTCAAAGACATCCAGTCTTCACCACCGGTCTTCAATTTCAAATCCATAACGTCATATGACTATTCGGAATAGGTTATATAACACAAGGTCCTTTCCCGACTAAGCCAAATAGTGAGCGCAATATTTTAAAACCACATGGATAATGGGATCTCAGTTAATTCACAACTTGTTGCCCAAAACTTATCTTTCAAATGGTTAAACAAATTACCATTTTAATCTTTTAAACAAAAAGATTCGCTTTACAAAGTTCATCAATCTTTCACAAAGATTTATTTAAAATATTTAAATGAAAGATCTATCTTTGAGATCCCCTTTTGTTTAAAAACAAAGTTTCATAAATATTTCGTAGGATTCCTTTATAGCTTTCAAAACAATTTCATTCCAAATCTTTTATACAAAGGATATACCTCTAAGATCCTCTTCGATTTCAAAACAAGGTTCAACCATTTTTCACAAAGATTCATTCATAGCTTTCAAAACTATTTCAATTCCATTTCAAACTTGAAATCTTTCAACACAAATTAGAAATCCTTTATTAATATGAAAGCTATTTATTATTTGAAAACAAATAGTTTTCGTTTCGGAAAAATCCGATTTCATTTACATAAGTTAAAGTTCTTCAAGTATAAAATTTGGGTTAAATTCAAATTCCCAAAACAATATTTAAAAAAATAGTTTAAACCCATATAAACACCTTTATAGCTTGTATAACCTCTTTAAACCAAAATTTTCAAACATAGAATTCAATTTCAAATCAAATTATTTAAATTTCAAAACTTTATCAAGTTATTCAAAGTAACGTTTATCTTTAAAACGCATTTTCAAAAGATTTCATATTTTACCCAATACCACTTCCAAAACCATTTGGATTTCAAAATTCAATCTCTAAAACTATTTCAAAAATTTATGGCTTAACCAATTTCCTCGTACACTCCATATTTATGTGTATATGGTGCGGTCCAGGGGTTTTATACAGTAGTGCAACATCATCATTCATCACAGTTTCAATCATATCAATAACGATAAGCGGTATAATCCTATAACGCTTATCTACATACACAGCATCATAGGTAAATAAGATACATTTACCATACATAAAATAAATTACATTCATCACAGATCACACCATACAATTCAAAGCAAAACATATCAGAAATATCGAATAGTTCGACAATCAATAAAATTTAAACATCCATAAGCAAGCTCAATTAATTATCTGATTAATTTAAATCAGATATACCATCAATCATGGTTAATTAATTAATTTCAAATCATTTGATTAATTGTCCTTTACTAATTAAATTAATCAACCTTTAATTATTAAATAATTAAACTTTAATTATTTAGTTATCCTTTAATTAATTTCCCTTAATTAATTAATAAATTAACCCTTAATTAATTCCTATTTAATTAATTATCACTAATTAATCAAAATAATTAACTAACCTTAAGTTAATTACTAAATTGATTAACCCTTAATTAAATCAATAAAATCATAATAAGTGATTTATCATTAATCACTTTCATTAATTAATTAATTATCCTCAATTACATTTATTAAGCACCTGTCTTTAAATAATTAAATACCCTTAAGTAATTATCTTTTCATTGATCACTAACTTAACATTCCAAAAAATCTTTAATTAACCATCTTTGTAATTAATTATCATTAAGACAAAATTTAAGTTAATTAATGATTCAAAAGTATTTCTTTTGATTAACTCTTTAACTTTATTATTGAGTTAAAAATAATTTTTAAGAATTAATTAATAAATAGTGATCATATAATTAAATAAAACTTAATTATTTCTTTATTAACTTTAAGATTGAATCAAGACAATTATTTAAAATCTATTAACTTCAAATATATTTTAAAACTTGTTCAACATCAAATCTTTGCAAACTAATTATTTTCGTAACTCTAAAACTTTGTTTTACTTTGCTTTAAACTTAGAAACATTTAAAAATACAAGTTCTTGATTCAAAACCTGAAAACAACCTCTTTTTTCATTCAGTTTTAAAAACTATTTTTAAAAAAAATATGACCCGAGACAATATTCAAAATTCCTGAGCTACAACCCAGTTTCCCTGAGACCTCCTTCAAGTAAAATCTCAAAAACCCCGAGCCATTTCCTTTTGAAACTTGTTACGTTTAAAAAATTGAATCCTGATATAATCGCTCTCGAACAACACGACAACGAACCTGAGCCAAAACTCCTTTCTCTCGAGTACAAACTCGAGTAAGCTTCGTCTTCTCCAAACTCAAAACCTTCTGACACAATTTGAATGCTCGTGCACGTGCACAGTCGCACGGCAATGCTCTGGTCACCATCGTAACCTTCGACACACCACGATCGAACATGCCGACCCACACAATCCTTCAGATGCCTTCAATTCGCCGTGGTTCGAATTCGAACTACTCACCATCAATCTGGAACCAAAACCTCCCACTTAAAATGCTTCTCCCGAGCGGCTCAGGCCACCAGCGCCGCCGAAATCTTAGTCAGAGCTTCGCCTACCTCCCACGTTCCAATCGCCGTTGGAACGATCGTCCCCGATGCAACGCCGATGCTACAGCAACCAAATAATTAACTTCGACTGAAACTAGGTTTTAAACCCTAAATCCACATCATTCCAGTGCATCGATCATTTACAAATTCAATTTGTGTTTTTCCATTGATCCTTGATGCTCGAACCAACTTCTGATCCAAGCACGACAAACTCCACCTCGTCGTTCGATGGAATTTGACAAAAGTGTCATTTTCGTTCAATTTTCAAATCCTGACTCGAAACTAAATAAAAACTCTTGGAACTAATTTTAAAAAATCATGTTTCTTGATAACAAAACTGATTCCTTAAACGAATCATTAAATCCAGACACTCAAATTTATGACATGCTTGGGTTTCCACTGTATTTTTCCTCTTTCCAGAAAATACTCAGCAAATTTTTACTTAAAATTATTTTTAAAATAAATATCTTGATATTTCAATCCTTTTTGTTTTAACATCAAAGCTTAAAGAAAGTTGAGGGGTGAGATTTTGAATTTTTAAACTTATCATATGCCTGAAAACAACAAACAGGGGCATGTACAAACATGCACATTCACAACTTCATATATACATAGCATGCAAGCATTTTCACACAGGTATACAAGCATGTTCACATCATAACTACCAATAGTAATCCAAATACCAAGATATAAAGTGGGTTCAAAGGTCTGCTCACCTGGAGTTTTGGAAAGAACGGAGAAAGGCAGAGAACTGGAAATGCAATTTTGAATTTGAATGTTGGCATTTGTTTTTGATCTTCTGGTTTCCAGTTTGAATCATTGTTTGATATTTGATTAAGTTGCTTATATTTTGAGTTGAAACTGAAGTTGCTCAAGTTTAAATACCTCAGGTTAAACTTGATTCATGAATCACTTTTGTTTTCTGATTGCTCAGGTTTGAACTTGCTTGCTGTTTTTTTTTCTTTTGCACTGTTTTTGTTATCCCAGATCTTTGAGTTTCCAGGATGAAGATTGAAGTCTGAAAACTATGCTGAGATGATTTGATATCATATAAACTCCCAGGTTTTGAAATTTTACATAGGGTTTGCTTTTCCAGGATTTGAATTTAACTTTGCTGTTTTGTATCGAGATTCTGAACTCAGGTTGTTATTTGAATTTGAGCTTGAATCCATTATTTGCTTCAAGTTTTTATCCTCAGGCTTTTAATTTGTGAACTGCTTGATTTGAACTTTGTTTGTTTTTTCTTTTCAGGTTTTCAGATTTTAGAGAAAAGATGAGAGAAGGTTTTGAACTGCGAATGAACGAACAGTTTTTTTTCTTTCCTCATGTTTTTTCCAGCACATGTTTTATTTTTTCCAATTTAAAACAAACTTATTTGCCACTTGTTAACTTTGTGAACACTTATTACTTTATGTTATTCCTTAACTTACACTTGTTAAATCAATACAAATAATGTTTATATTCTTACTTCAATTTATTTTATAAATTTGTTTTTTTAAACCTTTAAGCTTTTATATTTTCATATCCTAACATATGTTTATATTCACATGGGTGTATGTATTTTAAACTTTACACTTTCAAAATATACATTCATATCAAAGCTTTGTATCAATAAAATTTTAATATGTATATTAGTTTACTTTTAGTAATATATATATTTATATTCTCTAAAGAAATATGATTTAAAAATCAAATTATGCGTTAACACATATATTTCATATGTACTTATTCCATTTTGAATCCTAATTAATGCATTTCCTTATGTATACATATCTAAAGCTTTTTATTCCTTCTTGTTTTAAAATTTAAATTCAAGTTATTATACTTTTAAATAAATAAACATACATATGTACATTATAGAATTTAGCTTTAAACAATTGTTTTGAAAATCATTTGTATTTAATTCAAAATATAACTTTATAAATATATTACATATGTCTCTTAAAATTAGAAAACAAATTTCTATAAAATTATATAGTTTTCAAATCCAAATTTTGTTTATAAGATATTAAATATAGAATTTCAAATCCACAGTTAAATTTTAAATCAATACCGAAATAAACAAATACCTTATTAAATTTGAAAAATTCAAATTAATCATAATTTTATTCAAAAATTTATTTTAATTACCAATTCGATTTTGATTAAAAATCTGATCGTTGCAGCAGTAGCCCTGACGTTGTATGGAATCCAATCTCCAATAAGCGCTTGTATGGTTTTGATTGTGCTCAACTATTGCTGAAACGTGAGATGCACGCATTTCATTGAGATTATTTCACTTTCTATAGACACTATTATAATATCAGATGATTTTAATAGAAAATGTTTTGGTTATCGTAAGGTAAAAACCTGGCATATTTATTCGTGGCGTGGTCTTACGAGATACCTTTGATTTCAAAGGATTTTTGAAAACTATTATAATCCAATTTAGTGTGTTTTCTCACGCTGGTTTTCCAGACTGACTCGGGTGTTATTTAACTATAATGCTCAGGTCAGACCGAGTACTATAGAGTATAGATTCTGGATGGACTACTGTGGAGCTCAGAAGACGAGCTGGATGACGAGGCATAATTCCGTAGATTTATATTTCCACTGTGCAGTGTAAGCTGTATATTCAGCTTTGGAGGACATGATATTATAACTTTCCTGAATTGAGTTGTTGATTTGTATTTGAACTCTAATGATGTAATATATAAAAAAATATAATTCTTTTGTTTAAAGATGAGTCATTTATCTATTATATATTGTTCTATTGTGTGTGTGTGAGATTCTGATATTGTTTTCTATTTTATTCTTCTACCACCTTCTTCTTTAACTCTAACGGTTCATTTTCCGGCATTCGGTTGTTCGGCATTTAATACAATGGACGTATTAATGTCGACTTTCGAGCATCGAAAAATCAGGTCGTTACAAGTTATAAAAAAATACAGTATCAGTTTGAGGTACAAGAAAATATGGTATTAGTTCTTGCATACTATTTGTATTAGTTTCAGGTATACCTGAAAATAAAATATAGTCATAACGTAGTATCACATGTGGGTAAAGTTAAACAAAGCTAATGTTTACAACATCAAAAATTAGATCATTATTTTTACAACAAATTAAAAAAAATTCGATAAGTGTTTGTATCTTCATTAAAACAAAGCTAAATTCAATTAATTATAACACAACATTACAAATGTCTATTAGTTGAACTGAATATCAAAGCAATTTTTACAACAAATTTACTTCTTTATATTTCCTTTTTCTTCTAGTCTTGACATGAAATCGAATAATTTCCAGTAGTGACCAATGTCTGTCAGTATCTCTAACACAGTTCTTACCATATTTTGCAATATATGTTTAGGTTTTATCTTGATCTGAATTTAGCTTTTTTTAGTGATATGACAAATATCCACAGTCAACCTATTAGCATCAAAAATGGACCCCAACTCCCAAATAATATGTAAACATCAAAAAACCAATAACATATCCCACACAGAACGATGTAGAGAATATAATGAAGAATTAGAAAATTAAAACAGAAAGAAATTGTACATAAAGATTTATAGTGATTTAGCTAACTCGGCCTAAGTCCACTCCAAATAATCTTTTTTACTATACTGCACGATTACTATATACTGTCCGAGTAATAGTTTTAGAATAATAATGGAGGAAAAAGAGAGCCAAAAAAGAAGATCCCAAAATGAGTGTTGTGCCTATTGTATTTACAAAGGAAGACGGATAAATATCCAGCTAAAAACCTATGTGTAGAAGACCAAGGTCAAGATGGATCTGTTCACCAAAAATGGGGCCCATTTGGGCTTCTCTAAGGGATCGGCACCATTCCTATATTTGGAATGGAACTGATCCTTTAGGATGGTGGTTAGGGTGTCGGCGATCCCCTAAGCTGGTCCTCCTCCACTTCCTCTTCGTGTTGCAATAGTTATTTTCCTGTTTCCCCCGGTGTTTGTTGGGATATTAACCATCTCCATTGAGTTGTGAGTATCCATCTCCATATGATCCGATCCGATCCTCTACCTTAGGGATGTAATCCGATCCATACTTAGCCAATTCAGGGATGCCATCTGTCTAAATCCACTTGACTACCGTCCATAGTCTTACTTATAACTGATCTTCGAACCTGATAATCATCTCTTCGGGCTCGTGCCTTCATGATCACAAAATCCGTTTATCCAAATCCATGATAACGCGCCTTACCAAAAAAAGCGATAACATTTATCTCCCAAAACATGCCTTGCAGTAGGAAAGTGTGTTTTGAATCGCCATATATCCGAAGTCCAGAATCCATAATCCATTATCAGCTGAAATTTCTAACCCGAAGTCCAATCCTCTGTCAAATCAAATTACTGTAATCCATGACTATTTCGAGTCGATAGACAATTCCAAATACTTAATCGAATACATGTTCATCCAAAGCCAACAACGAAATCCTCAACCTCTCCCGATCGTTACCCAAATAGAAGGTCTCGCCAGACCAATAGCCTGGTTTATAGTCTCTCCAGCCCTATCATAGCCTCTTTAGACAATTTTTGGACCCATCTGGTCACTTTTCGATGAAAAGGGGAACAACGATTAGTTGGTATGAATCATGGCGTCTTCGGGCAGACCATGGCCTCTTCAGACCCTTGCTGAACCCCAATCACTCTTCGGCGAGAAAGGCATAATTATAAGTAGGCTTATCCTGTCTCTCCGGTCAGGACATTAGACCTGCGGGGTATTGTTCTCTGACCTCGATCCTCCATTCGAGGACTTAATCCATGAACCAGTCCATCTTGTCGCTCTCCGACGAAGGGACTCGCACCTTGCGGTTATCGCCCCATCTCTTTGGTCAGGACAACTACAACCTATTTGATTCATTACATTTAAATATATATATTTGAGCATTCCAAAATCCATTTTTTAAATTATTAAATTTTAGGTCTTACAACCAGAAAACCAAAAAAATCAAGAAAACCAAATACTTCCTCTATGGGCGCTATGGTTTATCATCATCTAAGAGCATTCCTTGGGACCAGCCTTGATACGTAGATGTGTAAGTAATTTAGCCTCTTTATTGTTGTGTTTATTATTAATTTAGTTCATGCTATCTCAATCAAGAGATGATGATATGATGCTTCGATCTAAGGCCGTTCCATTTGAGGCAGACGATGGCTGCTCCTGTTCAATCTCCGCAACCTGAGTCCTCATATATTATGGCAACTGATTATTCCTCATGTATTCTTCAATCATATCCTTCAAGTGCCTGTAGTCATTTATACCATGCCCATCCAATGCATGGAATATGAAGTATTTTCTTGATGCTCGTTTGCGTTCGATGGGCTCTCTCCTTGCTGGCCTTGGGTATACAAGGAATCCTCAAGTATCCAAATAAATCTTTTTCAAATTCTCGTTTAAATAGGTATAAGTAGAGAATTTTGATTCTCTCCTTTACTACTTTGATCCCTCCAAGTCATCATATGATATCCACTTTCGTTTGTCCTTGCTTGAACCTTCCCCAGATGGCGCTCCATTCCTCACTGCATTAACCTCTTCCCTACCAGCTTTAGCATCTTCCTGTTGTAGGAACCTCTCGGCCTCGTGGACAAATTCAAGAGATCCATTAGTGGAACGCACTCCAATGAAATCTTAAAGTCTGTATCATCCACAATCCTAGATACCGCCATTAAGACCATTGATGGATCCGGCCCATCCACCAAAGTCCGCTTTAAATCGCATCAAAAAACTCCATACTGACTCTCCTATCCTATAATTTAGTATTGCACATTTTTACCCTTTTATTTTTTGTGATATGGACCCAAAATTTCGTAATGAATTTATCCACCAACAACGTCAAAGTGTCAATAAAATCGTTCTCCAATTTCCTAAACCACATTACAGCTATATCCATCAAGTGTAAGGGAAAACATCGCAACATCACTTCCTCCGATGGCTTCAGCACTTCCATATGCCTCATGTACCTCATCAGACGAACAATGAGGTCTGATTTCTATTATATAACCAGTATTGGTAACTTAAACTTCGATGGATTCCTAACACGCCTGATATTAGGAGTGAATGGACTCATATTCACATCTTCGAGATCCTTTTTCACCAATCCTCCTCTCATTGCACGTCCGATCATCTCCACAAACCTATTACCTCCATCTAGAGGTAGCCTCAAATCATCATTTCTAGCCTATCCTCCGACTCCATGAGGTAATCCCGGAACATATTCCTTTGGACATGCATCCGGATTTTGATCCGCACCAAACTGTATAGCATCGACCATTGGCCTTCTGATGTTTGAAACGACTCGATTAGCGGGTGTGCCCCTAAGTTAAGGCGATCAGTGCCGATCTCCCTAAGGGGATTGGTGCCAATCCCTCTGACTTGCCTAGGGTTCGCTCCCGGCTACTCTATTCTGTTCTCCTACCTGTTAACTCAGTTTCCATGCTCTTGATTCTGATTTTCTATAGCTCTTGTTACACCAGCTCCTTGATCCAGATTTCTAGTAGCTCCTTCTCCAGCCTGCCTGATTTGCCGAAGGAAATTCGAAATCATCTCCTCTTTTCTCTTCATCATCCGCTTGTGCATCGCCTCCATTATAGTCTCTTTCTCGTTCCTAGTGATGTAGGCGGAGGATTGATTAGCTCCAACTCCAGAGGATGCCACCTGATTTCCTCCATAGTGACTCATGTTTGCTAGCGATCACCTTGTTGATAGCCGAGCCATTGATTCCAAAATCCAAGTATCCAAGTTAATCCTTTCCAAATTAGAGATCCAAACTTCCAAATCTGTAGGTGTAAGTCTTCTCAGTGAAAGCATAAAAATGTTAATATCAAAAATGGACGCCAATGCCCAAACAATATAAAAGCACCAAAAAAACAATCACATTTCCCACACAAAATGATGTAGAGAATATAATAGAAGAAAATTAAAATAGAAAGAAATTGAACACACTAATTTATAGTGGTTAGGCTAACTCTAGCCTATGTGCACTCCAAATAATCTTTTTTGTTATACTATAAGATTACAATACAGTCCAAGTAATAGCCTTAGAATAATAATGGAGAAAGAAAAGAGCCAAAAAAGAAGATCCAAGATGAGTGCCATGCCCGCTATATTTATAGGGAAAGATGGACAAATATCCAGTTGAAAACGCACATGCAGAAGATCAAGGCCAAGATGGACCCACTCGCAAAAATGGGAAACATCCGGGGCTCTCTGAGGGATTGGCACCGATCCTCTAAGGTGGTAGTTAGAGGGTTGGCGGTCCCTGTGGTAGTCCCTCTCCAATTCCTCTTTGTGGTTCCATAGCTGTTTGCTTGGTTCCTCCAATGTTTGTTGAGATATTGACCGATCTCCGTTGAGTTAATCTGTTGAGTTGAGTACGCATATTTATCGTGATCCGCTTCCCTGCCCAAGATAAGTAATCTAATTTGAACCCCAGTCTAGGGGAAGTAAGCCAATCCATAATTTGCTAAATCTGGGATGTCATCCATCAGAATCCACTTGACCACCATCCATAGACTTGCTTATAACTGATCTTTAAACCTGATAATCATCTCTTCCAAGTTTCTGCCATGATGATCATGAAATTCTTTTAGCCAAATCCATGGTATCGCCTTGCCAAAAGGTGGGATAACATTTGCCCTCCAAAACATGCCTTGCGGTAAGAAGGTGTGTTTTGAATTGCCATAATTACGAAGTCCATAATCCATAGCCCATTGTCAGTTGAATTTTTTTACTTAGAGTCTAATCCTTTTCCAAACCAAAATATAATAATCCGTGACTATTCCGAGGTGAAAGCCAATTCCAAAACTCTAAATCCTTAGTCGACTCCATATCCATCCAAAGTAAGTAACCAAATCCTCGATCTCTCTGGATCAATATCCAAATCCAAGGTCTTACCGGACCAATAGCCTGGTTTATAGTCTCTTCGGGTTGATCATAGCCTCCTTGGGATCTTGCTAAACCTCATCCAGTCACTCTTCGATAAAAGGGGAAACATCGATTAGTAAGTATGAATCATGGCCTCTATGGGCTGACCATGGTATCTTGGACTTTTGCTGGACCCCACTCACTCTCTGGCGAGAAGGGCAATACGATAAGCAGGCCAATCTTGTCTCTCTGGCAGGAACATAACTTGAGCTGTAGGTTATTCTTTTATAGCCTCGATCCTCTTGTCGAGGACCCCAATGAAGGGACTCACACCTTGCGGTTATTGCTCCGTTTCCCCAGTCGAGACAACCGAGACATGTTTCGTTTATTACTTTTGAATGTTGATTTGAGCATTACAAAATCCATTTATTAAATTACGAAATTTAAGTTCTTACAACCAGAAAACCAAATACTACCACTCCAGGAACTATGGTTTATCATCATCTTAGAGCATGCCTAGGGATCAACCTTGTTCCCGTACATGTGTAAGTGATTTAGCCGCATTATTATGGAGTTTATTACTTATTTAGTTCATGCCATCCTAATCAAGAGATGATGATCTGACGCCTCGATCCAAGGCCGTTTCCATTTGTGACGGACGGTGGCTGCTTATATTCCATCGGCATAGCCTGAGTTCTCACACGTTGTGGCAGCTGATTATTCCTTATGTGTTCCTCAATCATATCCTTCAAGTGCCTGCAATCGTTTGTACCATACCCATCTAGCTCATGGAATATGCAGTATATTCCTAATGCCCCTTCACGTTCGTGGGCTCTCTCCTTACCGACCTTCGGTATAGAAGGCATCTTCGAGTATCCAAATAAATCATTTCCAAAGTCCTATTTAAATTGGTATAAGTAGAGTATTTTGGTTCTTTCCTTTGCTACTTCGATCCGTCGAAGCCATCATCTGCGTTCCTCTTTCATTTATCCTTGCATGAACCTTCCCCAGATGATCCTTCATCCCTTACTGCATTAACCTCTTCACTAGCAGAGTTTACATCTTCCTATCGTAGGAATCTCTCGGCCTCATGGAAAAATTCCTCGAGACCCATTGGTGGATCCTGCTCCAATGAAATCTTAAAGTATGTGTCGTCCACATTCCTAGATACCCTTGCCATTAAGACCCTCGTAGGTTTCCAACCGATCTACCGAAGCAACTACCAAATTAAACCTTGTCAAAAAAATCCTCAAGGACTCTCTTATCCTTTGCTTTAGTGTTGCTAATTTTATTACGCTATTGGGTCTCAATATATGGACCCAAAATTGTCACATGAATTTATTCACTAACTCCGTCCAAGTACCAATAGAACCATTATCTAATTGCCTAAATCGCATTGCAGCTATATCCACCAAGAGAAAGGGAAAACATTGCGCCATCATTTCTTCCGATGCCCTCGTCACTTCCGTTGTTTCACGTACCTCATCAGATGAAGAATAGGATTTGATTTTCCGTCATATGCCCCAAGTGTTGGTAACTTAAACTCCGGCGGATTCCTAGCACGCCTGATACTAGGAACGAATGGACTCCTATTCACATCTTCAAGATCTCTATTCACCAATCCTTCTCTCATAACACGTCTAATCATCTTCACAACCTATCACTGCCATCCAGCGAAAGCCTCCAATCATTATTTCTAGCCGTCCCCCCGACTTCGTGGGGCAATCTCGGAACATACTCCTTTGGACGTCCATCTGCATTCTAATTTGGACCAAATTGCATAGCATCGACCACTGGCCTTCCGACGTCCGAATTGACCTAGCCCGAGGGTGTGCCCTAGTTTAGGCGATCGGTACAAATTCCCTTAGGGGGATTAGTGTCGATCCCTCCAACTTGCCTAGGTTTCACCCCCCGGCTGTTCTGTTCCGTTCTCATGACTGTTAGCTCCATTTTCTTGCTCCTAATTTTGATATTCTGCAGCTCCTGCTGCTCTAAAATCTTGATCCAAAATGCCGGTAGCTCATGCTCCAACCCGTCCAATTTTACAGAGGAAATTCTACATCATCTTCTCTTGTCTCTTCGTCATCCACTCTTGCATCACCTCCATCATAGTCTCCATCTCATTCCTAGTGACGTGGACGGAGGATTGGTTAGCTCCAGCTTTTAAGGATGCCTCCTAATTCCCTCCACAGTTGCTCCTATCTGTCAATGATCTCCTAGTTGATTATCTAGCCATTGATTCCACGATCCAAAGTATCTAAGTAAATCCTTTCCAAATCAAAGATCCAAACTTCTAAATCTATGGACGCAAGTCTTCTCAGTGAAAGCATCAAAATGTTAGCATCAAAAATGGACGCCAACACCCAATCAGTATGAAAGAACCAAAAAAAATCACAGATCCCATATAGAATGATATAGAGAACGTAATATGAAAAATAGAAAATTAAAACAGAAAGAAAGTGAACACATAAATATATAGTGATTCGATTAACTTCGACCTACGTTCACTCCAAATGATCTTTTTTATTATACTATAAGATTACAAATACCGTCCGAGCAATAGCCTTAGAATAATAATGGAAGAAGAAGAGAGACATAAAAGAAGAACCCAAAATGAGTGTCATGCCTACTGTATTTATAGAGGAAGACTGACAAATATCCAACCGAAAACCTACATGTAAAAGGTCAACGCCAAGACGGACCTACTCGTCAAAAGTGGGGCCCATCTGGATCTCCCTAAAGGATCGGCATCGATCCTCTAATATGGTGTTTGGGGGTCAGTGATCCCTTATGGTGGTCTCCTTCCACTTCCACTTCATGTTTACGTAGTTGTTCCCTGGTTCCCCCGGTGTTTGTTAAGATATTGACTGATCTTCGTTGAGTGGATTAGTTGAGCTGAGTATCCATATCCACAGTGATCCGATCTAATCCCCTACCCAAGGGATGTAATTTGACCTGATCCCTACCTTGGGGAAGTAATCCGATCCATACTTAGCCAACTCTAGGATGCCATCCGTCTGAATCCACTTGACTATTATCCATAGCCTTGCTTATAACTGATCTCCGAACCTAATAATCATCTCTTCGAGCTTCCTGCCTTGATGATCATGAAATCCATTTAGCCAAATCCATAGTATCGTGTCCTTGCCAAAAGAAAGGACGGAATTCACCCCCCAAAACATGCCTTGCAGTAGGAAGATGTGGTTTGAATTGCCATAAATCCAAAGTCCAGAATCCATAGTCCATTATCGGTTGAAATTTCTAACCTAGAGTCCCATCCTTTCCCAAACAAAATTACCATAATCAATGACTATGCCAAGTTGATAGCCAATTCTAAAACCATTCCAAATCCTTAGCTGAATCCATATCCATCCAAGGTCGGTAACCAAATCCTTGATCTTTCTGGATCGTTATCCAAATCGAAGGTCTCACTGGACCAATAGCCTAATTCATAGTCTCTTCGAAATTATCATAGCCACTCTGGTCTTTTGTTGGAACCCATCTAGTCACTCTCCAAAGAAATGGGAACAGCAATTGGTTACTATGAATCATGGCCTCTCTGGGCAAACCTTTTATCCAGACCCTTGCTAGACCCCACTCACTCTTCGGCGAGACAAGGCACAATGAAAAGCAGGCCGATCCTTTCTCTCTAGTCGGAACGTAACGTAATCCATAGGGTACTATTCTCCGATCTCGATCCTTCATTTGAGGACTTAATCCATGTACGAGTCCATCCTATTGCTCTCCAACGAAGGGACTCGCACCTTGCGGTTACTGCTTCGTCTCTTCAATCGGGACAATCACGAACCTGTTCCATTTATTACTTTTAAATGCTAATTTGAGTATTCCAAAACCATTTATTAAATTAATGAATTTAAGTTCTTACAACCAGAAACAAAAAACAAGATAACCAAATACCGCCTCTCCTGGCATTGCGGTCATTATCTCAGAGCATGCCTAGGGACTGACCTATATCTCAAACATGTGTAAGTGATTTAGCCGCTTATTGTGGTATTTACTACTTATCTAGTTCAAGCCATCCCAACCAAGAGATGATGATTTAACGCACCGATCCAAGGGCGTTTCCATTTGAGGCTGATGGTGGATGCTCCTGTTTCATCATCGCAAATTGAGTCCTCACATATTATGGCTGCTGATTATTTCTCACATAACCAATGGACCGGCATATTCAGGCCCAATGCGTTGTTGTATTGCTGCAGATATTTCTCTTTCTAACCACACAATTACTAGTACCCCTATTGTTATTTCCAATATAAGGGTGAAAATAAGAACAAAGATCCATATTAGTCCATAGACTTCTTTTAAAGATTCCTCAACCATATCCTTCAAGTGCCCTATAGTCGTTTGTACCATACCCATTCAGCCCATGAAATATGTAGTATTTTCCTGATGCGCATTCGCGTTCGGTGGGCTCTCTCATTACCGGCCTTTGGTATGGAAAGCATCCTCGAGTATTCAAATAAATCCTTTCCAATGTCTCGTTTAAATTGGTAGGAGTAGATAATTTTGGTTCTTTCCTTTGCTACTTTGATCCGTTGAATCCGTCATCTACTTTCCGCTTTCATTCGTCGTTGCTTGAACCTTCCCAAGATGGTCCTCTATCCCTCAATGCATTAACCTATTCTCTACCAGCCTTAGCATTTTTCTACCACAGGAACCTCTTAGCCCCATGGAAAAATTCCCCTAGATCGGTGGATCCTGCTCATATGAAATCTTAAAGTCTGCGTTGTCTACCATCCTAGATACCACCACCATTAAGACCATCAATGGATCCGGGCGATTCACCAAAGCAACTATTGCATTAAACCATGTCAAAAAACTCCCCAAGGATTTTCCTGTCCTTTTATTTTGTTTTGCCAATGTTATTACACTCTCGGGTCTCATGATATGGACCCGAAATCGCCTCATGTATTTATCCACCATCTCGGTCCAAGTACTAATAGAACAGTTCTCTAATTGCCTAAACCATATTGTGGGTATATCCACTAAGTATAAGGGAAAACATTGCGCCATCACTTCCTCTGATGCCCTTGGCACTTTCGTTGCCTCATGTACCTCGTCAGATGAACAATAGGGTTCAATTTTCAATCATGCGCCCCCTTTGTTAGTAACTTAAACTCCAGAAACTTCCTAACATGCTTGATATTAGGTGTTAATGGACTCCTGTTAACATCTTCCAGATCTTTGTTAACTAATCTCCTCTTATAGCACATCTAATCATCTTCGCAAACCTATCACTGCCATCCAAATGTAGCCTCCAATCATCATTTCCAGGCTGCCCCCAAACTCCACGAGGAAATCCCGGCAATTTACTTCTCTAGACATGCATCGGCATTGTGATCCGTACCAAACCGCACAACATCAACCACTGGCCTTTCGATGTCCGAACCGACCCGTGGGTGTGCCTCCCAAGTTTAGGAAATCGGTGCTGATCTCCCTAAGGGGACCGTTGTCCATCCCTCCACCTTGCTCAGAGTTCGCCTCCAGCTATTGCGTTCCGTTCTCCTACCTGCCAGCTCCATTTCCATGCTCCTAATTCTGATTTTCTACAGCTCCTTCTGCTCCATCTCCTTGAGCTATATTTCCAGTAGCTCTTGCTTCAGCTTTTCCAATTTTTTGGAGAAAATTCCACATCATCTCCTCTTATCTCTTCACCATCTACTCCTATATCGCCTCCATCGTAGTATCCATCTCGTTCTTAGTGATGTAAATGGAGGATTGATTAGCTCCAGCTTCTGAGGATGCCCGCTGACTTCCTCCATGGTGACTCCTATCTGCCAATGGTCTCTTTGTTAATTGCCTAGCTATTGATTCCAAGATACATGTATCCAAATAAATCCTTTCCAAATCAGAGATCCAAACTTCCAAATCCCTGGGTGCAAGTCTTCTCAGTGAAAGCGCCAAAATGTTAGCACCAAAAATGGTCCCCAATTCCCAATAATATGAAACACTAAAATACCATTCACGGATCCCATATAGAACGACGTGGAGAATATAATGAAGAATAGAAAATTAAAATAGAAAGAAATTGAACACAGATTTATAATGGTTCGGCTAACTCCGGCTTATGTCCACTCTAAATAATCTTTTTTTATTATACCACAAGATTATAAATACAGTCCGAGTAATAGCCTTAGAATACTAATAGAGGAAGAAGAGAGCCAAAAAAAGATTCCAAAACAAGTGTCATGCCCGATGTATTTATAGGGGAAGATGGAAAAATATCAAGCTGAAAACCCGCTGTAGAAGTTCAAGGCCAAGCAGACCTGCTCGTTAAAAATAAGGACCATTCGGGACTCCCTGAGGGATCGACACCGATCCCCTAAGACGGTGGCTGAGGGGTTGGCAATCCCCTGTGGCGGTGCCCTCCACTTCCTCTTCGTGTTTCCGTGGTTATTTACCTGGTTCCCCGGTGTTTGTTTAGATATTGACGATCTCTATTGGGTTGAGCGTCTATACCCATAGTGAGCTGGTCTGATCCCTTAGCCAGGGGAAGTAATATGATCTGATCCCCTACCTAGGGGAAGTAATCCGATCCATACTTAGCCAAGTCTGGGATGCCATCTACTAGAATCCACTTTACTATCATTCATAGCCTTGCTTATAACTTATCTCTGAACCTAATAATCGTCTATTCTGGCTTCCTTCCTTGATTATCATGAAATTCGTTTAGCCAAATCCATGATATCACGGCCTTGCCAAAATGCGGGACAACATAACCCTATTCAAAAAAAAAATATGTCGTTAGTATTAGTTTGCACCACTTTTAGTATTAGGTATATGACAAATGCATATCATTTTATTTAAGAGATAATGTTGCAAACAAGTCAAGTGCTTTAAAATAAAATAATTATTAGTTTTAGTATCAATGTTAACATCAGTTTTAATAATAATTTTAATATCTGTATGTATCATTTTTAAGATCCATGATAATTGTTTTACTTCTATTTTAATTATATACAATTTTAGTATCAGTTTTTACGTCTGTAAGTATCATTTTTTATGCCTGTATGTATCGGTTTATGTGCAAGCAGGTATCAGTTTTGATCTGAAGCAAATATTTACTAAATTGTAAGAAAATAGCGTGTGTATCGATCGATTCAATTCAATATACTTGGCAGATAAAGACGTATAGTACTTTATATAAAAGTTCATAATGCAAACACATAACAAGTTCAAATTTTGAAGTAGCTATCATTTCAATATTACTATTAGTTTTAGTTCTAGTATCAATTGTTGTTAGCATGTATTATTATTATTTTTAAAATAATATATTTGATACCGGTAATGAATTCATTTCCATACATGTAACAACTCGCCTTTTTGATCCTCGGAAGTCGACACTAATACATCATCTATATTCCTATGTAAAACATCCAAGCGTCGAAAGACAGATCGTCGGGATGAAAGAAAGAAAGACAGAACAAAATCTCTCAACATGACAAGTAATATGTAACATACCAGTGGTCTTTACAAAAGAAAACCAAACTTTAATATACATACATAAAATTAGTGTAACAAACCTATCATCAGCCTAGACAGTTATAACTGCATGTCCTTAAAATTTGCTGATAAATACAGACAAGAACAAACAGCAGAAGATAAAATATGATAATACGTATTGGAGGATCTCACTCATCTCCCAAATCTCCAAAGTGTCCAGCTAAATTTGGAAAATATTCTCGGGTTGACCTGAGCATTATAAGAAAATAACATCCGGATCAGTCTAGTAAAACTAGCCGAGAAACACAATCAAATGGACTTTTAATATTATAAAACCTTTCAAAATAAAGGTATCTTATAAGACTACGCCGCCCATAAACACGGACGTGTTTTTACCACATGATATCCAAACCAATTTATAGAAAATCTAGTGATATTATAATATTGTCTAGATGGGAAAATAAATATATAAAATAGCTTAAATGCTTATATCTCACATTTGAACATGGTTAGGTGCAGCTAAGTCCAAAACGGAATGTATGGAGATTGGATTTCCATCAGTGACGAGGCTACTAGCATACCGCCTGCCATAGTACACCTATAGAAAAATGTACCGAGGGCCTCATGTGGTCCCCTTACAAATCAGAGCCGGCCTGCCCTCTAAAGTGACAAGCTGGATTACATCATTTCCCCAGCTCCAAGGCTACTAAACAATGTTCACCAGCCATGGCCTTACTTTTTCCATGTGCACGCATACCAAATCCAAAAACATTGATTCTAAATCGAGGAATGACTTTTCCTAATGGTAGCGAACCCCATAGTTCTGAAGCATATCCCTAGTTTTTTTCATTATCGGGTTGTGAGGCTTATGAGGCCACGATTGCCTTTTTCCTCTCTTAGAAAATCCCAGTTGGACGACCTTTCAGGCATAATGCAATGTCAAGATTCGTCCATACAAGTTGGCCAAGATAAGAACAAACCGAAGGCACCACTTCTACAACAACCATTAAGAAATCACCCTCAGCATTAGTAGCAAGTATCCCTTACACTTCAAAGAGCTCCATCTTCTATCATCTCATACCAGCCTTGAATGTTTTCCAAGCGCCAAACGCGCATATGCTTTTGGAGTGATTAAGGTTTTGAGTCATCTCATATAAATACATTCTCCCGCTTATTGATCGCTCTAAAATAAAATTATTAGTTCCTGTAAACTTAACTTTGGTTCCTTTGGAAATAATCAGACAATACACAGGAGCAGAGATCACCACCTAACCATTTAAGTGGATGGATTTTCTTATCATTTGTCCTAGGAGAACAAAACGAGATTTATATGCATGGTATAACATCGTCAAAGATGACTGTGCAATATAACTCGCGTGTTTCTCTTAGTTATATCCAGAGTTATTGTTTGTGCCAAAATTGGTCACAAACCCCGAATACCGTGAAAGCACCAGTGTATGAATACAAATCAATAATATTCAAACACAAATCTCAGATCTCAGCAAATATCAAACAGTAATCTCAAAGTAAAGAACAGAGACACAAGTTTTATAGTGGTTCGGCTATCTCCGGCCTACGTCCACTCCAAAGTTTTTATCCTTTTATCGATTATCCTTGATGATTACAGATGATTACATCAGTTACAAAGTCCAAAACTTGAAATAAATAGCAGCAATGATGATATGGAATGATTCTGGCAGCGTCCGAGCGTGCTTTCTCTCTCTAGAATCTCCGACCCCTTTTTTGAATGACCAGGGACTCTATTTATAAGCATAGGAGGCTGATATTTCTCCTAAAATCCGGGAAGACCGCTTCAGGCACGTGAGGGGGCCCACTCGCCCGAAATCTGGAGGTCCGGGCCCACATCCGGATCGATTCGACCCTTGGTTCGAATCGATCAAGGAAATGTCCAATCGAGGTGAAATTTGGTGAGAACATTCTTCAACATGTATGTAAGATTCTGTGAAAATTTCATAGCATTTGGATCAACGGTTTGGAAGATATGATCGATTCAAGTTCAAAGTTCCGTGTGCTCTGCCTGGTTCGAACCCATGCTTCGAACCCACCTCCTTCGAATCCATCTCCTTTGAACCCACATCCTTCGAATCCATCTCGTTCGAATCCACCTCCTTCGAATCCATTGCTTCGAATCCTCCTTTGAATCCAGTGTTTCGAATCCACCTCCTTCGAATCCATTGCTACGAGCTAACCTGTGTACACCATATGGATACGAAGGAGATCCATGCTGTGATCGAGTCGAAGTCTACCTGTCCTTCATCCTACTTTGCCTTTGATATGAACACCATGAAGTCGACTCCGTATTGATCGATACGAGCGGCATCGATACGAAGTCCTCGCCTTTCGATCGATACGAAGTAGCCGTGTCAATAACTCGATCGATTCGAAGCCCATCGAGTCGAACCAAAATCTAGCGCGAACTTCTCAGAGCCGAATCCATACCAATCGATACGAAGTGTATCGATTCGAACCATCCCTGTGCCTTGTCTTCGATCGATGCGAAGTAGCCGAGTCGAACCCAGGTCGGTCGATATGAAGTGCATCGATTCGAAGTGAGCGTTACCCCTGATCGATTCGAACCATCCATGCATGCCGATGGGTTCGAACAGCATGACTATCCTACCTTGAATTGATCATAACTCCTCCATACGAACTCCGATTATCCTGAAATTTGAAACATATCCTTTCCTAGTCCTTATCATCATCTCCAATTAATTTCGTCCCGATCGGAGTTCAACCAAATTTTGACGATATCGATCGTAGCCTTGATTCCAATTGATCTCCAATCCTGACATCCATCATTCCTTGTCCATTTGTTGATATTCCAGTTTTGACCAAAAATGGGATAACACTTTGCCCCCCAAAACATGCCTTATGATAACAAGGCATGTTTTGAATAGTTCCGAATCCAATATCCGAAGTCCATAGCCATATCGTCAGAGTATGTCATCCTTGACTGCTTCGAGTCGATGCCCAATTCCAAATCCCGTAACCAAAGCCTTAGCCAATTCCATATCCATTCGAACTCGACAGCCGAGTCCTGATCTATCCTTATCCAATAGCCAATAACCAGATCCAGGACCTCTCGGGTAGATATCTGAATCCATAACCTCTCCGGGTTCTTGCCAAGCGTAATCCACACCTGACGACCATGGTCCAGTGTCCCTGGATGTTGAGCTAACCTCTCCGGGTTCTTGCCAAGCGCAATCCACACCTGCTGACCGTGGTCCAGTGTCCCTGGACGTTGAGCAATGCCGTGGCTTAAGTCCTAAGCCGAATCTTGGTCTCTCCGGACCCTTGTTGAGCATAGTCCATACTCAATGACCTGATACAATAATTGATAATATGGGGCCTAAGTCCTAGGCCGAATCCTGGTCACTCCGGACCCTTGCCGAGCATAGTCCATACTCGACGACCTGAATGAGTCAATTTACCACGTTCGGGCAAAGTGACTCACCCCTTTCCAGGTATAATCCATACCCGACGACCGTTTATCAAAAACCAGATGAAAATCCAATCAAAATCCAACCCAAAATCCAAATCCAAACCAGAAAACCAGAAATCCAAAGCAGCATTCAAAATCAAAAACAACCATCCAGAGGAAAACCCAAATCAAAAGGCATGCAAAACCAGGAGTTCAATCCGATCTCCAAACCCAAATCCAAAAAGAAAAGCAGTGTCCAATCAAAAAGCAAAAGATAAATTTCACAAACCACAGCATCGCAGTTTATCATCATTCAGAGCATGCCTAGGGGCTATCTCCGTCCCCATACATGTGTAAATGACTTGGTTGCTTGCCAGTAGTTCGCTACTAGTTTCACATTATCCTGATTAGTGGATGATCAATCGACCATCATCCCTGGGCCTCACATCATCACGGCGTGAGGTGGTCGGTGGTTGCTCCTGCTCCACCGTTGCATTCCGAGTTCCGACATATTGTTGTAACTGTCCATTCCTTACATGCTCCTCGATTATATCCTTTAAGTGCCTGCAGCTGTTGGTATGATGTCCGTCTAAGTCATGGAAGAGACAATGCCTCCCTGATGCCCTCTCTCGTTCGGAAGGCTCTCTTCTGGCTGGCCTCCGGTAGGGAAGGCGATTCCGAGTATCCATATATATCCGCTCCAGCGTCTCGCTCAATCCTGTATATGTAGAAAACTTTGGATCCTTCCATTGCTTCCTAGCGTTTCCAGAATCATCGTCCAACTTCCTTTTCCCTTTGTCTTTATCCAAACCTTTGCTGGATGGTCCTACATCCTGAGTTGCATTAACCCCTTTTACCTTTAAATCCGTACTCGCGTCTTCTTGTCGGAGGAACCTTTCTGCCTCATGAAAGTGCTCGTCGAGATCCTGTGGGGGATCTTGTATCAGAGACACCTTAAAATCTGAGTCCTCCCTGACTCCTGATACTGCTGCCATTAAAACCATCGATGGATCAGGCCGATCCACCGAAGCGACTACCGCACTGAATCGAGTTAGAAAAGCTCTAAGCGATTCATCCATCCTTTGCTTCACCGATGTCAATGTCATCACATTCTTCGGCCGCTTGATGTGAACCCGAAACTGTCCCAAAATTTTTTCCACCAATTCTCTCCAAGTCCTGATAGATCCTTCTCTCAGCTGCCTAAACCACATTGCAGCTAAGTCCGTTAAATACAAAGGGAAACATCGGGCCATCACTTCCTCCGATGCTCCCAGCACCTCCATGTGTCTGGTGTACCTCATCAAGTGATCTGTCGGATCTGCCTTACCATCATATACCTCCATGTTAGGTAGCTTAAACTTAGGTGGATTCTGAGCCATCCTTATTTCCCGAGCAAACGGACTCCTATTCACTCCTTCCAAGTCTCCGTTGGTCAAACCACCTCGCATAGTTCTTCTGATGATTTCTATTAATCCGGTATTTTCCGTTGGAGGTTGCCCCCCATGCCCCCGAGGGAACTCCGGCACATATTCCTCATGTGGTTCACTAGAAGCAATGTTAGCTGTAGCTTGTTGAACTCCTTCCAAAGGTCCTCCTGTATTGGATCCTGTGGGCCTGCCCCCAAGCCCTTGATGATTGCCTTCTGGCTCCATATCTCGTCCTCCATTGGGTTCCACGACCCTAGTCCCCTGTCCTGCATTCACAGCGGCTGTAGCTGTTCCTAAGTTCTGCATCCCTACAGCTCTCATTTGCTCAAAGAAAGTCTGCATCATTTCCTGTTGGTTCTTCAACAATCTTTCTTGCAAAGAATTTGCCATAGCCTCCATTTCATCCCGGGTTATGTAGATTGAAGCCTGTCCTTTCCCGGCTCCGGAGGATGCTTGTTGACTTCCTTCCTGTTGGCTTCTCTCAGCCCTTTGTCTTCTACTATTTTTCCTAGTCATTGTCCTTGAATCCAAACTCTTTTAAAATCTTCGAATCCAACTTTCAAATCCGATGTAGCGGGTGCTAGTCCTGAGTTCAATTCTCAGTGAAAGCAGTTATATATTGGCTAAGATTTTCAAAATCGATTATTTAATAATCAAATAGACAAACATTCAAACATAGATTTAATTCTATGTGGAATCCACTAAGCCTCTATCGGTTAATCTTTCAGAAATTGAATCTCTTTCAATTATATGGTTCAAAACTCCTTCACAAAAGATATATTTCAGACCCCTTATACTCATTTTAATACCGAGAAAAACATTCATATACTTATCTCACTAGTATAAGTATATTACTAAACATTATACTTTCAATACTTAGAAAATGTGGCCATATACTTATCTTAGCGGTATAATTGTATTAACAAAACTTAACGAAGATTTTCCTCTTTTCCAAATTTATATTTAAATGGAGCAAAAACAAGTACCGTTTAGAGCATTACTTAGTATAAACCAAACTACTATCCTTTTTGTCGTATGAAAAGAATGTTTCCATACAATCATAATTAAGAAGGATATTTTATCAAAAAATCAAATCTCATCTCTTTTATAAACTTCTTTTTTATAAGCCTGTTTAATATTTACAAATCCTTTCACAAATCTCCAAATAAATTTTTAAAACTACGTTTATAGATCTCTAAAAAAATTATAAAATCCTTTTCTATTTGTAAAACCCTTTTCTATTAATAAAATCTCTTCTATAAATCTCCCTTTATAAACTACTTTATACAAATCCTTAGTACAATCCTTAATAAAATTGTTTTATAAATCCAAAACCCATTTTTATAACAAAATTACATATGCACACAGATATATTTGTATATATATAATACAAACTATGATATCTTAAAAATATCAGTCATAAATCTGTTCTTTTATTTACCATTTAAAAATCTCTCATATAAATATCACTTTTAAAACTCCTTTTCAAAATATCGCTTGTAAATCCCCTTGACAAAATATCATTTGTAGATCTCCTTTTACGTAAATCCTTTTTATTAGTAAAATTCCTTCTATAAGCAATTTATTATTTATAAACATCTTTATTAAATCAATCAATCACCTTCAAACATCATAAACAAATAATTAATCAACTCTTAAACATCATTAATTAAGAAAGTAATTAAATTTTCAAAACATCCTTATAAAATCAATTAATTTACCTATAGGACAATTGAATCAATCAACAAACTTAAACAACATGAATAATAATAATTAAATCTTTTTAAACAACATTAATAATATAATTATTTATTTTAAATAATATATTTAAATAACTTTAGTCTTTAATAATATAATTAAATAACTTTCTTCAAAACATTATTAATAAGATAATTAATTAACTGATTTTAAAACATTATTTATAAGCACTTTACCTCGAATTGTTATAAAATTGAAGATAAATTAAATACATACTTTACAAATTCGGAAAGAGGCTTACCACAATGGTACTTAGACAAGCAACCATTTAATCCAATTTAACTTTTCAAGTCACATAACTATATGTACATAATCAATGTATATGTAAATCAAATCCATAATTAACCATCACTAGTTAACACATCACCTTTTCCAATATTAATTAATCCACATATTAATTGGCATAGGAATAAATGTCCAAATAAACATAATAGCGGAATGGAGTTTCACTTTGTTAACAGATGTCATCAATAATCCAGTCAATTATAATATAGCAAAATCATGGTTTATTCTACTAAATAGTTTGCAAAATAATCCATTCCATTTAATTATAACAGATCGATGTTTTATTCTGCTCTATAGATGTCTAAAATAATTCATTCCCTTTAAAATAGTAGGACGATGTTTTATTCAGCCAAATAGATAACACCAATGAAATATAGTTAATTTAAACGACGTTATTATTCAAAATAACACAATTAAATTTAACCCATGCTATTTAATCATAAATCTATACTCTAGTAAAACCACCAAATAGTTATACTACAGTGTTGTACTCGTCAATAAGAGTCAAATGCAAAAATCTGCGGGTAAAACAGATTTAAAACGAATGATATATAAATTTTCAAAGCAGTCAACTTAGTTCATGCAATTAAAAAAAAAATTGTTCTCGCCGAAACACGAATGGGCTAACCCCAAACACCATCACCTGACCTGTACCCACTAGCAATAATACCCCCTCTTTTCTTCAAATTCCCCTTCCAGGTCTTAAAAAAAACACAAGCACGAAAACAATTCTCCTATCGCACCACTACCGCTTATGTCCACCCATACCATCGTCGTTCCATTTGCCACACCCTGCCACATCTCCAGCCACTAACATAGCCAGCTCTTCGTCCTCGGTCGCCGCTCCCAATAGAAAATTCGAACCCAAACAAAACCTATGACCAAAACCCTAAAACGGCCTCTCCGCGTCACCTCCAACCACCGCGACCCACGCCGTCGCTACTACCAGAACTGCAACTCGTCCTTCTACCTCCAAGCCTAACCTCTTTGAACTCGGTGCTCCAATCTCCATCTGTGAGCCAAAAATTTGAACCTAGAATACAGGGCTGTCGAAACCCTAATTCGCCTCGACCCAACATCTTCAACCACATGAGTTGATGCCGCCATCTTCATTGTAACCGCCTACGATCCTTACACCTTCCGTCGAGCCCAAGTCAAGCTCGATGCTGCCACAACCAGCTACTAGCACTGACATCGCCTCCGGCACAAATATAATACACCAATCTCAAGCCAATTGAAGTACTATGCACAAGTCTAGAACTAATGATACCATCTTTACTACTAATAATAAAATTCAATGAATAGGCAATCAACCTAGTCTTTTTGAATACCCATACTACCCTTCTGTTTTTTGCTTCTATCTGCATTCCAAAAACTTATTAGAAAAATCTAACGCTCTTTCGTCACTCAAAGAAATAAGTTGATTTTGTCACCGCTGCAGGTTCGCAATTGCAACCTAGGGTTAGTTCACTGCAATTTCAAATCTAGCGTCTTCTTCACCTTTATGTGCATTATCGATCATGGATCGACCGATTAGCACCTATGGATTTCCTGTTAAACTGTTGTTAGTGAGCTATCGTCTTCTCAAAATTCAAGTGTCGATTAAGCATAGAATTAACTTCGGGTGATTCAATGTCGATAAAGAATTATGCTAATTGATCCTTTATAAGACATCCATTAACCTCCAATACGAGGTAAATATTCGCTGATTTTCTTGGCTCCTTCGAATTTTGATTAGTATTGGGTTTCTTAATGATTTATTTGTTATAATTTAGTTCAAGGTTATTTTTATTTCCTATCCCATTGATATCAATCTCGGTTGATGTTCATTGATAACTTTAGGGTTTTCTTTTTAGTTTTGTTTAGATCTATTTGGATGGATAACTTCTGTTGTTTCTATTTCTTTAAGTGCTGTTATATTTTTTTTAATTGAGAATTGATTCATTCAATGTACCAAACAATTGCTTGTTTTGAAATATTTCATCTTCCTTACTAACATGGGCATGTATATAGGTTGTTTAAGTATTGAAGTCTGATTTGTATCTTAGGTTACATGTGCATGTACATATGTGTTCACTGTATCGGTAGCAATTTCAGTACTCAATTTTGTTTTTGATTGGGATACTGAAATATGAACTGGACTGCTTTTAAATGATTATTAAAGTCAAGTCCAATCCTTTATATAACCTAAAGTGGTTTTAGAGTTCTTTAAGACTACGTATACTATTGATTTCTACAAATCATATTTCGTTGCACTTTTTTATTTTCATGTACTGCATAGGTATTTTTTCACTGTAAAAAATATAGTATTTGTTTTTCCTATCATGTTATGTTCATCATTTATATACTAATACATGTCTATTTTAGATGTGAATCTATTGACATGGGTTTATGTTACTTTTTTTTATTTGATTTCTTCATTTTAGAAGCATTATGTATTTAACATTTTTTTTACATGTTATACTCACTTTCTATTCAAGATGTGAATTGATTCCCTGGTATTCGTAGTTGAATTTTTGAGTCACTTGATATGCATATGGAAAACCACAAAATATAAATATGTTTATTTTTTGCTATAGTTTTATTTTTAGTTAAGCATGACAACAGTGAGATTTTTTCCTTGAAATTAAACTTTTCAACCCACCTTGCCATGTGCTTAATACTATTTATACACGTTGGCTGATTTTTTATTTTTAATGACTATTATGTATAAGAGTTCTATGTATTTTTTAAATGTTGGTCAGTTTATTGCAGTATCAAAAAAGATTAAAATTTAGTGTATGTCGAATAAAGAAGTCTATTGTAGTATTAATAGCTTTGGGCAATTTTTTAATTTATCTTTACAAATTGCTTCATTTTCACAACACCTTTTATTACGACGACGCAACCATTGCTTGCATCGCGAATAACCTCATTCCTACATCACTATATATAAGGCTACAATCAAATTGTTTTGAATTGTTTTGGCATACTACTTTCAAATATTGGTTATTTTGCAGTCCCCTTATCTCAAGGTACAATTCATTTTTTAAAATATCTTAAATTCAATGTTTTGTGGGCTGTTTTCATTGTTTTTAATGATATACTAAGCAAGCGATTATTTGTTCAGTGACTTATATTTTATTTGTGTAAACAAGTGATTGTTCAGATATTGATATAGACATGATATAGTCAGTGGTACCATCTGACAGCAGAGCCATTGAAGAAGAATCTTTCTTTTTGGCAGGAATAGAAAATCTCCCAAATCTCAACAATAGGCTTGGCTCACAAACCATATGAAAAACATAGGCAGCAAAGTATTCAACTATTAATAACAATTAATATGATTTTTTTGGAATTAAGATTAATTATCATTTAACCTGAAAGTTTGTCGGTGTCATCATAATTTCTATATAAAATTGATTTTTTACTTTACTGTACTTTTTACATTTTTATATCAATTCTGATATATTGCAGTTTCATATTTGGAGAAAAGTGTAACATACTAATTTTGACTCGCATGTTGGAAAAGCCAAATGGTGTGCAGACAGAATACGAAAACTGGTGAAGGCAGTTGAGATATTGAGGTGTCCATGTTTGAAACTCGCATATTAAGATATCAAGGGGGAGCTGAACACAGAGAGGTGAAACATCGAACTATGTTGCATAGCTACTGTAACTGTGCAAGTCTATGGTGTGCATGTTTAATGCATGCAGGAGGTATGAAAATCTGAAGCGTGGAGGAGGAACAAAGAGCTGCAGATTGATGCGAGAAGGTTTCAAAGAGGTTTTGTGGTGGTCTGGAGAAAGGTTGGTTACAGTAGTTGTATTTAGAGTATATACATCTTATGTAGGGAGATGGTAATGGAAAAGCAGAGGTGGTGAAGTTATAAAAGGCAACATTTTTAGTTCTTTGCAGGTTAAATTATATATCTTATCTAGAGTGTGTGTATATGATTTAGAAGTAGTGTATTTTTTTACTTGGTTCTTGCAAATAAAATTAGGGCCAACAGGTAGTGGGGGACCATAAGTACATACCTGTTCAATGTAGAAAACGCATTATTATTCATTAAAACAGTTTAATTTTTGTTTACTTACTAAGTGAAACATTGCTTAGCTAGGAATTTCTTCGCACACATATTGCTAATATTAGGGTATGTAACGAAGAAAGTTACACGATCAAAAGCCATGAATCATGCATGCCTTTGTCCATTTCACTATTAGTAATCACATGTTACCAAATGTTAATTTATTGTTTGCACGTATATATATGATTGTTTTGTGGGTATGCTCTGTTTTATGGAAATTTTACCTTTAACTATATTAAAATTATAATATTCATCAAATAAAACTTTTATTATTGTCGCCATTATGGAACTAGATAAGTTGAGATAAAGTCCATTAAGATAGTGATGTATGAAAATGATATTATACAAGTTAAATAGATTGATGCAATTGGGCATGCATACTTTTAGATAGACAAAAAAATATTGTTTACTTTCTGCTTCCATTGCCTTACTAGAAAAGAAAACTAATAATACTGCACCACCTTACTTTTTTCACATTTGTTTGTAGCTTTAACAAATATTCTTCAACTGCTCATTGATAGATGGAGAAAAATAGGACATCATGTTACCATTTTTCGATTGTTAATATTATTTGAAGTTCAAAAACATTGCAGTATAATTACCTAAAACACCCAACAATCTGTTCGTTAATATTATTTGAAGTTCGAGAACATTGTAGTACAATTATCTAAAACACCCAATAATCTGTCCGCACAGTTAGCTGGTTCAACAACAATTTTGAATATTTAAACTAATGCTTCTTTTTTTCCATTGCTCATGTATTTTTTATAGTAAAATACAAAAAGTTCATGTAAAAAAACCAACTATCCGTCCAAGAAGCTCATAGGTCTAATATTAAGGTTTATAACATAGTAAGATGCACGTATAATTGGATCCATTGGAGTTCGAAGGACATTTAATGGTATAAGTTTTTCATGGTAGTGACCAACTCTTGAGAACTCTTTTTCAAAGAATATTTTCAAATAAGAGTTGAGAACATTATTTTAAATTTGCAACAACTTTTATAAAGATATATTGTGATTATACAAGCACGCATTTTGCGTGCTGTTATACTAGTTTTTTTATAAATATTTATTTTTGACTGTGTGTGTTTATATATATATATATATATATATATATATATATAAGGAAGGAACTTTCTACAAGTATATTGGATGAGAGGTTGTATGTGAGTTTCATTCCACAGCTCAGGAATCCCTTGCGCTAGTGTGGATCTATATTTATAACAAAGTAAACCAAGTTACTCAATAGTTAAGCAACTCAAAGCCAAAATTGCAAGTCACCCGCCAACACAAAAAAAATCAAAGATACAAGAAAGAAGTGAAAGTTGAGAGCACAAACTTATAGCCAAAACCAAAAAATCAAACACCCCAACTCATCAATTTAATCAACATTAATGCTTTTTTATAAGTTTTGATTTGATTTTGAAAATCTTTTGAAATGAATATTCGGTACTTCGCTAAACAATATCATGTTTGCGTATAGACCGCACACAATCGAAATAAAAATACAATCGCATAAAATAATGCCACGTAATCACAAAACAAAAATAAATTACAATAGTTATCTTATTCTATGAAGTTTCAAAAATGCCGACGTTTGGTGCAAAATGCGTCAAACAAAAATTTAATTATTTTTCAAATTAAAAATTATGGAAAATTCCAATAAATTAGATTAATAATACATCACTAAAAATCGAGCAATTGTTTAAAACATAATTTTATTATATTTAAATTCGAATTGGAATACTTAAATAAATTAAATTTTCAAATTCGAAGACTCAAAAATTACAGGTCATTACATTCTCCCCTCTTAAAAGAATTCATCCCCAAAATTTCACCACTATCAAACCCAGAAAAATCTAAGCTCACTTACATACTTAACAATACCATAAGCCCGTATGATGTATGCAAATCATCCATATGCAATATCTGATTCGATCACTTACTCGAATGCATAAATTTCTCTTCTGAGCTAGTATCGCTTACCTGATTCCCTAGTGCGGACTCTGATCAGGATCTTTGATTAGGAACCTCTGTTCTCCTTGAATAGCTAGACACTATAACAAAGAATTTTGGTTCCACAACAAGAATCCTTACCAAGTGTTCGCCATCAAGAATCGAGTAATAAATTCTTATTCAGGTCGGTGTGAATCATCTCAATGTCATGTACTCGAATTTTGGATCAAGAACCGTGCGAAGAAATGATCTACATACAGCTTACATACTTATTCCTATTGGTTCTTACTTTTACCAATTTCTTTTTACTTTTAAATCATTTATGAAATATTTCATAAAAACATAAGTTTTAAACTTGTATAATACCTAACTATATCTTGAGAGTATATATACAATATCATATTTGTTTTACTTAACTAGGATGTTCAAAAAAATTAAATTTATTTTAACTTACCATCCTTCCATTCTATGGTTACAAAACTCTACTTATATTTTCAACCAAAATACTTAGCTTCAACTCCTATACTAACTCTGAAGTTTTCGACTGTCTAAAATCGTCAAAAGTTCCATTTCATTTCAACAAATGAAAAATACCCAATAACATATCATTAAGAGACATATAAGCCAAACTACCATAATACATAGGATACATGAGTCCATATAATAATTTAACCCAAAACCAAAGTACTAAACATTGGGTTTTAAGTTCTCAAATTCTCAACTTAAAATCATTTTTATTTATGAATCAAATATATAACATGTACTTATATAACTACTTCTTATATAAAATCATTTCACAAATGTACATCCTCGCCTATATTATAATAAACAACTTTTATTAAAATTGAAATTTAACCCAACATTATCATCGAATGCTTTATACTTAAATTGTGAAACTTAACTCACAAGGTATTCATTTTTAACGTTCTCACAATTACTACCTACCCAACCCATGCAGTGAAAATGTTAAAACTGATCATAAACTGGTCGAGCCTAACAAATCGAACAATAAATGATAATAATTGAATACTAACATTTTCTAACAAACAAACATATCATATCTCTATAGGTTTTTAGAAACTATTCTTTTATATAAAAAATATAATCCTAGGTAAAATTTTGTCAGTTGGTCTTATTCAATTGCTTAGAAACCCTTTTCAATAACGTTGATGCCACTCAAAAAACCAACCAACATAGTATAAAATAATCTTATAGCACTAACAAGTACGTTCTTATACACACATACACACACTCAAACTCATTCTAGGGTGTCACTTACCTTATCTCTAACGATTTTACCCCACCAGTGCTAAGGTTCTCGCTTAACCTTGCTCTGATACTAATTGTAACAACCTGCCTTTTCGATCCTAAAAAACGACACTAATACATCCTTGTTATTCGTGTATCGAACATCCAAGTGCTCGAAAGATAGATCGTTGGGGGTAAAAGAAAGAAAGATAGAACAGAATCTCACAACATGATGAATAATATATAATATACCAATAATCTTTATGAAAGAAAACAGAACTTTAATATAAATTCATATAATAAGAGTAACTAAAATATCATCAGCCATAAAGGTTAAAATAGCATTCACCACCATTTGTTGATAAATGCGGATATGAACAAAGAGCGAAAGATAAAATATGTAATACGTCTTAAAGGATCTAGCTCATCTCCTAAAGCTCCAAAGTGTTCAGCTAAATCTGAAAAATATGCTCGGTCTGACCCAAACATTATAAGAAAGATAATGCCCGAATCAGTCTGGTAAAACCAACATGAGAAACATAATTAAATGGATTTTTAATATTGTAAAACCTTTCCTAAAGAAAGGCATCTCGTAAGAACACGCCGCACATAAACATGGACGAGTTTTTACCTTACGATAACCAAACCATTTATAGAAATCTTATGACATTATAATAATGTCAAGAGGGAAAATAAATACAAAAAATAGCTGAAATGCTTGCATCTCATATTTCAACATAGTTGGGCACAACTAAGTCCGTAAAGACATACATTAGAAATTGGATTTCCATCAATACAAGGCAATTGGGGTACCGTATGCCGCATTATACCTCTAAAAAATGTACCAAGGTCCTCACATGGACCTTCTACAAATTATGCCACCCAGTCCCTTTAAACCGACAAGTGGATTACATCATTCCTTGGGCACGAAGCCCGCTAAACAATATGAATTGGCTATGGCCCTACTGTTTCCGTGCGTGCACATGTTAGATCCAAAAATATCGATTTTAGATCGAGGAATGACTGCTCTTTATGTTGGTGAGCAATATAGCTCTGAAGCATATTCCTCGTTTTAGCCATTATTGGGTTGTGAAGTCATGGTTACCATTTTCGTCTCTTAGCAAATCCCATTTGGAATGCTAACGTTGCCTTCTAAGCACAATCCAATACCAACATTCATCCATAGAAGTTGTTCAGGATAAGAACAACCCACATGCACTACTTCTACTACATCAATTTTGGAGTCACCTTCGGGATAAGTAGCAAGTAGCGCTTGCACTTCAAAGAGCTCCGTCTTCGAGCATCCAAACCAAACATTGATCCTCTTCTGTGCATCAAATGCAAATTTGGTTTTGGAGCGGTTACGATTTCAAGTCATCTTATATAAGTAAACCCTCCCGATTACAGATTGCCCCAAAACCGAATCGATAATTCTATTAAACTCAACTCGGTTCTTTTGGAAATAATCAAATAATACATAAGAGCGGAGATCACTCCCTAACTGTTTATATGGATGGATTACCTTATCATTTGTCATAAGACGACAAAATGAGATTTATACACACAGTACAACATCATCAAAATATACTATGTCATATAACTCATGTGTTTCTACTATATATTTCCAGAGGTATATTTTGGCCAAGGTTTTGATAGTCAGTTATTTAACTATCAAATAAAGAAGCAATCAAATATGGATTTAATTCCATGTAGAATCTATTAAGCCTCTATCAGTTAATCTTTCATAAATTGAATCTCTTTTAATTATTTAATTCAAAATTCCTTCACAAAGATATATTTTCAGACCGCTCGTACTACTTTCAATACTGGGAAAACATTTATCTACATATCTCACCGGTCCTCATAAATATTGATAATTTTAAACAACCAATGCTGCAGAAATAAGATAATGGCTAGTTATCGATGATACCTCTTGCTCCAAGCTCCACCATAATGCATCTCAATCTAATCTTTAGATATACTCGGTCTGATCGAGCATTAAAAGGGAAGAATGTCCGGATCGGTCTGGTAAACCAGCATGAGAAAACACATCTCAATTGGATTTTAATGCTATAAAACCTTTTGAATAAAGATATCTCGTAAGGCCACACTACATATAAAGACAGACATGTTTCTACCTTACGATAACCAAAATATTTCTTTCAAATCATTTGATATCATTTCTAACAACATTCTTTGAAAACTAGCTTCAAATAACGTATTAAAATAGCCGAAATTGCTACATTAATTAGATTCCAACATACTAGGCTTTATAATTAAAACTATAAAGGCACTTATTAGAGAATTGATTTCCAACAATGACAAGAAAGAGATTACCTTTCGATGGTACATTTCTATAGGAATGTAATGAGGCACGGCCCTACTTCCCTCTACCAGCACAGGACCGGCCTACCTCTATCATAGATAGTACCGAATATGTCATCACTCCGGTCATTCCCGACCTATCCATGGCCACTGAATACACAAAAAATCCAATGTATAGAGGATAATCTAGAAAGGTGATGAACATCTCCTAATGGGTGTGACCCACTTAGCCCCGCCGCATCTACCATGTTTTTTCCATTACCGATGTATGAGGCTTAAGGTAACGCTTTACCTTTCACATGAAAAATCCTACTTTCAATGCCACATCATCATTTCTAACAACACGCCAAGTGATTTCCATAAAAGTACAACCCTTGAGTTCATACGCCTCAGGGATGGCTGTTAAGTATAAGAGGAGTTACCTCCTATACCACCAGACAGATGTACGTTTGTAAAAACCAATGTACATGGTCGTAGAAATGACATTCCAAACATTCGTCCATACAAGTTGTTGAGGAACAAGACAAACCGAAGGTAGCCTCCTACTACATCTCGTTTGGGAATCGTTCCAAGGATCAGTAGCGTGCAGTCCTTACATCGAAGATTTTTAGAACGAATGCGCTACTAACACCGTACATATATAATATCGGAATCGTCTGAGAGGTTAGTGGCAAGTAGCCCTACACCATGAAGATCTCCATCTTCAAAATCATTGTCTTTAAGCAAAATTTCACTTTTGAATGCATATATAGGTTTGAAGTAGTTTTTGGATAAATTTTATCCCGGTCTCTCCGGACAACAATCAAAAAGAGACCCGAGGAACCAAAATACAATCTAGCACACAAGCAATCACTAAGCTTGTTTAATTAATCTTCTATTAATCAATTCACTTTCCAAATATTTATCTAACTATATTTTTATCAATATCTTTATGAAGATATATTCTCAAAACCACTTATAGTCTTTCGATATTTGGAAAAGCATTTCCATATACTTATTTCAATGGTATAATTATATTCACAAACCATTTCATTTGTAATGCTTTGAAAATACCTCTATATAATTAAATCTATAATAAGTGTATTTACAAATTTTAAGGAAAGCTTCTTATTTTCTACACACTTTATTGGGTCAAAGCGAATGTTGTGCAAATTATCATTACGACAACTCGAAAAAACTGTTATCGAGATTCGATTTATTACAATTAATATTAATTTTTGATGTCAAACCTAAACTATTTATTAGTTGACAATGTAGCCGATCAAGTTAGGGCATAATTAACTCCCAGACCTTGAATGGACGGCATTCTTAACTTCAAACTAAATATAAGTTACCCACCTCGAATACTAACGTCAAAAATAAGGATGAATAATTCCATTATACTATACAAAACATCACTCTTTGGAAATCACTTATTATAACAATAGTATTGTAGTATATATCTTTCTAACTTTCTCGAAAAAGTTTATTACAACAAAAATGCTGAAATACATGTCTTCCTATCACGTAACACATTTTAAATCACTTTTAGAATCATTAAAATCCAATTGCAAATATCACTTTCAAAACCTTCCTTTAATAGATTATTTTACTTTTAAAACGAAATGTATCTCCCTTAAACTATCTTCCACTTATCAAGATAAACCCTTTTATATTTAGAAAGCTGTTTTATAATCTCCTTCCTTTTTTATAAAGTTTCTTTTTATGAAATATCATTATCTATTAAATTCCATTTATAAATCTATTCCTTTCTTAATCTCCTTTGTTTATAAAATCCCACTTAGAAATATATTTCTTCCTAAATTTTATTTATTTATAAAATTCCATTTATAAATCTATTTCTTTCTAAATGTCCTTAATTTATAAAATCTCATTTATAAATCTATTTCTTCCTAAATTTCCTTTATTCATAAAAACCCAATTATAAGTCTGTTTCTTTCTAAATCTCCTTTATTCATAAAATACCATTTGTAAATCTATTTCTTTCTAAAATTCCTTTATTTATGAAATCCCATTTATAAATGTACTTCTTTATAAATCTTCTTTATGTATAAAATATCATTTATAAATCTATTTTTTTCTAAATTTCCTTTATTATAAAATATGGAATTATCTACTAAATTTTAAAACCTTTATAATAAAGTACAAAAATCTCTATTTTGAAATTCTTTACAAAATAGTCAAATTAATATTCCAAAAATCATATTTTTATTTCATTTCGGTAAACTCCTTCTTTTAATCATTTATAAATAATTATTAAAACATATATTTCTTCAAGTATCACCTCAAAAATTATTTCAATTCAAAATCCTTATTTAAAAGTATTTCAAAATACTTAAAATAAGGCCCAGTGCTACTATAGCACTAATTAAGTAAAATCATACCCATTTCATCAAATATGGCATCCAACAAATCATATATCACAATATATGAAAAGTAAAATCAACAGTTCGAGGAATCACATTGGATCCCTCCAACCTGTCCCTCTGCCTCATAGCTCATACATACATACAAACATATCTCAACAGTATAATTATATTCACAAAAAACTTTATTTTCAATGCTTTAAAAATACCTCTATATGCTTAAATCCATAATAAGTATATTTGCAAACTTTGGGGAAAGCTTCATATTTTCCAAAATACACTTTGTTAGGTCAAAACTAATGTTGCGTAAAACATCATTATGATAATCGAAAAATACTACTATAGAGATTCGATTTACTATACTTAATATTAATTTTCGATGTCGAACTTAAATTATGTAATAGTTAACAATGGAGCAGATCAATTTGGGGTATCATTATCTCTCAGATCTTGAATGGACGACATTCTTAACTTTGAAATAAGTTACCCAACTCGAATATTAGCATCAAATATAGGATGAATAAATCATGTATACTATATAAAATATCTCACTTCGGAAATCACTTACTATAACAATAGTGTTATAGTCCGTGTCTTCCTACCTATCTCAAAAACGTTAATTACAATGAAAATGTTGAAATCCATGTCTTCCTATCACTTAACACATTTTAAATCACTTTTAGAACCATTAAACTTCATTTACAAATATCACTTTCAGAATATTCCTTTAAGAGATTATTTTACTTTTAAAAATGAAATGTTTCTCTCTTTATAAAAACTATCCTTTACTTAATAAAATTAACCCTTTTATATTTAAAAAATGTGTTTTATATTCTACTTCCTATTTTATAAAATTTCATTTTATAAAATATCTTTATTTATGAAATCCCATTTATAAATCTATTTTTTCCAAGTCTCCTTTATTTATAAAATTCCATTTATAAATCTATTTCTTTCTAAATTTCCTTTATTTATAAAATCCCATTTATAAATCTACTTCTTTCTAAATATCCTTTATTTATAAAATCTCATTTATAAATCTATTTCTTTCTAAATTTTCTTTGTTATAAAAGATGGACTTATTTATTAAGTTTTGAAACCTTTATAATATAGTTCGAAAATCTCTATTTAGAAATACTTAACAAAACAGTCAAACTAATATTCCAAAAATGATATTTTTATTTGATTTTAGTAAAATTCTTCTTTTAATCATTTATAAATAATTATTAAAACATGTATTACTTCAAATATCACCTTAAAAATCATTTAAATTCAAAATCCTTATTTAATAGTATTTCAAAATACTTAAAATTAGCCCAGTGCTAATACAACACTAAATAAGTAAAATCATGTCTATTTCATCAAATATGGCATCCAACAAATCATATATCACAATATATGAAAAGTAAAGTCAACGGTGTGAGGAATCACATTAGATCCCTCCAACCTGTCCGCCTGCATCACACCTCATACATACATACATACATACATACATACATACATATATACACACAGAGAGATATATATGTATATATGTGTGTGTGTGTCTATATATATATATATATATATATATAAAATCAACAATGGTGAAATCCCATTGGAACCCTCTAACTTGTCTCCTTGCAACACAAATAGTATATAATCATGTAATATGGGTCATCCGCTACTAAATGGGTACATATAAAAGGTCAACTGCTCCAAAGGCGGAAATAAATCCAAGCCAACCAACAAAGTCGTAAATCATCCAAATAAGCAATAGACGGGCATCAATAAAAATATCCACACTTATATAAAATATAAGTAGGACAGAAAGGTGGTTTGACTCAATTTATAACCCGACAACGCTGATGTGCTTCTGCTCAATGCGATAAACGAACAACTTTCGATCTTTCTTGAAATTCCTACAAACTTCACTCTAAGCCAATCTAACTCGTTGACGCGGATATTATCGCAACGAGTCCAACACAAATGACGCATCCCAATCTGACCTCGTATAAACAAGATACGAATTAGTGAACATTTGAGAATTTTTAAATTTTAATTAAGTAAATTAATTTTGGTATTTAGGTCAATCACCTTCTTCTCTCTCTCGTTCAAACCTAAAACCGCACTCGAACAACAGTCTGCCACTACGATCGATCGCCGCCGCCACCGCCACTACATTCATCTTCTGACCAAGTCACCTTTATCCTAGATAGCCCTCACCATCCTCTACCCAACACAACTAAAGTTGCCACCCACCATCGCCTATAGTTGGCGTTTAAACCCAAAACTACTATGCCGTTCAACTCGAGATCCACGCCACCCCCGTTCCTCATCGATGATCCGCCACCACAAAAAAGAAAGGAGTGAAGTCCTTTTATAGAAGATTTTACAAACACCATTCACATCTTGGAATTCCAAACAATCGAGGCGTGCTGCCTGACGTTCTATAGTAAATACCTTATTCCAAATATAATGGAACTAGTATAAGGGATTAATTCCATCATATAAATAAGTTAGCTCTCAAAATAAAATTATATTATATTAAATTCCTTTAATTTATTTACGTGCGTTTCGAACTTGCAAGACTACATAATACGTCTGATCATCACAGAACTCGTTGGCATACAATAATTCATTATTCTAAATCCAATAGCACTGGTTTCATCATAATTTCGAGATAATGCCCTAGAATGCTAATTTCACATGTTAAATTAAAAGAAGTATTACTAAAACCATTTTAATCACTTTTAATTTAGATTAAAAGTTATTATTATCATTCTTATTTAAACCAAATTTAAATTTGCTTTCAAAATCAGTTTATTCAAATTAAATTCAAGATTCAATTATTTAAACAATTCTGATACTAAATCACTATTCCAATATTCAAATAACCCTTCTACTTGAAACTTTAAGCTGTTTGACTTATAAAACTAATATTTTAATATTTAAAATTAGTTAAATATTCAAAACTCAAATGTCCAAAATTCTGGATCGTTAAATTTTTCCCCACTTAAAAGAATTTCATCCTTGAAATTCCAAAGGTAGGAAAAATGCCTCCAAGCCTCTTAACTTTTCAAAAACAATCAGTTGAAACTTGTTATCAAATTTTCTAAGCCCTTAAATTTATCGAAAATTTCGTCAGCGTCTCCTTTGCGCGGTTCGATCGGAAAAACTACAAACCTTCACTACGGGCCCAAACAAACAAGAGAAAGAAAAAGTCAAGCAGTTGGTCATAAAATCATCAAATTCAAACCACAATATAAATGTGTACCTATTTTTCGGGCAACCAAACTCTGATCATGAGACCAAAGGCGTCAACTAGCATTTGCTTCCATAAACATGCTTCTTACTTGCAAATAATATCCATCAAAACTTGCATATCCTAACATCAATCAACATATAATTTAATAAAGCTCATATGATTTATATACTTATCCTGTTTGTACATAATATCGAATCTGATCGCTCGCTCGATCACATAATTTCACTTTCGAATTAGTTTCGCTTACTCGGCCACTCTAATGCGGACTTTGATCCGGTTCCTTGATTAGTTGTCGTTCTCCTTGTATAACCATATGCTACAACAGAGAAATTTGGACTTAAATAAACAATCCATATCTAGTGTTTGCCATCAAGAATCGAGTGAAAAATCCTAGTTCAGACCGATGTAAATCGTCTCGAAATCATATAGTCGAAACTGGATCAAGCAGTTATGCAAATAAAATGATCAATGTACAACTTAAGTACTTATTTCAATGGTTTCTTAATTTATCAAATTCTTTTACTCACATTCATCGTTTCTTAGTATATTTCCTTTAATGCTAATAACACTTTGGAACCATTCCATAAAATCATTACTTAAGTTTATTATAAATTTTATACAAAACAATTTATGTTTATTATAAGGTCGAAACTTATGTTCATATTCATTTTAAATCACAATCAATTTAATTTAACTTTGATTAAGTTAAATTTCATTTCATGGTTTAATTTCATATTTTCTTTTCTTAACGGGCATTTCAAAATAAAATTAAAAATTAGTCTTAACTGACCAAATTTCAAATTTATAAGTTATAAAAACTTATCTCTTATGTTTTCACAAAACACTAAACTTAATCTTTCCCAATTAACCCGAAAGTTTTCGAATGTAAAAAATTATCAAAAATTCCATTATATTTCAATAAATAAAAATTTCCAACAACATCTCAAGACGAGATGCACAAACCCAACTTATCCTAAGGGATATGATGCGTAACTCCATACAATATCACTTGATTGAAAATTCAAGAATTAAACGCCCGATTTTTATTTCAAATCATTTTGAAATAATAATATAAATATATCCCTTTTTATATCAAATTATACTTTTGGAATCTAAAACTATCTTTTTTGCCAAAACAAAACTTTTATAGAAAATCACTATGGAAGTAGTACGTCACTTAAAAACTCGAAAATGAATACTTACGATGCTACAATCATCACCAGAATTATTTTCCACCGACCAAAGTAAATTCGGTGCTTTCTATCTCTTTTAAAATCCTTTTTAAAAATATATTTAGTCAAAAGTACTACGTAATAATAATATTATTATTTTTCCCAAAACTTTTGGAAAACAATTTCCAAAACTTTGAAAATCCATTTCCATAAACGTTAGGAGTTTAAGTTGTCAAATTCTCACTTTAAATCTTTTTAATAATAAACAATACTTTATAATACACATTTTATAAATTCTCTTTCTTATATAAGATCATTTCATAATTGTTTATTTTTTTAGATTATAATAAAAACAACCTTTATTAAAGCACAAACAATAAACAATAAATGATAATGATCGAATATTATCATTCTCTATCAACCAAACCCACCATATATAACTATAATAATTTTTAAAAAAATTCCTTTATATATAAAATATAATCAAGGTAAAACTATTTCATTTACCTAATTTCAAAAAAATACTATGTCGGATTGCTATGTTCAAGTGTTTACATATCCCTATTGATAATGTTAATTACTCGTAGTGACCAGAATCCATAAGCCACTCAATAGATCAATCAACACAATATAAAACATTTTTATATCACTTACAAATACACCATTATATATATACACTTAAAATCATTCTATTGTGAAACTGACCCTATCTCCAATGAGTTACTCATTTTAAGGTATTACTAACCCTATCTGTAATGAGTTTTACCCCACCAAAAGCCTAGGTGTTCGCTAAACCTAAGCTCTGATACCACGTGTTCTGAACTGAATTTTCGACCCTCGAAAATCGACACTGATATGTCCACTATTGTGTGTTAGCATCTAACTGTCGAAAACACTGTTCGTTAAGGGTAAAAGAAAGAAGAAAGATAGAACATAAGAAGAAGAAACTAAACAATCAACGAATCTCATAATGCAATGGAACAATATATATAAAATAACAATGATCTTTACAAAAGGAATTTTTTTTTACTTACATATATCCACCAGAGTACAGCAACAAATCATTAATCATCAGCTTAGACAGTTATAACAACATGTTCCCACAATTGTTGATAATTTTAAACAACCAATGTAATAGATATAAGATAATAACTAACTATCGATAAAGCTTCTTCCTCCAAGCTCCTCCAAAACGCATCTGAATCTGATCTATAAATATACTCGGTCTGACCCGAGCATTAAAAGTTAAGAACGTTTGGATTAGTCTGGGAAACCAGCATGAGAAAACACATCTCAGTTGGATTATAATGCTATAAAACCTTTTGAAATAGAGGTATCTCATAAACGCGGATAAGTTTTATCTTACGATAACCAAAACATTTTTATCAAATCAATTTATATTATTTCTAATGATATTCTTTGAAAACCCTAATCAAATAACATATTTATATAGCCGAAATTGCTACATTAATTAAATTCCACCATACTAAGCTCTAAAATCAAAACCGTAAAGGCACATATTGGAGAATGGATTTCCAACAATGACAGATAAGAGACTACCTTCCGATAGTACATATCTAGATAAATGTATTGAGGCACAGTCGCCTTGCCCTCTACCAATAAAGGATCGGCCTACCTCTACCATAAATAGTACAAAATATGTCATTACCAGGTCTTTTCCGACTTATCTGTGGCCATAGCGTACACAACAAACTCGATATATAGAGAGTAATCAAGAAAGATGATGAACATATCCTAATGGGTGCGACCTACTTAGCCCTACGCATCTATTTTGTTTTTTCCATTACCGATGTGTGAGACTTGAGGTAACGTTTTACCTTTCATATAAATAATCCCACTATGAATGCCAAATCGCCATTTCTAACAACACACTAATTGATATTCATAAAATTACAACTTCCGCGTTCATATGCCTTAAGGAAGGTTGTTAAGTATAAGAGGGGTTACATCCTACACCACCAAATAAATATATGTTTGTAAAAACAAGTATACGTAGTCTTAGAGATGAAATGTCAGACATTCATCCATACAAATTGTCTAGAAACAGGACAAACCAAAGGTACTGTGACGATCTGGAATTTTGGGCAATATCAATTTAACAATCTTTATTAATAATTAAATTGAATTGATAATTTTCCTATATAATTTTAATTTAAATGGGTAATTTAAGCTTTTAAAGGTTAATAAATATTTAATCTGGCAATATATATTTTTACATTTTCTAACAATTTAAAAATGGGTAAAATTTATCTTTCAAAGCTAATAAAATATATATTCTATTTATAATGTATATATTGATATATATATATATATATATTGTGAATAGAAAATCTTTTGTTTAAATAGAAGATGTATTTTCAAATTGTAATATATATTTATGTATATGTTATGATTTGAAGTTGTTTTGAAATTTAATATAATAATTCTCAAACTAATGTCAAAAATATTTCTATTTAAAATATATATGTATATTTGTATATATTGAAGTTTGGTTTGAATTTAATTAAAGTGTTTCAAATTTTAATATATATATAAATTGTAATTTGGAAAGTATAATTTAATATAGTATTTTAAAAAAAACGGATATTTGGAACTTTAATTTATATTTCTTAAACAATCAAGATAATTATTTTGGATTTAAAAATATGTGTATAAGATTTTATTCGAATATAATGTGTTCTTTTAAAAGTAATTTATATGTATGTATTAAGATAGGTATGTTTTAATTAGAAAAGTTAATTTAAAAAGCTTTTAAACCATTTTTAAAATTTAATTAAATTATCTAATGACATGTGTAAATATATTAACACATGTTAGTAAGATGTGTAGAACAATTAAGAGATATAAGTGACAAATGTAAGTTTTAAAACAAATGTCATCATTTAAAATTTTATATTCTTTAATTTTTAGTAAACCATAATTTAATTCATAAAACATACTTTTCATCTCTTTTTCCTGTTCTTAACTGAAACAAAAGACATTTCAAAACTAAAATCTTGTAAGAACTTTTCACTAATTCAATTTCCAAAAACCTGGTATTAAATCTGAAGCAAATTTCCAAAACCTGTACAATTCTAAAAGCAAATTTCCAAAGCTGTGACAAGTTTCAAGCAATGTTTTGTAAAAACAAAATCCAGTTTAAGTAAAGTAAAAGCAAAATTTTGTAACAAGAAATCAAGTTGAAATTGTAAAGGCAAGTTCTTTCATACAAATGGAAATCAAGATTTAAGAATGTTTTAATTTAATATATTTTCAAATTTTAAGTGTATAAGATAGTTGATTTTTAAGTAATTAGCTATATAAATTTTGAATTGGATTCAAAAGATGTTTCAGTTTTAAACATTAGATCAAAGTTTTAAGAGATTTGAACAAGTTTTAAATAAGCATTTTCAAGTAGTTAAGTTATATTCAAAGTAATGTTTAAACTATATTTCAAATTTATATATTTAAATAGATAAGTTTAAAGAATATGATAATTAAGATTTCAAAGATAAATATTTGTTTAATTTAATTAAACATGTTTGAAAAGAATTTTCAAAGATTTTAAGTATATTAAAAAATAAGGGTTTGAATTGTTTTAAAGTAAATTATATTTCAAATATATAATTCATTTCTAAATTGGTTTAATGAAGTAAATAATTTGGGTATAATGCAAAGTTTATTCTTAATTAGCTAGATTGAAATTAATTAAAGCTAATTAATTAATAAATTAAATTAAAGGTTAATTACTTAAATGTAATTAAGAATAATTACTTATGGAAATAATTAGTGGATGGTTAATGAATTAATTAGGAAGTAAGCGATTTATTAATTGGATAATTAATTAATGTAATTAATTTTAGGTTAATTAATTAGTCTAATTAATTTAAGATAATCACTTAATAATTAATTGAGTATAATTACTTAATGAAGTAATTAATGGATAACTATTGAATGTAATTAAAAAAAGGAATTACTTATGCAAGTAACTAGTGGGAAATTACTTAATGGAAGTAATTGAGCGGAAGTGATTAAGGGTTAATCATTTGGTGTTATTAAATAATATAATTGATTAAAGAGTTAATTAATTAATTAATTAAAGAGTAATTAATTAATTAATTAATTAATTAAAGGAATAAGATTAATCAATGATGTGATTAATTACTTGTTAAGGCAATTAATTAAGAAAGTAATTACTTAATGGAAGCAATTAAGGGTTAATTACTTAGTTAATTTGGTTAATTAATTAATAAATGTGATTAATTTAAGATTAATTACTAAATGTAAGTAATTAAAAAGATAATTAATTGATGAAATAATTAATTAAGGATTATTAATTAATGTAATTAATTAATGATTACTTAATGAAGTAATTAAGGTAAGTAATTATAAGATGGTTGATTACTGTTTAAGATTAATTAAGACTAATTAATGAGGTGGTTAATTAAAGATTAATAATTTAATTAATTAAATGGTTAATTAATTAATATAATAAATGAAATTAATCAAGGTTGATTAATGAAAGTAACTAATTAAAGTATGACTAATTGTTATTAATTAAGGATTTATGTAATTAATTATAGTTAATCAATTAATTAATGAAAGTAAATGGAAGATCATTAGTTAATGTAATTAATGATAGTAATTAATGATAGTAATTAAAGGTTATAAATGGTTAAGGATAATTAATTTGTGAAATTAATTAAAGGCTAATTACTTGAATGCAATCAAATGATAATTAATCAAAGGAGATTAATTAAGGAAGATCATTAAGAGGTGATTAATTAATTAATTAGTGATTAATTAATGAAGCAGGATTAAGGTAATCCAAGTGATTAAAGGTTAATAATTAATTTAATTAAAGGTTAATTAAATAGATTAAGTGTTAATCAAACCTGCTTATGGATGACTGATATTGGATGATTTGGATATGATATCTCAGATATGTGATATGGCTGCTTGTGAGACGATTGGTTGATATGAATTATCTATCTGTGATATTGATCATCTATCTGTTTATGATATTCTGGATATAAGTTTAATAGTTTAAACCCTTAAACAACTTGGACATGAAAATGGCGTTTTGGATTTCGGTGAGATAGGGATCGAGTTTCATATTTGGATATCCGAAAACCACATTGATCCAAATTAAACGTTAGGTCGTGAATCCATGTGGAGTTCAAGATAAAGACTCGAGGTGTAAGAACTATTCGTCAGTATAACTCTGAGGGTGATTCCGAGATGAGTTTGACGGAGATAGTACTTTCGGGTTCGAAATGGTGATTCAGAGTGCAAAGGCTATGGTCGATAACTCTGAAGGTGATTCCAAAATGAGTGTAACGAGATAATGCCTTCGGTTTCGTTCGAACTCGGAACGAACTTGTATGGATTGAATGCTTTCAGAACATCATCAGGTGGACGATGAGCATTCTAAGATAAATGTGTTCTATAAAGGTAATTGTAGCCTCATCAACCGGGAATGGCTAAAACATGGAAGGTGCAGCAAGGTTAAGTGGGTATCACCCAAGTAGGACGAGATTTACCGCTGTCTAAAGGTCCCATTCTATTTCGACTTAGCGTGTGGTTGGTCGCGCCAACCACGGGGTGGTCTTGTATGGGATTGTCCAGTAAGGGATGGTTCCGGCCTTGTGTTGTAGGGGATTTAGGGTGGATCCTCGGTACGGTGATCTAGGCTCCGTACTGTGACGGGCGGTACCCCAGTAGCCCTACCATTGATGGAAACCCATTCTTCCTACGTGCCCTTACGGTTTTGATTGTATTACCCTCTTTTGTGGCTAGTAGCTGGAATGTAATGAATTTAACAATTTCGGCTATTTTCTATTTACTTGAAAACCCTAGACCGTATTATAATATCATTGGATTTCCTATCAAATGTTTTGGCTAGCGTAAGGTAAAACCTTTTCCATGTTTATGTGTGGGAAGTCTTACGTGATACCTTTCTTTTCAAAGGTTTTCGAAGTTAAACAATTTTAAACCGTTTACTCACACCAGACCCATGTCTGACCCAAGTGTTTATTTTCTGTTTTATTAAACTCTTAGGTACTCATATTATGTATGAGTAGTCGAGGGATTTAGGTTAGCTTGACGTAATCTGGAGGAGATTTGGAGCAGGAGGCTTCAGCGTACAGATATTATTGTGGTTCCGCTGTGTTTGTGATTGTGTTTGTGTCTCTGTGATATCTTGGGTTGTACAGTTAGACAGATGTTTATAACTATCTAATATAAAATGTATAAGTTGTGTACTCTAATGTATATGATACTATGTAATATCTTATGTGATATATTATATTTAATTCGTTCTGCTGTGAGTATATGTTGTTATTGAGTTTCTACTTTTCTATCGTTTCTTCTTCTATCCCTTTCTTTCTTTATTCATGATACGTTTTTCTGGTAGACGGAAGACGGGTCGTGATAGTTGGTATCAAAGCATTAGGTTGAGTGAATACCTAGGCTTTGAAGTATTTTCTTTCTTGAGAGTGCATACTTGTATTTTTTTATGTATATATGTATATATTTATATATCTACCTGATTTGTTGGGATTACCTGTTTGGGTTTTCCAACATAAGTTATATAGGTAGATAGGGTAGTGGTGTGTGTAACACGACTACCAATGAACTGGAGTTTGAATGTTTGAGGTTGAAAGAGTATTTGTCGAGACTGTAGATCTAATACTGTCTCGAGTGAGCTTTGTAGCTTGGTGTAAGGATTTCTATGATCTTCGAAGGAAATCTTTTTAAACATTCGGAGTCCATCTTTGAAGTGTAAGTTTGGATTGCACTCGGGTGAGCGAACTTTCTAGAGTTTGGATCTGTCGGATGTGCAGAAGCAAGAGATGGTATCTTGGCAACCATAGGAAGGAGTTTTTCTATTTTGGAATATGAGACTAAGGTCTATAAGTTACTTCGCTAAGGCGTGGTCTCATTTTCACCCCCTTAAGGAGAGCGAGATGTTGGTGCTTGGTTTGGATCCCGAATTTCTTGAGAGGTTGTCTGCCTATCTCGAAGGTTCTTGTGTGCAATTAGTTGATGATTTTTGGGTTCGAGGAGCCTTTGGATTAGAAGTCTTTGGTTAGCTGTGGTAGCAGTGCAGCTCGGAGTTTTCAGTGTGCCGACAAGAAGGTATCTTGGCCTAGCAGTGTCCTAGAGGTGGAGCTAGGAAGCAGCAGTGTGGTCCGTTCCTCCGATGATTCAAAAAACTTTGTGGTTCTTCTATCAGCAGTCCGGGCAGATGGTGAATGCTTTCTTGAAGGGTTAACCTGGTTTGGAAAAGCTTAAGGCTGTTCTAATTGGTAAGGAGAGGACATTTTCATTGGAATCTGAACTAGGTAGGATCGCAAAAGTGACTTGCGATTAGTTTGGGTATTCATCTTGGGCAATCTTTTGTTTGTGATTGAGGCTTCTCATGTGGAAGTAGGAGCTATTAACGTAGTTAGAGATTTTCTGGATATCATCGAGGAAGTCAGAAGTTTGTCTACATTAGTAGTTTGAGTTCCATATCGATTTAGTTCCAGAAGCGATACCGGTGGATAGCCTGGTAGTAGGATGGTTCTTAGAGAGAGAAGAGTAGGTGTAGCAGCTTAAAAAATTTTAAAAGTAGATTGGTCAGATCTAGTTTTCAAGTTTGGATTCTGCTGTAAGGTTGTGTGACCGAGTCAGATGGGTCACTAAGATTTTATGGATCTGATGAATAGAGTTTCCGGGATATTTTGGATAAGTATGTATCGTGTTCATCGACAGCATTCTCATCTATTCCAGAATCAGAGTTGTGCAGCGGAAGCAAGGAAGCAGTTGTGCGAGGAAGGAAGTAAGTTCTGTCTTCTGATGTTTGTGGAGTAGAGTTTATGGATTTCGACGGATCTTGGAAGACCTTTCTATTAGATAGTGTCACGACCCGTCTTTCTATCACCAGAAAAACGCATCATGATTTAAGAAAGAAAAGGATATAAGAAGAAAAGATAAGAAAGAAGAAACTCAACAACATCAGATACTCACAGTGGAACGAATGGAATATAATATATCCCATAAAATATTACATAGTTTCATATACATTAGAGTTACACATCCTAGACAACACATATAAGACAGTTATAAAGATCTTTCTAACTATACAACTCAAGGTATCACAAGATACATATACCACACAAACACAGCGGAACCATAATATATCTACACGCTGAAGCCTCCTGCTCTAAATCTCCTCCAGAATTCGTCAAAGCTAGCCTGAATCCCTCGACTACTTATACATAATATGAGTACCCAAGAGTTTAATAAAACAGAAAATAAACACTCGGGTCAGACGGGGGTCTGGTGTGAGTAAACGAGTTAAAATTGCTTAACTTTATAAAATCCTTTGAAAAGAAAACGTATCACGTAAGTCTTCCCACACATAAACATGGAAAAAAAATCCTTACGCTAACCAAACATTTGATAGGAAATCCAGTGATATTATAATAGTGTCTAGGGTTTTCAAGTAAATAAGAAATAGTCTAAATTGTTGCATTTATTAAATTCCAGCTACTACCCACAAAAGTGGGTAATACAATCAAAACCGTAGGGTCTCGTAGGAAGAATGAGTTTCCATCAATGGCAGGGCTATTAGGGTACCACCCGTCACAGTACGTGGCCTATATCGCCGTACCGAGGAGCCACCCTAACTCCTCTGCAACACAAGACCGGAATCATCCCTTACTGGACAGTCTCGACTAAGATCACCCTGTGGTTGGCGCGACCAACCACCCACTAAGCCGAAATAAAAAGGGACATCTAGACAGGGATGACCTCACCCTAAAATGGGTGATACCCACCTAGCCTTGTTGCACCTCCCCTGTTTTAGCCATTCCCGGTTGATAAGGCTTGAGGCTGCGATTACCTTTATAGAATATATCTGTCTTAGAATGCTCATCGTCCACCTAACGATGTTCTAAAAACATTCAATCCATACAAGTTCATTCCAGGTTCGAACGAAATCGAACGCACTATCTCGTTGCACTCATTTTGGAATCACCCTTAGAGTCAACTACCATAGCCCTTCCACTCTGAATCACCATCTCGAACCTGAAAGTACTATCTCCATTAAACTCATCACGGAATCACCCTTAGAGTTATACTGATAAATAGTTCTTACACTTTGAGTCTTCAATAAGCTCCACTTGGATTCACGACCTAACGTTTAATTTGGATCGATGTGGTTTTCGGATATCCAAATATGGAAACCCGATCCCGGTCTCACCGAAATCCAAACGCCATTTTAATGTCCAAGTTGTTTAAGGGTTTTAACATTTAAACTTATATTCATGATAACATAAACAGATAGATGAATCACATTATCACAATAGATAATTCATATCAACCAATTATCTCACAAAGCAGCATATCACATATCATATCAGAGATATCACTCCTAAATCATCCAACATCATTCAAACATCCAATATCAATCAATCCAATATTAATCCATCATTCCATAAGCAGGTTTGATTAACTCTTAATCAATTGGATTACCTTAATCCTTCTTCATTAATTAATTACAAATTAATTTATTAATCATCTCTTAATGATCTTCCTTGATTAATTATCCTTTAATTACATTCAAGTAATTAGCCTTTAACTCTTTAATTATTTCCACAAATTAATTATCCTTAACCATATACAGTAATTAACCTTTAATTACTATCATTAATTACATTAATTAATGATCCTTCATTTGCTTCCCTTAATTAATTAACTACGATTAATTACATTAATCCTTATTAATTATTAATCCCTTTAATTAATTAAATAAATAAATTGTAATTAACCATCTCATTAATTAGTCTTAATTAATCATAAACGGTAATTAACAAACCTATAATTACTTATCTTAATTAACTTTTTAATTAATTGTATTAATCCTTTGATTAATTATACTAATTAATTAATCTTTAATTACTTCATTAAGAAATTATTAATCAATTAAATTAATTAATAATCCTTAATCAATTAAATTAATTAATAATCCTAATTAATTAATTAATTACATTTAGTAATTAATCTTAAATTAATCACATCCATTAATTAATTAATCACATTAATTAGTTAACTAAATTAACTAAGTAATTAACCCTTAATTACTTACATAAGTAATTACCCTATAATTATTTTTATTAGTTAATACTCTCTTAATTAATTACCTTAACAAGTAATTAATCCCATCATTAATTAACCTTAATTCTTTAATTAATTAATCACTCTTTAATTAATTAACTTTAAATCAATTATATTAATTAATCCTTAAATTAATAACATCAAGTGATTAACCCTTAATCACTTTGCTCAATTACTTCCATAAGCAATTTTCCACTAATTACTACCATAAGTAATTTCCTCTTTCTAATTACTTTAAGTAATTATCCATTAATTTCTTCATTAAGAAATTTTACTCAATTAATTATAAAGTGATTGTCTTAAATTAATCAAACTAATTAATTAATCTAAAATTAATTACATTAATTAATTAACTAATTAATCATCACTTAATTTCTAATTAATTCATTAACTATCCACTAATTACTTTATTAAGTAATTATTCTTAATTACAAATAGTAATTAAGCTTAGATTTATGTTATTAATTAATTATTTGAATTAATCAAATATTATTAACTTAAAGACAAATTATTTTATTGGTTACAAAATTTTAACTTTAACCTTATTTGAAAATAAATCATTTAGAAATCAATTTGAAATATAAAACAATTTAATCATCTAATTTGAACTTATTCATTTTCAATATAATTTGGAAACTTAGTTTTTAAAACATTACTTAAAATTTACTTAAAACTTTGATTTAACATTTTAAATTGAAAACACCCCTTTAAATTAGAATTCAAAATTTAATTAAGTTAATTTCTTTCAAAAGAAATCATCTTAAACAATTTAAATTTGAAAATAAATTCAATTTACACTTTTCAAAGTTTGATTAACATTTCTTCACAAGAACAAGTTTTTAACTTTGTAAATTTATTTTCTTTTATAAAACTTGTTTTATAAATTTAAAGCTTGATTCTATTTATTTCCAAAACAACAAGTTTAATTTGCAAACTATGTATCTTTTTGCAGTACTTAACCAAATAAGCACCACCTAAAAACTCGAGACAACCCCTAAATTTCCCGACCCTGCTTCGAAACAAACCCTATCTCATCTACTTCGAGATAAGCACGAGGAAAACGCGAGAATCACTCCGAGTCAACCTTCATCTTCCCCAACTCCATTTTTCCCAATGCACAACCGTACACGCATGTACGTGTGCGACCCAATCACCTTCCTTCGACCATCTTTCTGATCGTCGACCAACCACACAAGCCCTCGACAACCTTTCCCTCAACCCAGAATCAAAAAAGCAACCTCGAATCGAAAAACAACCTTTTGCTCGAAAATCTGAAGCAACTCGATCCCAAAAACCCATCGCCTCTGATGATCTCGCCACCGGAAACTCCAATAAACCCTCCAAATCACCGAAGCATCATCGCGCCACCTTCCCTCAACACGCGAACACCTCTGGTCACATAACGCCGCCGCAAAACCCACTGCAACGCCGGCTTCAAAAACAGGAAACTAAACCCTACTACGAACAATTCAGATCAAATCGGCCATAGGAAAAATTCGTGAGTAATTTTCCCTTCATCAACATTACAAAAGCTAGCTTCGACCATAAATTCGGCCCCAATCATCACGTAAAATCCCGCCCTTTTGACCGCCCCTAGTAGGTTATTAAACCAACTTGAAACCTTCAAAATGACGGATTGTTATTTAGTTTATAGAGTTTAAATAGAATCGGCCACAGAATCACAGAATAATAATATTTTGCAAAAAAAAGTGAATCTTTTTTTTTCTATTTTCTTACACATATCAGAGTTTATACAATGTATTGAATTTATACAACGGAATATTTCTTTAAGTACAAAATCCCCGAACTAAAGTGAGCGTTTTCCCCTTCTCTCTAACTTCGCTGCCCGGAAACCTTCAAGCTGTAAAATACTCAGTCTGACCCGGGTATTACATTCAAAAGAAAATAATATACAGGTCAGTCTAATTCAAACTCAGTTATTAATGCACAGAAGCAATAATAATTAAATAACAATAAACGACAGTCAAAATAAATTCACCTATCCGATCCTTTTTATAAAGAAATCGGATAACGGTAAATATAATACTTACCAGTGTTAAACAACAAATCAGTAGATTCAAATTATCAACGAAGATATATGAAAGGATTATCGATTAAGATAATTTAGAAAACAACATAATTGCCTAAATGGCAATTAACAACAAAATCATCAAATTTAAACCAAATCAAAATATGATTCAAAACATATTGAATTGGCAACATAAAACAATTCTAGCAATAGAAAACATCAATAGAAAACATCAATTAAAACATCAGATCTAGTAGGGCTGCAGTACACGCACGCGTGTACTGCCTCGCCACTACAGTATGAAATGCACAAAAGACAACGTAAGTTCACAAACAAGCACAAGGTCAAACCCGAGCGTTTAAGCTGGATTCAACTCAATGTACAAATCATAATACAACAGTGCCAACAGACCGGAGAAGAAAATGAAATGGCACATGTATGAAACTGTGCATATACACAGTGAACATGATGAATATGTATGTAAATTGAATGGTCAGGCAATATGCATCAGGTTAGAGCATACGAGAAGCAGCCTTAACAAGCAAAGACCACAAGCCAAAGCTAATAGCAACTGGTAGAACAAATCCAAACAACTCAAGACTGCACACTTCAACAAGTGCAAAACTTTATACAAAATGAAACTGCAGCCACCACAAGGAAACAAGGGTAAGACTGCAACAAACCTACAGCCACCATAAGAGCACAAGGGCAACCAAGTGCACCAAAATATGGCAACACATCAACAAATTTTAGTAAAGTCAAAATGAAAATCAGGGCATCAATTATGCCAGATTAATATAAAACAGTACACTTCCATAATCAAGTGAAAATACTACTGTAATGAACTCGACCAGTTCAAAATGAAACAACAGGAATAATTCCAAGAGGAACTAAGCACATAGAGGCACAAAATCGCAACAAAAGGGCAACTGAGATGAACAGAAGTGCCAAAGGGTCAGGGACAGTGCAAGCGTAGACTCTGGCATAATACTGAACCCAACATCAATTGAACAAGATGAGACTGCAATAGAATGAAACTACAAAGCCAAACCATTAACAATAATGCAAAGGTCAAGTCAGTGACTCAACGCAACTGCAGCATCAAAGCACAAAGCAGTGGCACAACTACAAAATAGAAGGAGGGTGAGGGCACCAGAGGTATGGCACCACAGCACATAAATACATGAGAAAGTGATACAACAATTCAACGAACAAGTAAACTCAAAAGCTACAGGTTCGAAACCACCAGGCAGTGGCAATATAGAGTATGTCAAAATGAAAGGAATATCACTGCAACAAAAGAACTGCAACCACCACAAGTATTCAAGGGCACAGCAAATATACAACTACCATACTGGGTCAAGCAAGTGAAACACAGTGACAAGCTCAACAAAAATCAAGTGAGATAACCAATGCAACAAGACTCGGGTCAGTGACCACTTCAAGTATTGCAGACCAGATCAGAGTGGCAACAGAGACAACACAACAAGATCAAGTGACTATCCAGCATATACAATGACAACCAAGTAGTATATACATGAAGTGAAGTTGAAACAGAGTCAACTAAATGGAACTGGAAATGCAAACAACATATATGATCAAAGTGCAGACATGAATATCAATATACTGCAAGAGTAACAGGTAAAATTAAACAGTGCAGTAAAACATGCACACTTATATAAATGTATGTAAGACAATGAACAAACCAGGTTGAACAAATCTTCACAACCAAACTGATCAGATTTCACTAAGAAATGGATCAGCAAAATAGTAACTTAAGTATAACAGTGAATTATATATATTTAAACTTTGTTTTACAAAACTCTGGGCAAATCTGGGTTTTTAAAAAAAACTTAAATCAGTTTCTTTGATTTGTTTTTCCAGAGATATTATCTAACCTTTAGTTTAGGATATAACATCCAATATTGTCTTGACTCTAATCTTACAACAAATCAGTATGCATCAAAAAAAAGTACACAAGTGCACACAGGCTAGCTTGAACATCAATTGTTCAAAAACCCAAAATATTTACATTGTAAAAACAGGTGCAACAACTCAATGAAGCTCACTGCCACTTAATAATGCAAATTCAACGAACACGTATAGTAGAATCGAAACTATGTTATTCAAGTAAGTTGAAAAGTTAGAAATCAATCTCCAGTATCAAAATCAACTCAACTAAATCAATTCGAGACCGTGGTGACCAAGTAAAGTAACCGAGTCACGAATCGACACCGAGAGTATCAGGTGTCAGATTTATACAAACTGTAACTTAATCAGTAAAGATTCATCGAAACAAAAACAACCTAATTACCAAACTCGAAGTTGGTGATTAAAATCAAGTTAAAGCCTGGTAATAACGAAATCAAGTTGAAGTCGATATCGAAACAGTTCAAAAATTCACCAAAACCATATAGTTGAAACAATAAATATCAATGTGTGCGAATTTAATTAAATCACAAAATCATCAACATCGAAACAAATCGAATGGCTGAGACGAAGCCAAACAACAATCAGAGAAAATCAAAATCGAAACAGAGATGACAGAGAAGATCGAATAGTTCAAAATCAACATTGAAACCAAAATCAACTATCGACACCTGGTATTGAATTAGATGTGAGGGTCACTCACCTTAGCTTGAAGCGGTCGCGAGCGAGGCGAAGGAATCAAATCGATCGAAGAAACCCTAGCCGAATCGAAGCAAAGACGACCGGTTGACGAAGCGAAGGAACGAGAATCATCTCGAGAGACGCTGATTCCAAAAATCGCGAAGCCCTAATATCAGACCAGAGAGGAAGGAGAACGAAGAGAGGCCGCCATTTTTCTTTTTTTTCTTTTTTTTTGAACGATGAAGTGAAAAGGAAGCTCGGTTGAAAATAAAAAGAGGAGACAGCGTACGTGATTAACAGAGAAAAGTCGTTGATATTAACGTGCCTACCTTACCTCTGCAGTGTTTTGATTTGAGGCCAAAGAGTGCTGATGTTGACCCATTAAATTTTTTAAATGTAAACTGAATTTGATTTAATTTCAACGCGTTTATACGTCGTATGTTTACACAACAACTCTGATAAATACGAAATTTAAATCCGGTAATAATTCAATATTCCAGATCCAATGGAACTGGTTTCGTCGAATTCCGAGACCGTGCCTCGGAAGGCTATTTTTAAATTCAATTTAAACGATAAAATTTCAAAACTGAACAAATCACTTTCAAATTCAATTCTGAAGCTTCTATTATCTTCAATATTATCAATGTGAATTTTCTAAACCTTTAAATTATTTTTAACCAGCTTCAAATTGAAGATTCAAATTTTATTCAACTTTTAATAGATTAAATTTTAAAATTTAATCGCCAAATTCAAAGTTATATTTGAAATTCAAGTCAAACCATCATTCAAATTTTTAAAATTTATTAAATATTTTCAATTTAAATTGTTCAAAATTCAGGGTCGTTACAATCTTCCCCCCCTAAAAGAATTTCGTCCCGAAATTATAAGTTAGGAAAAATGATTGTTAAAATCTCACCAATATTTATACCCTACACAATTTTACCAAGCTCGAAACTTATTAAAAATAAATAAATATAAGATTCATTCCATTTGTTTTATCTCACTAGCTTTGTTCATTATCTCCTTTTGTTCATTGATTTCTACAATCAAGATGCAAAAGTCTTTTACCAAAATTTTCGACTTACAAAACTCAAATTTAAACCTGAAATTCTTCATGTTAGAGATTAGCATATTATATCTTTTCCAAAGCTGTGGACTTTCAAGATATTTTAAAGACCTTCTTTCTTAGTTCATTAGGTTGGAATTATGTGATTCTAATTTCAGACTATTGATTTGCTATCTAAAGTTTTGAAAATACTTACTAACTCGAAGTTTAACAAGTCTATCGTCGTTCTCACAGACATTAGGCATACGCTGGCCAGGCGCAGGACTAAAAATCTCCAAGTACTAAATATACTTGCTTCAACTCCCAGTGAAATTACTTAAAAATCTTTTAAAAAATGGATATGGAAAGCACGTTCCCCCATGGATCACAGTTACCCGGCGGTTACGCTACTATCCCAGTAGAATCGCTTGTAATCTGTAGATTTCACATCTCTTGAATTTCGCCATGGTTGTTGCCACAGATCGCAGTTCACCCAGCGGTTACGCTACTATCCCAGTAGAATCGCTTGTAACCGTAGGCATCTCGTCCCTCGAATTTCGCTTTGGCATCTAGATCGTAGTTTACGCGGCGGTTGCGCCACGATCCCAGTGGAATCGCTTGTAACTGTAGGCATCACGCCCCTTAAATTACGCTAGCATACATCGTAATCAATCAACATGATCCCATCAACATGAGCCTATCACGAGGGATTCTAATCCAAATGGACACTCCAACTTATGGAAATTCTACGTAGCTACGAATTTCAAATGGACACTCATACCGAGTTCCAACACCTTCACAAATTTTCAATGGAAGGTACTTTTCCATATCCTCAGTTTAGAAAACATAATGTCATATACATATAGTACTTCATTTCACATTTCGTACATATCATACCTATGTAAACTTACATAGGATTTCCATAACAATTACTTTCCAAACTGATGGTTTTCGAATTACTACATTCTCATATATAAGTTCCGAAAACCTCCGTATCCCATACACATAAAAAATAGAGGATTCCTGAATTTTCCATCTCGTTACCAATTTAAAATTTTCCCTAAATCGATTTGGAAGTTTAAGGTTATCTCAAACCCAATTCATATTCATAATTCAATTTATTATCGACTTCACACTTGGATTTCACGTTACATCGTCAATTCTCAACACATAATTGATGTCTACCGATATATAACCTCTGAGCTCGTACGTCTCAGAGAAGGGTGTATATAGCTAAGAGAATAAATTCTCCGCCACCACAGATATATATTTAATAGAAATCAATTCTATGTCATCAATTCACAATGTTAGACATACAATCCAAATCGACCATCCCAAATTCAAAACTTAACTTATATTGTTTATGGTGTCGAAGTTAAACTCAATTTAACTCAAGGTTCAATCTTTTTGAAAAATTTCAAGTTGAACTAATTGTTCAAATTTCCCATAAATATCTTTACAAGATATATAATTTTCCACACTTAACCATTTGAAACAAATTTCAAATATTCACTTTTCAATTTATCTTTAAAAGATAGAATTTCAAACCTTTCATTTCATATTGGAAAACATTTCTATACTTATTTAATAATAAGTAATTCACAAATCCATTTATTTTCAACACTTGGAAAATATTCAATATACTTAAATCATAATTAAGTATAAATTTCATTCTTTAAGTAAAGCGTTCTTTTAAACACATTTATTTGAGTCAAAACGAATGTTGCGTAAAACATCGTTACGACAACTCAAAACCACTAGTATAGGGATTCGAATTTATGATAGATATATAAATCCCAATACTATATAAAACATTTCCTTTCGGAAACCATTAACTATAACAACAGTGTTATAGTCCACCATTTCCTTATTTCTCGAAAACGCCTATTTCGACAATGAATGTTGAAATCTATGTATTCGATACTCAACACATTTTAACACATCTTTAAAGCCATTAACTTCATTTCATAATATCACTTTCCCAAAACATATCCTTTAATATATTATTCACTGTCCAAAATCGTGAATATACTTCGTTAACAATTTCATCATTTCTACACATTTTATTTTAAAGGATTATCCACGTCCAAAATCGTGGACATAACTCCTTTAATAAGCTATAACAGTTTACTTATCAAATTCCCAAGTTATAGTTCAATGATCCCCTTGGCTATAACTAAATTGACATGTCATTTTATTTCCCAATTATTACTTTGGAGATATTCAAAATATTTGATTTAAACCAATTCATTAATTCACTTAACTTATATTTTATTTTTCATAAATCTCAACAATTCGATAATGGGTTTTCGAATGATCGGGACTCAAATCTTAGGAGACCTTACCGAAGAGAAACTATCGTAAACCTAAATATAGAGAGGGGAATTTCCGAAAAAGATTTGAATTTTCAAAATACCTTTTGTTTTTCAAAGAAAACAATTTTATACTTCTTTAGATTTCAAAAACGTTTTGTTTTCAAAATATGCTTTCTTTAAAGTGATTCTAGTGACTATTCATATTAAACATCATAAACTGAACTTTGTATAAACCAAAGCTCTGATACCACTTTTGTAACATCCCGCCCTTTTGACCGCCCCTAGTCGGTAATTAAACCAACTTGAAACATTCAAAATGACGGATTGTTATTTAGTTTATAGAGTTTAAACAGAATCAGCCACAAAATCACAGAATAGTAATATTTCGCAAAAAAAATGAATCTTTTTTTTCTATTTTCTTACACATATCAGAGTTTATACAATGTATTGAATTTATACAACGGAATATTTCTTTAAGTACAAAATCCCCGAACTAAAGTGAGCGTTTTCCTCCTCTGTCTAACTACGCTGCCCGGAAACCTTTAAGTTGTAAAATACTCGGTCTGACCCGAGTATTACATTCAAAAGAAAATAATACACGGGTCGGTCTAATTCAAACTCAGTTATTAATGCACAGAAGCAATAATAATTAAATAACAATTAGACGACAGTTAAAATAAATTCACCTATCCGATCCTTTTTATAAAGAAATCGGATAACGGTAAATATAACACTTAACAGTGTTAAACAACAAATCAGTAGATTCAAATTATCAACGAAGATATATGAAAGGATTATCGATGAAGATAATTTAGAAAATAACATAATTGCCTAAATGGCAATTAACAACAAAATCATCAAATTTAAACCAAATCAAAATACGATTCAAAACATATTGAATTGGCAACATAAAACAATTCTAGCAATAGAAAACATCAATAGAAAACATCAATTAAAACATCAGATCTAGTAGGGCTGCAGTACACGCACGCGTGTACTGCCTCGCCACTACAGTATGAAATGCACAAAAGACAACGTAAGTTCACAAACAAGCACAAGGTCAAACCCGAGCGTTTAAGCTGGATTCAACTCAATGTACAAATCATAATACAACAGTGCCAACAGACCGGAGAAGAAAATGAAATGGCACATGTATGAAACTGTGCATATACACAGTGAACATGATGAATATGTATGTAAATTGAATGGTCAGGCAATATGCATCAGGTTAGAGCATACGAGAAGCAGCCTTAACAAGCAAAGACCACAAGCCAAAGCTAATAGCAACTGGTAGAACAAATCCAAACAACTCAAGACTGCACACTTCAACAAGTGCAAAACTTTATACAAAATGAAACTGCAGCCACCACAAGGAAACAAGGGTAAGACTGCAACAAACCTACAGCCACCATAAGAGCACAAGGGCAACCAAGTGCGCCAAAATATGGCAACACATCAACAAATTTTAGTAAAGTCAAAATGAAAATCAGGGCATCAATTATGCCAGATTAATATAAAACAGTACACTTCCAGAATCAAGTGAAAATACTACTGTAATGAACTCGACCAGTTCAAAATGAAACAACAGGAATAATTCCAAGAGGAACTAAGCACATAGAGGCACAAAATCGCAACAAAAGTGCAACTGAGATGAACAGAAGTGCCAAAGGGTCAGGGACAGTGCAAGCGTAGACTCTGGCATAATACTGAACCCAACATCAATTGAACAAGATGAGACTGCAATAGAATGAAACTACAAAGCCAAACCATTAACAATAATGCAAAGGTCAAGTCAGTGACTCAACGCAACTGCAGCATCAAAGCACAAAGCAGTGGCACAACTACAAAATAGAAGGAGGGTGAGGGCACCAGAGGTATGGCACCACAGCACATAAATACATGAGAAAGTGATACAACAATTCAACGAACAAGTAAACTCAAAAGCTACAGGTTCGAAACCACCAGGCAGTGGCAATATAGAGTATGTCAAAATGAAAGGAATATCACTGCAACAAAAGAACTGCAACCACCACAAGTATTCAAGGGCACAGCAAATATACAACTACCATACTGGGTCAAGCAAGTGCAACACAGTGACAAGCTCAACAAAAATCAAGTGAGATAACCAATGCAACAAGACTCGGGTCAGTGACCACTTCAAGTATTGCAGACCAGATCAGAGTGGCAACAGAGACAACACAACAAGATCAAGTGACTATCCAGCATATACAATGACAACCAAGTAGTATATACATGAAGTGAAGTTGAAACAGAGTCAACTAAATGGAACTGGAAATGCAAACAACATATATGATCAAAGTGCAGACATGAATATCAATATACTGCAAGAGTAACAGGTAAAATTAAACAGTGCAGTAAAACATGCACACTTATATAAATGTATGCAAGACAATGAACAAACCAGGTTGAACAAATCTTCACAACCAAACTGATCAGATTTCACTAAGAAATGGATCAGCAAAATAGTAACTTAAGTATAACAGTGAATTATATATATTTAAACTTTGTTTGACAAAACTCTGGGCAAATCTGGGTTTTTAAAAAAAACTTAAATCAGTTTCTTTGATTTGTTTTTCCATAGATATTATCTAACCTTTAGTTTAGGATATAACATCCAATATTGTCTTGACTCTAATCTTACAACAAATCAGTATGCATCAAAAAAAAGTACACAAGTGCACACAGGCTAGCTTGAACATCAATTGTTCAAAAACCCAAAATATTTACATTGTAAAAACAGGTGCAACAACTCAGTGAAGCTCACTGCCATTTAATAATGCAGATTCAACGAACAAGTATAGTAGAACCGAAACTTTGTTATTCAAGTAAGTTGAAAAGTTAGAAATCAATCTCCAGTATCAAAATCAACTCAACTAAATCAATTCGAGACCGTGGTGACCAAGTAAAGTAACCGAGTCACGAATCGACACCGAGAGTATCAGGTGTCAGATTTATACAAACTGTAACTTAATCAGCAAAGATTCATCGAAACAAAAACAACCTAATTACCAAACTCGAAGTTGGTGATTAAAATCAAGTTAAAGCCTGGTAATAACGAAATCAAGTTGAAGTCGATATCGAAACAGTTCAAAAATTCACCAAAACCATATAGTTGAAACAATAAATATCAATGTATGCGAATTTAATTAAATCACAAAATCATCAACATCGAAACAAATCGAATGGCTGAGACGAAGCCAAACAACAATCAGAGAAAGTCAAAATCGAAACAGAGATGACAGAGAAGATCGAATAGTTCAAAATCAACATCGAAACCAAAATCAACTATCGACACCTGGTATTGAATTAGATGTGAGGGTCACTCACCTTAGCCTGAAGCGGTCGCGAGCGAGGCAAAGGAATCAAATCAATCGAAGAAACCCTAGCCGAATCGAAGCAAAGACGGCCGGTTGACGAAGCGAAGGAACGAGAATCATCTCGAGAGACGCTGATTCCAAAAATCGCGAAGCCCTAATATCAGACCAGAGAGGAAGGAGAACGAAGAGAGGCTGCCATTTTTTTTTTGAATGATGAAGTAAAAAGGAAGCTCGGTTGAAAATAAAAAGAGGAGACAGCGTACGTGATTAACAGAGAAAAGTCGTTGGTATTAACGTGCCTACCTTACCTCTACAGTGTTTTGATTTGAGGCCAAAGAGTGCTGATGTTGACCCATTTAAATTTTTAAATGTAAATTGAATTTGATTTAATTTCAATGCATTTATACGTCGTATGTTTACACAACAACTCTGATAAATACGAAATTTGAAATCCGGTAATAATTCAATATTCCGGATCCAATGGAATGGGTTTCGTCGAATTCCGAGACTGTGCCTCGGAAGGCTATTTTTAAATTTAGTTTAAACGATAAAATTTCAAAACTGAACAAATCACTTTCAAATTCAATTCTCAAGCTTCTATTATCTTCAATATTATCAATGTGAATTTTCTAAGCCTTTAAATTATTTTTAACCAGCTTAAAACTGAAGATTCAAATTTTATTCAACTTTTAATAGATTAAATTTTAAAATCTAATCGCCAAATTCAAAGTTATATTTGAAATTCAAGTCAAACCATCATTCAAATTTTTAAAATTTATTAAATATTTTCAATTTAAATTGTTCAAAATTCAGGGTCGTTACACATCAAGTTGATCATCGGCAATTCATCAAATTGCCGAAAATGTTCAATTCAAAATTCCTAATCGAATATCAAATTAAAATTTTTGAAATTCATGTTAAAAATCATAATTTTTAACTACTAATTCATCTATACAATCCAAAGCAGGAATTAAAGATGTTGATTTTTAATATGAATCAATATTTCACTGTATTTCCCATTCTAAAAATTATTTGAAATTAAAAATCCCAGAAACTATTTTTAAAATTACCATCATACATTAATTTACAACTTTGATTCACATATCAAGTTCAAATGTGGTTTAGATTGGAACATTTTTGAATTTTTATTTAAGAAAAACAACTTTTGTAAATAAACAGAGATGAACTTACACAGGTTCTTCTATTCCCAGACATTCCATACCCTCAATCATGCATACATAAAAGTATTCATGTAAACATATATTCAATATCATAGCAAAATTCATCACATGCATAAAAGTTCAACTACAGATATTATTAAACTGTTTTTAAAAGGATTTACTCACCAATTTTCTTTGAGAAGGCAGAGCAGGTTTAAGATTTTTTTCAGGCTTTGAAATTTTTGTCTGGAAAATGCCTTTAATTGCTTTGCTGATGAAAACCTTTGCATGCTCATAAATCTTTGATTTAAGTGTTGAAAATGATGTTGAACTTCCCTTGATTTCTTCTGCTTTTCAGTTTTCAGGTTGAAAATAGTTTTCTGGTTTTAGTTTTAGATTTGAAATATGTTTACACTATTGAATTTTGGTTTGAGAAGTTTTCATACTTGGAATTATCTTTGTTTTCAGCTGAGAATAGAAAATAGATTGAAGAGATGAAAAGTTTATTTTAATGAATTATGTTATGTTTATTAAAAATTAAAGAAAATATTTTTTTTTGAATGATGACACTTGTTTTTAGAACTTACATTTGTCACGCATATTACTTAATTGTCCAACATATGTTATTAAGATGTGCTAATATGTTTACACATGTTCCTAAGTATTTTTAATTAAATTTTCATTTAATTTAAATGTTAATATAAGCTTACATACTTAATTCACTCAATTAATAAATACTTATGTATGTATATATAAATTTAGTTTTTAAAGAAAATATTATAAAACTAATTATAATACAAATAAATTCTTTTACATGTATTTTAAAATTTAAAACATTTAACTTTATTGTTTAAGAAATAATTTTTAAAAAGAAAGTTTATTAATAACTTTATATATATATATATATATATATATATATATATATATATTCATATATCCATTTTAATTTAAGCACTTTTAAAAGAAAACAAAATAAAACTTTGATTAAATCTTATTTAAACTATCATATTAAAAATAAATAATTATCTTATATTTTGAAAATATAAAATTAACCTTAAATTAACTTTTGAAAAATACTGAATTTAAAACAAAGCTTCAAATTACAATATATTAATACATATATGTATTATCAATAGATTATATTAAATTTCAAAACAACTTCAAATTATAACATATACATACATATATATTACGATTTGAAAAACATCTTTTATTTATAACAAAAGTTCTTTTATTCACAGTATATATATCAAATATATATATTATAAATAGAATATAAATTTTGTTAGCTTTGAAAGATAATTCTTATCAATATTAAATTGTTAAAAAGATATTGATCAATATTGCAAGATTAAATATTTATTAACCTTTAAAAGATTAAATTTACCAAATTAAATTAAAATTTATGAAGGAAAATTATCAAATCAATTTAATTATAAATACATATTATTAAATTGATATTTCCTAAAATTCCAGGTCGTCACATTCCTCCCCCTTAAAAGAATTTCGTCCCCGAAATTTAAAAGTGAAGGTAATTTAATAACCCAGCAAAGATTTTAATTTTAAACAACAAAGCATACCTATCATCCAGTTACTAACAACCATAGCAATCAATCAAGCAAACAAACCTAACTAATTATCCTGACACAGATCGGGATAGATCTTCTAATGCTATCTAGAGTTTCCCAAGTATAAATCACTGGGAGACTCGCTCTATAGAATCTAAACTAACTACACCACCAAAATCCAGAGCTCCTCTCATTTCTAGATCTACCAATCTGAACCAAAACATCCTACTATACTCAAGTCTAGCTCAACTATCTAATCTACCTACAGATTCCACAACCAACGATGAATCATACATGTACTTCCACAGAGATACGTGAAATACAATGAATCCCAGCTATCCAAACTGGCAGTTCAATCTTATAGACAAAAGAACTTATCCTATCAAAAACACCGATAAGAAATCCCAAATACCTCAGAACAAGCCATCCAATATATTCGGGAAAACATTGTTCATCAAATTCATAAAATCTTAGTGCCCATCTGACTCGGTCACACAACCTTACAGCAGAATCCACTTCAGGAACTAGATCTGACCAATCCAAATTCCAAAAATTTCTGAGTTGCTACACCAACTCTTCTTTCTCCAAGAACCATCCTACTACTAGGCTGTGTAGTTAATGCGCTCGGTAGATTCAAAGCGGTGGAGATGCAAAAAGTCATAGCGGGAATACAGCGAGGATATAGCGGGATATAGCGGATGGCTCTAAAATAGGATATAAAATTCGTACTTAATGTTTTTACAAATATGTAAATGAAAAATTATCATACAATTGAATTATAAATAATACATAAATAATTTTAAATAAAAACACGTGCGAATATACTTTAAATAAACAAAAAACTATTATATAGCATAATTGAATTCGGTATAATATTAGAGTATTTTCATTTCTAAAAATATATCAAAAATTAAATCAAATAAATTAATTTCATAATTTTATAATGTATAAATGCAATTTTTCAATTCATTTTATTAAAAAAGATATAGCAGAAATAGTGGAATATAGCCGGAAATAACGGGATATAGCGGAAATAGCGGGGATTAAAGCGGAAAGGCTGTATTGTGGGGCTATATGGAAAAATCGTGGCAGTAGAAATCCGCTATGAGATATAGAGGGGTTGTAGCAGGGTAATAGCGGGGCATTAACTACACAGCTACTAGGCTAACCACCAGTATCGCTTCTGGAACCAAATCAATACGAAACTCAACTCTAGATGCAGACAAACTTCCGATTACTATAGTAGCTCCTACTTTCACATAAGAACCCTCAGTCTCAAACAAAAGATTGCCCAAGATAAATTCCCAAACTAATCGCAAGCCACTTTTGCGATCCTACCTAGTTCGGATTCCAAAGAAACTGTCCTCTCTTTTCCAATTAGAACAGCCTTAAGCTTTCCCAAACCAGGTTAACCCTTCAAGAAAACATTCACCATCTACCCGGACTGCTGAAAGAAGGACTATAATATTCCTGAACTGTCGGAGAAACGGGCCACACTGATGCTTCCAAACTCTACCTCGATGATACTGCAAAGAAAAAAGATCTTCTTGACAACAAATCGAACAATTCGAGCTGCACTGCTTCCACAGCTAACCAAAGACTTCTAATCCAAAGGCTCCTCGAACCCCAAAATCACCAGCCAACCTCTCACATGACGCCATGAGATAGACAGACATCCCAAAAGAAACTCGGGCTCCAAATCAAGCATCAACATCTCGCTCTCCTTAAGGGATGACAATGAGACCTTGTCGAAGCGAAGCAACTCATAGACCTTAGTCCCATATTCAAAAATAGCCAACCTCCTTGCTAAAGATCCAGATAACTTCTACACAGACGAGTCTTCCCTGCGGCAGGTAAAAACTGCTCCTCAACTACTTCTAAAACTGCTTCAAGACAAAACATCTTCGGAAATACCCATGTGTATTGCATCTCACCACGCAGCTATCAAAATACCATCACTTGCTTCTGCACTTCCGACAGATCCAAATTCTAGAAAATCCGCTCACCCGAGCGCAGTCCGAACTTACACTTCAAAGATGAACTCCAAACCTTTTAAAAAAATTCCTTCGGAGATCAGGGAAATTCTTACTCCAAGCTGCAAAGCTCACTTGAGACGGTATTAGGTCTACCGTCTCGATAGATACACATCCAACCTCAAACATATGGGCCTCTTCCATTAGTGGTAGTCATGTTACACACACACCACTTGCTCCATCTACCTCTAAAACTTGTGTTGGAAAACCCGAATAAGTAACCCAACAAATCAGGTAGATATAGATATATAAATATATAGTTATATATATAAAAGAAATTACAAGTACGCTCTCTCAAGAAAGACAACACTCCAGAGCCTAGATATTCGCTCAACCTAACGCTCTGATACCAACTATCATGACCCGTCTTTCTATCACCAGAAAAACGCATCATGATTTAAGAAAGAAAGGGATAGAAGAAGAAAATATAAGGAAGAAGAAACTCAACAACATCAGATACTCACAGCGGAATGAATGAAATATAATATATCACATAAAATATTACATAGTTTCACATACATCAGAGTTACACATCCTAGACGACACATATAAGACAGTTATAAACATCTGTCTAACAAGACAACTCAAGATATCACAAGATACAGATACCACACAAACACAGTGGAACCATACTATATCTACACGCTGAAGCCTCCTGCTCCAAATCTCCTCTAGAATTCATCAAAGCTAACCTGAATGCCTCGACTACTCATGAGTACCCAAGAGTTTAATAAAACAGAAAATAAACACTCGGGTTAAATAGGGGTCTGGTGTGAGTAAACGGGTTAAAATTGCTTAACTTTAGAAAATCCTTTGAAAAGAAAAGGTATCACGTAAGACTTCCCACACATAAACATGGAAAAGTTTTTACCTTACGCTAACCAGACATTTGATAGGAAATCCAATGATATTATAATAGTGTCTAGGGTTTTCAAGTAAATAAGAAATAGCCGAAATTGTTACATTTGTTAAATTCCAGCTACTAGCCACAAAAGTGGGTAATACAATCAAAACCGTAGGGTCTCGTAGGAAGAATGGGTTTCCATCAATGGCAGGGCCACTGGGGTACCGACCATCACAGTACGTGGCCTAGATCACTGTACCGAGGAGCCACCCTAACTCCCCTGCAACACAAGACCGAAATCATCCCTTACTGGACAGTCCCGAGCAAGATCACCCCGTGGTTGGCGCAACCAACCACCCACTAAGCCGAAATAAAAAGGGACATCTAGACAGGGATGACCTCACCCTGAAATGGGTGCTACCCACCTAGCCTTGCTGCACCTCCCATGTTTTAGCCATTCACGGTTGATGAGGCTTGAGGCTGCGATTACCTTTGTAGAATATATCTATCTTAGAATGCTCATCGTCCACCTGACGATGTTCTGAAAGCATTCAATCCATACAAGTTCGTTCCGGGTTCGAATGAAACCAAAGGCACTATCTCGTTGCACTCATTTTGGGATCACCCTCAGAGTCAACGACCATAGCCCTTGCACTCTGAATCACCATCTCGAACCTGAAAGTACTATCTCCGTCAAACTCATCACAGAATCACCCTTAGAGTTATACTGACGAATAGTTCTTACACTTCGAGTCTTCATGAAGCTCCACTTGGATTCACGACCTAACGTTTAATTTGGATCGATGTGGTTTTCGGATATCCAAATATGAAAACCCGATCCCGGTCTCACCGAAATCCAAACACCATTTTAATGTCCAAGTTGTTTAAGGGTTTTAACATTTAAACTTATATTCAGGATAACATAAACAGATAGATGAATCACATTATCACAATAGATAATTCATATCAACCAATTATCTCACAAAGCAGCATATCACATATCAGAGATATCACTCCCAAATCATCCAACATCATTCAAACATCCAATACCAATCAATCCAATATTAATCCATCATTCCATAAGTAGGTTTGATTAACTCTTAATCAATTGGATTACCTTAATCCTTCTTCATTAATTAATTACAAATTAATTTATTAATCATCTCTTAATGATCTTCCTTAATTAATCTTCCTTGATTAATTATCCTTTAATTACATTTAAGTAATTAGCCTTTAATTCTTTAATTATTTCCATAAATTAATTATCCTTAACCATATACAGTAATTAACCTTTAATTACTATCATTAATTACATTAATTAATGATCCTTCATTTGCTTCCCTTAATTAATTAACTATGATTAATTACATTAATCCTTATTAATTAATAATCCCTTTAATTAATTAAATAATTAATTTGTAATTAACCATCTCATTAATTAGTCTTAATTAATCATAAACAGTAATTAACAAACTTATAATTACTTATCTTAATTAAGTTCTTAATTAATTATATTAATCCTTTGATTAATTATACTAATTAATTAATCTTTAATTACTTCATTAAGAAATTATTAATCAATTAAATTAATTAATAATCCTTAATTAATTACTTTATTAATTAATTACATGTAGTAATTAATCTTAAATTAATCACATCCATTAATTAATTAATCACATTAATTAGTTAACTAAATTAACTAAGTAATTAACCATTAATTACTTACATAAGTAATTACCCTCTAATTACTTTTATTAGTTAATACTCTCTTAATTAATTACCTTAACAAGTAATTAATCCCATCATTAATTAACCTTAATTCTTTAATTAATTAATCACTCTTTAATTAATTAACTTTAAATCAATTATATTAATTAATCCTTAAATTAATAATATCAAGTGATTAACCCTTAATCACTTTACTCAATTACTTCCATAAGCAATTTTCCACTAATTACTTCCATAAGTAATTTCCTCTTTCTTATTACTTTAAGTAATTATCCATTAATTTCTTCATTAAGAAATTTTGCTCAATTAATTATAAAGTGATTATCTTAAATTAATCAGACTAATTAATTAATCTAAAATAAATTACATTAATTAATTAACTAATTAATCATCACTTAATTTCTAATTAATTCATTAACTACCACTAACTACTTTATTAAGTAATTATTCTTAATTACAAATAGTAATTAAGCTTAAATTTATGTTATTAATTAAATATTTGGATTAATCAAATATTATTAACTTAAAGACAAATTATTTTATTGGTTACAAAATTTTAACTTTAACCTTATTTAAAAATAAAACATTTAGAAATCAATTTGAAATATTAAACAATTTAATCATCTAATTTAAACTTATTCATTTTCAATATAATTTGGAAACTTAGTTCTTAAAACATTACATAAAATTTGCTTAAAACTTTGATTTAACATTTTAAATTGAAAACACCCCTTTAAATTAGAATTCAAAATTTAATTAAGTTAATTTCTTTCATAAGAAATCATCTTAAACAATTTAAATTTGAAAATAAATTCAATTTACACTTTTGAAAGTTTGATTAACATTTCTTCACAAGAATAAGTTTTTAACTTTGTAAATTTATTTTCTTTTATAAAACTTGTTTTATAAATTTAAAGCTTGATTTTATTTATTTCCAAAACAACAAGTTTAATTTGCAAACTATGTATCTTTTTGCAGTACTTAACCAAATAAGCACCACCTAAAAACTCGAGACAACCCCTAAAATTTCCCGACCCTACTTCGAAATAAACCCAATCTCATCTACTTCGAGACAAGCACGAGAAAAACGCGAGCATCACTCTGAGTCAACCTTCGTCTTCCCCAACTCCATTTTTCCCAATGCACAGCCGTACACGCGTGTAAGTGCGCGACCCATCCACCTTCCTCCGACCATCTTTCTGATCGTCGACCAACCACACAAGCCTTCGACAACCTTTCCCTCAACCCAGAATCTAAAAAACAAACTCGAATCGAAAAACGACCGTTTGCTCGAAAATCTAAAGCAATTCGATCCCAAAAACCCATCTCTTCTGATGATCTCGCCACTGGAAACTCCAGTAACCCTCCAAATCACCGAAGCATCATCGCGCCACCTTCCCTCAACACGCGAACACCTCCGGTCACATAACGACGCCGCAAAACCACTGGAACGCCGGCTTCAAAAATAGGAAACTAAACCCTAGTACGAACAATTCAGATCAAATCGGCCGTAGGAAAAATGCGTCAGTAATTTTCCCTTCATCAACATTACAAAAGCTAGCTTCGACCATAAATTCGGCCCCAATCGTCAAGTTGATCATTGGCAATTCGTCAAATTGCCGAAAATGTTCAATTCAAAATTCCCAATCGAATATCAAATTAAATTTTTTGAAATGCATGTTAAAAATAATAATTTTTAACTACTAATTTATCTACACAATCCAAAGCAGGAAGTAAAGATGTTGATTTTTAACATGAATCAATATTTCACTGTATTTCCCATTTTAAAAATTATTTGTAAATTAAAAATCCCAGAAAATATTTTTAAAATTACCATCATACATTAATTTACAACTTTCATTCGCATATCAAGTTCAAATGTGGTTTAGATTGGAAGTTTTTGAATTTTTCTTTAAGAAAAACAACTTTTGTGAATAAACAGAGATGAACTTATATAGGTTCTTCTATTTCCAGACATTCCATACCCTCAATCAAGCATACATAACAGTATTCATGTGAACATATATTCAATATCATAGCAAAATTCATTACATGCATAAAAGTTCAACTACAGATATTATTAAACCGTTTTTAAAAGGGCTTACTCACCAATTTTCTTTGAGAAGGCATAGCAGGTTTAGGATTTTTTTCAGGCTTTGAAATTTTTGTCTGGAAAATGCCTTTGATTGCTTTGCCGATGAAAACCTTTGCATGCTCATAAATCTTTGATTTAAGTGTTGAAACTGATGTTGAACTTCCTTTGATCTCTTCTGCTTTTCAGTTTTCAGGTTGAAAATAGTTTTCTGGTTTTTATTTTAGATTTGAAATATGTTTACACTATTGAATTATGGTTTGAGAAGTTTTCATACTTGGAATTATCTTTGTTTTCAGCTGAGAATAGAAAATAGATTGAAGAGATGAAAAGTTTATTTTAATGAATTATGTTATGGTTTATTTAAAATAAAAGAAAATGCTTTTTTTTTAAATGATGACACTTATTTTTAGAACTTACATTTGTCACTCATATTACTTAATTGTTCAACACATGTTATTAAGATGTGTTAATATGTTTACACATGTTCCTAAGTATTTTTAATTAAATTTTCATTTAATTTAAATGTTAATATAAGCTTACATGCTTAATTCAATTAATTAATAAATACTTATATATGTATATATAAATTTACCTTTTAAAGAAATATTATAAAAGTAATTATAATACAAATAAATTCTTATACATGTATTTTAAAATCTAAAACATTTATCTTTATTGTTTAATAGATAATTTTTAAAAAGAAAGTTTATTAATAACTTTATATATATATATATATATATATATTCATATAACCATTTTAATTTAAGCACTTTTAAAAGAAAACAAAATAAAACTTTGATTAAATCTTATTTAAACTATCATATTAAAAATAAATAATTATCTTATATTTTTAAAATATATAATTAACCTTAAATTAACTTTTGAAAAATATTGAATTTAAAACAAAGCTTCAAATTACAATATATTCATACATATATGTATTATCAATAGATTATATTAAATTTCAAAACAACTTCAAATTATAACATATACATACATATATGTTACAATTTGAAAAACATCTTTTATTTAAAACAAAAGATCTCTTATTCACAATATATGTATCAAATATATATATTATAAATAGAATATAAATTTTATTAGCTTTGAAAGATAATTCTTATCAATTTTAAATTGTTAAAAAGATATTGATCGATATTGCCAGATTAAATATTTATTAACCTTTAAAAGATTAAATTTACCAAATTAAATTAAAATTATAAAGGAAAATTATCAAATCAATTTAATTATAAATACAGATTATTAAATTGATATTGCCTAAAATTCTGGGTCGTCACAGGTAGGATCCAGGAACTGGTTTGTTTTGGTCCAGTTTGTTTAGAGAAGCATCAACATAGGTTGAGCTGACCAGAATGAAGGTAGGAAGCCTAGGATTGTCAAAAAGAGCTATGTGGATAAGATGAATAAATCTGGAAATCGAAGTTGAAGACTTCGCTGTTGCTAAGGTTTCTCTAGTTAAGAGAGCAGTAAAATTTGATAAGATTGGAAAGCTAGATCCGAGGTATTTGGTATTTCTTATCTGTGTTCTTGATAGAATAAGTTCTTTTGTCTATAGGATTGAATTGCCAGTTTGGATGGCCGGGATTCGATGTGTTTCACGTATCTCTGAGGGAGTACGTGTATGATTCACCGCTGGTTGTAGGATCTGCAGTTCAGTTGGATTCGGAAGTTGAGCTAGACTTGAGTATAGTCTGATATCTTATTTGGATTAGTGGATCTCGAGGAGAGGGAGCTATGGATTATAGTGATATAGTTAATTTAGCTTCTGTAGGGCGAGTCTCTCAGTGATTTATACTTGGGAAACTCTATATAGTGCTAGTAAGATCTATCCTGATTTGTGTCAGGATAATTAGTTAGGTTTGTTTGTTTAATTGGTTGCTTTGGTTGTTAGTAACTGGATGATAGGTATGCTTTACTGTTTGAAATTAAAATCTTTCTTGGATTATTAAATTACCTCTACTTTTAAATTTCGGGGACGAAATTCTTTTAAGGGGGTGGAATGTGACGACCCGAAATTTTAGGCAATATCAATTTAATAATCTTTATTAATAATTAAATTGAATTGATAATTTTCCTTTATAATTTTAATTTAAATGGGTAATTTAATCTTTTAAAGGTTAATAAATATTTAATCTGGCAATATTTATTTATATCTTTTCTAACAATTTTAAAATGGGTAAAATTTATCTTTCAAAGCTAATAAAATATATATTCTATTTATAATGTATATATTTATATATATATATATATATATATATTGTGAATAGAAAATCTTTTGTTTAAATAAAAGATGTATTTTCAAATTGTAATGTATATTTATGATTATGTTATGATTTGAAGTTGTTTTGAAATTTAATATAATAATTCTCAAACTAATGTCAAAAATATTTCTATTTAAAATATATATGTATATTTGTATATATTGAAGTTTGGTTTGAATTTAATTAAAGTGTTTCAAATCTAAATATATATATATATATATTGTAATTTGGAAAGTATAATTTAATATAGTATTTTTTAAAAAAAGGTATTGGAATTTTAATTTATATTTCTTGAACAATCAAGATAATTATTTTGGATTTAAAAATATATGTATAAGATTTTATTTGAATATAATGTATTCTTTTAAAAGTAATTTACATGTATGTATTAAGATAAGTATGTATCAATTAGAAAAGTTAATTTAAAAAGCTTTTAAACCATTTTTAAATTTTAATTAAAATATCTAATGACATGTGTAAATATATTAACACATGTTAGTAACATGTGTAGAACAATTAAGAGATATAAGTGACAAATGTAAGTTTTAAAACAAGTGTCATCATTTAAAATTTTATATTCTTTAATTTTTAATAAACCATAATTTAACTCATAAAACATACTTTTCATCTCTTTTTCCTATTCTCAGCTGAAACAAAAGACATTTCAAAACTAAAATCTTGTAAGAACTTTTCACCAATTCAATTTTCAAAAACCTGGTATTAAACCGAAGCAAATTTCCAAAACCTGTACAATTCTAAAAGCAAATTTCCAAAGCTATAACAAGTTTCAAGCGATGTTTTGTAAAAAGAAAATCCAGTTTAAGTAAAGTAAAAGAAAATTTTTGTAAAAAGAAATCAAGTTGAAATTGTAAAGGCAAGTTCTTTCATACAAATGGAAATCAAGATTTAAGGATGTTTTAATTTAATATATTTTCAAATTTTAAGTGTATAAGATGGTTGATTTTTAAGTAATTAGCTATATAAATTTTGAATTGAATTCAAAAGATGTTTCAATTTTAAACATTAGATCAAAGTTTTAAGAGATTTGAGCAAGTTTTAAATAAGCATGTTTCAAGTAGTAAGTTATATTCAAAGTAATGTTTAAACTATATTCCAAATTATATATTTAAATAGATAAGTTTAAAGAATATGATAATTAAGATTTCAAAGATAAATATTTGTTTAATTTAATTAAACATGTTTGAAAAGAATTTTCAAAGATTTTAAGTATATTAAAAAATAAGGGTTTGAATTGTTTTAAAGTAAATTATATTTCAAATATATAATTGATTTCTAAATTAGTTTAATAAAGTAAATAAATTGAGTATAATGCAAAGTTTATTATTAATTTGCTAGATTGAAATTAATTAAAGCCAATTAATTAATAAATTAAATTAAAGGTTAATTACTTAAATGTAATTAAGAATAATTACTTATGGAAATAATTAGTGGATGGTTAATGAATTAATTAGGAAGTAAATGATTTATTAATTGGATAATTAATTAATATAATTAATTATAGGTTAATTAATTAGTCTAATAATTTAAGATAATCACTTGATAATTAATTGAGTATAATTACTTAATGAAGTAATTAATGGATAATTACTGAATGTAATTAAGAAAAGGTATTACTTATGGAAGTAATTAGTGGGAAATTACTTAATGGAAGTAATTAAGTGGAAGTGATTAAGGGTTAATCATTTGGTGTTATTAATTAAAGGATTAATTAATATAATTGATTAAAGAGTTAATTAATTAATTAAAGAGTAATTAATTAATTAAAGGATTAAGATTAATCAATGATGTGATTAATTACTTGTTAAGGTAATTAATTAAGAGAGTAATTACTTGATGGAAGTAATTAAGGGTTAATTACTTAGTTAATTTGGTTAATTAATTAATTTGATTAATTAATTAATAAATTTGATTGATTTAAGATTAATTACTAAATGTAATTAATTAAAAAGATAATTAATTAATGAAGTAATTAATTAAGGATTATTAATTAATGAAATTAATTAATGATTACTTAATGAAGTAATTAAGGTAAGTAATTACAAGATGGTTAATTACTGTTTGAGATTAATTAAGACTAACTAATGAGGTGGTTCATTAAAGGTTAATTATTTAATTAATTAAAGGGTTAGTTAATTAATAAGGATCATTAATTAATATAATTAATGAAATTAATCAAGGTTGATTAATTAAAGTAATTAATTAAAGTATGATTAATTGTAGTTAATTAAAGATTAATGTAATTAATTAAAGTTAATCAATTAATTAATGAAAGCAAATGGAGGATCATTAATTAACGTAATTAATGATAGTAATTAAAGGTTAATTATTTTAAATGGTTAAGGATAATTAATTTGTGAAATTAATTAAAGGCTAATTACTTGAATTGAATCAAATGATAATTAATCAAGGGAGATTAATTAAGGAAGATCATTAAGAGTTGATTAATTAATTAATTTATGATTAATTAATGAAGCAGGATTAAGGTAATCCAAGTGATTAAGTGTTAATAATTAATTTAATTAAAGGTTAATTAAATTGATTAAGAGTTAATCAAACCTGCTTCTGGATGATTGATATTGGATGATTTGGATATGATATCTCAGATATGTGATATGGCTGCTTATGAGATGATTGGTTGATATGAATTATCTATTTGTGATATTGTAAATCATCTATCTGTTTATGATATTCTGGATATAAGTTTTATTGTTTAAATCCTTAAACAACTTGGACATGAAAATGGCATTTTGGATTTCGGTGAGACCAGGATCGGGTTTCCATATTTGGATATCTGAAAACCACATTGATCCAAATTAAACGCTAGGTCGTGAATCCATGTGGAGTTCAAGATGAAGGTGTAAGAACTATTCGTCAGTATAACTCTGAGGGTGATTCCGAGATGAGTTTGACAGAGATAGTACTTTCAGGTTCGAGATGGTGATTCAGAGTGCAAAGGCTATGGTCGTTAACTCTGAGGGTGATTCCAAAACGAGTGTAACGAGATATTGCCTTCGGTTTCGTTCGAACCCGGAACAAACTTGTATGGATTGAATGCTTTCAGAACATCATCAGATGGACGATGAGCATTCTAAGATAAATGTGTTCTATAAAGGTAATCGTAGCCTCAAGCCTCATCAACCAGGAATGGCTAAAACATGGGAGGTGCAGCAAGGTTAAGTGGGTATCACCCAAGTAGGACGAGATTTACCCCTGTCTAAAGGTCCCATTCTATTTCGACTTAGCGTGTGGTTGGTCGCGCCAACCACGGGGTGGTCTTGTACGGGATTGTCCAGTAAGGGATGGTTCCGACCTTGTGTTGCAGGGGATTTAGGGTGGATCCTCGGTACGGTGATCTAGGCTCCGTACTGTGACGGGCGGTACCCCAGTAGCCCTACCATTGATGAAAACCCATTCTTCCTACGTGCCCTTACGGTTTTGATTGTATTACCCACTTTTGTGGCTAGTAGCTGGAATTTAATGAATGTAACAATTTCGACTATTTTCTATTTACTTGAAAACGCTAGACCCTATTATAATATCACTGGATTTCCTATCAAATGATTTGGTTAGCGTAAGGTAAAAACTTTTCCATGTTTATGTGTGGGAAGGCTTACGTGATACATTTCTTTTCAAAGGTTTTCGAAGTTAAACGATCTTAAACCGTTTACTCACACCAGACCCATGTCTGACCCTAGTGTTTATTTTCTGTTTTATTAAACTCTTGGGCACTCATATTATGTATGAGTAGTCGAGGGATTCGGGTTAGCTTGACGAATTCTGGAGGAGATTTGGAGCAGGAGGCTTCAACGTATAGATATTATTATGGTTCCGCTGTGCTAGTGATTGTGTTTGTGTCTCTGTGATATCTTGAGTTGTATAGTTAGACAGATGTTTATAACTGTCTAATATGAAATGTATAAGTAGTGTACTCTGATGTGTATGATACTATGTAATATCTTATGTGATATAATATATTTCATTCGTTCCGCTGTGAGTATCTGTTGTCATTGAGTTTCTACTTTTCTATCTTTTCTTCTTTTATCCCTTTCTTTCTTTATTCATGATACGTCTTTCTAGTAGATGGAAGACGGGTCATGACAGGTACCCTTCTACTCCATCAGGATTAGCAGCGACCAGTCCATGCATTGAAGATTTGAACGAAGGCGCTACCACCACTATATGTGTGTGTGTGTGTGTGTGTGTGTGTGTGTAATATGGGAATCACCCGAGAGGTTTGTGGCAAGCATCCCGATATCATGAAGATCTCTGTCTTCAAAATCATTGTCTTCTAATAAAAATTCACTTTCAAAGGCACATGTTGATTCGAAGTGATTTTCGGATAAACCTGGTCCGGATCTCTCTAAACCGATAATTGATAAGAAGCCCGAGGAACCAAAATACAGTTTAGCACACTAGCAATCACCAGGTCTGTTTAATTAATCTTTTCTTAATAAATCAATTTCTAAATATTTATCTCAAAAAAAATTTATGAATATCTTTACGAAGATATATTCTCAAAACCACTTTTAATCTTTCGATATTTGGAAAAGCATTTTCATATGTTTATCTCAACGGTATAATTATATTCATAGACCATTTTATTTTCAACGTTTAAAAACTACCACTATATACTTAAATTCGTAACAAGTATATCTGTAAACTTTGAGGAAAGCTTCATATTGTCCAAAATACACTTTGTTGGGTCAAAATGAGTGTTGCATAAAACATCGTTATGACAACCCAAAAACACTACTATTGAGATTCGATTTATTATACTTAGTATTAGTTTTCGATGTCGAACTTAAATTATTTATTAATTAACAATGGAGCCGATCAATTTAGGGTATCATTACCTCTCAGACCTTGAATGGACGACGTTCTTAACTTCGAAATAGATATAAGTTACCCACCTTGAATATTAACATCAAATACAGGATATAAATCTCGTATACCATATAAAACATCTCATTTTCGAAAATCACTTTGTATAATAGCAGTGTTATAGTCTATGTCTTCCTCACTATCTCAAAAACGTTTATTACAATGAAAATGTTGAATTCCATGCCTTTCTATCACTTAAGACATTTTAAATCACTTTAGAACCATTATACTTCATTTATAAATATCACTTTCAAAACGTTCCTTTAAGAGATTATTTTACTTTTAAAAACGAAATGTTTCTCTCCATATAAAAACTATCCTCTACTTATCAAAATAAACCCTTTTATATTTAAAAAACATGTTTTATAATCTCCAACCTATTTTATAAAATTTCTTTTTATAAAATTTTTGTATTTATTAAATCTCATTTATAAATCTATTTTTTTCAAGTCTCCTTTATTTATAAAATTCCATTTATAAATCTATTTCTTTCTAAATTTCCTTTATTTATAAAATCCCATTTATAAATCTACTTCTTTCTAAACCTCCTTTATTTATAAAATCTCATTTATAAAGATATTTCTTTCTAAATTTTCTTTATTATAAAAGATGGATTTATTTATTAAGTTTTAAACTTTTATAATACAGTTCGAAATTCTCTATTTAGAAATACTTAACAAAACAGTCAAATTAATATTCCAAAAATCATATTTTTATTTCATTTTAGTAAACTCCTTCTTTTAATAATTTTTAAATAGTTATTAAACATGTATTATTTCAAGTATCACCTTAAAAATCATTTCAACTAAAAATCATTATTTTATAGTATTCAAAATACTAATATAAGGCTTATTGCTACTATAGCACTAAATAAGTAAAATCATCTCCATGTCATCAAATATAGCATCAAACAAATCATATATCACAGTGTATGAAAAGTAAAATCAACAATGTGAGGAATCCCGTAGGATCCCTCCAATCTGTCTCCCGGCTCACAGCTCGTTTATGTGTTTGTAATCAACTGTGGTGAGTAATCCTGTCGGATCCCTCTAACCTGTCCCCCAACATCATATATAATATAAGTCATCCGCTACTAGGCGGGTACATATAAAAAGTCATCCACTCCAAGGGCGGAAATAAAATGAAATCAACCAATAACGTAGTAAATCATCCAAACAAGCAACAAATGGGCATCAATAAAAATATTTACACTTATATAAAAATAAGTGACCAGAGAGGTGAGTTTACTCACTTTATAACCCGCTAACGCGTTTCTGCTCAATGCAGTAATCGAACGACATTCGATTTTTCCTGAAATTCCAACAAGCTCCACTTTAAGCCAATCCAACATGACGACATAGATATTATAGCTAAGAGTCTAATGCAATTGATCGCATTCCAATCCAACCTCGTATGGACAAGATACAAATCAGTGAAAATTTGAGAATAATCAAATTTTAATTAACTAAATTAATTTAGGTAATTAGGTTAATCCCCTTCCTCTCTCTCGTCCAAACCTAGAACCGCGTTCGAACAACAACCACCCACTTCGATCGAGCGTCGCCGCAACCACATTCATCTTCTAACCGTCGCACCTTCCCTTGCCGTCCTCTACCTAACGCAACCAAAGTCGCCACCCACCACTTCCTATAGCCTGTGATCGAACCCAAAACTACCGCGTCATTTAATTCGAGATCCACATCGCCACGTTCCTCAGTTCAATGACCCATCACTGTAGATCTACTCCTTTGGCATGTGCACACACTTCTTTAGTTGGAGTTGAGGCCTGAAACAGCTTCGATCGTCGTGAAAAATCTCGACCGTTGGATGGAAAGGCGGCCAGGGTTAGGGTTTCTCCGAAAAGAAAGAAGTGAGTTCCTTTTATATAAGATTTTACAAAATACTATTCATGTCTCGAAACTCCAAACTCCAATCAAAGCGTGCCGCCTAGCGTTCTATACTAAATACCTCTATTTCGAGCACAATGAACTAGTATTAGAGCCTAATTCCACCGTATATAGAAGTTAGCTTTCAAAATCAAATTATGTTATATTAAATTGGTGTAATTAATTTCTATGTGTTTCGAGCTCGTGCGACCACACAATACGTCTGATCATCACGAAGCTCGTCGGCATACAACAATTCATTATTCCGGATTCAGTGGCACCGCTTTCATCACAATCCGACATTTTTTGAATTACCTAGAGAACCAAGCTTCGCTTGTAAACTCTAGGGAAGTATGTGCCTGCCAAACACATACTTCGGGTACTTGTTACAGGGTTGCCAGTTTCGGGGCTCGAACTCGTGACCTTCGATCACGCAGTCCGGACCATCAACCAACTGCGCCAACCCTGTTGGCATCACAATCCGACATAGTGCCCTAGAATGCTAATTTCACAAATTAAATTAAAATGATTTGTTTCTAAAACTATTTTAATCACTTGTAATCCTAAATCAAAAGTTTACTATTATCATTCTTATTTAAATAGAACTTAAATAAGCTTTTTAAATTAATTTATTCAAACTAAATTCAAGATTCAATTATTTAAACAATTCTGATATTTAAATCACCACTCCATATTCAAACAACCCCTATACTTGAAATTTTAAGCTGTTTGACTTATAAAACTAAAATTTTAATATTTAAAATTAATGAAATATTCAAATTTAAATGCCAAAATTGTGGATCGTTACGCATGCCTAATCGGACCTGTTTTGATATATGGTGAACGCAATTAATCGAACTAGAGTACTTGGTGCTTTTGCGTTATTGACGATTTCCTCAACTCTAACGGCTCGCTCCGACACGGTGTTTTGTTATTGGCTTTTTCGGCATTCTGTTGGGTTTGATATTGGATTTTGATTTTTTGGTGGATAATTTTCAACCCGTTAGATGCAATAATATTATAAAACACTCAACAAACTATGAATGTAGTTCAAGTTAAGCAGCATCAAAAATTAAAGCATCATTTGTTTGAAATGTTGAATGCTCAATGTTGAATGTTGAGTATCTAAAAATATTGTTTATTCCGATTAGAAATTTGTTCAGTGAATATAAATAATTACTTTAACAATATTACATCGCGAAGTTGAAATTATTTATTCTTCGGTGCAATTGCCATACAAAATACACTTGATCATTTTACCTTATGTCTTGTATTTATACACAAACTAGAAAAAAAACTCACTTACCTAAGTGCTATCAAATTTATAAAACACATCGAGAATAGAAATTTGATGATGTAAATATATTATAAATCTTTGGTCGAGAATAAAATTTTATTATGATAAAATTGAAGCTTGTGTTGTGTCTAGATTACCATTTAATGTTTTTAGCATTATTAATATATATGTTCATCGTGTCGATTTTTTTTTATATTTTTTATTAGCTAATTTATAAATTATCATGTTTGATGACGTAAATAATGTGTTGTGTCTAGATTTTTCATGGCTTAATAATCAATTTCTAAATTATCATAATTTAACTTCAAACTTCGTGGTAGATTGTGTTCAATTTTTTTCACCGCTGTTTTTAAGCTATATTCGTTTTTAGTGTTTGGAAACTACCATGTAAAATTGAAATAAAAATAGAACGAAAAAAATCATCTCAACATAGAAGTAGATAAAACCGAAAACAAAATATATATTATGTTTAAACTTTTCTAATTGTTTCATATAATTAAATTAGATAAAACTGAAAACAAAATTGTATAATGTTTGAACTTTTCTAATTGTTTCACATAATTAAAAAATACTTTAAAAAAATACATATTGCGTATAAGTATAATTAGAAAATACTGTATAATAAGTGATCGTCACTTACGATAAATGCTAAAAATTTGCTTATTCAATTTAATGAATAAAAAAACTTAACGAAATGGCTTGTTTGATTTTCAAACTAATAACCTGTTATCGCTTGTTTAATTACACATTCATCACTTTTTTCCTCAAAACAAACCCAGCCTGAAGTTTTTTTTTAAAAAAAAAAATAATAATATAAAAGTAAAAGTAAAAATAAACACAACTTTCAAGTTTTGGTCCTCGTTTCAGACAATTAAAATGAGTTGACAGATGGCAACAATTTATATATAGCTCTGCCCTCAATATAACGTTCGCACTATGTACATTAAAAAATACGTACGTCAAAAAAGCAAATCTGCTGCATAGTATTTATCACAATAAACTAACATTCAACAACAAAACATGGATACTGAAATGAAATACGTGTTGGAACATGGCATTAAATTTTTGCATTGAATGACGTATTTTTGGAAATGTCGGTTAGCTTGCATTAATGTGCAAATAATATGCCCGTCACAAATTTTTTGAAGCAGGAAAGTAAATTCAACATATAATTTTCGTGAGATATTCGTGTGCATTTATACCATTTTATATTATTTTTACGAACTAGAAGCGAAATCAATAAACCATTATTCATCTTCAAAATGTAAGAGTGTACTGAAATTACTTTGAATTGTGAGATTTATAAAAGAAGAATCATATATGAGAATGAGCTACACTGTCAACTTGGATCTAATATACGAACCAACGTTCAAAAGAAGAAATATTTAGCATGATAAAAGAAATTTTCTTGACGCTCTGAATGTTAATTTTTCCTTTTTTTTCCATTAGCTTTTAATGCAAGGTTTATCCTGTATGGAGAATGATATGAATGGGAATTTGATGAATAAATGTAAGACATACGTATCTGTTTATTTTACTATTATGGAATGTACAATCCTCAAAAGAGAAAAAAGAATGAGAATGTTATTATAACATTCCAAAAAAAAAAGCGTGTACAATACTGTAGATATGTCCTAGCTTACTGCAATTTAAATTTCCCAAATGAAGTACATCACCCGCTTAATTACGACACAAAGCTTGTTACTTTTTTGCTGTTATGAATCGGGACTTGAAATATACACACACATATATATAAACGTTATCATAAATTCGTACAAGATAACGTTTGTTGTGTTCGAGCACAAACGTGCAATTATTCTTGTGAGAAAATAGCAGCACACATGCATGCTTTACTGGCTGTGACGAATATACAAATATTTCTTGCCATCATTGTTTGAAGTGTTTGCCTTTTGCACACCTGCAATTGCATGCAGTTTCTCAAGCTTTTTATACGGCAACTTAAAGTCAAAACAAACATTCACTCATTTTCTTAAAATAATTAATGTTTAATTCAAATCACTTTTGTAGATTGCATGTAAATAAATTAAAATTGCGGGGCACGGGATATAGGATAACGTTTCATTGCATGTTTGGTGACTTTCATGTGTAGTTCCATTTTAGAATCCCTAGCTTAAGTTTATAAACGTTCGCTTATTATTTTTTTCATTGTTATTGGGCTTGCGGTAGTTGTTGCTATTATAATTAAATTGGGATGTATCGTACTTATAACCTAGTAACGTTTACCATATTTTTAGTGGGCTTTTTATACTGTAACAACGAGGCTTAATTATGCATGAGAAGGAAGGAAAGATGCTTTATCATTGCTTTTGCATGTGGCTGTTGATCCTAAAAACATATGTTTGGGAGCGCTTTGAAACCCATAAAACATCCACATCAGAATTACATGGACTTTTTAGTAAAACATAGCGAGTCTTTTAAAACGAAAATGTAATTCCAATGTACATGTTTCAAACATGTTCTTATGTTATAGGTAGATGAATCCAGGCCCCTGCCATATTTTCTAATACCGAACGTGAAAGCTTATTTTAAACTTGTGTCCAGAATATAACACATGTTTAAATTATGTTTGGGATACAATGAATATGCCACTAACATGATTCTTACCAAATATTCGATGGACATCATTGTAAAATTTTGGTAAATTTTGGACATCATTGTAAGACCGGCTAATGTGGTATATGACTTTTTCAATATTTTTGACAGTATTTTTAAACCGGTTTTACCTTGGTATTAGACTTGGTAAATTCGGATTCTTTATTTTCTCACGACCGAGTAAGAAAAAATCGAGCGATTGAATCGGTAAGTTCGGATTTTTTCTATACAAACCAAGCAATTGATACAAAAAATATATAAGTTTTAAATCCAAGTTCTCTTCTTTTGCTTCCTAAAACACTTTCAGATCCGAATAATATTTTTTGGATGCTACTGACTCCGCAGTCTTTGTGCAAGAGGCTGTTGATATTGATACATATGACTATTTTATCCTGCAGTCAGCGTTGCACTACTGACAGTCTTCAACGATTTTGACACAGCGGCGAAACGTCTTAAAGAGAGCGATCTTGTCTGCGGCTCAGCCACGAAGACACTACAAATTCAGATCGAGATATAACAAATTTAAGACTTTATGGTTTCGATCACCGACGACTCTTCCGACTCCAACTCGAATAAACCATCCAAATTTGAGGAGCTTTATTTCAAAAGATGAAAACAAAAATATACAATTTTTCCTTAATCTTAAGAAGGTGGCGCTAGTACCGATGGTAAAAAAACCAACGTTGTTAGAAGAAGCAACAAACGATCAGAAAAATGTTTTACAGTACTTGATGGACCATGCTACATCTATAAAAAATTATATTCTTAATGGCTTGAGTGACTATCGATACAAATATTACAACTTCGATAAGTCAGTAAAGGAGATTTGGAATGCGCTGCAAAAAGAAATACGATATCGAGAAAGCTGGAGCAAAAAAGTTTGCCGTCGGCTGTTATTTAAAGTTTCAGATGAAAAACGACAAATCGGTGGACGTGCAATCATACAAGCTTCAGAAAAATGCGCATGGGATCATCTTCGAATATATGATTTCAGATGAACAATTTCAGATTGTTATGTTAATTGATAAATCACCCTTAGTTGGAAACTTTTTAAAAATGTTCTTAGACAGAAGACTAAGGAATTCCTTAGAAAGTTTAATTACTCGTTTTCGTATTAAGGAAGAGGCAAGAAAATAGGACCAAAAGAAAAAGGTGCTTATTGTTTCTTACAACATCGCTAAGAAATCCACAAACGTGTTTCTGAAACCAAATGCGAAATTTTTTAGAAATCAGAACTGCAAACCAAACCGGAACCATAACAATCAGCATAATCCCCTCCTAATGAATGGTACTGGACATATGTTCTTATGCTACAACTGTGGCAAACCAGACCATATGAAACGCAAGTGTCGAAACATGCCAAATCCTGCACCGCATGCTAAAATGACTGAAGAAGCTCTAATGGCTATGATTGGTGCAGGCTAACCTAACTGAAGAAGTCCTAGTGACTGTGATTACCGAGATAAACCTAATCGGTGGATCAGAAAGGTGGTGGGTAGACCTGATGCTTCTCCCCGTGTATGTTATGATCATAAAACATTTAGAACGTATAATGTTGTTAATGACATGAAAGTGATGCTGAGAGATTCTTACACCATTACTGTTGCTGGAATTGGGACCGTGAAGTTGAAGTTTACCTCTGCAAAGAACTTGTTGCTGAAAGACATGATGTATAAACCAGAGATGAGGAAAATTTAGTATTTGGTTTCTTGTTGAATAAAGCTGGTTTTACTCAAACTATAGGGTCTGATTTGTACACGATCACTAAGAATGGTGATTTTGTTGGTAAAGGTTATGTTGTAGATGGAATGTTTAGGTTAAATGTTGATTTGAAGTAAGTTAGCACTTCTGCTTATATGCTGTGTGATTTTAATATTTGACTTGGTAGACTTTGTCATATTAATAAGTGACTTATTCATAACATGAACAACTTAGGATTATTTCCTAAAGTATCTGTAAGTGATACAGGGAAATGTGAATATTGTAGCCAAGCTAAAATTACTACGACCCTACATAAATTTGTGTTTAGAGAGTCAGAACCTTTAAATTTAATACACTATAATATATGTGAACTTGATGGCACTCTAACTATGGATAACAAACTCTACTTTATTATTTATTGATGATTGCTCTAATTTCACTTATGTTTATCTCATGAAAAATAAAAATGATGTGCCGGATAAGTTTAATTTCTTTGTCACTGAAATCGAAAACCAATTTAATAAGAAAATCAAGAGATTTCGAAGTGATAGAGGAACATAATATGAATCCAGACTATTCATTGAATTTATTATCAACATGGCATAATTCGTGAGAGGTCTGCACCCTGTACGCCTCAAAATGAATGGTAAAGCCGAAAGAAAAAATAGTACCCTTACCGAGTTAGTGGTAGCTGTTTTAGTAAATTTGGGTGCAGCATCACACTGGTAGAGGGAAATTTTGTTAGCTGTTTATTATGTATTAAACAGAATTCCTAAATCTAAAAGCAGAATTTCACCTTTTGAGAATTTTAAAAATCACAAACCCAACTTGTCTTCTTTCAAAACTTGGGATTGGTTAGCATATGTTCGTATTCTAGACACTCAAAGAATTACATTAGCGAGTCGAGCATATGAATGTATTTTTATTGGTTATTCCATTAGCAGCAAAGCGTAAAGATTTTTTGATTTGAATGCTCAAGTTATTACTGAGTCAAATGATGCTAATTTTTTTGAAAATAAATTTCTGTTTAAACTAAGTAATAGTGGGGCACATCTACTACTAATTTTCCAATAATCTGAAATAATGAAGATATTGTGGAAATTGAATCTGAACCTGGAAGAAGTACAAGAGCTAGGATAGCTAAAGATTTTGGTCCAAAAATATTATGCTTGTACACTAGAAAAAGACCTTGCTAATCTTAAAGAAGCTCTGTCTTCTTTAGATTCAGACCTCTGGCTAGAAGCTATAAATGATGAAATAGAATATCTTGAATATAATAAAACATTGCATCTGGTTGACTTACCTTTAGATTATAAAACTATAGGTTATAAGTGAGTGCTTAAAAAGAAGTTGAAACTTGATGGTACAATTGATATATAAGAGGCTCGTCTTGTAGCTAAAGAATTTAGGCAAAGAGAAAATATTGACTTTTTTTGACACTTTTCAGCTGTTACATGAATAACATCAATTTGAGTATTAATCTCTCTTGCTTCAATTTTCGATTTACTAATTCACAAAATAAATGTAAAAACCGCTTTTTTGAATGGTGAATTAGAAGAAGAGATTAATATGGACCAACCTGAAAGATTCATTTTACTTGATCAAGAGCATAAAGTTTGTAAATTAGATAAATCTCTATATGGTCTTAAACATGCACCTAAACAATGACATAAAAAATTTGATAATCTAGTTATTTCACATGATTTTAAAGTAAATGAAAGTGACAAGTGCATTTATTATAAATCAAAAAAATAACATTTGCGCTATCATATGTTTATATATGGATGATTTACTTATATCTGGTTCAAATGTTCATGCTGTGAATTATGTTAAGTCCATGTTAAGTGCCAATTTTGATATGAACGACCTTAGTGTAGCGAGTGTCACCCTTGGTGTTAAAATTACTAAGTGTGAAAGGGAATTTCTTTAGATCAGTCTCATTATACCGAGAAGATGTTAAAGAAATATAATTATTCTGAATGTAAATCCATTCATCATCTTCTCTTACTGAGCCATCAATCTCTCTTGCACCCTTGCCATTATCCCTTTCATCTTCTCTCTGGTAACATAGATGGAGGATGGATTAGAGCTTGAATACACATCCTAGTTGACCCCATGGCCTAATTGGCTTCCATTAACAATAGCTCTTGTGGCAGGCCTCTTCATCTTCTCAAGTCTTTCTCAATGAAAGCACTAAAAATATTGTATTGAAAATTGTCACAACATCCCAAACAATTTCAATTGAATAAGAATTAAATAGGTAGAAACATGAAAAAAATCAAAAGAAAGAATGCAAAATATAATACTTTTATACTGGTTAGGCAAAATCTCTAGCCTTCGTCCACTAGATATTATTGTTAATTCTCTCCAGAATACTAACAAGTTATATCCAAATCCAAGTTACAATCGGATAGATCTTGGTTTTATCTAAGTTTTATGAGTTAGACGAAGAAGAACGATCTCAAGTCCCAAAAACCCAATTCCTTTTCTAGTTGAAGGTTCCTTGTTATTTATAGGTGATTTATCCTTATGATTCATCATTTTCGACTTGAAGAAGTCCCTGTATATATCAAAAAGTCCAGCACAACGAATAAGTCATCGCACATGTTTCCTAAAAATACAAATCAACTTGGTATCGACCATAATACGGTCGGTACCAACCTATTTTCTCTCTCGAATCTTTGAGTTTTGATCTATGGTAGGTCCCTCTCAATTTGCATGCATTCAAAGACCGCAAAATATTGTCCGCACTGACATATTTTCGTCGCCTAAATTTTCACGTTTTCTTCATGGATTAAAGTTCCAAACCTCCGAAGTAGCCATTTGAGGATCTGAAATCATGTTAGTATCAATCAAATCTTGTCGATATCAATCATGTCGGCACCAACCAACTCATGTTGGTACTAATCATTAAAATACCAACCAAATCATACCGGTGTTGATCATTTCAATACCAACCAAATTATGTCGGTACCAATTATGTTGATGCCAACCAAATTATGCCTATAACAACCAAATCATGCAGCTCTAAAACTTAGCCAAACCTTTGATTTCTTCAATCTTGTCATTTTCCAAACTTCCTGACTCATTTCTTCATCATTTTGTGATCCATTTCATTTGGTTGAGTTTATTATGAGTTTATGGAAAATATATCAAAAATAATTTATATTCATTGCAAAAGTCATGCATTAGTTATAAGACATACAAAAGTATCTAAAACTTCGTACAGTTATTTTAGAATTATAGCCTAAAATATATCTTTGAGAAATAATTCTTTGATTATATGATTATGAGTCAATACTGATGAACTATACCTTAACCGATTAAGGGCTAAACATCCATTCAGTGGGAGTGATAAAATGGTTGGTGAACTCTTCAAATTGATATGCATATGTATGAAGTCAACGGTCTAATAACACTGATACGAAACCACTTACTTCGTTAAGTTTCACTTATGAATTATCATAGAATTGTACATGAGTATTTGATACACAAGTGAGTGTAATGGAAAAGTATTATGAATTATTTATGATATGTTTATAAAATATAAAGCAAAAGTAGAAATTAATACCTGCAAAAGAAATACATGATTATATTTGATCAAATAAGTGAGTGTAATGGAAAGGAGTTCCTAATGTTCCTAACAATGAATAAGATTTAATCTAAAAAGTCATTCCTCCATAAGATACATAGTAATGTATCAGTAAGGAGCCATAGGGCTTTGCTGGGCAAAGTATTATTAATTATGGATGAAGTTGAGTTAACTTCTTTCTGTAAGGATAAATACTTAGTATTAAGTACATAAGATAAATTTAATTTCATCTAAAGCATAATTTACGAGATCATATTCATAAAATATATGAATTGATAAGAAACCCAGATCTTAAATAGTTTAAGATGTGTAGTTGCCTAACTTATGTTATGAATGTAAGTTTCGTAAACTTAAAATAAATCAGTTTTATGCACATATAAAAGGTTGTTTGTGAAATATTTCAGAATGCATATTCTATTATACCGAGAAACAATTATCGTTTCAAGAATTTCAAGAAACAATACACTCATGATCAAAGGAATTTCATTTAGAAATTAAAGGTAGTGCATCCGACTTGGATGTGATCCATAGACTCGAATATAGAAACCGATTACATAAGTTAAACAAAATTAAGTGACCAATGCATCAGAATGTCTAATAATAATTCTCTTACATTAATAGAAACTATGAGTTTCACTTCGCTGTCAAGACAAAGAGTTATTAGCAGCAAAAACTTCCTCCATTATCTGTAATACATAAAGAGTATTGACTCTTCTATATGGCATGATGCTTTGAATCTGAAGTGGATTCCATGTATATTATCAAAATATGATTTTGATAGTTGTACCCGAAGGGATATTATCTATGGGATGCAAGCGTATCTTCAAGAAGACTATTGCAGTCGCTTCATTGGTTTCATATATTGAAATTAGTGATGTAATTTTGCTAGTCAACATGCTTAAAACCATTCGAAATCTACACACAATTATCGCATAATTTGATTTAAGTTTGGAATTTTCATGTTGGAACATAACTTTCTAAATAATGATTTAGAAGAGACGGTTTGAACATAACAACTAAAATATCACAAAGTCAGTAAGAGTAATAACATGATTTGTATGTTTTGGATATGATTCTAAAGAGGATACAACGATGGCATGCGATATGCATCAGAGTTGAACAAATATGTTGATAGAGAAATTAAATAATTTGGTATTTGATCAAAATATAGAGGAAGTGTGTGACTATAAGAAAGAAAATTAAAGGTACTAAAATATTTCTTAAACAATAAGCAAATAATAAACTTATGGCGTTTACTGATGTACCCATATTAAAACCATTTAAGCTTGGTTGTTTAATCCTTGAAGTTGGATTTGAAAATGACATATCTTATCGTTGGTATAAAAGGATGTTGGAACGGCCTAATTTAATATACATATGCAACACATTAAGAAATTCTATGTGGAGCATATGAGAAGGATTCCTTAAGAAATTGGCAATATGGATTATAACATATGTTATGTAGTCTATTGTATCATATTTCGCTTATTTGACTGGTACACTGAGAGAATATTAAACCTAAATTAAAATCACTAAACGGTATTAAAGAGTATTCTCGATCTTTTATGAAATATTAGAGAAATTTTTATAGAAATAATGAACTCCTTATGAAAGGGTATTCAAATCGAACTCCGTACATGATACTGAATATAATATATCTATCCTAAATTGATGTTTAATTAAAATTAAGGAGCTTTAAGTTGGAATTTTTTTATGTTGGTTCAAACAAAAAAATAAGTACATCGTCTTTAATAACACCATAGTAAAAAACTATATATGTATTTAATGCACAAATTTATAACTGAATTAGGGGTGATTTCAGATGTTGAAAACCCCACGACTTTGTTTTTGGAAACATTATTGCATTAAGAACCATGAAAGAACCTAGGGCTTACTTACTATATGTTTAGAAACATAATCCTAAAAGTTTCATATGATAGAGATAGTTTAGCAACTTCAAAGAGAGTTGATTGACAAAGTAGATAATAAAGAAAATATAGCTTATCCAACCATGAAGGAACCGACATGATCAGTTTTGAGCAAACTGGTTTAAATGATGAGATTGAGAATTCATAATTAGCCACAAGTGCAAGTGTGAGATTGAAAAAATTAAAAGTTTTCCAAGGAGAAATTCCATAGTTATAATAAATTATTAACTTTGTAATAAAATCTCGTATGAAATAAAAGACATTTTTTTTCTATTTTATACTTATTGTATTAAGATACATTAATTTAGTGATTAATTTAAGCATGTAAAATAGAAAATCCTTAAATCATATGTTATGTGATAATAATTATAAGAATTATAATCATGAGAAATTATTACAATATAAAATAACAAATTATTTTAAATATTTCTAGTCAAGATATTTCGAGAAAGGATATTGATACGTCAGTTGAGACTATAATGCGTAACGCTCGTCAAATATTGGGTAGTGTATTACTCATCGTTGCTGGGGACACAAAGTGGTTACATATTGATAATTATTGGATAACCGTGGAATGACTCACTTGATAGTTTTCTATTGGTTAATATAACAAAGGTCAAACAGAGTATATCAATGTGATAATTTTGCATAATTCCCTTAATTTGAGAGTTCTGTTAAGCTTCAATGTGAAAAATCGGCTTTGATTATAGTTAAATCGTGATAGACATCCACTGAATGACTATACTGGGTCGAGTGGAAGCATTGGACGTGAAATGCAATTTAAGAGAGAATTCGTCTTCTCGGTTATATGAGGTTAGTACCATAATGTCAACTTAAGTTAACTCAAAGTCAAATCCTCTGGCCAGATCGGTACAATTGATAATAATAATTATTATTGAACCAAGGATTTCGTGTTTGCATTTGTATGGACAATGTTGGAATTTTAACAAAAATCAAATTCCATAAGTCCTAATGTGATATGGTTTTGCCGAAAAGAATTGGTGTAAACAATTGCTACTACCGGGTAACGCTTAAATAAATAAAATTAAATTTTACTAAAAGGATGTGTAAGCGATAAATTCGTTCAAAATATCACTCGACTAGCTGAGCTGACGAGTGAATGTTAACATTCAAATAGTTCGATATGAATCACTGACTGAATTTGCACATGCGAGTCGCATAACCGCATTGGTAGATTCTTTAAAATATCACATGATTTAATAAGTCCATGTTATTTTTCTCACAATATATTTTTAGTTTTTAGTTTTGATATTATAACTTGAGAGTTTGAAATACCGCACTTGTGGATTCTAGTATTACAAATTTTTACTTTTTTGACATAATAAACTTTATTTTTTTGAAAAGTGCAGATTGCATTCTTTTTAAAATATTTACAAAATTTTATGATGTTGAATTTTAAATTTGGAGTTTTCCCTTTTTATAAGATTTCAGTAGTTCAAATTTTATCATTTTGAATATTTGGTTGAACTTCAAATTTTGAATTCATATAATAAGGTATACGAAATCTGTAAATTTTAACATTAGAAAACTTGACAAATATAATATATCAGGTTTATTTCAAATTTATACAAAATTTGATGATTAATTTTTCAAATTAAAGCAGGATAAATTAGAAGCATAGGTAGAGTATAGACCAAGGTTCAAAATTTTATTTTTCATTTCTATTTGTGTTATTATTAATTTTAAAACTTCCATTTTGTCTCGGGTAATTCGACAGTTCTGCTATAATTCCGGTTTTCTAATTCTCGTACACTTTTCTGTTTAAATTGTAAAATACACCCGTAAATATTTGATATCATCACAAAATTTTTAACACATTTTTTATATTACACACGAAATACACGTTTTAAAAAAACACGGTCTAAGGTTACATTTTATCCATTTGAGATTTTAAATTTTCAATCAACATCCAATTTTTTAAACTTTTTTTTTCGATTTGGTGTAAATTAGAAAAAGTATAACAACCTTTTTTGTCTAACTATTTGTCATCTTGTTGAAATTCGTTTTTGTTTAATTAAGGTTTTATATGTTTATTATATTTTTTCTGCAATGTTTTATTGTTTTTTTCAATAAGAAAATCCAGAATTTTGACCAAAACCGGAATTTTGATCAAATTTCATTTTGGTTATGATCGAAACACGAATAAAATTATTGGAAGAACTTAAATTTTGTTAGAATTTTGAACTGTGGTATAGTCCTCTCGGTCCCTTTGATCTCATTTTAACGTGAGAGATGATTGACGTACCCAATTTTTTTGCTAATTTGCTTATATACCAATTATACTCCTACACCCAATTCCGAGGTTTGTTGACATTTCTTCTTCTTAGGGTTGATCCTTAAGAGTTTTATTGGATTTGATTTTTGCTACTCCACATCTGCGTTTCATCGTTGTTTACTTTGTTTTTAGCGTTTTATTTCATTTGTATTGCAATTAGTTCAACACTTCATTTTAGTTTTGAATACTGTTATTTCTCTTAGACACTGTTGACCGCCTATATGAATATTTATCTTTTCTTTTTAAAAAAAGTACCCATCCTTCTGTGTTTCTATAAAACATGTCAAAGCACTCGTATATAGGCATGTCAGCGGACCGGGTTTGGCTTGGGTATTTTAAAACCTAGACCCAAGTCTATCTACAATAGTCGAAATTCAAACCTAACTCGAACCTGCAAAGTTTTCGAAACCAATATCAAATCTTGTCCGTTGGGCTTTTCAAATCTATGGGTTAATAGTCGTATGCCGAACTCATAATATTTACATTAAACTTATACTTTAAAATTCATTTTTTGTAAAATTTATACACAAACAACGTTAACATACAAATTTGATGATATTATCGCCAAATTCACTATAAAAGTAAGCAACAACATCTACATGCAAACGAATAAGATATTAAACAAATAACATAAAGACTCATATTTTAATATTAAGGAAAACTAATAATCGGACTGGATTGAAAAAGGATCGGATTTTGATAAAACCATACCTGAATCGGATTTGGATACTTTTGATAAAACTAGTACCCATATTAACAGGGTGGGTTTGGATCGGACTTGGACCGAAGTCCGTATCAATAACAGTCCCATCCATACATGCTTACTAAATTTTGTCTGAATTCCATCTCCCATCTCCCATCCCCCATCTTCTATGCACCTCTAGCGTTTTGTTACATATAACCTTTCTCATATGGCAAGTTGGTTGTCTATCTAGCAACCATGATTGGTTATTTTACTCCGCTTTAAAGAAATCAAACCTCCATGAAAGATTAATGTGCGTTTTTATAATGTGATCGTGTGTCATTTTCTTTTCTTTGAACATCACAGTGACTGCCGACTGTTGTTATCCAATTTAGTTATTAATTAACTAGCAGAAGTTGATTTACGATAGGATTTGTATCCCAATTTGTATTCTTTGTACGTTTGTTAGAAAAGAATTGTTAGCATTGTCTAATTTCATACACGGTATTTTTGCTCCATTAACATTTAAAAGAGTTTTGGACTTTTCTTTTGTTTAAATGACAGGCAACCAAAGATTGTCAATGTACGCATACATCTCGAAGTTCGAATCATGACAGGTCTAGTCTTCTGATGTGAATGGTAGTTGTTAACTGAAATTAATGAAAGTTCTACTTTTAGAAGACAGTTTTTATGTACTTACTCCTGTAGTATTAACCTGAACTATTAAAAATACCCTCTGTAGTATTAACAAATCTTAATAGTCCTTAAAAATATGATCTAACAGTTAAATTTGTCCGACATTAACAAATATTAATATCCCCTAAAAATAGGATCTAACAATTAAACTTCTTTACAAATTCATAATGTCTATATCAAATAAATATTTTTTCTTTAATTACCTACAAATTCGTTTTTTTATTAATTAATAATACAAATAAAATTCAAATAAAAAATAAAAATTAGATGTTGCAATTTAGAAATAAAATTTTAAATTAACTACACATTATTTCAACGTAAAAACATGACTATATATTTGTGCAAACCATTTTTTCTTTAACGCGTTAATCATATATAATATATAGAAAAATAATTTATGCACGAGACACATGCCAAACGCGTGTCCTATGTTCGTATTCTATAATGTAAATATTCAGCATGCAATTCCAAGAAATGCCATTCCAAAAAAGACAGTTTAGTTAATGCTAATTTAATTTTAAATTTAGTTAATTTGATTTCAAAGGTTAGTCAATCGTTATTTTAATTTAAAGTTTCATTAATTTTTGTTTGACTTTAGTTTAAGTTAGTATTTTAAAGGTAAGTAGTGTTTTAAAAGTTAAGTTAGATTTAAACTTTTAATCAAAGTTAAATTTAAGTAGGCGGATTAGACTATGGACGTCGTTGCTGCTCAAATAAAAACAATTGTCGGTGGTAATTGTTTCCTAGTTGTCTTGTTTTATTCTTACATGTTCTCTCTGGAACTTTTTATGGTTGAAAGTGATCGGATCCCTTACCTTTTTGTTAGGGTTATGGCTTAGAAAATTGCATTTAGGATTGGGTTTGGTATTTCTATGGTTTTCTTTAGCATTACTACTACACTATTGTCACTTAGTCGACCTATAATTGATCTTTTACAGTTGCATACCAAGTTTTTCTTAGCCCTACTTTTTTTTGATACCAGAGTGATCCGGGGAACACTTAATATTATTTACTAAATACTACTAAAACCACACAAAAAACCAACCGGTTAAAAAATAAATATTTATTGTATTTTCTCAATGATTTCAGTTGAATGCATAATGATAATACTTTGGACAAAAATATTTGCAATATTACAAAAGTAAAATTGAAAAATAAATAATAAAATAAATAAATGATTGAGTGCTATAAATTATATATATATATATATATATATATATATATATTTTTAACCTTTATCATACAAATAGAACATATCTTCTACCATATTTATAAACAATCCTAGAACATACCCTGCTAGATTAAAAATTACCATTCTTAAAATAGAAATTAGAAAAAAGACTAAATCGAAAATATTCATACCAGAGGTATTTGGGAAACAGATTCGACAGTACTGCGGAGCGTAGAACAAAGTGGACAATATACTATCTCTCAAAATAATAGTGTAATCTGAAGAAGAGGACGTACTACTGACAAATGATGAGAAAATTTAGGCAGCCATTAGAGCACAATATAAACTCCCTTTTTTTATATATATAAGTTTTTTCATATATCTTACAGACTAGCAGATGACTCTTATATAGCTGAGTCTAGGATACAAAACCTCGCAACACAACATAACTTATCATACATCAACACACTTAAAATAGTATACAGCTCACTGATGCAAAACAAAGATAATAATAATTAGATTCCCACTTATCTTCTGATGTGACTAAAGTACTAATAATTAGAGTCTCACTTTTCTTCTGATGTGACTAAAGTACTAATAATTAGAGTCTCATTTTTCTTCTGATGTGACTAAAGTAGATGCCTTTGCCCTAATAATCGATGAGTTGGAAAGTGGACTGTTCTTTAATAAAGTTGAGAAGATTCTGACTTTATTTCTAGATAATCGTGCCAAAGTAAAAATCTGTGTTTAATTTGCTCTTCTACTATATTCATTAGTTGTCAATCGGACTGGTTCATATCATCTGGTTCATAAGCTTCTAATTCTCTCCTGGTGGATTCAAGACTACTTTCACCTTCATCTTCTGAACTGATTCTATCATATATAAGTACATCTTGATTAGGATTAAACATATCAATTGCTGCTGGAAGAGGTAACAGAACTTTTAGTTCCATTTCACCCCAAATCTGATAACGTGAAGTTTCTGCCTGTAGAACTAATTTTTCTTTCCAACTTGGGGGAGGACTTAGCGTTGTTGGGTGTTGATGATATTGCCATGGCATATGAGCTTCGAACCAAATTGGAGTTCCATGATCAAACATATCTACCAGCTCATCGACATCCTTTGGAAGCAGGTTAATGTCGGTTTGAAGTCTTAACATGTTTGACCTTCTGTCTTGTACAACTTTAAATTGAATACCCTGTACTTTGTCTCTATAATAACCTTTAAGAATTTCTTGAAGGTTCTTCTGATGAGCATTCCAGCTTTCATGAACTAACTTCTCAATCTTTAGTTTGATGTCTATGCCCGACTTCTTGTAAAACTCTTCTAAGATCGGCATTGGTTTTAGCTTTAAGTGGTTTGAAAGTTGTTGAAAGCTTAGAGTTTTTGGATATTTTGGCAGATTTCGTTTAAGCTGATCTCTTTCTTCTACTAGATGCATTATTCTTTGTTCTAAAAGCCTTGCTGTTTGTTGATCATAATGAATCTGGCTAATTTGTTGTTTTAACTGCTGATTTTCATTAAGAAGGATTCCTAATTGAGACTGAGACTTCTGATAAAGATTTTGTAGATCATTAATTTGTACTGTCTGGTCATTTATGATTCTGTCAGGAGTTTGAGGAGTGGAAGAGGCCATTTGTGAATAGGTTTTATAGCAATCTTCCTCCACAAAATAGTTGGGTCCAAATGCTCTTCTTGCTTCTTCTAAGGCTTCACTAAGCTGATAGTATCCTCTAAACACTGGATTATAAAAATTTTGGGTTGCAAGCTGAACTTGAGAATAATGTTTGAAGACCCCTGTAAAATTTCCTTTAAAAACCACGTAACAAGAAAAATTCTTTGAAAGCGGTTTTTGCTGTATTTTTGAAAAATAATGGGCAAAACAATTACTTAATTTCTGTTTGTTTCGCTTTTCTTGTTCTATGGTTTTCAAGTTCCATAGATGATCTAGCAAGCATTGTTGTGAAGCATCAAGACGAACTAGGGGTTTAAACCTCCTTGGGTCATCTGATCTATAAATCACCAATTCTTGTTGCCCAAAAGACATACAAGGAATATTGGTCTGTTTACTATTTTCTTTTCTAACTGGAGTAATAGCCTTTGAGCTACTTGGGGAATTACCACCCATACTGTTTTTACTTGCTGTCTTTTCTTGGGATGGTGTTTCTTTTTTGATAACATCCACCCTTTGTAAAGAAATTTCTGGAGATTCTACTTCTTCTTTTACAGGCTCTATTCTTTCTGTCATTTCCTGATTCATAAAACAAATATTAGTAGAATCAAAAACTGATAGTAATTTTCTACTTAAAATATCTGCTAAATGATTATTTTTTCCTTTGATGTGTTCGAAACATATATAATAACCATTTCCTTGAATTAGATTCTTCAAATTTAACCATCTAGTTTTATTTATCTTCTTACTGTTTTCATTGGAAATGAATTTAACAATTGCTTCGCAATCTGTTCTGACAGTAAAGTCTTTATTAAGGAAGATTTTAAATTTATCTAGACTGTTATTTAATGCTTGAATATCATAGTCAATAGATGTCCATGAGTTGACTGAGTTAAAGTTACCACTAGCTTAGGCAGCAATTTTTTCTGTATTTTTATCTGCATATTTGGATGGTTTACATTTTAGGACGGCTCCCCATCCATTCTTGCATCCATCACATTCTATAATGATGTAGTCTGTCGTTAGAGGCAATTCAAGTGGTTTAATTCGCTTAACTTCTTCTTTTATTTTTTGTACTAACTTGATATCTTCGGAATTAAATCTAGCTTCGCCGTTTTTTGATAGTTTTCCATATAATGGACCAACTAATTTGGCCAGGTTTGGAATAAATTTTCTGGCATAGTTTACTAATCCTAAAAAGGCTTGAATTTTCTTTTTATTATCAAGCTTGTCTGGAAAATCACTAATCTTTTGCGAAATGTGGGGTTGGAGTTCTATTTTTCCATTCCCAATTTCAAGTCCTAAAAATGAAATTTTTAACTTAAAAAGTTCCATTTTTCTTTTACTAACTACTAAACCATTCTTTTCGATTTCTGAAAAGACTATTTTTAAATGCTGTTCATGTTGTTTTAAATTATCTGATGCTACAAGAATATCGTCTATGTATACTAAACAAAATTCGTATTTTTTGAATATGTTATCCATAAACCTCTGAAATATTGAAGGGGCTGTTTTGAGTCCAAAACTAAGAACATTCCATTCGAAATGTCCTTCTGAACACATAAAAGCTGTCCAAGGCTTAAAATCTTCTTCTAGTTTTAACTGGTTATATCCACTTTTTAAATCAAATTTACTAAAGAATTTTTTATCTTGGATTAGGTTAATCAATGTATCCTTATTAGGAATGTTATAACCATCATCCTCTGTATTGTCATTTAACCTTTTATAGTTATAGACAATTCTGGGTTTTCCTCTTTTTTGTTCAGAATGATTTTGTACAAGGAAAGCAGCTGATCTGTGTTTTGAGTCTGATCTTCTAATAAGGTTTTGTTTTAGCATTTCTGATATTTGAATCTTAAATTCTTTAATATCAGCTGGAGAGTAATCAATATTAGCTGTTTTAATTGTAAGATCAGTATTTATTATTTTGATCTTACATGTATAATTAACTTTATTTTTGGTTACATCGTCTCCAATGAAACCAAGTTTTTCTAGTTTAGAAATTATTTGATAAGGTATAAATTTAGTTTCCTTTCCTTTCTCTAAGTCTCTGCTATTTTCAAATGCTAAAATGCTTAAAGCATTCTTATATTCTGAAGTAATCGAAACGTTTTCTGGTTTTAAAAAATCTAATTCACCTCGCCCACCACGCTTTCGAGCAAGCTCTGAGGAATAATTATTATAATTAGTAGGTAATGTATAATTATGTTTACTAAAGGTAATGCTATTTTTACTAATGGTGATCGCACCTCTGTAATTTAATATGAAGTTTAGACCTAATAAAAATTCTGTTGATTTAATATCTTTTGGAGCAATAGTACAGTGGCCAAGTTCATATTTATTGCTGTAATTATTGCTGAAATCCTTAAATTGTATTGTAGCATTATCAGGTATTTTATGTGTCATTTTCATAAAACTTTGATTAGTTGTTTTACTTGTAATAATATAACTTAATGGTACATGATGTTGTAAAGGAACTAAAGAGTGTCCAATGAGACTCTTTGTACTTCCTGTATCAATAATTGCTATAGTTTCTATAAAACTTTTTTCATCAAACCAGATTTTACAAGTTAAAGTAAGTAGATTTGTGTTATACTTATTTATATTGGCTGTGAACAAATCTGTTTGTATTTCATTATTCATGGTTTGAATAACTTCTGTGTTTAATTCTGTATTACTTTGTTCAGCTATATCTGGTGGTTTATTTAACGAATAATTCTTTATCTGTTGTAATTCTTGTTTTATATGCGTTAATTCTAGTTGTAATAACTGGATCTGTGCATCATGTTTATCTAGTGTTTCTTGAAAAACACTTTTTTCAATAACATTTTGTTTTCTAGTTGTTAGTTCTAATTTAAAATTCTCTTTGGCGCATAGAAAACATATTTCGATAAAACATAAGTCACATTGAAAACGTTTTGAGATTTCTGGATATCTATTACAGAAATCACATGGAACATGATCGTTTCCACGACCTTGAATCCAACTATGAGTACATTCTACGAATTTTCCTGTGTTCATTAAGGTATATGTAATTGGGGTTGAAGAACCAGCTTCTTCATGATCTGAAATTATACTATAAATTGAGTCTGTGTCATTAAAATCATTTTCATGAACTGATTTTAAGTCATATTCGCCAATTTCATCTACTAAATTAGAGCGCTGTTTATTATTATGTCTATTGGGACATTTATCTACAAAGTGATTAGGATCACCACAGATAAAACAATGACATTTCTTATTAGGACGTCTTCGTCTAACGTATCTGTCTTTTTTATATTCATTATATTTTCTCGATTTCCGTAAGTATTTTTTAGGTTTATGATATCCATATGCCTGAGGAGTATAAATGGCTGTTCGGCAAAATGCCCAAGCTTGACGCTTAATCTGTTCTTGTAAGGTAGCCTCCCTACAGCGTTTTTCTAATTCGTCAAAAACAAACATGATTCTTGGTCCAATACCGAGTTTTGGTATATCTCCATACCTTTCATTCCAAGTTTCATGCAACTGTCTACCTAAGTCTCCTGGTAGTTTAGTAAAATATCTATTACAAAGTTCTTCATCTCGAGCTTTGCCTGTTTGTGCAATCATTGTTGCAAAATCTTGTGAAAATTCTTTTATATATTTAAAGTCTTTTATTGTTAATTGTTCTAGATTTCTAAATGCAATTTCTTGTAAAATAGTTCCTTTTTTAGCTGGATCTGTTCCTAAAATTAGCTGTCTTACAAAACTGGTAAAATTATAGGCATTGCTTCCTAACGTTTTTTGTTCTGTAATTAGTTCTGGAACTTCTTTTTTAGTAGACATATAAATTCCTAAGGCTAATGGTCCTAGGGTTGTTTCTAAAACTCCCCACATATCCATATCTGCTTTTTTATTTATTTCCCAAAATCTTACTACATTCTGTTCCCAAACCAAGATTTCTTCTGGCCATAGTTGGGGGGACTGGTTTTCTAATAATAACATATCTCGACTATAGAGTTTTCCTACTGGTTTTCTATTTCCTTTTCCTATAAAAGGACTTTCTTGGTATTGCCACTCTATTGGTTCCCAAGTTTCTCTTTCTAATGGACCTGTTCTATACTCTGATCCACTAGGTTCAGCATCTCATTTACCTCTTTTTTTACTAGGCATCATGGCTTGATCCATAAAACTGGTGTCTAAGAAAAAATCGCTTAAAGGAATTTTTTGACTTGCTATATCATTTATAAGAGGCATATTGTAATACTTATTAAGGGTATTAAATGATTCTTCATAAGTCATATTTAAATCTGACATGCATGATATAATCATATCATCAGATTCTTGTGTAATGTTTTCTACAGTTATCTTTCTATTTATTATATCCTGTAAACTTTTTTTAGTTTCTGTTTCAAAATTATTCTGTTCGTCTGACTGTTCAATGTCTTCATATTCTTCGTTATCTATCAAATAACCAAGAATGTCTTCTTCTTCAATATTTAATTTTACTAATTGTTCTTCTAATTCTGACTCACTATCATATATAGGACCATTATCCCAATTCATGTGGTTGGATTGTTCTAATGGTTCCTCTAAAATTATTTCATTCAGGCTATTTCTAATTGATCCATCTATTTCGGATTCTGTATCTGTTTCTTCTTCATTTTGCTTAGATCTATAATTGCCAAAACGAAGACTAGGTTCTCCAAATTGATTATTGTATATTACATGACTTTCTGGTATTAAAATACTTTTTTCATTTTTTACAAAATTTTTAAGATCCCATTCAAGTCCAGCTAAATCGTTTGGATCAAATCTTCTGGGTTCTATCATCTTAATTCCCTTAGATGATATGTTTTGTACGATTCCTGCTAAATTAATTTTAAATTTCATTCCCGAACGATTAGAAGCTTTTCCTAGGATCCCAATACTAATAATTAAATTGTTTCCAATATAGTCATCAAATCCAGCTGTTGAGAATCCCAGTTTTAAATTTTTTAAATCTTTGATGGATTTAAGAATGTCTGGAACACAATATACTAACGCAGCTTTATCATTAAGATCAATCTCCATTCCGGATAATAAGGCTTTTTCTATATTGGCTGTCCAACTTTGGTCTAATACTAAGGTTAAAAGTTTGGTTCCGGTTCCTTTCCTGGTAAGTACTTTTATTCCTATTATTATTAATCCTAAATGAAAAAATCTTTTCCCTGTGCTTTTTAGTTTTAAAATAGTCTCTGGTGATAAAATATCTACAGTAATGCTATTGTTTATAACTCTAATTTCTTCTTCTCTAATACTTCTGATTAGAGTAGTGTTGATGTTTGTTATACCAGTTTGGTATAGCATTCTAGGATTTAAAACATCTAACTGGTTTGTATTATACAATTCTAGATTTCGATCGAGATCAATCTCCTCATCTAACTGTATAATCTGTTTATCTTTTCTGGATTTAAATTTTGATAATATACTAGATATCTCATCTTTTGGTTTTCCTTTAGAGGAACTGGATTCAGCTATGGTCCTACTCGGACCAGAAAATGAACTTCTAGGTTGTAGGAACATGATTAACCTATTTTCTTGGTATCCAGAATTTATATAATTCTGGCGTTTTATTAACAGCTTCTACTGGTTTTCCTAATGACGGTTTATTAACTGTTCAGAAAGTTTATCAAGTTCTTTTTCAAACTTCTGTTTTGTTTCTAATTCTTCAAGTTTTTCTAGTATCTGTAAATTAAGATGTATCAACGTGTTTAATAAAAAAGGATAAACTTTATCTGATCTACCTGTTCCTATGTAATCTGTAAAGCCTGTTGGTTCAATATTTTGCTTTCCAACCTCTGTGGCTTTATCAACTGCTTTCTTTAAATAAGGGTTCATAAAAAGTTAATTTAACACTATGTGCCTAACTTCTTCGACTAATTGCTCTATTTGTTTGATTTTATTATCAAAATCAATAGCTCTGTGATTTAAAGCTTCAATTAACCTTTTCGTTTCTAATTCAATAGCTTTTGGCTTGTTTGTTTCAAGCAAAAACTTTAGTTCTGTAATTAAAGATTTACTTGGAATAACTGTTTTTAATTGTGAAATAGACTGTAGTAAATTTTCGTTTTGATTTTTTAGAAAATCAAAATTATCTGTTAACTGTTTTAGCAGTCTGTTCTTTTCTCCTATAGATCTAGCGATTACTTCTGTGGATTTTTTGATGGAATTATCACACTGTTCTAGATTGAAGGCAAGATTTATAAGTAAGTCTGTTAAACTATTTAACTGTTGGTCTTCTCCGTGTAAAATATGTTTAAACTGTTTATCAAATCTACAAATAAATTTGTAGTTATCTAAGGAAATTATGCTTCTCGATTTAAAATTATAATCTAAATTTAAGAAGTCTAGCCTTTTGAGATCTGAATTCGCAATTGTTGAAAGCTTTTTCTTTCTGATTTTGAGAATATCATTTGTCAAATAGTATTCCTTCTTCTATTAAAATATTTTATTTTGAGAGATAAGTTAATTAACATAAATTTTCATAGAAAAACAACTCATTTATCAATATCGTATTGGTATAGTTACTTGATTAATTCCCTGGTTATCGCTACAAATGGATTGAACATGTTTAGCTACAAACAGGATTTACGCACACCTAGGCAACCTAAAGCTAACTCAGCGGTCTCCTACCGCGAATACCGATAACTTACTAGAATCAACCATGCTCTGATACCATTTTTTTTTTAACCTTTATCATACAAACAGAACATATCTTCTACCATATTTATAAACAATCCTAGAACATACCCTGCTAGATTATTTTTTTTTTTTTTTAACCTTTATCATACAAACAGAACATATCTTCTACCATATTTATAAACAATCCTAGAACATACCCTGCTAGATTAAAAATTACCATTCTTAAAATAGAAATTAGAAAAAAGACTAAATCGAAAATATTCATACCAGAGGTATTTGGGAAACAGATTCGACAGTACTGCGGAGCGTAGAACAAAGTGGACAATATACTATCTCTCAAAATAATAGTGTAATCTGAAGAAGAGGACGTACTACTGACAAATGATGAGAAAATTTAGGCAGCCATTAGAGCACAATATAAACTCCCTTTTTTTTTATATAAGTTTTTTCATATATCTTACAGACTAGCAGATGACTCTTATATAGCTGAGTCTAGGATACAAAACCTCGCAACACAACATAACTTATCATACATCAACACACTTAAAATAGTATACAGCTCACTGATGCAAAACAAAGATAATAATAATTAGATTCCCACTTATCTTCTGATGTGTCTAAAGTACTAATAATTAGAGTCTCACTTTTCTTCTGATGTGACTAAAGTACTAATAATTAGAGTCTCATTTTTCTTCTGATGTGACTAAAGTAGATGCCTTTGCCCTAATAATCGATGAGTTGGAAAGTGGACTGTTCTTTAATAATGTTGAGAAGATTCTGACTTTATTTCTAGATAATCGTGCCAAAGTAAAAATCTGTGTTTAATTTGCTCTTCTACTATATTCATTAGTTGTCAATCGGACTGGTTCATATCATCTGGTTCATAAGCTTCTAATTCTCTCCTGGTGGATTCAAGACTACTTTCACCTTCATCTTCTGAACTGATTCTATCATATATAAGTACATCTTGATTAGGATTAAACATATCAATTGCTGCTGGAAGAGGTAACAGAACTTTTAGTTCCATTTCACCCCAAATCTGATAACGTGAAGTTTCTGCCTGTAGAACTAATTTTTCTTTCCAACTTGGGGGAGGACTTAGCGTTGTTGGGTGTTGATGATATTGCCATGGCATATGAGCTTCGAACCAAATTGGAGTTCCTTCATATAATTGATAATAACTGTGAAGACTACGGCTAGCATGTAATCTCGTATAGCCTTTATGCCAAAATATTGCCATACGATGAGTAGCTGGTTTGTAGTAATAATTTGGTCCTGGAAGTATTAGTGGGGTAGTGGAACAAATACATACTATAATACTTGAAAACTGTCTTAAATATTGAGATGCTATAAAATAAAACCTTTCACCAAAACGCTTAAGGACTGAAGTTGGAGTAGTATTGTAAAATGTAATTCTAGAGACCATACCATGATCAAACATATCTACCAGCTCATCGACATCCTTTGGAAGCAGGTTAATGTCGGTTTGAAGTCTTAACATGTTTGACCTTCTGTCTTGTACAACTTTAAATTGAATACCCTGTACTTTGTCTCTATAATAACCTTTAAGAATTTCTTGAAGGTTCTTCTGATGAGCATTCCAACTTTCATGAACTAACTTCTCAATCTTTAGTTTGATGTCTATGCCCGACTTCTTGTAAAACTCTTCTAAGATCGGCATTGGTTTTAGCTTTAAGTGGTTTAAAAGTTGTTGAAAGCTTAGAGTTTTTGGATATTTTGGCAGATTTCGTTTAAGCTGATCTCTTTCTTCTACTAGATGCATTATTCTTTGTTCTAAAAGCCTTGCTGTTTGTTGATCATAATGAATCTGGCTAATTTGTTGTTTTAACTGCTGATTTTCATTAAGAAGGATTCCTAATTGAGACTGAGACTTCTGATAAAGATTTTGTAGATCATTAATTTGTACTGTCTGGTCATTTATGATTCTGTCAGGAGTTTGAGGAGTGGAAGAGGCCATTTGTGAATAGGTTTTATAGCAATCTTCCTCCACAAAATAGTTGGGTCCAAATGCTCTTCTTGCTTCTTCTAAGGCTTCACTAAGCTGATAGTATCCTCTAAACACTGGATTATAAAAATTTTGGGTTGCAAGCTGAACTTGAGAATAATGTTTGAAGACCCCTGTAAAATTTCCTTTAAAAACCACGTAACAAGAAAAATTCTTTGAAAGCGGTTTTTGCTGTATTTTTGAAAAATAATGGGCAAAACAATTACTTAATTTCTGTTTGTTTCGCTTTTCTTGTTCTATGGTTTTCAAGTTCCATAGATGATCTAGCAAGCATTGTTGTGAAGCATCAAGACGAACTAGGGGTTTAAACCTCCTTGGGTCATCTGATCTATAAATCACCAATTCTTGTTGTCCAAAAGACATACAAGGAATATTGGTCTGTTTACTATTTTCTTTTCTAACTGGAGTAATAGCCTTTGAGCTACTTGGGGAATTACCACCCATACTGTTTTTACTTGCTGTCTTTTCTTGGGATGGTGTTTCTTTTTTGATAACATCCACCCTTTGTAAAGAAATTTCTGGAGATTCTACTTCTGCTTTTACAGGCTCTATTCTTTCTGTCATTTCCTGATTCATAAAACAAATATTAGTAGAATCAAAAACTGATAGTAATTTTCTACTTAAAATATCTGCTAAATGATTATTTTTTCCTTTGATGTGTTCGAAACATATATAATAACCATTTCCTTGAATTAGATTCTGCAAATTTAACCATCTAGTTTTATTTATCTTCTTACTGTTTTCATTGGAAATGAATTTAACAATTGCTTCGCAATCTGTTCTGACAGTAAAGTCTTTATTAAGGAAGATTTTAAATTTATCTAGACTGTTAATTAATGCTTGAATCTCATAGTCAATAGATGTCCATGAGTTGACTGAGTTAAAGTTACCACTAGCATAGGCAGCAATTTTTTCTGTATTTTTATCTGCATATTTGGATGGTTTACATTTTAGGACGGCTCCCCATCCATTCTTGCATCCATCACATTCTATAATGATGTAGTCTGTCGTTAGAGGCAATTCAAGTGGTTTAATTCGCTTAACTTCTTCTTTTATTTTTTTGTACTAACTTGATATCTTCGGAATTAAATCTAGCTTCGCCGTTTTTTGATAGTTTTCCATATAATGGACCAACTAATTTGGCCAGGTTTGGAATAAATTTTCAGGCATAGTTTACTAATCCTAAAAAGGCTTGAATTTTCTTTTTATTATCAAGCTTGTCTGGAAAATCACTAATCTTTTGCGAAATGTGGGGTTGGGGTTCTATTTTTCCATTCCCAATTTCAAGTCTTAAAAATGAAATTTTTAACATAAAAAGTTCCATTTTTCTTTTACTAACTACTAAACCATTCTTTTCGATTTCTGAAAAGACTATTTTTAAATGCTATTCATGTTGTTTTAAATTATCTGATGCTACAAGAATATCGTCTATGTATACTAAACAAAATTCATATTTTTTGAATATGTTATCCATAAACCTCTGAAATATTGAAGGGGCTGTTTTGAGTCCAAAACTAAGAACATTCCATTCGAAATGTCCTTCTGAACACATAAAAGCTGTCCAAGGCTTAAAATCTTCTTCTAGTTTTAACTGGTTATATCCACTTTTTAAATCAAATTTACTAAAGAATTTTTTATCTTGGATTAGGTTAATCAATGTATCCTTATTAGGAATGTTATAACCATCATCCTCTGTATTGTCATTTAACCTTTTATAGTTATAGACAATTCTGGGTTTTCCTCTTTTTTGTTCAGAATGATTTTGTACAAGGAAAGCAGCTGATCTGTGTTTTGAGTCTGATCTTCTAATAAGGTTTTGTTTTAGCATTTCTGATATTTGAATCTTAAATTCTTTAATATCAGCTGGAGAGTAATCAATATTAGTTGTTTTAATTGTAAGATCGGTATTTATTATTTTGATCTTACATGTATAATTAACTTTATTTTTGGTTACATCGTCTCCAATGAAACCAAGTTTTTCTAGTTTAGAAATTATTTGATAAGGTATAAATTTTGTTTCCTTTCCTTTCTCTAAGTCTCTGCTATTTTCAAATGCTAAAATGCTTAAAGCATTCTTATATTCTGAAGTAATCGAAACGTTTTCTGGTTTTAAAATTTCTAATTCACCTCGCCCACCACGCTTTCGAGCAAGCTCTGAGGAATAATTATTACAATTAGTAGGTAATGTTAAAAAAAAATGGTATCAGAGCATGGTTGATTCTAGTAAGTTATCGGTATTCGCGGTAGGAGACCGCTGAGTTAGCTTTAGGTTGCCTAGGTGTGCGTAAATCCTGTTTGTAGCTAAACATGTTCAATCCATTTGTAGCGATAACCAGGGAATTAATCAAGTAACTATACCAATACGATATTGATAAATGAGTTGTTTTTCTATGAAAATTTATGTTAATTAACTTATCTCTCAAAATAAAATATTTTAATAGAAGAAGGAATACTATTTGACAAATGATATTCTCAAAATCAGAAAGAAAAGGCTTTCAACAATTGCGAATTCAGATCTCAAAAGGCTAGACTTCTTAAATTTAGATTATAATTTTAAATCGAGAAGCATAATTTCCTTAGATAACTACAAATTTATTTGTAGATTTGATAAACAGTTTAAACATATATTACACGGAGAAGACCAACAGTTAAATAGTTTAACAGACTTACTTATAAATCTTGCCTTCAATCTAGAACAGTGTGATAATTCCATCAAAAAATCCACAGAAGTAATCGCTAGATCTATAGGAGAAAAGAACAGACTGCTAAAACAGTTAACAGATAATTTTGATTTTCTAAAAAATCAAAACGAAAATTTACTACAGTCTATTTCACAATTAAAAACAGTTATTCCAAGTAAATCTTTAATTACAGAACTAAAGTTTTTGCTTGAAACAAACAAGCCAAAAGCTATTGAATTAGAAACGAAAAGGTTAATTGAAGCTTTAAATCACAGAGCTATTGATTTTGATAATAAAATCAAACAAATAGAGCAATTAGTCGAAGAAGTTAGGCACATAGTGTTAAATTAACTTTTTATGAACCCTTATTTAAAGAAAGCAGTTGATAAAGCCACAGAGGTTGGAAAGCAAAATATTGAACCAACAGGCTTTACAGATTACATAGGAACAGGTAGATCAGATAAAGTTTATCCTTTTTTATTAAACACGTTGATACATCTTAATTTACAGATACTAGAAAAACTTGAAGAATTAGAAACAAAACAGAAGTTTGAAAAAGAACTTGATAAACTTTCTGAACAGTTAATAAACCGTCATTAGGAAAACCAGTAGAAGCTGTTAATAAAACGCCAGAATTATATAAATTCTGGATACCAAGAAAATAGGTTAATCATGTTCCTACAACCTAGAAGTTCATTTTCTGGTCCGAGTAGGACCATAGCTGAATCCAGTTCCTCTAAAGGAAAACCAAAAGATGAGATATCTAGTATATTATCAAAATTTAAATCCAGAAAAGATAAACAGATTATACAGTTAGATGAGGAGATTGATCTCGATCGAAATCTAGAATTGTATAATACAAACCAGTTAGATGTTTTAAATCCTAGAATGCTATACCAAACTGGTATAACAAACATCAACACTACTCTAATCAGAAGTATTAGAGAAGAAGAAATTAGAGTTATAAACAATAGCATTACTGTAGATATTTTATCACCAGAGACTATTTTAAAACTAAAAAGCACAGGGAAAAGATTTTTTCATTTAGGATTAATAATAATAGGAATAAAAGTACTTACCAGGAAAGGAACCGGAACCAAACTTTTAACCTTAGTATTAGACCAAAGTTGGACAGCCAATATAGAAAAAGCCTTATTATCCGGAATGGAGATTGATCTTAATGATAAAGCTGCGTTAGTATATTGTGTTCCAGACATTCTTAAATCCATCAAAGATTTAAAAAATTTAAAACTGGGATTCTCAACAGCTGGATTTGATGACTATATTGGAAACAATTTAATTATTAGTATTGGGATCCTAGGAAAAGCTTCTAATCGTTCGGGAATGAAATTTAAAATTAATTTAGCAGGAATCGTACAAAACATATCATCTAAGGGAATTAAGATGATAGAACCCAGAAGATTTGATCCAAACGATTTAGCTGGACTTGAATGGGATCTTAAAAATTTTGTAAAAAATGAAAAAAGTATTTTAATACCAGAAAGTCATGTAATATACAATAATCAATTTGGAGAACCTAGTCTTCGTTTTGGCAATTATAGATCTAAGCAAAATGAAGAAGAAACAGATACAGAATCCGAAATAGATGGATCAATTAGAAATAGCCTGAATGAAATAATTTTAGAGGAACCATTAGAACAATCCAACCACATGAATTGGGATAATGGTCCTATATATGATAGTGAGTCAGAATTAGAAGAACAATTAGTAAAATTAAATATTGAAGAAGAAGACATTCTTGGTTATTTGATAGATAACGAAGAATATGAAGACATTGAACAGTCAGACGAACAGAATAATTTTGAAACAGAAACTAAAAAAAGTTTACAGGATATAATAAATAGAAAGATAACTGTAGAAAACATTACACAAGAATCTGATGATATGATTATATCATGCATGTCAGATTTAAATATGACTTATGAAGAATCATTTAATACCCTTAATAAGTATTACAATATGCCTCTTATAAATGATATAGCAAGTCAAAAAATTCCTTTAAGCGATTTTTTCTTAGACACCAATTTTATGGATCAAGCCATGATGCCTAGTAAAAAAAGAGGTAAATGAGATGCTGAACCTAGTGGATCAGAGTATAGAACAGGTCCATTAGAAAGAGAAACTTGGGAACCAATAGAGTGGCAATACCAAGAAAGTCCTTTTATAGGAAAAGGAAATAGAAAACCAGTAGGAAAACTCTATAGTCGAGATATGTTATTATTAGAAAACCAGTCCCCCCAACTATGGCCAGAAGAAATCTTGGTTTGGGAACAGAATGTAGTAAGATTTTGGGAAATAAATAAAAAAGCAGATATGGATATGTGGGGAGTTTTAGAAACAACCCTAGGACCATTAGCCTTAGGAATTTATATGTCTACTAAAAAAGAAGTTCCAGAACTAATTACAGAACAAAAAACGTTAGGAAGCAATGCCAATAATTTTACCAGTTTTGTAAGACAGCTAATTTTAGGAACAGATCCAGCTAAAAAAGGAACTATTTTACAAGAAATTGCATTTAGAAATCTAGAACAATTAACAATAAAAGACTTTAAATATATAAAAGAATTGTCACAAGATTTTGCAACAATGATTGCACAAACAGGCAAAGCTCGAGATGAAGAACTTTGTAATAGATATTTTACTAAACTACCAGGAGACTTAGGTAGACAGTTGCATGAAACTTGGAATGAAAGGTATGGAGATATACCAAAACTCGGTATTGGACCAAGAATCATGTTTGTTTTTGACGAATTAGAAAAACGCTGTAGGGAGGCTACCTTACAAGAACAGATTAAGCGTCAAGCTTGGGCATTTTGCCGAACAGCCATTTATACTCCTCAGGCATATGGATATCATAAACCTAAAAAATACTTACGGAAATCGAGAAAATATAATGAATATAAAAAAGACAGATACGTTAGACGAAGACGTCCTAATAAGAAATGTCATTGTTTTATCTGTGGTGATCCTAATCACTTTGCAGATAAATGTCCCAATAGACATAATAATAAACAGCGCTCTAATTTAGTAGATGAAATTGGAGAATATGACTTAGAATCAGTTCATGAAAATGATTTTAATGACACAGACTCAATTTATAGTATAATTTCAGATCATGAAGAAGTTGGTTCTTCAACCCCAATTACATATACCTTAATGAACACAGGAAAATTCGTAGAATGTACTCATAGTTGGATTCAAGGTCGTGGAAACGATCATGTTCCATGTGATTTCTGTAATAGATATCCAGAAATCTCAAAACGTTTTCAATGTGACTTATGTTTTATCGAAATATGTTTTCTATGCGCCAAAGAGAATTTTAAATTAGAACTAACAACTAGAAAACAAAATGTTATTGAAAAAAGTGTTTTTCAAGAAACACTAGATAAACATGATGCACAGATCCAGTTATTACAACTAGAATTAACGCATATAAAACAAGAATTACAACAGATAAAGAATTATTCGTTAAATAAACCACCAGATATAGCTGAACAAAGTAATACAGAATTAAACACAGAAGTTATTCAAACCATGAATAATGAAATACAAACAGATTTGTTCACAGCCAATATAAATAAGTATAACACAAATCTACTTACTTTAACTTGTAAAATCTGGTTTGATGAAAAAAGTTTTATAGAAACTATAGCAATTATTGATACAGGAAGTACAAAGAGTCTCATTGGACACTCTTTAGTTCCTTTACAACATCATGTACCATTAAGTTATATTATTACAAGTAAAACAGCTAATCAAAGTTTTATGAAAATGACACATAAAATACCTGATAATGCTACAATACAATTTAAGGATTTCAGCAATAATTACAGCAATAAATATGAACTTGGCCACTGTACTATTGCTCCAAAAGATATTAAATCAACAGAATTTTTATTAGGTCTAAACTTCATATTAAATTACAGAGGTGCGATCACCATTAGTAAAAATAGCATTACCTTTAGTAAACATAATTATACATTACCTACTAATTATAATAATTATTCCTCAGAGCTTGCTCGAAAGCGTGGTGGGCGAGGTGAATTAGATTTTTTAAAACCAGAAAACGTTTCGATTACTTCAGAATATAAGAATGCTTTAAGCATTTTAGCATTTGAAAATAGCAGAGACTTAGAGAAAGGAAAAAATAATCATTTAGCAGATATTTTAAGTAGAAAATTACTATCAGTTTTTGATTCTACTAATATTTGTTTTATGAATCAGGAAATGACAGAAAGAATAGAGCCTGTAAAAGCAGAAGTAGAATCTCCAGAAATTTCTTTACAAAGGGTGGATGTTATCAAAAAAGAAACACCATCCCAAGAAAAGACAGCAAGTAAAAACAGTATGGGTGGTAATTCCCCAAGTAGCTCAAAGGCTATTACTCCAGTTAGAAAAGAAAATAGTAAACAGACCAATATTCCTTGTATGTCTTTTGGACAACAAGAATTGGTGATTTATAGATCAGATGACCCAAGGAGGTTTAAACCCCTAGTTCGTCTTGATGCTTTACAACAATGCTTGCTAGATCATCTATGGAACTTGAAAACCATAGAACAAGAAAAGCGAAACAAACAGAAATTAAGTAATTGTTTTGCCCATTATTTTTCAAAAATACAGCAAAAACCGCTTTCAAAGAATTTTTCTTGTTACGTGGTTTTTAAAGGAAATTTTACAGGGGTCTTCAAACATTATTCTCAAGTTCAGCTTGCAACCCAAAATTTTTATAATCCAGTGTTTAGAGGATACTATCAGCTTAGTGAAGCCTTAGAAGAAGCAAGAAGAGCATTTGGACCCAACTATTTTGTGGAGGAAGATTGCTATAAAACCTATTCACAAATGGCCTCTTCCACTCCTCAAACTCCTGACAGAATCATAAATGACCAGACAGTACAAATTAATGATCTACAAAATCTTTATCAGAAGTCTCAGTCTCAATTAGGAATCCTTCTTAATGAAAATCAGCAGTTAAAACAACAAATTAGCCAGATTCATTATGATCAACAAACAGCAAGGCTTTTAGAACAAAGAATAATGCATCTAGTAGAAGAAAGAGATCAGCTTAAACGAAATCTGCCAAAATATCCAAAAACTCTAAGCTTTCAACAACTTTTAAACCACTTAAAGCTAAAACCAATGCCGATCTTAGAAGAGTTTTACAAGAAGTCGGGCATAGACATCAAACTAAAGATTGAGAAGTTAGTTCATGAAAGTTGGAATGCTCATCAGAAGAACCTTCAAGAAATTCTTAAAGGTTATTATAGAGACAAAGTACAGGGTATTCAATTTAAAGTTGTACAAGACAGAAGGTCAAACATGTTAAGACTTCAAACCGACATTAACCTGCTTCCAAAGGATGTCGATGAGCTGGTAGATATGTTTGATCATGGTATGGTCTCTAGAATTACATTTTACAATACTACTCCAACTTCAGTCCTTAAGCGTTTTGGTGAAAGGTTTTATTTTATAGCATCTCAATATTTAAGACAGTTTTCAAGTATTATAGTATGTATTTGTTCCACTACCCCACTAATACTTCCAGGACCAAATTATTACTACAAACCAGCTACTCATCGTATGGCAATATTTTGGCATAAAGGCTATACGAGATTACATGCTAGCCGTAGTCTTCACAGTTATTATCAATTATATGAAGGAACTCCAATTTGGTTCGAAGCTCATATGCCATGGCAATATCATCAACACCCAACAACGCTAAGTCCTCCCCCAAGTTGGAAAGAAAAATTAGTTCTACAGGCAGAAACTTCACGTTATCAGATTTGGGGTGAAATGGAACTAAAAGTTCTGTTACCTCTTCCAGCAGCAATTGATATGTTTAATCCTAATCAAGATGTACTTATATATGATAGAATCAGTTCAGAAGATGAAGGTGAAAGTAGTCTTGAATCCACCAGGAGAGAATTAGAAGCTTATGAACCAGATGATATGAACCAGTCCGATTGACAACTAATGAATATAGTAGAAGAGCAAATTAAACACAGATTTTTACTTTGGCACGATTATCTAGAAATAAAGTCAGAATCTTCTCAACATTATTAAAGAACAGTCCACTTTCCAACTCATCGATTATTAGGGCAAAGGCATCTACTTTAGTCACATCAGAAGAAAAATGAGACTCTAATTATTAGTACTTTAGTCACATCAGAAGAAAAGTGAGACTCTAATTATTAGTACTTTAGACACATCAGAAGATAAGTGGGAATCTAATTATTATTATCTTTGTTTTGCATCAGTGAGCTGTATACTATTTTAAGTGTGTTGATGTATGGTAAGTTATGTTGTGTTGCGAGGTTTTGTATCCTAGACTCAGCTATATAAGAGTCATCTGCTAGTCTGTAAGATATATGAAAAAACTTATATAAAAAAAAGGGAGTTTATATTGTGCTCTAATGGCTGCCTAAATTTTCTCATCATTTGTCAGTAGTACGTCCTCTTCTTCAGATTACACTATTATTTTGAGAGATAGTATATTGTCCACTTTGTTCTACGCTCCGCAGTACTGTCGAATCTGTTTCCCAAATACCTCTGGTATGAATATTTTCAATTTAGTCTTTTTTCTAATTTCTATTTTAAGAATGGTAATTTTTAATCTAGCAGGGTATGTTCTAGGATTGTTTATAAATATGGTAGAAGATATGTTCTGTTTGTATGATAAAGGTTAAATATATATATATATATATATATAACTTCAATATAAAATTTGAAACCTGACAAATGGCAGAAGTACATAGTATCAATATGGAACGATTTCTATGTATGATCAACATAATTTATAGCAGACCTTAATGAAGCATAAAAATTAAAGAAATATACTTGAAAAAAAGTAAATAAACTATCTATGCCTTCTTCAAAACTTTAACGCTTCACTTATAATTCATGACGGAAAACAATTCCAGTAAGTCATCACTGGACAGTAGTAATCCTCCACTCACTTTAGGTGATACTAAATATTCAAACCAATTATATAAAATAAATTAACCATTTTTACTTCTATGTGGATCAAACCATCCAAGGTTGGAATGAGGTGGCCATATTTTAGTTCATTAGTTAAAGAAATATATGTATCACATTGTAGAAACCTCATTAACTGGCTGTAGTACAAAGGTTTGAAGCAGCGAAAGGTTGTGGCAAAAATTGTTGGAATATAGTGTGCATACTATTGTCGTACGTTTGACTTTGATGATCTATTACAGATTCTTTTAAAAAATAATTCAGCTCTATCGATACAAAAAGTCTTTCGAACTATTCTCGTCAAGATTCAACAAAGCCTTGTAACAACGTTATTTGTTTCAAAGTTTTGTACATTTTGATCAAACGGAGAACATAATATAAAGAGTTTCTGACATTTCCCAAGAGTAGAGAAAGAAATAAAAGATTTAATCTCAAAATCTGATAATTTAAAATGCAGGGACCAGCACTGCCTTATATAGATGATGGGGAATGCGAAGAGGAGTTGCTTTCCTTCAGAATGTTAGAAAAGGTAGCAGACGAAGATCAACATCCATCAGGAAGAATTACACCTCTTCGAACGGACATGATTGTTCGCGACCAACATACATTGGGCATTCAGTAGTACTATCGGTCGACCGGCGGTATCCCACCGGTCGATCGATGGCATCTATTAATGCCTGGTAAAATATTGAAAATATACAACAATCTTCTCCTATTTTCGAAGTTCAAAACATTTATAATAGGTGCATCACTTGAGTGAATGCCTACATATCCAAGTGGGATAAAACCGGCGTAGTTCAATGATAGAAATGGTATTATTGTGAAAAACAATATCTAGGTGATAAGTACATTTTAGGTTTAAACTCATCACTTAGCGTAAACTATCAGAATCGTATCAACGTTCTATGGTGAACGAGTCTTGAACCAAGTACCCCTAGTGATATGGCCAGAAGAATCACACATATTGATTTTCATAAGTTGTTGTGTTCTATATGCTCTATACATTAATACCATGTGCTCCAACCCTGAATTTTCATTAGTCTACTTAGAAAGCGGTCTTACTTTCTTAGAAAATGGTCCGATTTCCACACTCATATAGGTAAGTCTTCAAGTGCTTCTGCGATACACTTGTATATAGACTTATTAAGGAATTTAATCCATTCTCACTCATGCAGAATACCTAATGCTACCTTATGAGAATTTTGTATAGTGTTCCATAATCATTCTTTTGACTTGTTGATATCCATTAAACTTTGTCTATCCTTTTCAAGACATAAGTTGCATTGTCGTTAATCGACGATCAACCTTCGTTTACAGACCTTAATCTCATTTCTCTTGATTTTATAGAAACACTTGCTTTTGGAAGACTCTTTGTAAATGGATCATCCAAGTTCTTCTTTGTTTCTATGTAATCGATTGTAATTACTCATCGCTTGAGTAATTGTCTTATCATCCAATGTCTTAGACTCACATATATGTATTTTCCATTATATGTCTTGTTAGACACATTATATATCGTAGCTGATTATCACAATTAGTCATGACTGCTGGAGATGATTTGGTCCATACAAGAATATCTATTAAATAATTCTTAGCCACTCTACCTCTTTACATGCATCTGCTAGTGACAACATGGTGAGTCGAAAACACAGGTCTGCTTCTTAGATCATCAAGATACAATAGCTCCTCCTAATATAAGTATCAATCGAGTCATAGATTTGGATTTAGATTCTACATTGTTCCAAGTAGCGTCACTATGTTCTTCTAATACAACATGATATCCTTTATAATAAAGACCATAATCGATGGTACCTTTCAAGTAAGCTAGAACACTTGGGATTGCTTTTCAATGTTTCATATTTGGATTACTCAGGAAATGGCATAATATATGCTAATAGTGTGTGCTATATCAGGTCTTGTGCAATGCATAACATATATAAGACTCCCAATAGTACTGGAATACTCTATTTGAGGAATAGTATGCTCGGTATTCTTCTCTAATTTAATACTAAAATCAATAGGAGTCGAAGCTAGCTCGTCATTATGATGACCATATTTATTGAGAAATTTCTTAATATAATAAGATTGTGCTAACACAAACTCCGCCTGTTTTCTTAGAATCTTAATTCCTAAGTAACATCAGCTTCTCCAAAATCTTTCATATCAAATTTCGAGGACAGAAACTTTTTTGTTTCATTCACACAGGGTATATAAGACCTAAAATTTAGCATATTGTCAACGTATAACATAGTATAACATAACCAATTTTATCCAATTTGCTATGTATGTTAATCTACATCACCGACTTTAAGTCCACATGATAATGCTATTCATCATGCCATTGCATTAGAGGTTACTTCAGACCATAAAGAGATTTGACTAATTTGCAAACTTTTCTTTCTTGGCCTGGTAATGAGCAACCTTCAAGTTGTTCCATATATATCTCTTCTTCTAATACACCATTTAGAAATGTTGTATTTACATCCATTTAACATATAATTAAATTATGTATAGATGCTACCAAGCTAGTGCTATCAAACAACGTATAGAAGTAATGCGAGCAACAAGAGCATATGTGTTAAGATAATCTACTCCTTGTCTTTGTTTATAATCTTTTGCAACTAACCTAGCTTTAAATTTGTTAACGGTTCCATCTGTGTTCAATTTCTTCTTGAGTGCCCATTTACACCCTATTGGCTTAACACCAAAAGGTAAATCCGTCAAAATCCAAGTTTGGTTTGACATAATTGAATTCACTTCATCATTTATTACCTCTTCCTAGAAATTTGCATCTCTAGAACTCATAGCGTTAGAATAGTTTGTAGGATCATCATCGACATTTATTACATATTTAGTAATACTATGGATTTCATTCTTAGTGCCTTCGATAAGATACGTAATAAAGTTGGGACCAAAATTCATTTCTAGTTTTACTCTTTTACTTCTTCTCCGTTTAGAATCTTCTTCAGGACTGAGATTTCCTCGTTATTTTGGTCAGATATATAATCATCATCAATATCATCATTAGTTTCAACATGTTCTGATCATGATGATATTAATGGTTCATCACTATTTTGGTCTTGTGATATATACTTATTTTCAAAAAATTCTACATCTACAGATTCTATAACTTCTAACATATCTAAAATAATGAATCTATAAGTACTACTATTTTGGAAATATCCTATACAAGCACAGTTAAAAGCTGTATTTCCTAACTTGGGTCTTTAGGATCTGGTTTTCTGACATACGCTAAACAACCACAGACTTTAAATTTTTATAAGTTTGGTTTTCGATTAAATTATAACTCATAAGGCAATTCATCCCTTTGTTCAAAGGAATAGTATTTAGAGTGTAATAGGCTGATAGCATAGTATCACCCCATAATGAATTTCGTAATTTAGAACTAATAAGCATTGCATTGACCATTTCACAATGTTCTATTTTTCCATTCCATAACACCTTTTTGTTGTGGAGTACAAGGGGTCGTACATTAGTGAATCAAACTGCGTTGTTTGCGAAATAGCAAAGGCGAATAAACATTAGAACTATGCATCAAACTTCAGAAACAAGAATCAAGAAAGAAGTTTAAATAGCAAAGGCGAATACAACATTAGAACTGATCGACTCAGTTAAAGAAGTGGCCAAAATTTTAGAGGCAGTGGTAGAAGAAGAAGGAGTAGTAGTAGTAATAACAGGGTGAAATATCAAATTTGTGAAAAATATGGACACATAGAAATAAATTATATTTCAGGTTTGACCAGAACTTTACATTAAATCAGGAAAGCAACAATAGTCAAAGAACTACTAACCCTAATGCAAATCTAGCCTACACAAATCAAGAACCAAGAAATCTAGCGCAGAGATCAAGAAATCTTGTTGATATTGAAGTTCTAGCCAGACCAGAAGACATTCAAAGTGAAATTTGATACCTGGACTCAGTTGCAACCAATCATGTCACAAATAGTCTACACAATCTAAATCTTAGGAACAGAGAATACAAAGATAAACGACCTATTTTTATTGGAAATGGTGAATCAATAAAGATTACTCATACTAGAAATGCATGTATCAGAGCATGAAAGAACCGCATCTCGATAATTTATTAAGAGTTCCTAAAATTAAGAAGAATGTAATGACTGTTTCACAATTTGCTAACGAAAATCAAGTGTATTTTGAATTTTATCCAAGATTTTTCTTAGTCGGAGATTTATTAGACAATGAAATTTTACGGAAGGGTAATGTGCACAATGGCCTTTATGTATTCAAGCTGACGAGGGACAACAAATCAGAAGATGAAAGAAAATGGTGCAACCTTTTGGACTCAAGTGTCAATGCTGGTGGTAAAAGTGTTTTCGATACATGGCGTTATAAATTAGGGCATCAAAATTTTAATGTGGTAAAGAAAATATCAGTTTTGAAATGTATCTTTACTTTATATATGCACATTTTGTCAAATAGGGAAAAGTCATAAATTGTCATTTTCAGATTCTAGGACTAAGTATAGTAAACCACTGGAAATGGTGCCTATAGATTTATGGTTCTAGCACCGGTTAACTTAGACTTTGGATTCAATTATTACATTTCATTTGTAGATGCATATTCCATATTAACTTGGATTTACTTTTTTTGATAAGTAGCAGAAACACACAATGCACTGATTCAATTCATCAACCAAGCAGCAAGGCTAACTGGTCATCAGTTAAAGATTATTTGGATAGATGGGGGATCAGAATTCAAACCTTTAAAAGAGTATTTCTAGAAGAAAGGAATCATACATAGAACTACCTGCCCATATACCTCAGAACAAAATCGAATGGTGGAAAGAAAGCAAAGGCATATTGTGGAAACTAGCCTCGTACTCCTAGCTCAAGCATCCCTTCCTTCGAAATTTTGGCTAGAATCATTTGTTACTTCAATGTATCTGATCAACAAATTACCTACAGAAGTCTTGCAGAATAGAACTCCAACTGAAGTTATGTTCAACACAAAACCATACTATTCTAATCTAAAGACATTTAGATGCCTATGCTTCCCATGTTTGAGGCCACAAAGTGCTCACAAATTGAGTTTCATATCGATGCCTTGCACTTCTTTGGGCAATGCATCACATCCAAATGGATATAAATGTTTAAGCATCAGTGGTAAAATAATTATATCAAGACATATTTCTTTTAATGAGCATACCTTTCCTTTTGCAGCTGCAGAAAGGAGAACCACTCAAAAAGTGTATAATGTAAGGACATCAATTCCCCCATACCATTGTACATTAATGAACAAATTGAGAAAATTGATGTAGAGAATCAAGATGAAACTAGTCCATAACGCATATTGTCTAATTCTAGACCAGGTTATGTAACTATATAATCATCATAACAATCTACAATCCTTCTCAAAGCAGTGTCAGTCAGAATCAAGTACAAGATAATGAAAATTTAATTCCATAACCCTCTCAAGAGCCACCAAATAACAATGATAACATAAAATAGCCACCTACAAGGACTAAGCATCATATGATAACAAGAGAAAAGAGTGGAATATTCAAGCCAAAAATATATTCAACATCCCTAGAATTAGAAGAACTAATCACTTATGAACAAGCAGTTAAAAGTAAAGAATGGAAGTTAGAAATGAATGAAGAGTATAATGCACTCATGAGGAATAAGACATGGAGCCTTGTACGGCTACCAAAGCACCAGAATGTGATTGGATGTAAGCGGACTTTCAAGTTAAAAAAAATCCATATGGAACCATTGTTAAGCATAAATCAGGACTAGTAGCTAAAGGGCATACATAATAATATGGGTTCGATTTCATTGAAACTTTTCTCCAGTAGTGAAACCAATCACTATTAGAATAATGCTTACCATTACTCTTCTTAGAAACTGGGAAATTAGACAACTTGATGTAAAATGCATTCTTAAATGATGAGCTATAGGAGGAAGTACACATGGAACAACCACAAGGTTTCAAACAAGCAGATCACACTGATATAGTATGAAAGTTAAATAAAGCAATATATGGACTCAAGTAAGCTTCACGAGTATGACATGAAAAACTAAAAACTACATTGATCAAGCTAAACAATAAGGCGTCAAAGTCAGACAGTTCTCTTTACATAAGGCATAGTGGATGTACAACAACTTATGTGCTATTTTAAGTAGATGATATCATAATCACAGGCAGTTATGAAGAAGAAATTAGCGATACAATTCCTCATCTAGATCTAGAGTTCTCTATTAAGGATCTGGGTGATCTTAATTACTTCCTGGGTATAAAAGTGACAAGAAAATTCAATTCAGAACTGTTATGTCAGAGGAAATACATCTCAGAAATACTAATAAAAGCCAAAATGGATCATGCCAAGTCAAAATACTAATCAAGTAGTCTACACTTATTTAAGCATAAAGGTGAAGCCATGTTAAATGAAAGATAGTACAGAAGCATTGTGGGAGCATTGCAGTATATAACTATAACTAGACCAGAAATATCATAACATTTAGTGTGAACAACGTGTGTTAATACATGCAATAACCGTTAGATAAACATTGGGCAATAGTAAAGAAAATTCTTAGATATCCAAAAATAATAATAAATCAAGGACTGCGCTTAAAATCAACAAAAAATCTAAACATCCAAGGATTTGTAGATCTAAACTAGGTTACAAATACAGATAATCGCAGATCAACTTCATGGTACTGTATATATTTAGGTGAAAATCTGATCTTATGGTGTTCAAAGAAACAATCAAAAGTATTACATTCAAGTATAGAAGCACAGTATAGAAGTGTGGCAAGAGCTACAATAAAGATTAAGTGGGTGGGATCTTTGCTGAGTGAATTAGGGTTTCGACATAATCGTATATCCATAATATAGTGTGACAACTTAAGTACTGTTTCTCTCTCAACAAACCCAGTACTTCATTCCAAAACAAAGCGCATAAAAATTGATCTGCCCTTTGTTTAAGAATAGGCTATGAATGGAAAATTAAATGTAAATCAAGTACCTTCAACTTACTAGAGAGCAGACATCCTCGCAAATCCGCTCTCGAGAAAAAGCTTCGAAATATTGAAGAGAGATTTGAGAAGTGAAGAAGTCAGTAGAAGTATAAAGGGGAATGAAAACCTTGGATCTAATTGAGGGGGCATAATAAGAGTAACATGCAAATACTGAAGTGTAAGTACAATGTAAAACACAATAGCATAGGGGTCAGTTAAGTAAATTTACAGGATATAATGCGGGTGTGCGTTTCATTATAAATAACATTGTACAATGTACAAAGAAACAGTTGAATGAATTGAGAATTTACATTTTCTCTTTTATATTTCTCTAATTGGGCCGAAGATTTGAACTGAGCTGCGCTGAAGCATAACACTATGGGTTCGTTCGGCTCGACTCTATTTAAAAAAATACCTAGCTATCATTTGTGATGGGTCGAACGCGTCTGATGCTGCAACGGGCCAACTGGTTCATTCTAAAAATGAAGAAATTTGATACATTTAGGAGCATTTAATCTGTTAATTAGTTAAATTTAATTTTTTTAATAAATTCCCAAAATCAATAACCTCTGCAAGTGAAATCCTTTTGAGACATAGTTTTTTACGTTGCGATCGTATCAAAATGTTTTACATTATGGAGTTGGTTTTAACTAAATCCAAGCAATTCAAAATTTACAATTTAATTGATTAAGTTATTTTTGCAAATTATTGATACGTGCTATTCATCGAAAAACAAATAATTAATTAAATATAAATCAATTTTATTTTAAAATATATACTTTAAATAGTTTGTTTAGATTCTACTCTCACAGCATGCAAATGTATTCTTCTTTTAATCAACTTTTCCGCTCAAATATCTCGCTCAAATGCCTCGTTCGCTTCACCGATCAAGAATGGACCCTACATAATCCTTAAACTAGACTATAGACATTGTTGAAGCATATCGACTGGACTGGAGCACAAATCAACAAACTTGTGGTGGATTGGAGCATTGAGCTCTGGACAAAAGCACGATGGGGAGTAATGGTGCACACAACCCATACTTAACCCGACCCAACCCACCAACCCGACCCAACCCACATAAACACGACCCAAGCCATCTTAATTTGGGTCGAATATGGGTTATAATTTGTAACCCATACTATATATGGGTCGGGTGAAATATTTTGTTCAACCCAACCCTATTTTAACATAACCCAACTTTATATAAAAAAACTAGTTTAATATCAGCCCATGTAAAACTCGAACATTCAAAATCTAGAATAAAATTTATGTATTCTCGAATAAATATACTAAAAAAACATATTTGATGTCAGTACAAAATACGTAGGATTGACTAAGAGATTTCGAAGAGCATTTTAATGTATTTTGGAATAGAATCTTACTCTAATATGTAGTGAATTAAAGTCGTATGGTGTATTTTATAATGAAATTCTAACAAATGTATGTTACAGTGAATCAATTATATTTAAATTATGCTAGCTAAAATTTGATACTTTAAGTTGAATATTTTAATATTTACTTAATTTTTTTATATTCTCGTTTTTTTAATTAGATTAAAGTAATCCAGCTCTACTAATCCCGACCCAACCCACACTTCAACCCGACCCATATCCAACCTCATATAGGGTCGGATACGGGTTGAACTACCTTTAACCCATACCTGTATGGGTCAAGTGAAGTATTTGGTCAAACCCGACCCAACCCATACTTTGTCCAGCCTTGGTGGGGAGTAGCATGAATGGGCCGAGGCAAAGGAGCAGTATTGATGCTAGATGAATGCAAACAAGGCCTAACTGAAGAGAATCTGATGTAATTTTTGCCAGCCTATAATCAGCTTTGAACCCAATCAATGCTTCATGTGAAAAGACAATCAGCCGTTGTATGACAATAGAGAGACAACACTAATAAGGTGTGTAACCTTGAAGCATGTGTGAAGACTGAGAGAGCACGTCTAGAGAGATGATGAAGCATGTGTGTAGAGAATTTTGTAGGAGAGCTAAAGCTACGTCTATTTGGAACGGGACGGCATGTGCATAGGTAGAGATCTTCGTTTGTTGAACTACAAAAGAGCGATATTGTCACGATCTGAAATCCAATGTTCAAAAATTGACACTAAACACCTCACTTGTATTCGATTGCCAAAGATTCAAACATCGAACTCCAGTCGGATGGATCTTATAAAAACATTAGATGAATATAAATAGTGGAAATAAAATGAATATCATATATCAACACAGATACAACATGATACAATATCCAATACAACATCTATCCCAGATATCAGAGTGATACAAATATGATACAACAATAGTACGACAACAGAAACTTCAACAAGTTTCCAACATACTTCAACTTCGACAAGTTCTTCAAAACTCCAACACTTCAAAAGAATTCCAAATCCAAAGCTTCCAGAATCCGAAAGCTTCCAAAAGACTTCAAAATCCAAGCTAGCTCCAAAACACGGATAACATGCTTTTAGGCTGCCCGTGTGGAAAATTATGGGCACCCAGAGTTTAGAAACGGAACAATAAACTCCGGGTCAGTCATGGGACTTCTATGATTAAACAAAAACAGTTGTTTGAAATAAAACAGTTCATTTTTTATCAAAAGCAAAATGAAAGAATTTGAAATAAATCTGCAATGCTTTTTGAAAATGAAACTGCCATAAGGCCTCCCGCTACACACACAATGCAAGCGCAAACTTGGAGGAGATTTCTCCTTATGACAGTAAAAAATGCTTGACACGAGAAATTTTTTTTAAATATTATTATTAGTGCATAGTGTGAAAACATTTCCGAAAGTATAATATTAATCTTAGCCAGCATACGTACCATTATAGTATGCCTACTATAGCTACCATGTTCAATGGCAGGTTCTACAACTAAAACCGTAAAGGGCTCGTATTGTTTTGTTTGGATTTCCAACAAATGATCGGGCAAAGGAACTTCCCACATAAAATGGAACGCCTCTGGAGGGATGTCCCTGAGAACCTAACTGGATCTCTGTTACACAAGGCCAGGTTACCTCTGTGACTAGGTAACAACTGACACGAGTATGCCACCTCCCGGTCGTTACCAACCTTTATCCGAAGCGCTTCTCGACCGAAAACCACAAAGCAATAAGTTTTGCAACAACCACAAAGTAAGTACCTGGGTTCCATACTATATTACCACTTATAATCCAGAAGGAAATGGACATACCCTCAGGGGCGCTATCCCCAAATAACCTTGCTGCCACGATTCCTGTTTCGACCACAGCTGGGTTATGAGGTTCGACGAAGTCTCGTCCATAAAGCTACGCTTTTTCACAAAGCCATGCTTCGATCAACAAATGATCACCAGCACTCAGCATGCCACACTACCAAATTGGGAGTATATCACTAATAACCTTCAACCACATAAAATATGCGCTCGTACGTTTCAGAGAATAGTGTTAAGCTAGGAGAATAAATTCTCCGCCACCAACAGATTTGTATTTGAAAGAAATCAGCTTTATATCTCAAGGTGTAGTGTCATACATACAACCATACAAGTCTGTTCCGGGTTCGAACAGAACCAAAGGCACTTCCGAAGAAGCTCTTGCAATCCGGGCATCCACAATCCCGATCGGACTCCCCATCACATATGGAGATCTCTATACCGGAGAAACTCAGTGCAGAGCCATTCGACATGTTATCTTATCGTTTTCGAAGATGCCCGGTTTTCACCACCATCTTCAATTGCCATCCATTTCGTCGTATCACATATTCAGAATGGGTTGTACGACACAAAGGTCCTCTCCCGGCTAAACCGAATAGTGAGCATTCAATTTAAAAATACATGGATGTATCCATCACAAAGATTCATATTTAGGGTTCGATGTGGGTTTCGGATAACCAACTGGAATCCGACTCCCTGTTGCATCGAAATTCAAATGCCGTTTTACAGCCAATAGGTGTTCACATTCACACAGAAGAATATTCATCACAGATATCATAGCTCAGTACAAAGCATTTAATATTACATAGCATCACATCACATATCAGATATCAATCCAACACACAACATTCAAGAACAAAACATCTTTAATTAAGATGAATAAATCGTTGTGGTCTTAATTTATTAACCACATAATTACTTTCATTAGTAATCTTTATCAATGATTAATTATCATTAATTACTATTGATTAAGTCTTAATCACCTTCATTTATTAATCATTTCTTTATTAATTATCTTAATTAATTTCAAATTAATTAATCTCAATTGTTAATTAATTAAATCTTAGTTATTAAATTAAACTTTAATATTAAATAATTAATTAAGTAATTATTTCTTAATAAATTATATTAACAAAATCATTAATTGTTCTAATAAACCAAAAGATAATTCAATTACTTTGATTATCCTTTTAAACCTTGTTCAATAAATCACCTTTATCACATTAGATACCTTAAAAGATTAAGATTTAGTTTAAACAACAGTTTGTCTTCGTTTTCTTTTAAGTTACATTATTTATTTAATATAAATAACCATATAAAAATATTATATCAAAACTAAATAAATTTAAAATTTAATTTCTTTGAAACATCTTACTTAAGTCTTAAATTAACTTAAAATTCCAACCAAATCATTGTTTGAACATAGTTTAAAATTGTCTTCAAAGTTTGAAATTTTTTAAAGTAAAAACTGTTTTATATATATGTCTCGAGACCTGCATCCAGTCACGCGCGAGAGAAATTCTCGTTTGCTTCGGGTTATATCAAAAATCAACCCGAGTGCCAAAATTTTCAACTTAAAATTTTTTCTAAGTGCAAACCCGTGTGGCCCATAATTTGCTTCGAGTCCATACCCGTGCTTGAACCTCTACTTCCCGAAAGTTACTTCGAGCCGTTTGCCTTCTTCTCCCATTCAATGTCACCGACATCACTTAATTCATCGTGCACATGCACAACTATTTTGACCGCCTCTGGCCGATGCTATGGTCATCGACCTGTCGACGATCATCAACTTGACACACCAGAACACCCAGCGTTGTGAAACGTTGACGAATTTGCAATTTGAATGTTCGACCAAAATTCGAACAAAATTGAGCCACTTTAAAACTCCTCGTTCTCCCTTTCCTGATCATCAGAGGTCACGATACTCCACCCTAAGCTTCGCCAGCCTCTCATGTTTCTGATGGCCCCGGTTCGATGATCTCCGGTGGCCTAACGACAGTGCAGTGATCACGTTTCTAACCTTGACTCAATTTAGACCTTAAACCCTAATTTGATCTCGTCTCAACTCCACGATGGTTAGAAAAATTCCTGAGCATTTTTCTCAAGCTACCCTACCCCCCAGCAAGCTTCACCCGAGATAGCGAGATGAACCGTGTTGCCAATCACCAAAAATTGCTAAAAACCTCGAATCTGTTCATCTTTGCATTTCTCAATGAATGATTACTTAAAAATTCTGATTTAACTTTCAAAAATCATAATTTGTGATAACGATTCAGATAGTATTCTTGAAACTAAGAATTATAATATTTGAATTTCTATATGGTTTGAATTGTGACTGTGTTTTCAAATTCAAAGAAGCTTTAATTCATTTTACTTGAATTCATTTTTACAACTTAAGACATGTCAAAACAAACAACTTTTTTTTGAATTCTGAGATCAAACAAGGATCAGAGATGGGGGAGTTGGATTTTGTACAGGATTATAAATCTCTGTAACCTGGAACAGAGGTAATTCAAATTTGAACTGACATGCACAGGCAAAGATATACACCTATTCATAGATTTTGTGCATACAACAAATGTTCAAACTTGTTTAAATCCTATATTCAAAAAACACATCAAACATCAGAGCTTAGGAATGTTTACTCACCTTGATTTCAAAATGAACAGAGTTTGCTATGTTGAAACAGGCTGTAAAATTGCAAGCTGAAAACTTCCTCTTCAATTCTCTGGTTTGAGTTGAATTTTGTTTAAGTTTTAAGATGGTATTACTTCAGATTTACTTAGCTTCGAATGAACGAACTGAAATGTGGTAGTTGACATATATAAAAGAAGTTTACAGGGGACATTATTATTTGTTTTTACAATGCAGGGTAATTATTTTTGTTTTGTACAATACCAGACCAGAGATTTTTTTTTTCTTGTTTGTTGACTATGCTGATTTTTTTCTTTTTTTCTTTACTTTGGTGGCTGATGAGATATATTGTGGATAGCATTAATTGCCATTGTCTTCTTTTGCAAGTTAATTCATATATATCTTTCTTCAAGTCTACATACTTATAGTTGAATATATTTTTATCTTTTATTTCGTCTCTTTGCTTTGTAATATAAAGGAAATTGTATAGTCAATATGTTGTTGGAATTTATCCTAATGTATTGACTTTATATTTTATAAAACTGTATAATTTATTAATATGTTGTTTGAATTTGTATAATTTATTTCTAACTTAAATATTTATTTCAACTTACATACTAATTGTCTTGTATGTCTACATATATAAATTCAAATCTACTCATCTATGCACATATACATATATATATATATATAGGATTTGAATTCAGATGATTTAAACTCAAAAGAAATTGAAGTTTTATTCATATAAATTAACACATATTTTATTTATTTTGAAACTTTGCAAATTAAATTCCAAAAGTTCAAATAAGTTACCAAATTTACATTAATAAATTTTTGGGATGTTACAAATATCCCCCCTAAGAAAGTTTCGTCCTCGAAATTTGAAAGAGAGAGAAAAATAAATAAAGAATATACAAATTCAGAAAAGAATAGAGAAATGGCTTACCAGTTTAAGCCGAGATATCCACTCTGCAATTGGGATATGACTTCTGCATGCTATCTTTAGTTTCCCAAGTGCAGTCTTTTGGATCGCCACTCCATTGCACTTTAACCAGTTTTACAATTTTGTTTCTCAATCGCTTTTCATCACGATCCACAATCTTTATTAGTTCCCTCTTTACTGCCAAGTTGGGAGTGATCTCAAGATCCTGCTGAGCTGCCTCCTCAATAATACTATTATGGGTCGTGCATAAATTTTCGGAGGTTAGAAATATGAAACACATTGTGCACGCCAGATAACAGCTGGGTAGCTGCACTCGATATGCTAGAGGACCGATCCTCTCCAGAATAGGAAAGGGGCCAATATAACGCGGTGCTAGCTTTCCAGTTTTCCCAAACCTCAATACACCCCGCATCGGAGACACTTTCAGAAATACAAAATCTCCAACTTGAAATTCCAAATCTCTTCTTCGAGGGTCATAATAGCTCTTATGATGACTTTGAGCAGTTATTAATTTCTTTCGAATAAAATCTACCTTTTCCGTTGCTTCTTTAATCATATCTGGTCCAAGGACGAGTCTATCACCTGATTCGATCCAGCATGCAGGTGATCGACACGGACGACCATATAAAGCCTCGTACGGAGCCATTTCAATACTGGCTTGACAGCTATTATTATAAGAGAATTCGACCAGATGTAAATGGTCCTCCCAAGAACTACCAAAATCAAGTATACAAGCATGCAATAGGTCTTCTAAGATTCGGTTAATCCTCTCAGTCTTCCCATCAGACTGTGGGTGATAAGCAGTGCTGAAATTCAGTTTTGTTCCCAATGCGGCTTGAAATGCCTTCCAAAATCTACTAGTGAAGATCGGATCACGATCACTCACTATGCTGCTAGGAATACCGTGGAGACGAACAATTTCCTTTATATATAGCTCTGCTAAGCTTGCTGCAGTCCGAGTGGATTTTACTGGAATGAAGTGAGCAGTTTTGGTTAGACGGTCCATTATAACCCAAATTGCTTTATTTCCCTTCTTGGTTCGTGGCAATCCGTCGATTAAATCCATCGATACCTGATCCCATTTCCACTTTGGTACTTCTAAGGGTTGAAGTAAACCCGCCACTTTCTTTTGATTGCTTTTAATTTGTTGACAAGTAGCACAGCGATTCGATATGTCCCTTTTCATTGTCTTCCACGAAAACGTTCTTTTAATATCACGATACATTTTATTGACTCCTGGATGGATGCAAAGTTTGGACTTGTGCCATTCGTCCAAAACTTCACCTTTCAGCTCCGGAATGTCAGGGACACAAATTCTGCCTTTCAACTTTATAACTCAACTATTATCGATTCCAAAACTGGAATCCTCCCTTCGATGAATCCTTCTATAGATTCCCTGAAGAAATTTGTCTTCTTTCTGTTTACTGGCAATATTTTCAAGAAGAGTAGGAGCAATGACAAGGTGGGCAAGATAACATGCTTTCTACTCAAGGCGTCGGCACCTACATTGGCCTTTCCAGGTGTATACAGAATATCTAGGTCATAAGAAGCCAGAAATTCCAACCAACGTTGTTGTCGCAGATTCAAATCTTTCTAGGTGAAGAGATACTTTAAAGATTTGTGGTCGGTGAATAATTCAAAATTTTCACCTAAACAAGAAAGATTTATTTAGTATATATTAAGTTAAGTTGAACTTTAAAATTTTCTTTTAGAAAAGCCGAAGGAGATTCTTACCCAGAAGATAATGTCGCCAAATTTTTAAGGCGAAAATAACGCCAATAGCTTCAAATCATGTGTTGGGTAGTTTCTCTTGTGAGGACGTAATTGTCTACTTGCATGGGCAATTACTTTCCCATTATGCATTAATACTGCACCTATCCCATCACCACAAGCGTTAGTATAGACAGATAAGCCTTGGTTCTCGTTAATGATAGCGAGAACAGGAGCAGTAGTTAATCTCCTTTTCAATTCCTGAAAAGCTTCATCACATTTTAAAGTTCAATTGAACTTGGCATTCTTCATTGTTAGCTTAGTCAATGGGCTAGCAATCTTAGAAAAGTCCTGAACAAACTTTCGATAATAGCCTGCTAAACCCAAAAAACTTCGAACTTCTTTTGGAGTCGTGGGTCGCTTCCAGTCAAGAATAGCGGAAATTTTGCTCGGATCAACAGAAATCCCTTCTTCATTAACAATATGGCCAAGAAATTTGACTTCTTTGACCCAAAAGTGACATTTCGAAAAGTTAGCGAATAAGATGTTCCTTCTCAAAATTTCCAAAACAATTCTGAGATGTTCAGCATGCTCCTCTTCAGTTTTGGAGTAGATTAGGATAGCATCGATAAATACAAGAACAAATTTATTCAGCACCTCCCGAAACACACGGGTCATCAAATCTACGAAATACGCGGGAGCGTTGGTTAGTCCGAAAGGCATGACTAACCACTCGTAGAACACATCCGGACCCAAAGCAGTTAGGTGAACACAATCTTCGAAAATTCACAACTGATGGAATCCCTGGGCTAGATCCATCTTAGAAAAGAATCGTATACCATGAAGTTGATCGAATAAGTCATCGATTCTGGGTAAAGGAAACTTGTTCTTGAGAGTTTGCTTATTAAGATCGCGATAGTCAACACACAATCTCAAAGACCCATCAGATTTAGCCACAAATACTACCACTGAACCCCATTCAGAAAAACTAGGATGAATCAAATCCTTTTTTAGCAAATCATCGGTTTGCTTGACTAGTTCAATTCTTTCCCGCGGTGCCATCCTACGACTAGCATGAATAACAGGACGAACATTCAGAATTGAATCAATTCTGAATTCAATCTCTCTATGTTGGGGTAAAGATTCTACTTCTTTGAATACATCGGGAAAATGCTGGACAATAGGAATGGACTCCAGACTAGGTTCTGGATATCCCAAAGTATACATCTGTTTATCCCCTTTTGGACTAGGGTCTTCACAAGAAACTTCAATGAAATCTCCAAGTTTAGTTTTGACTTGAATCGTTCGATTGCTGCAATCTAGTTTGGCCTCGTATCTCGATAACCAATTCATCCTGAGTAGGATTTCAAATTCATTGAAGTCGAGAACATAAAGGTTAATAGGAAATCGATGGCCAGAATAAGAGATAGGCACCCTCCTACAATATAGACAAAGATTTGCAGGACCACCCACTGTATTTTCACACAAATAGGTTCATCGACAAACTTGGGTTTAAGTTTTAATTCATCCATGATCTGTTGGGAGATAAAGCTATGTGAAGCTCCCGTGTCGAATAAAACTCTAACAACTCTTTCACCAACGATAAGGTTACCCTCCAAAACTCCCTTTCCTTCATTCGCCTTTGAAGTTGAGGGTTATCTTTTATTGCACACACCTTCGCTATTTGTACTTGTTTCTTTTTCGGGAAATTCTTAACTCCATGACCTGGCTGGTGACAATAATAGCATTCCTTGGATCTTCGACTTATCTTTACAAGTTGATCTTTCTTATTTTTTTTCTTTGGCTTCTCATAATCATTTGTTAAATAGCATTTCTCCTGACAGTTGTAACAAGTAAAATTTCTGGCTGAATTCTCTTGATTACTCCTCTTCTTCTCCTTGCCTTGAACCGGCCTCTTTCCTTCGAATTTTCTTTTCTTCCAATTCGAACTACTTGAACTCCCCTTCTCTTCCGGAACTTCCTGGATATCTAGAGTAGCATATCGATAACCCATACCAATCAAGTCTGAAAAAGATTCTTTAATGTGGGCTGTCATACTCTCATGATACTCCTTATTCATTCCCCGAATGAATCTTTCATTTTTCTTCAAGGGTGCATTCACTAGCACCGGACCAAATCGAGACAATTCATCAAATTTATTCAAGTACTCCTCAAATGATAGACTTCCTTGCTTCAAATCTAAGAACTCCTGGTACATTCGAGAGATACCAGCAGATGGAACGTATCGCTGCTCAAACACTTCTTTAAATCGTCTCCAAGTAAACTTATCTTCTGACTCATCCATAGTAACTGTCTCCCACCAAGCTAATGCTTCCTCTTGGAGTTTCCAAGAAGCTACTAGTCGCTTTTGATCGTCTTCCAACTTCAATCCCCTGAAAATTCTTTCACAGGATCGGATCCAAGCTTGGGCTTCTACAACAGATTCCTTACCAGTAAACGGCTTTCCACCAAGCCTCCAGAAGCTCTTATACAGATCATCCAGATTCGGCTGAGGTTGAGTAGGCACAGTTGCAGTTGTAGAGACTTGACCAGTTGTGGTGGTATTTCCCCGTTCCCTACCTTGTCCTCTTCTTCCGCTCATTCTCACTATTTGTAAATAGCAAGAAAACTTGATTTAAGCACATGGACAAGATATCTTAGGGAATATCAACAGTTTAAAAGAAATAGACTAAGGAAATTTGGGGTTTCGGTCTTTCGGTTTATACTCATTCTAGGGTATACTTCACCCTATCTCTAATGAGCCATCTAATGTGTTACACTCCATAGCTAAAGTTCTTACGCAACCTTTGGCTCTGATAACACATTGTCACGATCCGAAATCCAATGTTCAAAAATTGACGCTAAATACCTCACTTGTATTCAACTGCCAAAGATTCAAACATCGAACTCCAATCGGATGGAGCTTATAACAACATTAGATGAATATAAACAGCGGGAACAAAATGAATATCATATATCAACACAGATACAACATGATACAATATCCAATAGAACATCTATCCCAGATATCAGAGTGGTACAAATATGATACAACAATAGGACGACAATAGAAACTTCAACAAGTTTCCAACATACTTTAACTTCGACAAGGTCTTCAAAACTCCAACACTTCAAAAGATTTCCAAATCCAAAGCTTCCAGAATCCGAAAGCTTCCAAAAGACTTCAAAATCCAAGCTAGCTCCAAAACACGGATAACCTGCTTCTAGGCTGTCCGTGTAGAAAATTATGGGCACCCGGAGTTTAGAAAAGGAACAATAAACTCTGGGTCAGTCATGAGACTGGTATGAGTAAACAAAAACAGTTGTTTGAAATAAAACAGTTCATTTTTTATCAAAAGCAAAACAAAAGAATTTGAAAGAAATCCGCAATGCTTTTTGAAAGTGAAATTGCCATAAGGCCTCCCGCCACACACACAATGCAAGTGCAAACTTGGAGGAGATTTTTCCTTATGACAGTCAAAAATGCTTGATACGATAAAATAATTTTAAATATTATTATTAGTGCATAGTGTGAAAACATTTCCGAAAGTATAATATTAATCTTAGCTAGCATACGTACCATTATAGTATGCCTACTATAGCTACCATGTTAAATGGCAGGTTCTACAACTAAAAACGTTAAAGGCTCGTATTGTTTTGCTTGGATTTCCAACAAATGGTCGGGCAAAGGAACTTCCCACATAAAATGGAACGCCTCTGGAGGGACGTCCTCGAGAACCTAACCGGATTTCTGCTACACAAGGCCGGGTTACCTCTGTGACTAGGTAACAACTGACACGAGTATGTCACCGCCCGGTCGTTACCAACCTTTATCCGAAGCACTTCTCAACCGACAACCGCAAAGCAATAAATTTTGCAGCAATCACAAAGTAAGTATGTGGGCTCTATACCATGATATCACTTATAATCTAGAAGGAAATGGACATACCCTCAGGGGGTGCTACCACAACTGGTCAACCACGATTCTTGTTTCGACCATAACTGAGTTGTGAGGTTCAACGAAGTCTCGTCTACAAAGCTACGCTTTTTCGCAGAGCCATGCTTCGATCAACAAATGATCAGCAGCACTCAGCATTCCATACAACCAAATTGGGAGTATATCACTAATAACCTTCAACTACATAACCTCTGAGCTCGTACGTCTCAAAGAAGGGTGATAAGCTAAGAAATTAAATTCTCCGCCACCAACAGATATGTATTTGAAAGAAATCGGCTTTATATCTCAAGGTGTATTGTCATACATACAACCATACAAGTTTGTTCCGCGTTCGAACAGAACCGAAGGCACTTCCGAATAAGCCCTTGCAATTCGGGCATCCACAATCTTGATCGGACTCCCCATCACATATGGAGATCTCTATACCGGAGCAACTCAGTGCAGAGTCATTCGACAGGTTATCTTATCGTTTTCGAAGATGCCCGGTCTTCACCACCATCTTCAATTTCCATCCATTTCGTCGTATCACATAATCAGAATGGGTTATACGACACAAAGGTCCTCTCCCGGCTAAAACGGATAGTGAGCATTCAATTTAAAAATACATGGATGTATCCATCACAAAGATTCATATTCAGGATTCGATGTGGGTTTTGGATAACCAACTGGAATGCGACTTCCTGTCGCATCGAAATTCAAATGCCGTTTTACAGCCAATGGGTGTTCACATTCACACAGAAGAATATTCATCGCATATATCATAGCTCAGCACAAAGCATTTAATATTACATAGCATCACATCACATATCTGATATATCAATCCAACACACAGCATTCAAGAACAAAACATCTTTAATTAAGATGAATAAATCGTTGTGGTCTTAATTTATTAACCACATAATTACTTTCATTAGTAATCTTTAATCAATGATTAATTATCATTAATTACTATTGATTAAGTCTTATCACCTTCATTTATTAATCATTTCATAATTAATTATCTTAATTAATTTCAAATTAATTAACCTCAATTATTAATTAATTAAATCTTAATTATTAAATTAAACTTTAATATTAAATAATTAATTAAGTAATTATTTCTTAAGAAATTATATTAACAAAATCTTTAGTTGTTTTAATAAACCAAAAGATAATTCAGTTACTTTGATTATCCTTTTAAACCTTGTTCAATAAATCACCTTTATCACATTAGATACCTTAAAAGGTTAAGATTTAGTATAAATAACAGTTTATCTTAGTTTTCTTTTAAGTTACATTATTTATTTAATATAAATAACCTTATAAAAATATTATATGAAAACTAAATAAACTAAAATTTAATTTCTTTGAAACATCTTACTTAAGTCTTAAATTAACTTAAAATTCCAATCAAATCATTGTTTGAACATAGTTTAAAAGTGTCTTGAAAGTTTGAAATTTTTTAAAGTAAAAACTGTTTTATATATATGTCTCGAGACCTGCTTCCAGTCACGCGCGAGAGAAATTCTCTTTTGCTTTTGGTTATATCAAAAAACAACCCGAGTACCAAAATTTTTAACTTAAATTTTTTCTAAGTGCAAACCCGTGTGGCCCATAATTTGCTTCGAGTCCATACCCGAGCTTGAACCCCTACTTCCTGAAAGTTACTTCGAGTCATTTGCCTTCTTCTCCCATTCAATGTCACTGACATCGCTTAATTCGTCGTGCACAAGCACAACTGTTTTGACTGCCTTTGGCCGATGCTACGGTCATCGACCAGTCGACGATCATCAACTTGACACACTAGAACACCCAGCGTTTTGAAACGTTGATGAATTTGCAATTTGACCGTTCGACCAAAATTCAAACAAAATTGAGCCACTTTTAAACTCCTCGTTCTCCCTCTCCTAATCATCAGAGGTCATGATACTCCACCCTTAGCTTCGCCAGCCTCTCACGTTTCTGATGGTCTTGGTCTGATGATCTCCGGTGGCCTAACGACGGCGCAGTGATCACGTTTCTAACCTCGACTCAATTTAGACGTTAAACCCTAATTTGATCTTGTCTTAACTCCACGATGGTTAGAAAAATTCCTGAGCATTTTTCTTAAGCTACCCTACCCCCCAGCAAGCTTCACCCAAGATCGCGAGATGAACCGTGTTGTCGATCACCAGAAATTGCTAAAAAACTCGAATCTGTTCATCTTTGCATTTCTCAATGAATGCTTGCTTATAAATTTTGATTTAACTTTTTAAAATCATTATTTGTGATAATGATTCAGATAGTATTCTTGAAACTAAGATTTATAATATTTGAATTTCTACATGGTTTGAATTGTGACCGTATTTTCAAATTTTCCAGGAAGCTTTAATTCATTTTACTTGAATTCATTTTTACAACTTAAGACATGTCAAAACAAACAACTTTTGTTTGAATTCTGAGATCAAACAAGGATCAGACATGGGGGAGTTGGATTTTGTACAGGATTATAAATTTCTGTAACCTGGAACAGAGGTAATTCAAATTTGAACTGACAGGCACAAGCAAAGATATGCACCTATTCATGGATTTTATGCATACAACAAATGTTCAAACTTGTTTAAATCCTATATTCAAACAACATATCAAACAACAGAGATTAGGAATGTTTACTCACCTTGATTTCAAAATGAACAGAGTTTGATATGTTGAAACAGGTTGTAAAATTGCAAGCTGAAACCTTCTTCTTCAATTCTCTGGTTTGAGTTGAATTTTGTTTAAGTTTTAAGATGGTATTACTTCAGATTTACTTAGCTTCGAATGAACGAACTGAAATGTGGTAGTTGATATATATAAAAGAAGTTTACAGGGGATATTATTATTTTTTGGTACAAAACAGGGTAATTATTTTTGTTTTGTACAATACCAGACTAGAGATTTTTTTTGCTTGTTTGTTGACTAAGCTGATGTTTTTCTTTTTTTCTTTACTTTGGTGGCTGATGAGATATATTGTGGCTAGCATTAATTGCCATTGTCTTCTTTTGCATGTTAATTCATATATATCTTTCTTTAAGTCTACATACTTATAGTTGAATATATTTTTATCTTTTCTTTCGTCTCTTTGCTTTGTAATAGAAAGGAAATTGTATGGTCAATATGTTGTTGGAATTTACGCTAATGTATTGACTTTATATTTTATAAAACTGAATAATTTATTAACATGTTGTTTGAATTTGTCTAATTTATTTCTAACTTAAATATTTATTTCAACTTACATACTAATTGTCTTGTATGTCTACATATATAAATTCAAATCTACTCATCTATGCACATATACATATATATATACATACACACACACACATATATATATATATAGGATTTAAATTCAAATGATTTAAAGTTTTATTCATATAAATTAACACATATTTTATTTATTTTGAAACTTTGAAAATTAAATTCCAAAAGTTCAAATAAGTTACCAAATTTAAATTAAGTTACAGATATAAGGATACTAAAATAGAATGGCCAATTCGTGAAGTGTGTGTTCCTGAACGAGCTGTGTGCCAGAATAAGCATGATGCCTATGCCTGAAACACGTGTGGCCGAAACTTGTGCATGTGCATGTGGTTGAAACAGGGGTGTTGATACATTAAAATAACACAAGTAAGGCAATGTAACATTAAGTGTGAGGTCATTAGAACAAGGACGGATAAAATATACAGATTGTCCGTGAATGTGAGCTAAAATCAAGTTTGACCATGCATAATGAATGCTTTCAAATTAAACGTGTAACAATTTGAGATTTATATGAAGAAATTATTTAAATCAGAATCATCAAAGGAATAAAGGAGTTTTTTTCCTTAGGTTTCTTAAGGGCCAAAGTAGTACACAATTGACAATATCCATCCTTCGCAACAACCAAATGTCATAGTGCATATTGTTAATCGGTTATGTTGCATAAGTAACGTTCTGATATTTTATGGAAAATATAATTAAAAAGAAATTAAAAGCACATTTAGTATAGCGGTAAAGACGCATGTTGACTTTCTTAGTAATCATGGATCAAGTCCCGTTGTCATCCAAAATCCGAAGCGATTTTTTTTTTAGCTGGTTCGTTTCAACGATTTTCACTCAAACAATCTATAAATAAACCATCTAACCTAAACCTAATATCTTATTCAACCGTCGCCATAATTCCACTGTAAAAATTACTATGTATTATTCTTCCTCCTTTTCTCTTCTAAATAAACAACTTTCTGCCAAACTAAATTATTTATATATATTCAAGCACTTTGAGGAATTTAAAAGAATCAAAAGGAGAAAGATTAAAGCAAAGCTTTTTCAAATTTATACAAGCTCAAGTGCCAAGTGAGTGGGAGTCAATATGCAATAGAAAAATAAAGTAGTTCAATTTCAGTTATTTTCTGACACGTTAATATTAATTAATTTCTTTTATTAATTGAGAATAGATGCAACTTCTTCTTCTTCTTTCACTTCTCAAATCTAATTCATGTTTGGTTTAAAATATGAAACAAACAAATTGTCTATTCACATTTTATGGCATAGATAATATTGAAATGTATGTAAATTATTGTAACTTCTTCTTCTGCCACTTCTCAATTTTAATTCATGTTTGGTTGAAATTTGGAAAAAACAATTTATTATTCACGTTTCATGGCGTAAATAAGATTGGTTTAATTAAATTGAATTATAATTGTTATTCAATTTCTAATGGTAGAATAGGTTAGTTGACTAAATTCAGTATATGTTGCTTGAATAAAATTGTGATTTTGATTGATATATTTACATAATTTTGAATATGGTTTTGGAACAAAACTGGAAATTCTAGTTGGTATAATTATTTGTTTCAAATGTGGCCTAAAAATGTAAAAATGCAATTTTTGTAATTAAATGGTTTGTGACTATTGGATAAAAATTTGTAGTTAAATCTCTAAAGGAGAACGTAAATTAGGATGAAAAAAATGTAAATTAAATGGACCTTAAAGGCTAGTGTAAATCTGTAACAAAATGGTATAAAAATTACAGACAACCATATGGACTGAATGTAACAACCTTGTATTTTGTGATTATTTTAATTGTATATTTTGATTATTTTAAATTGAAATTCCTTATTTAAAAACTTCATTTTATTTATGGATAAAACTTTATTTTATTTATTAAAATTAATAATTTTTTATTTTAAATATTAATTTTGATTTGTATATTAATTATAATTTCAAACCTGAATATATTGAATATTTCTAGAAAATGTGAATTATGGTCAATCTGGTCAAATTTTGACTTTTAAATTTAAATATTTTAAAATTTAAATTTTATCTTTTATTATGAAAATAAATTAAATTTCAAGCATACTGCTTTTCGTTTCGTTGAAATTCGATTTATATTGTGAAAGTTATGCTTTTTACAATATTGTGTGTAAAATTGATTTATTTATCAAAATTATTTATTTTAATTCATATAAATAATTTTTTTAATCATATCTTGTGTATATATGTGTTATGTGATACATTATGTAATTATTTTATTTTAAAACATTTTTATAAGTGTGGTTATAATTTTCCAATGTTAAGTGTACATTGTCTATATTTTTAAATGCTAGTTTCAATATATTAGCTATTTCTTAATTATTTTCTATTTTTCCTTAAATTATATTTTCTTTTTCATTTTATTTTATTTTGTTCATTTTTTATTTTTATTTTACTGAAATTTATTTAGTTATTTTTAATTTAAAAGAAGTAGAAAACAAAGAGACACAAACCTTTCACTTTCTAGTCTTTTCATCTCCCTGTCTCTTCATTTTCTTATTGCCTTTTCATTTTTCCTTATGGCCATCCATTTTTTTTGCTATAGTCGTGTATTCCTCATCTTCATTCACGTGAAAAAAATTCTTCCCACCTAAAACTCACCGCTATGAAAAAAATTGAAAATGGCTTCTTCCCTTATCACTTTTCTCTTCTTCTTTTCACTATTTTCAATGTTTTGCCTTGCCTCTTCTTCTAGTTTGCTCAGCTAGCCTCTACCTCCATTAGTTCCACCATCATCTCCACCATCTACAGTAGCTCCTCCCCCTCCTCTGACTTTAACCAAGCCGTGCCCATCCATGGAGGTTAGCATCACAAACTTTGCACCAAACCCTTCCAAATTGCCTAACCAAGCTACATACTTCACCGTTCCCCTTTCTATTCACTTTGGCCACCCTTTAGCCACCACCGCCATCTTCTCCGGATCTGACCTGACCCATATATGACATGCCCGAGCCTTGTTGTGCTAAAAAAACTCCAACTTTTGCACTAGACCCTTTGTATGCTTTATGTTGTATCTCCTACCATCATCATCTCCATGTTGTTGTGCATATATGATGCATGCCCGAGCCTATAACATGGTCATGGCTGAGTCATGTTGGCACCTAGGCCGAGCCTAGTGTGGTGTGGTCAAGCCCATTTGATCAAGTGTCAAGCCATGTTGTCATCGTCAAGGAATTTGTGTTAAAGCTGAGTAATGTTCTTTGTTGATTCAAAATTTCCATTTCGTTTCAATTCATATTTGTATTTTGTGTGTGTGTGTGTGTGTGTGTGTGTATATTGTCTTGTTTATTTGTTGTATACAAGATCAATATCAAGGCTCTTCATTCATTCAAATCAAATAGTGCTTGTCGTGCCCTTGGAATCGTGCTTGTGTGTTGTTTTGGTCTCTAGCTTCGTAAAAGGTGAGTCTTTTTCACCCTGACATATTTACTTATGAAATGGTGAATCGATAACAAGTGTTTAGTAATTAAAAATGTTTATGCAAGTAAATGATGATTTTATGATATGCTATGCCATGTTATTACCATGTTAAACTGTTAATCATCACCTGACATCTGATATATAACATTATATTGTGACATTGACATTGTTTATACTGTTTGTTTATTTATGATCACATTGCAAGTTCCCTGTTAGAATAGAATCACTACGGGTTGAAATGATACATACCCGAATGAACTTTAGAATAGAAAAAAATCGTTATGGGCTGGATAGGCCTGAGCGATTTTTATTTATTTTTATTTACTTGGGATTGCGGGTTTGAAATGATAGAACTCGGGTTTTCTTTTTAAACTGCGGATTGAAATGATATATATCCGTATCACTTGACCTAGGTTAGAAAATTATATACAGACCCCATGGTATATTTTTAAATGATTTTATTAAGATATGTATTTTTAAAAGTATGAAATTTTGATTAAAAAAAAATATATTTTTTGGTTTCGTGAAGGTTAAATCTTAAGTTTTTAATTTGTGAATTTAAGTATGTAAATTTGAAATAAATGTGATTTTCGACTTTAAATTTTATTTTAAAAAAATGTAAGCAAATAATGGAAATTAAATTTAAAGTCTGAAATGATATTTAAAGTAAAATGCCAAGTTTTATTTAATTTATAAGTTAATAAGCAGTGAAATTTTGACTTAATAAATGAATTGAGTTTTAAAAATTGAACATTTGATTTTAAAATTTTATTATGATAAATCATATGTTAAAATGATTTAAATATGAAATTTTGAAGTCTATCAATATGATTTATAAATTTAAATAACAAGAATTGAAGTTTTATTGTTTTGAAAAGTTAAAATAAAGTCTGAAATTTTATTAACAGCATTTCCTAAAAATGTTGTAGTCTTATGACAGCATTTTAAATGCTGTTGTTTTGAACGTAACTATGTTTGAAATAACTAAATATCTATTACGATATTTTATAAATTCCGTTATTCTTGAATTAACTATTTTGGAAACTATAAGCTACGATAGCACTGTATAAATGCTCTAGTTATTATATTTTGTCAATGTTTTGAAATGTTATAGATTTTAACACTGTCTGTGTTATATTTTAAAGTGTTAAATGATTTAACTATTGGAATTGATTATTTGTGAAATATAAGGAGTTTTGAATATAATTTAATATTTAAATTTCAATTTTAAGGAATTTACATTGAATTTGAATTTAAATAAGGTTTACTTGGTTATGTGTTAATTGAATGAAACCAAATGAGATAAATAAATTTTTGAATGGAATTTTGAAATGTATTTTTGTAATGATATTTGAAATAATAAATGAATGACATATTTGATTTTTAAATGATATTTAAATTTGAATATTTGAAATTGAATTCAAATAATGATTTGATAATGAGGTTTTGAAGGATATGATATTTTAATGATTTCAAAATGGTTTTTAATGATATAATCTTTATTTTGATAAAGAATGTGAATTTGGAGTGATATTTGATTTTGATAAATGAATATTTGAAGTTTATATTTGTATGAAAAGATATTTGGATTTATGAAATGAATATTTCAAAATTAAATAATAATGAAATTATATTTGAGATATGAATTTATGAAATTATAAAGTTTAGTATTGAAATATAGGATATTAAAGTTTGGAAATATATTAAAATTAGATGGTTTATTTTGTAGATCAAATCTATATTTGAAATTTATAAGATTTGAAAAGTTTTGTTAGAAAACAGAATTGGATTGAAACTGATGGTTTGAATTGAATTAAATTGAAAATTTGAAAATTTGAGTTTAATTGAATAAAGTTGTAAGTGTAAAGAATTAAAGGATGATTTCAAATGTATGATTTCGAAATGTTATGATTTTCAAAGTGTAATGATTTCAAGTATTTTGGTTTCGAAAGAGATATAACTTTGAAGTATTATGATTTTGGAAAGGTGAATATATATTTGAAATGGAAATGATATCGTATTGACTTGGACATAGTTTTGGAATAAAAATGGTTTTGGTTTCGAAGTATAAACTATTTTTATTTGAATATAATTTTGAAGTAAAAATGGTTTTGGTTTCGAAGTATAAACTATCTTGAAAGGAATATAGTTTTGAAATTAAATGATTTGATTTTTGAAGTATAAACTATTTTGAAATGACCACGGCATTATAATAACATTTGGTTGTTAAAGAGACCGGGATCGGAAGTTGTCATACTCTCTGCCAACACCGAAAATCACTTTAACAACTGTGTATGCGGTGGAGATTCCAGAATGAAGTAGGATGGTGGCGTCGTTCTTGAGGTATATTACGTGCACCCAATCCCCGTGAGTTGGCATAAGGTTGTTAAACAGGAGCGATCTCGGGCCAAAAGGGGCAGCTCCTCTGCTCGGACACATTCCTTCGACGCTATACTCTTGCTTTTGATTGATTATATGGCCATCCTTCGATTTTGATATAGGAGTGTGTTCCGAGGTGGGCGTTGTGATGACCCGGAATTTTCGAGCATTTAAAATCAGAATATTTAATTGATTTTAATTATTTAAAAGGGTAATTATCAACTTGAATTACAAATATCGCTATTTACTGATAATTAAATAATAGAATTTAATAATTAGGAATTGGGTAAATTGTTGAATCTGGAATTCTAAGCCTATTAAAAATAATTTGAAGGTTCGTAAAATTTATATTGATGATAGTGAAGATAGTAAAAGTGTTAAAAATTTATATTTTTGGAAGTGATTTGTTTAGTTTTGGAATTTCATCGTCTAAATTGAATTTAAAAATAGCTTTCCGAGGCGCAGTCTCGAAACTTGGCGAAACCAGTTCCATTAGATCCGTAATATTGAATTATTATCGGATTTTAAATTTCGTATTGATTGGGGTTGTTATGTGAGCGTACAATACATAAACGCGTTGGAAATTTTCATCGAAAATTCTATTTAAAATTATAATTATCTATTCACGTGCTAATCACCATCCACTGTTTTTCTTTCATATCGCTGCCTCCTCTCATATATATTATCATCATCATGTCTCCCTTTGGCTTATCACGCAAGCTTCATTTCCTTAAATGAATTCACTGAAACATCCTTCATCATAATCATATACTCAGTTGAAAAAAAAGTAATAATGGCCGCAGTCTTTTGTTTAAAAGAAATCAAAATCCACTTTCTTTCTGGTTCGAAACCGAAGTCACAAAACTAGATAATATAAAAGACAATGGCGAAAGAAAAGGGGAATTCGCGTCGTCTCCTATTTTTATCAGCTGCCTTCCTTTCTTCTCGCTCGAATTCAAACTATATGCGACTAGAAATCGCATGAGCTCGAGCACCGATGGCCAAGCCTTTGATTCAAAGTAAACACTAGTTGTTCGGAAAATCAAATAATGGATGGGAGCGCACGCGAGTTTGGGGAAACGTGATGGATCTCAGTTCGTGGCGGCTGCAGGAGTTGGTCGCACTCGCGAGGTTGGTAAGGGTTCAATGGTATGGCTACGCGAATGGTTTCACGTTAGGGCACGGCGATGGAAATCGATCGAGGAAGGCTCGGTAGCGAGCGACGTCGCGATAATGGGAGCATGTTGGAGTTGCGGCGGCTGATGGGATTGAAGGTGAGGTCGGTTTGGATTTTGGGCAGAGCAGCAACGTGTTCTGGTTTGGGTTTGTGATCTGGTATTCAAGTCGAGAGCTAGGGTTCGTTTGAAGTTTGGCCAGTAAGGTATTCACGATTCTTTTCTTTTTGATAAAATTTTATTTAACAAACTTTAACAGTGAAGTACAGTTCTACCCTAATTTGATTTAAATTAACATGTGTGTGTGTGTGTGTGTGTATATATAGGCATGTTGTAACTTACTGGTCATTCTAAATAAATATATTCGTAACTACTTTTATAAATTTAACGGTAAATTAAACTATTTTAATTACAGACTGAATGAAGATATATTGGATCAGTAATTTATTTAAAATTGGTTAACTTAAATTTATTTAGTGGTAAGGATAGGTTATTTGATTATTTCAAATATTTATAAAAAGTCATTCTGTTTTGAAATAATATAAGTAGAAAATGGGAATTTTAAACTATTTGGAAATTTATACAAAAGTGTATATATAAGTATATGTAGTTTCAAAATGCATATATTCATTTGCCCATTCTAATTTACTGTTTAATTTTAAAATGATGTATTATGGTGATTAACACAACTAATAAAAGCTTATTTATTTTTTTCAACTGTCAAGACTAGTTATTAAAGGAAAATTTGTTTAAATTAATTTGTTAATTTATTTAATGGTAATTAATTGTTCGATCAATTAAAATATTAATAAATCATATTAATGCTCACAAGGTCGAACATAATGACGAACAAGCTGGTTTGGATTGGATCGCAAACAAAGGAAAAGGTGAGTTAATCTCACTCAGTTAAATTTAAATTTAAATGATTAAATTTAAATAATTGTTTGAAATGATGGAATTGACTTATGTGCTGTGGTGTGGTATATATTTGGAATTTGCATTTTATGTTGTGCTAACATCTGTGGATGCAGGAAAAACAGGTTGGAGGGATCCAACTGGACCCCTCAACTTTATTTAATTATTTAATATTCTCTGTTCTGAATATTTGATATCCTACAATGAATTATGTGGAAATATTGAATGCTATGGCTTGATTGTTATAATCGGACAATAATGAATTACCAAATATATAATTTTGAGTTTGGGAATGAAATAAAAGAAGAGAAATTGTAAGTAAATAATTATAGAAAAGTTGAATAAATTTATGAATGAATTGGAAAGGAAATAAAGTGACTTTTAAATTTTAATAAATAAATCTTGAGTATGGGAAGGAAAATTTAAATAAACAGAGAGTTAATGAAAACTTAAATTTCAATGTTATTGTTTAAAAAGAACAAAACATTTATTTTAAATTGAGGATTTATATTATTTAAGAAGAATAAAGAAGAAATTGGGAATAATCTGAAATTTGTATATTTCAGCTAATGGATTTAAAAATCAAACTGAAATAATGATAAAGTCCATAATCAATGAATTTCGAAATGAACTGATAAGTAAAGAAATTTATTTCAAATGGAATAAATTGGAAATCAATTTGGGGAAAATTGATTTAAGTGTTTGAAGTTGGAATTTTTTCTGGGTGACCAAGTACGTGTTTTTAAAAGTAAATTTTAATGTAAATTAAATGTTTTAAAGTTGTTTTTTTTAAAAGAAAGCAAGTTTTGTAAAATTATTATTTCTAATATTTAATTTCTAAAGCAGGTATTTCCTTTCAATATATTATAGCATTAATTATTTAAAAGTGACTTAGTATTTGTTTTAAAAGTGAAAACCTGGTTTTATATTTTATAAAGTAACCTTATTTTCTCAAATTCATATGGTATGTATTTTTAACAAATTATTTAAGTAGTTTTATCCTAAATGTTTTAAAATATATATTTCAAAGTAAAGTGTTTTAAATTATTTTAAAAATCCATTTTTGTGCTTGGTGATTTCAGAAGAGATAGAAAATATTTGGGAAAGTTGATTCTGAAAAGAAAGATGGTTTTGAAACTGTTTTCAAAGGATTGAAAATAGAAATATATCTTGTGAAGATATTTTTAGAGATTAATAAATAATTTGGAAAATTATTTATTGGTTAATGGTTGTTTTGTGAATATAATTGATAGTTAAATAACCGACTATCAATATTGGACAAATGTATTGATCGTTTCGAAGAGACCGGGATCGAGATTTATTTCTCGAAAACCACTTCGATCCGGTTTGTACGTTTCGTGTGAACAATTTGGATTCGAAGATGGAGCATTGCAGTGCAAGGGCTAGTCGCTACTAATCCTAAGGATATTTCCAAAATGGATGTAGTAGGAATAGTGTCTTCGGTTCCGTTCGAACCCAGGACGGACTTGTATGGATGAATGCTTGCGAAACATCGTCAGGTGGACGATGGGCATTCTAAGGGATATGTTCTGTAAAGGTACCGCTTAGCCTCAAGCCTCATCAAATGGGAATGACTGAAAATCAGGAGTTATGCAGCAAGGCTAGGTGGGTAGCACCCAAGCAGGTGAGGTCATTCCAGTCTAGATGTCCCTTTTTATTTCGGATTAGTGGGCGGTTGCTGATCCCAACCGCGGGGTGATCTCACTCGGGATTATCCAGTAAGGGGTAGTCCCGGTCTTGTGTTGCAGGGGAGCGGGCGTACTCCTCGGTACGGTGATCTAGGCCCCGTACTGTGACAAGTGGTACCCAGTGCCTAGTCATTGGTTGGAAATCCATTCTCCCTACGAGCCTTGTACGAGTTTTGTTTGTATTACCCACTCTGTGGCTAGTAGCTGGAATTTAATCATGTAACAATTTCGGCTATTTTATAAGTATTTGTATATAGACCCTATTATAATATCGGAGGATTTCTATAAAATTGTTTTAGCTATCGTAAGGTAAAACCCTGACATATTTATTTGTGGCGTGGTCTTACGAGATGCTTTTGTTTTCAAAGGATTTTTGAAACTTTAATAATCAATTGGGTGTGATTTTCTCATGCTGGTATTCCAGACTGACTCGGGTATTATTTAACTGTAATGCTCGGGTCAGACCGAGTATTATAGGATTCAGGTTGTGATGCTGTGGAGCTCAGGAGACGAGCAGGATGGCGATTCGTACTCCCGTACTTGTATATATATATAATCCGCTGTGTTGAGTTGTTGTGTATCCATTTGTATGATATTGATGTTGAACTATGATTGATGTACTCTAATAATGTAATATATAAACAGAAATATTTGATGTTGAGTAAAGATTATTTATTATCTATTATATTTTATTCCGCTGCGATGGTTAGATTCTGTTATTGTTTTCTATTTTCTTCTTCTACCTTTTCTTCTTTAACCCAAATGGTTCGTATTTCCATGCAACTTGAGTTGATTGTTGTAGAATAGAGTTGACTCAAGGGGTTCGGATTTGCGGGCCGTTACACTTGGTATCAGAGCATAGGTTGGTGATAACCTTGGCTCTGGTGGGAATTATTCATTTAAATTAGAGTCCATAGTACTCTATAATGAGTTTGAGCGTATTGATAGATATGAGCGCGTATTTGTTAGTGAATATAAATTGTTTTAATATTGTGTTGATTGATTTATTGAGTGGCATATGAACCTTCGTCGACACAGTCTGCGCAACTGTATCGAAAGAGTTTCTAAACACTTGAATAGAACAATCGACACGGTATTGTTTTAAATATTGGTAAATGAAATAATTTTACCCAAAAATATATTTTGATATAAAGAAAGTTTTTACAAACTATTTAACTAATATATGGTTGCTTGGATGTTAGGAATGATGATATTTAAAGTATTATCATTTTTGAGTGGAAATCTAATTAGAAACTGAACATATAACTTAAGTTTAAGGGAATAAATTCATTATAAAATGGAATTTATAAATATGAATTATAAATGTAAATTATAAATTGAAATATAACCAAATGATAATTTGTATGAGCATAAGCTATGCAAATGAATTATAGTAAAATTGATTTAAGCAGGATTTGGAAATTTAAATTACGGAAATTTGGAAGTGTTTTGAAGATAAAAAAAATAGAATTATTGTTTTGGAGATATTTATGAAAAGAAATCTGTTTTAAATGAATTTTGGGAAGTGATATAGCATTGAAATCACTTGGATCATTGGAAAATAATTCTGATGATGACGGCCGCATCATCAGTATTCATTTTCGAATTTCTAAGTGATGGATTGCTGCTAAATTGATTTGTTCAGGAAAAGTGAGTTGTTTTTGAAAATTTCAAAGGAAAGTTGTTGGGAATAAAACCAGGATTGGTTTAAATATTTGAGAAATGTGATTTGAGATGTTGGAGATTTCAAAATAATTTGAAACCAAAGGTCGGGTGTTTAAAAATCCCGAAGAGATAAGTGGTAGGCTTATAAATTGAGATGATTTTTAAATTAGAAAGGAAATATAAGCTTTGAAGGTTGGAATTTAAATTTAAAGTGAGAAGTTAAAAATGAGATTTACTTAGATTGATGAATAAAATTGAATCGAATTGAGTTAAATAAAACCGAGTTCAAATAATATTGGATTGGAATAAGAATTCAATTGAACTATGAATGGAATTATATTCTTACTTAAATAAATGAAAAATAAATTGAATAAGGAATGGAATTGAAATAAATAAATAAGAATAATGTGTAAAAGAATTATAATACATGGAATAAAATATGCTTGGGTTATAAATAAGCATAAGGCTTGAGTTAAAATAAAAGAAGAATATATTCAAGCCTATAATGAATGGAATTGTGTAAATAATAAGTTGTGACTTATAAATCTTTGAAAATGGAATAGAAAAATCCAAAATAAATATTGTTTGATGTTTGGATAATGGAACGGGAATCCAAACTTGAATTATATAATAAATTGAACTTAAGACAATTAAATGAAGTGATATTTGAAATTAAAAATCAAGTATTGAACTATAAATAGGAGAGAACTAATTGTATAATAAATTATTTAATGAAATGTGTAAATGGGAAAGTAGTGTTGTTTAATAGAAGCTGAATTATGAATTTATGATAAAAATTGGAAATAAAACTCAAGTTATAAATTGAATTCGACTTGAATTGTCAGTAAAGTAAATGTAACTAAATTGTGAGTTCATCAGATTTGCTGATAAATTGAAAATGGATAGTGGATTCAGAACTTGAGTTATTAATTAAATTATAATGTGAAGTGTTATCAAATCAAGTATAATTGAAATGTATCGAATAAAAAAAATGTAAATGGATTAAATAGTAATGGTATGAATTGCAAACAAAATCCAAATAAGTGGAAATAAATTGAAATGGCCTTGTAATAAATTGAATGAGGTGAATCTAAAAAGGTTAAAATGTATAATAATTGATCAAATAAATTTGTAGTTTGAAATGGGAATGGATTAAAATAGAATCAAGTTAAATTGATAGGAGAAATTTATATGCAAAATGAAATGAGCTTAAGTATAAAATTGGAGTGAATAAACTTAAGCTAAAGGATGGAAGGAGTTAGATTGAATTCAACTTAAAATTTAGATTAATAATAGTGAATTGGATTTAAATCAAGTAAAAATAAATCTTAATTGAAATAAAATTCGGTGAGTTATAAATAATATTAGTGGAATGAAATTCTAGAATAAATAATTGTAAACCATTTAAAATTATTAAGGAATTGAAATAACTTGAGGCAATAAGGAAAATAGAATGTTTCAAGTTTATTAGAATGGTTTAAGTGAATGTGGATAAACTAATTATATTGAATAAATAAATGATGGAATAAATAAGTATCAAATGAAATGTGGTTTAAATAAGTTGAGAAATGGTTATTGAATGAAATAGCTTGGATTGTCTTCGAGCTAAATAATATAGTTTGGAATAAACAAATATGGAATGAAATGTAAATAAATGGATTGTAAATGAATTTTAAATGGAGTGTGTCGAGCTAAATAAATGCTTGTGAATGGATTAAAATAAAAAGGAAATTTAATTGGTAATGGAGATGGAACCTAAGTTGTTAATGGTTTTGAATGGACTAGTTTGGTTAATAAAATTGAAATGCAATGAAACTGAGAACATATGGATTGTGAATAAATCCGAAATGGAATAGAATTAAGCGTAAGTTGAGTTGGAGTCAATTTAAATTGATTATAAAACTCAAGTGCTTATTTATTCACATAAATCTCGTCAAATTACAAAGAATAAATTGTTATTGAATGTAAATAGAAGTTATTAAAATGCCTTGGATGGATGGAGTAAAATAAATTGGTTTTTGAAAGCAATTGAATTAAATATGAGTTCAGTTTGCTTAAAAATAAATTAAATGTAAGCAATTGAGTTTTAAACCATTCAAATTAATGAAGTTATATACGAATGGATTGTAAACCATTCAAATTGAATGAAAATGGTTTGTAAATTAATTGAAAACAGTTGAATTAGTATGGAATGGTATAAATTGCTTGTGGACAAATGATTGGTGTGAATTTCTTTTACAATTCATATGTTTTAACCATTGCAACTAAGTGAAATATAGTTAAACTGCATATATTTGGCACTTACATGTTTAAATTGAGTAAGTACAGGTACCTGGAAGCCGTGTGGCTGGATTTGGTTGTGCTATTTGCTAAAAATAATAAGCTACATGCTTAAAAATGCTAAATAAGGTACGCCTACGCAATAAAAATAGGAAATATGAACTGTTTTTGGTTTTTCCGACCGTGTGGGTTGATGTATATATATTTATCTCTTTTGTCAAATTGCAAAAGCTCCTCCGTACAAAGGAGACTCTGCCAAAATATTTCAGAAATTTTGGGAGTTAGAAAATTTTGAAAAATTTTGAAAAATTTATTAACGACAAAACAATTTCAAACTAGAAATTAAAATAAGTTAGTGAATGAAACTAATTAAAATAATGACATGTATTAGTATAAATGAAAAATAAAATTCATATATTAGGAGTTAAAAATAAACTGAATTCATATGGAAATGGAAGAATCAATGTGAATAGAAATAGATATAAACTAAAGTGGGAGATGAAAATAAATGTGAGAAACATATAAATGCTTATACTAATTTAAGAAGGGAATGGCGAATTCATGGGTGGGAATTGATATTACAAATATAATCTAACTTAATATTTGAGTGAATAAATTCCGACAGTTTGCAAGAAAGTTGATATGATGTTTTGGGAATATTGTGATTGGATATTAGTACTAAGTAGGATATGCAGGTAATATAAAGGGAAAAGAGAATTGATTTGATTTCAGATGATAAATTTGAAATGCTCGACAAAAAGGTATGTATTTAAATTTGGTATGAAATTTGATTGGGATTTGGATTGAGCCACTTGGCTTTTTGTTTTCTTTTTGGATTTGGGAGGCCGTAGAGCCATTTTGTAGTTGTACCGAGCTAGCCGCGCAAAGGAGACGCTGACAAAAAATTTCGGGAATTTAAGGAGTTAGAAAAATTTTGAGAAAATTTTTGATAATTCAAAATTTAGTTTCAAATTGAAACTTGAATGGTTAAACCAATAGTATAGTTTGAAACTATGGAGAAGTTTGGTAGGTTAATAAGAATAATAATGAGTCTTTTATAAGAGAATAGTTGGTGCGATGCTGAATTGTTAGAAACTGTTTGGTTTAGGAAAATAATAAACGGGTATTGGATCATTCTTCCTAATTAGTAATTTCGGGGACGAAATTCTTTTTAAGGGGGGGAGGAATGTGACGACCCAGAATTTTCGAGCATTTAAAATCAGAATATTTAATTGATTTTAATTATTTAAAAGGGTAATTATCAACTTGAATTACAAATATCGCTATTTACTGATAATTAAATAATAGAATTTAATAATTAGGAATTGGGTAAATTGTTGAATCTGGAATTCTAAGCCTATTAAAAATAATTTGAAGGTTCGTAAAATTTATATTGATGATAGTGAAGATAGTAAAAGTGTTAAAAATTTATATTTTTGGAAGTGATTTGTTTAGTTTTGGAATTTCATCGTTCAAATTGAATTAAAAATAGCTTTCGGAGGCGCAGTCTCGGAACTTGGCGAAACCAGTTCCATTGGATCCGTAATATTGAATTATTATCGAATTTTAAATTTTGTATTGATTGGGGTTGTTATGTGAGCGTACAATACATAAATGCGTTGGAAATTTTCATCGGAAATTCTATTTAAAATTTTAATTATCTATTCACGTGCTAATCACCATCCACCGTTTTTCTTTCATATCGCTGCATCCTCTCATACATATTATCATCATCATGTCTCCCTTTGGCTTATCACGCAAGCTTCATTTCCATAAATGAATTCACCGAAACATCCTTCATCATAATCATATACTCGGTTGAAAAAAAGTAATAATGGCCGCAGTCTTTTGAAGTTGGAATTTTCTCTGGGTGACCAAGTATTTTTAAAAGTAAATTTTAATGCAAATTATATGTTTTAAAGTTGTTTTTTTTAAAAGAAAGCAAGTTTTGTAAAATTATTATTTCTAATATTTAATTTCTAAAGCAAGTATTTCCTTTGAATATATTATAGCATTAATTATTTAAAAGTGACTTAGTATTTGTTTTAAAAGTGAAAACCTGGTTTTATATTTTATAAAGTAACCTTATTTTATCAAATTCATATAGTATGTAATTTTAACAAATTATTTAAGTAGTTTTATCCTAAATGTTTTAAAAAATATATTTCAAAGTAAAGTGTTTTAAATTATTTTAAAAATCCATTTTTGTGCTTGGTGATTTCATAAGAGATAGAAAATATTTGGGAAAGTTGATTCTGAAAAGAAGGATGGTTTTCAAACTGTTTTCAAAGGATTGAAAAGAGAAATATATCTTGCGAAGATATTTTTGGAGATTAATAAATAATTTGGAAAATTATTTATTGGTTGATGGTTGTTTTGTGAATATAATTAATAGTTAAATAACCGACTATCAATATTGGACAAATGCGTTGATCGTTTCGAAGAGACCGGGATCGAGATTTATTTCTTGAAAACCACTTCGATCCGGTTTGTAAATTTTGTGTAAACGATTTGGATTCGAAGATGGAGCATTGGAGTGCAAGGGCTAGTCGCTACTAATCCTGAGGATATTTCCAAAATGGATGTAGTAGGAATAGTGCCTTCAGTTCCGTTCGAACCCGAGACGGACTTGTATGGATGAATGCTTGCGAAACATCGTCAGGTGGACGATGGGCATTCTAAGGGATATGTTCTATAAAGTTACCGCTTAGCCTCAAGCCTCATCAAATGGGAATGACTGAAAATCAGGGGTTATGCAGCAAGGCTAGGTGGGTAGCACCCAAGTAGGGTGAGGTCATTCCAGTCTAGATGTCCCTTTTTATTTCGGCTTAGTGGGCGGTTGCCGATCCCAACCGCGGGGTGATCTTACTCGGGATTATCCAGTAAGGAGTAGTCCCGGCCTTGTGTTGCAGGGGAGCGAGCGTACTCCTCGGTACGGTGATCTAGGCCCCGTACTGTGACAGGTGGTACCCCAGTGCCTAGTCATTGGTTGGAAATCCATTCTCCCTACGAGCCTTGTACGAGTTTTGTTTGTATTACCCACTCTGTGGCTAGTAGCTGGAATTTAATCATGTAACAATTTCGGCTATTTTATAAGTATTTGTATATAGACCCTATTATAATATCAGAGGATTTCTATAAAATTGTTTTAGCTATCATAAGGTAAAAACCCGACATGTTTATTTGTGGCGTGGTCTTACGAGATGCTTTTGTTTTCAAAGGATTTTTGAAACTTTAATAATCAATTGGGTGTGATTTTCTCACGCTGGTATTCTAGACTGACTCGGGTATTATTTAACTGTAATGCTCGGGTCAGACCAAGTATTATAGGATTCAGGATGTGATGTTGTGGAGCTCAGGAGACGAGCAGGATGGCGATTCGTACTCCCGTACTTGTGTATATATATATATATATAATCCGCTGTGTTGAGTTGTTGTGTATCCATTTGTATGATATTGATGTTGAGCTATGATTGATGTACTCTGATAATGTAATATATAAACAGAAATATTTGATGTTGAATAAAGATTATTTATTATCTATTATATTTTATTCCGTTGCGATGGTTAGATTCTGTTATTGTTTTCAATTTTCTTCTTCTACCTCTTCTTCTTTAACCCAAATGGTTCGTATTTCCATGCAACTTGAGTTGATTGTTGTAGAATAGAGTTGACTCAAGGGGTTCGTATTTGCGGACCGTTACAGGCGTATGTGGCTGCTGCGTTACCACCAGCTCGTGTTCGTAATTGGTATATCTACCCTGGCATTGCCTTGTGTGCCGTGTCACCTACCATACCGAGCCTTTGCTACGAGTTTGTTTTTCTCCCATAACACGTGTGGTATCCTCTATAGTCTTCCGATCTGGAGATATCATGATATTGGATGGACTACTGGGACTATTATGTGTGATGGGTGATATGGGTAAGCCCGAAACGCCATTTTAAAGTAAGTTTAATTTACTATAGTCATTATTATAATAGCGCAATATTACTACATAGTAAATAGTTTAACGGATCCTTAAAGGATGGGCGATCCCAAGCATCCTTTAAGTTACTGGTGCATTTTGTTATTGTTCACTTGAGTTGATTTACAGTTCATAAGTATTTATGTCCTGACTCGAGTGTTTTGTGTTTTGCTTCACGCTCGAGTCAGACTGAGTGATTCAGCATTCAAGACTCACCTTCGGAGCTGGAGCTTGCTTGAAGATCCAACCATCTATTTTGCTTTCTGTATCCAGTGGTTTCAATGATGTATTCTGATTTATACCTGATGTATCTTTTACTCTTCTGTTGTATCTTATTTAACTCTGATGTATCTTATTTTTTTTATATAGTAGCTTCATGAACTACTATCTCTTTAATTCCGCTGCATTATTATTTACTCTGTGTCTGTGATCTGTGTTTATTTATTTACTGTATATTCTGAGATTTGCCAAATTTTATTTATAACGCGGTATTTTGAGCAATTCAACTCCGACATGTGTGGATGCGAATGGTTGAAAATATCGGGTCGTTACAATTGGTATCAGAGCTTTGGTAGCTCTAGGTAAAACTCGGTATATAGAGTAAATGTATTTACAGAATCACTTTCATTCGTGTTAAATCTCTTCCTTTTTGACTCTTTGAATTTTGGAACGTTCCCCGCGGTTCCAAAATCCATTCGTGTCCCTCACTATTTATCTTCTTTTGATTCTGTAGTATCCCATAACTCCACTTCGAAAGATCTTTATAATCAGTCGGCGGTCTCGCCAATCTCAGATTATTTGTAAGGCGGTGAAACTCCTTTACAATAGCATCGATTCACTAAGGATTTTATATTCTCGGTTTAGATGCTAGTATCTCTTATTATCCCAAACTCTATCTCTTGAGACCGAATGTTGATTTTTCCCTAGAAAATCCACATCGATCTTATTTTTTAAGTCACGGTTGACCCAGTTAAGGTTGCCCACGATTTATACAAGCTCATCCATCTTCCTATTCTGTTGTTTAATCATCTTATCTTTGTTTCCAACTTATCTTCAAATCATTCTTAAAGTGTATTTGTAAACTAATATTTAAATGTTTGATATATTGTGTTGTTTGAGTTGTTGATGTTGATTTTGGTTTCTGACCGATTCGTCTGATCAACGCTATCGATAAGATTTCCAAAACACTTGAACAGAGCAAACTGACACAATATGTTTTTCAAATTTAGTAATGAAATAAATTTTGTAACTATACTATATTTTATTTTTATTTTTATTGAATTGGTTGTTAAGAAATAATATTTGATCTTATATATCATTATCTCTTGTTTCATATATAAATAATGGAACTATAAAGATGGTTATAAATTTATTTGGAAATTTAAAATGAATTTAAAACAAGAATTTGAGAATTTAATTTCCGATGGATTTCAAACCTCGTGTCTAAAGTTTTAAAGGATATATTATTTATAGTGGTTTCTAATAGAAATTTGTTTCTAAATAATTTTAAAGTTTAAAATTAGCGCTCTTCTCTTTGTCGTTGGAAAATAACTTCGGTGATGACTGCAGCATCATCGATATTCATTTTTGAATTTCGAAGTGAAGAGACCGTTCTGTAGTCTTGCTATAGTTTTTTTTTTTGGGAATTTAATTGATTTTAATTTCTAAAACAGGACTAATTTATGTTGTTTTGGGGAATTTAACTGATTTGAGTTTCTAAAATATGACTGGATTTATAACATATGCTGATATATGATTTAAATTTGAATGGATATATATATAGTATATGTGAATTTATTTATCTCTAAATAGTTTGGAATTTATCGAAAATTTAATTCCTAAATTTTATCTTGAAAGACAATTTCAAGTACAATTTCAAGATTTGGTTGAATATTCAAGCTTGAAATGAATGAATTAGAGGTTTTATTTGTATAATACCCAATTTCATTCCAATATAACTTACCTTAGTTTTCAGAAGTTGAATATGTAACTGGAAAATATAAAAAGGATTTTTTTTAAAATAAAATTTGAGTGGTTATAATAAATATTATACACTTAAATTTTAGCTATGGAAAGATTAACGGAGGTAAATAAAGAAAAAAAGTAATGGAATAATTTACAATATAAAATGATGTTAAAGGAACTAAGAATAATTTAAAGTAGTTATAATAAGTGTAAGTATATTTAACATAGGTGATAAAATATATTGAGAGGAATAAATTTAATTATAATTAGGAATAAAGAAGAATTATTTTATTGAGTACATTTTGAGTATATTAAATGATTTTTCTTTCAAATCCATGATTTTAAAGATTGTTTATTTAAGATAATTGGATGATAAGATAATGAAATTAGAGATGGTTAAGATTTATTTAACTTATGTAAGATTAATTTTCAATTTAAGTTGAAATTTTCATGGTTCCAAACTTATGATCTTATTTTATTTTTCAAACTATCTTCTGGTTGTCCTTATTTTCCTTATCTTGCTATAGAATGGGGAGGTTATTGCTTATACCAGTCTGTTTAAAAATCGTTCTATAATCTTTGATAATCTTCGGTACTCATCTTGAATTTGAGCACTGCTTGCCATCCATAGACCGTCGGTCAAGCGGAAAGGGTGAATCAGATTCTAGAATTTCTTTCATGCTTATGTTCTTGATTCTGGAGGATCTTGGGAAGACCATCTCCATTTTGTTAAACTTACCTATAACAACTGTAACGGCCAGCCTTTCCGCACAATTTAGATTGACGATAAACCACACACGTCAGACTTAAACCATATAAAATGGCGGATTGTTATGGGGTAAATAAGAAAAAGTAGAGAAAGAAAAACAGAATCTTGTAGCGGAACGATAAAATATAACAATCAAATATACGGTTCATGAAGCTGTTTTACAAAACATTTGACTATACTTATACAATACATATCAGAGTTGCATATACCAACAAATAATAATCGATGCAGCGGAACAGATATGATACAGTCGACTAATATAATATATATAATAGTAATAAAATCTTCGCCTTCGTCCTCCAGAAGTAAGGTCTTCAAATCCTAAAATGCTCAGGCTGACCCGAGCGAATTGAAAAGACAAAACACTCGAGTCAGAACTAAAAGATCTTATGTAAGTTAAATCAACTGAAATAAATATGAGTGTAACGACGTCGGAGATGCTTACGGGGTTTGACATCTCCTATCCAGTGTCTAACGTGAGTGCAGTAACTCAAGAGATGCTCGGTATTCACATCTCTCAAGGATCCGTTAAACTATTTACTATGTAGTAATATTTCGCTATTATAATAGTGTCTATTAGTAAAATAAACTTACTTTTAAATAGCGTTAAGGCTTTACATTTTCCACCTTAACACGTAATAATGCCAATAGTCTATACAGTACCGTAATACCTCCTGATCAGGAGGCTGCCAGGGGATACTCCATAGGTACGACACAAATAGAAAATCGTACAAGGCGCGATAGGGTAGGTGACACGACACAACTAGGCAATGCCAGGGTAGATATACCAATTGCTACCCGGGCTGGTGGTAACGTGTAGCGCATAGCTACCGCCCACCTCGAGCCACACCCCCAAATAAAAAAAAATCAAAATTGGCCGCCGAATCAATCCAAAGTCAAAGTATAATATCGAAGGAATGTGTCCGATCAAAGGTGCTACCTCATTGGCCCGAGAATCGCTCATGTTTTAGCCACCTTATATCAACTCACGGGAGTCAGGTCCATGTATTTACCTCAAAGGAAACGCCACCACCATCATACTTCATTCTGGAATCTCCGCCGTGTACACGGTTGTTAAAGTGGTTTTCGGATTTGGTAGAGAGTATGACAACTTCCGATCCTGATCTCTTTAACAACCAAACGTTATTATAACACCGCGGTCAATTTAAAATAATTATACTTCAAAACCAGAATATAATATCTCTTTCAAAACCATATAAATATGATATCATTTCTGTTTTAAAAACCCAAATTAATGCGATGTTATTTTTATAAAACCCAAATCAATATAATATCATTTTTCAAATATGTCATTTTCTAAAACCATAACACTTTCAAATTTATATACTTCGAAGCCAACATTCGAAATATAACCTTCCAAAACATAAACTTTGAATTTCATAACTTTGAGATATAACTACACCACTTAAATGGTTTAAATACTAAATTACTTTATAAAATAAAATAGCTTCTTTAATTTCACAAATAAATTCCAAATACCGATTGAACCTCCAAATAAACCATTTCAAATTCAATATATTTCAAAGCTTAAATATTTAATATTTCAAAACTAAATTTTATAATTCATATACATATACCAATTTCACTTTTTCTATTATTTAGTTCTGAAATATTTGCTTTCTAAATCCAATATCCTTTAAATAAAACTTAAATTTCAATAACGAAATATTCCTCAGTTTATTTACTCAAATCACCTTAAACCCGAATTAAGTTATAAAACCATATTCTTTTAAAATCTCAATTTCAATAAGTTCCAAAAGGATTCTTATTAAATGTAATTCTTTAATTAAATAAAATCTCCAATCAATTTCAAAACTATCTTCTCAACCTTGATTTATAAAAATCCATATAAACTCTATACAAAAATATACTTTAAGTAAGTACTTGACCATATTATATAATAATAAATCCAACTTTATTATTTAACTTATTTATACTTTAAACAAATCTTATTCATAGCTTAAACCCAAGAATTTAACTATATATATAAAATACATTTATACAATATCCAAATCCATACCTCATAAAACGTATATTTCTTTACAAACCATAGAAAATCATTTCAAAATATTTTTATATATAGATCGCAATGCCTGTATATAATTTTCTATCCTATGGTCTAGTGATACGGATAATTATCATTTCAATCCGTAATTTAAAATAAAATTACGGTTATATATCATTTCAAACCGCAATCCCGAATGAAATAAAATGCATAACAACTTGCAGTTTAAAATAATATATATAATACAACATCCATTCATCCATCAACAGATCACACATCCATCCCAATCATCATCCAAAACAATCAATCAATACCAATAGATAATTGATAATATATATAACAGGTATTTAACTGGTAGTTACATTCAATAATAAATTAAACAACAATTTAATTTAAATAAATGCAATAACTGAGATGATGATTAAAAATATACGAAAAGTCATAAATAAATGCATAATCACAACAAAATTTAATTTAACAAACATAAGAAATTTTAGAAGTTATGAGTGGGTTAAAACACTCACCTTTTGAATTTAAATTGAATTTAAATCCAATTTAAACCCAAAAATTGGACAGTCTCAGAATTCGTCCAAACCTGCACCAAAATGTTTGGAATTTCAATACGATCCTAATAAAAAACTGCGCGTGAATTGGTGTTCGTATGCGAAAGATATAGCGATAATTGTGTTTGAATTTCAAATAAAAAAAAGAAATAATTATACCCGCTAGCCACGTCACCTTGATTTTCTTCTCCGAGAACGCTTCCTCATGCATGAATCATGAACACGCTACAGCTGCCAGAGAAAACCCCAAATGCACGCGACCTCTCCTTTGCCACGTCGCCATCACTATCGGGTTCGCCTCCACCTGCGCCTCACTCCCCAACCACCCACGAACCACCTCGTCGTCGACCGAAGCTGGAAACTCCCAGCCGCCGCCACGTTTCTCTAGCCCTAATCAAATTATACAGCCCAATCTAGCCGTCAAAACCTCCAGCAAATTTCACCGATGAACCCTCCTCCGTCCCCTCTTCAAAACGCAGAAAGGATTTCCCGATCAGACAAAGTTCATCGTCGAGCGATGAACAGCCGAAACTTCTTCGATTTTTACTGATCAGACGATGAACCAAAACGAAAAACGAATCATGGATCTGAGTTACCTCTTCAGAGCTTCGATATATAATTTTTCTGAATTTTTTTGAGGAGTTTGAAATTTTTGCTTTGGATTGAAATTTGATTTGTGTTTGGATCTAGAGTTTATTTGTCTGCCATTGAGGAGGAGAGATAGTTGAAATATACGTACAGACAAATGAGAAATAGGAGTATGTTAGGGTTTATAACCAGGCATTTATAGGTAGGGTTGAACTAGAATAGATGGATCGGGTTGAATATACACGATAAGGACAAAATGGCCCGAAAAGCCCGTTTCGACTCCGGAATGAAATTGGGTCAACCCATATATCAAAATAGGTGTTTTAAAAATATTTTAAACGCAATGGAAAAGGTTTAAAGTCCAAACTCCATCGTATGAAGAAGTTATGCTAAAATTAATATTTTTCAAATTGATTTCAATTTCATTAATTTCAAGGCATTTCGAGTCCGTACGATCAAACGACAAATCTGATCGCTGCGAAACATGAAATCCTATAATAATTCACCGTTACGGATCCGATGAAACTAGTTTCGTCGAAATCCGAGTCAATGGCCAAAATGGCTATTTTTACATTAATTAAATAAATTAATAATTGATTAATTAAATCACATTTCCCATTTAAATTCTAAAATTGACAATTTTTTTTATCACTTTATAATTCTTAATCATTTATACAAAATTTAAACTAGTTAGATGTCCCTTAAATTACAATTTTATTAAATTCAGAGATTATAAATTAAATTTCAATAATTCCATTGAATTAAATTTTCATTCTATTATTCAACCTATTAGTTTCAAATAGATGAAGCTAACATTGGATTCATACTTTATTACATAAATATCTTCAATTTCACCTAAATTAATGTTTACGTAATATTTAAATATTTAATTTCAATTGATTGCAATAAACCCAATTACCTGAATTTTACATTCAAATAAATAAATTCTGATTCCCATTCTTATTATTCAACAATCATTGTCCTATAAACATATTTAACATTTGTTTACGTTTTATTACACTGATACTTCCAATTTCACCTTTATCCGTATTAACTATTTTATTTCCACTTACTGTGTAATAACTACTATGATTCAATCATATTGAAATTTGTCAATTTCACGCACAAATTAAGATTTTAACACCAATTAACTAATTTACCTTGGTGCCATCCTTTATTACATCAATTTATACTTTAATTTACATTAACAAAACGTTAAATTTAAATTTATTACAATTGATTACCATAGTTTATTTAACATATTAAATAAACAAGCAACCTATATTAATTGCCACCTATTTGCTTTTAATTGCATTTATAAGTTCGTTACTTATCAATTCAGATTATAATTCCATATATAACGCTAATTTTATTTCATTCCATTAATATACGCTTATTTACACCTTAATTTGAATAAATATTATATTTCTAAATGTGTACTTCTATCAATTGAATACATTAATTAAGGTTTTAAAACCAATATATGAATTTACCTTAATTCCATTCTTATGCCAGTTTATTACTTTACATACATTACATATTAATTCATCAATTAACATAATTTGACCTTATTTCCCAATTCACCAACTACTACCTTACAATAAATTTACATTTCTATTAAATTTACATCTACACTTCCGTTACTACATTTATTTTCATAATACTGATTCCATTCAATTTCCATTAACTATCTATTTTTCCCTTGGTAAATCCAATATTTCATCTATTCACTTATGTCCAATTCATAGTCCAGTATACCATTTAAATTTATTTTCATTAATTTGAATTTCTTTCCATTCATTTATTATTAACTTAAAATAGCATTGTTTACCTTGCACTACATTATTACCTTTTATTTACATTCAGTTACTATTAACAAAAATATTATTGCATTGGTAAATTAAATGCTTACCCTTATAAGCTTTCATTCCCAAACAATATTTCAATTACTACAAGACATTGATTTAATTCAATTTACTATTTAATATTATTAATTCGTTAAATTAATTCACTATTTACCTTTTTTTTCTTATATTCAATTTTTGGCCTTGTATAACAATTTACATTACTTCAATTATTCGTAATTTCATTTCAACTGTTAATACTTAGCTTTAATTTCCATGGTTTCATTTCATTTTCAACACTTGCTTCATTATTAATTATAAATTTTTTATTCCTCCCTGAATTAAATTGCAAAAATTAAATTAAACAAACCAATTTATTTATCAAAATTTACGGGTCGTTACACTCTCCCCGGCTCAAGAATTTTCGTCCCCGAAATGGAAAAAAGAGGAAAAGACGGAATTAAATAAACAATACATCTTATTCAAAAATATTAACTTTATAAACAATAAATTTACAAAATTAATCACTTTAAATAAAATACACCAATTTATAACCATTAATCTTTTTATACTCAAAGTAATAAAGTTTGGAAAATAATTTCAAAATATTTTCTAAGTCCAAAATTTACGGAAAATTTCGGCAGAATCTCCTTTGTACGGGGAGGCTTGGGAGAAAATATAATATCAAAATATAACAATATATAACATATATTTTCCAAAATAATATATATCCCAACACGGGAAAACAATATAATAACGCTATAAACCATAATCCGAAAACATACCTATTTGTCGGGCAATTAACGCTTATTTATGAAACCAAAAGCAGTAGCAGTTGCTTCCATAACCTGTATTTCACTTATATAATCCAAAATGCTAACAATTATATAAAATGAAATGTTTAACTTGTTTCAATCAACAACAAACAAATCAATACAAACAACAATAATCACTTGCAACCACAGCATACTCATCATATACAAATCAACCATTCAATCAAACAAAACAAATAATTGTTCGGGTTCAACTTTAAATTGTATAGAATGGGAAATAAACTACTTAGTGCATCATTTACTCAACAGTCTTAGATGAAACTAAATATATTATTCATCATCCAAACAAATTCAAAGTGCCCTTGCCCAAACAACCATAAACCAAAACAAACAACCAACAATTTCAAAAAATAGATCAAATTCATTCTTATTTATTTCATTTCATAATATTTGTTGTATTACTTATTTTCTTTCATATAGTGATTTATCTTTTTAATTTCCATTTTTTCTTCTCACTTATTTCTTACAATTATTCAATTTCTCAGCATTTCAATTTATTTACTTAAGTTTATAATCATTTATTTAAAATCCTTATCTTTCTATTATATTTACTCACAGTAACATTTTCAATTATACTTAAGTATACCACAACCCCAAATTCTCATTTATTAAAGAATTTCATTGAATACTTTCATTATTTCAAATTTTTACTTGTATAATATTCTATTACAATTTCTTATAACATTGTAACTTTTATTGTTGGGTAAGTTATATATATATATATATATATATATATATATATATGCTTTTAAGAGTGTAATTGAAAATCATACAAGTTTATCCCTTTTCTTTTAATTAATTTAATGTTCAATAATTATATCCTTTGCTTATAGGTTACACATTTAAAATTTCTTTTAATTTCATTTATAACTTAGCATTAATTTTTTTTATTTCATTTAGAGGTTTCAATTATTAGTTAAATTCCATTTTACTGCACTAATTGAAACTATTAATTAATCGAAAACTTTAGAATTTAAATACCGGGTCTTATTCAAAAATTGTTTTAAAATAATAGATAACCATATGCTTGCAATTTTTATATATCAAATTATATTTAAAAAATCTAAAAATTTATATTTGTCTATCAAAATAAATCTATAGTAAAACTACTATAGTGGCCTTCCCACTACGAGTTTGTTTTTCTCCCATATCCCGTGTGGTATCCTCTGATAGTCTCCCGATCTGGAGATATCATGATATTGGATGGACTGTTGGGACTGTTATGTGTGAAGGGTGATATGGGTAAGCCCGGAATGCTATTTTAAAGTAAATTTATTTTACTATAGACATTATTATAATAGCACAATATTACTACATAGTAAATAGTTTAACGGATCCTTAAAGGATGAGCGATCCCAAGCATCCTTTAAGTTACTGGTACATTTTGTTACTGTTCACTTGAGTTGATTTACAGTTCATAAGTATTTGTCCTGACTCGAGTGTTTTGTGTTTTTCTTCATGCTCGAGTCAGACTGAGTGATTCAGCATTCAAGACTCACCTTCAGAGTTGGAGCTTGCTTGAAGATCCAGCCATCTATTTTGCTTTCTGTATCGAGTGGTTTCAGTGATGTATTCTGATTTGTACCTGATGTATCTTTTACTCTTCTATTGTATCTTGTTTAACTCCGATGTATCTTATTTTTTTATATAGTAGCTTCATGAATTACTATCTCTTTGATTCCGCTGCTTTATTATTTACTTTGTGTCTGTGATCTGTGTTTATTTATTTACTGTATATTCTGAGATTTGTCAAATTTTATTTACAACGCTGTATTTTGAGCAATTCAACTCCGACATGTGCGGATGCAAATGGTTGAAAATCGAGTTGTTACACTGAACGAACGTGAAATTGAAACATCATTTATGTAAGAAAAAGAAAAATCGTGAAATAACGAAATCGGATGTGAAAATGGCTTAAAGCAGATTAATGGAAATAAACAATATGTACACTATAACGGTAAAATTAATTAATTCGGAAGTGATTTGGTAGGCATACCTTGGATGTCTAGATAGGTATTTCATGCAGTTAAGACCAAAATATAGTTTTGACTATACGTACTAGGAGCCGGCAAGTAGGTTCGCAAGGATGTTTGTTACCTTTCATAGGTTGCTAGTACATAGGATAGATAGCATTCGCAATCGCAGGCTTCTTCAGGTAGATCAATGCGGACGGAAACATTACAAATGTGCTATGACGTAGGCTTCTTTAGGGAGAACATTGGAGGATTTTGCGCAGCCAACCCAACTGCGGGTGCTCTTTTAGAGGACCGACACTTTGAATAGGGGCAAGTCCACTTTGATGACCGAAGGACATGAGGATAGGAGTCCAGTTTGGTGGAGCCTAAGTGCAACATCTGGGTCCTACGAGGTTGTTTGAGTCGGCCCCGGTTAAACGTAAGAGGCATTTAGCCACAGTGCACGGGAGAAGAGCATGACTTTCACACTGTAGCACGTGGATAGGTAAGGACAGCAGGTCCGACAGGCCAATTGACGTTTAATATTACTACATAGTTGACTTTCCTAGAGAAACCATGGACTTTGGCCTCTTAGGAACTGTATCTAAGAAGGATTCACTGCATTATATTATTCATCTCTGCGATATCCGGGGAAGAGATGTAATTAAATTGTTTTATTCTTTCCACTTCATTTTATTTCTCATTCACCAGACTTTATCTCTGATCCATTCCTATTTTTCCTACTTTTCCCAAGTCACAGGAGGACAGGTCTATGTTGTAGTTCTTTGCAGCTTGGAGGGTCATTGGAGCAGTTGTTATCTTCAGCATTTGTTTCTTTTGTTTCATGTACTTCGTTTCTTTTTTCCGTACTTTGCTTTATATATGGAGACCTATATAATGAAATTTGTTATATTTTATGTTTTGGAGGAGACTACTTGGTACTTTTGGTTTTAGAATTAAATTTGGGATAACATTATTTTTAATGAAGCTGTTATTTTATTAATTTATAATTAGCGAAAGTTTTCTTCCGCTATAATATTTTAATCATTTTATGTTGTTACCTTAGTCTCTGTGCTATGTTATGGATTTTCATTTCATTCGACCACCTATGCTTCTAGTCATTTCCGAACTTCGGGGTGCCTAGAGGTGCGAGGTGTCATAGTTGGTAACAGAGCTAAGGTTTCGGTAATCCTAAAAATATTTTAAAAATATAAAGGTCATCGAATAATTTTTAAAGGGTATTCCAAAAAATATTTTTAAAAGTATATATGTATTTTTTGAAAAGAAAAGAAATTTTAGAAATGGGTCCCACATATATCTTCCTCCCTATCTATTGAAATATTTGTGGAGTACCCAATCCCATCATTTTTATATCCATAGATAGAAATGTCTGAACTGCAAGATATTCCTGAAGTTCCAAGCCTTAATATGCTTGGTTCGGACGTTATTTGTAGGCTACTACACGAGCAGAGCCACCAGCTAGAGATGCTGCTCTGGCGGAACGGGCTCCAGCCCGTCCGATCCGTCAAACATTCCCAATTTTCCCAAGTTATGCAAGGACTACACCTGCTTTGGAGGCAAGTCGTTTCTTGGCCTCGAGTCATATACTAAGGCGAGATCTTGGATCCATAGTTTTGGGTAGATATTTGGACTAATGGGATTGGAGGACTTAGCTTAGAGGTAGTTGACTTCATGGCATTTGCAAGGAGAGGCACTTTTTTGGTGGGCGATTGTGGAGGCTGAGGCTGACAATTTGACTTGGGCGGATTTTCATACTAGGTTCGAGAGGAAATTCTTATCGTAGGTTAAAGAGAGAATGTAGCTATACAGCTCAAGAAAGGGGATATGATAGTTAAGGAATATGTCAAGCAATTCAATGAGCTTGCCAGATTTGGACTAGACCTGATCAATACTCCTCACAAGAAGGCGCTGAAGTTTGCTAAGCGCCCAAGTCAGCCACTGTAGAGTTTGGCAGTGAGTCACATTCCGATGGAAGCCACTTTTGAGGGATTTGTAGAGATGGCTTTACTTGTTCATACTAAGAAGAATGTAGATGTGGCATAAAAGAGTGATGGGAAGAAGCAGTGGAAATAAAAGAGGAGAGGAGGAGGAGGGTCAAATAGAAAAAAGAAAGTGCCAAGGAAGGACTAGAAGTGCAATACTTGTGGGAAACCAGGACATCTTACTAAGGATTGTAGAGGGGAAGGAAAGCGACCGAGACTGAGGTGCTATCTTTGTGATCAAGTAGGGCATATGAAGAAGGACTGTTCGTCGAAGCCCGAGGACAGTTTACAAACACCTTCACAGCCTTCTCAGGCTTATGCTTTAGCGGCAGCTCCTTCCTCTAATACTCGTCCAGTCATGGACAAGGGAAAGAAGGTGATCATCGAAGGTGTATTATCTATCTTTGAATTCCTGTTTGTGACTAATTTGATTCTGGAGCTTCACACTCTTTTATATCTAGTACTCTTGTATAGACTCTTAGTCTTAGTCTTGATGCTTGCTTAATGACCGACCCGCTAGTAGTATCAAATCTCATAGGAGGATTGGCCTGTTTGTCCGTGTTATGTCGGGATTTGAAATTGTTTATTTTAGGGATGAATTTGACTATATGCCTTTGTATTGGGATTTTCCGGATCCGGGTAGATTCTTGGTATGGATTGGCTATCCATATATGATGTTGTTCTTGATTGCGATAAGAGGGTAGTGAGTTTAGACACTTGTAATAGACGTACCTTGGAGGTATCTTATGTTCCTAGAGGAACAGTCATGTTGAGCTACTTTTATTTTCTTAACTTATCACCCGATAGTTCGAGTTCAGTACCCATTGTTTGAGACTTTCCAGATGCGTTCGAGGAGGTTGCTGGCCTTCTACCTCGAAGAGAGATCGAGTTTAAGATTTATTTTGTCGATAATGCTAAACCGGTTGCTTTATCGGTAAGGCATATGACTCCTAAGGAACATCATGAGTTGAGCAAGCAGATTGGAGAGTTTTTGGAGAAGGGCTTCATTCGTAGGAGAATTTATAAGCGGGGCGCACCAGTCGACTTTACCGCTAAGGCGAGTAGCTCTCTCAGGCTCTGCGTGGATTATAGGAAGCTTAATAAGCTGATGAAGAAGTATTGTTATCCTCTTTTCCATATAGACGATCTCTTTGACCAACTAGTAGGAGCCAAGGTATTTTCACAGCTTAATTTGGCCACAGGATTTCATCAGTTGCATGTGGCGGAGGATAGCATCGATAAGACTGTGTTTAGGACTCCAGATAGGTTATTTGAGTGGTCAGTCATGCCATTAGGGCTAACCAATGCTCTGGCATATTTTGTGGACCTGATGAGTCGAGTATTTCGTGAATCGTTGGACAAGTTTGTGGTGTGTCGATGACATTTTGGTTTATTCATGAAGCAAGAGCAGTGCGTACTGTTCACTTGGAAGAAATGCTTAGGACCATGTGAGCACACAAGTTGAAGGCGAAGTTCGCCAAGTGCCACTTTTGTAGGGATGAGGTTCGCTTTCTGGGACACATCGTTTCGAAGGATGGACTTGTAGTAGATTCGATGAAAGTGGTAGCAGTATAAGATTGGGAGACCCCTAAGAATGCCATGGACATAAGGAGTTTCCTCGGTCTTACGGGCTACCATAGGAAGTTCATTAAGGACTTCGCTTGAATATCTGCTCCACTTACCTATTTTACCAAGAAGAACTCAGTTTTTGTTTGGGATGCCAAGTGTGAGGATGCCCTTGGTCAATTAATGGAAGCGTTGACTACCGCACCCGTATTGGTATTACGGATGGAACCAAGCCTTTCTCAGTTTATACAGATTCTTGTGGTATGGTGCTAAGGGTGGTACTGATGCAAGAGGGTAGGGTAGTGTTCTATATGAGTAGACAGTTGAAAACACATGAGAAGAACTACCCGACGCATGATCTTGAGTTGGCAGCTATGATTTTTTCTCTTAAGTCTTAGAGGCACTTAGGAGAAAGATTCGAGCTTTTCATTGATCATAAGTTTTTGAAGTATCTATTTTCTATAAAGGCTTGAATGTGAGACAGCAAATATGGCTGGAGTTTTTAGCCTCTAATGACTTTGAGATTTCTTATACCAAGGGTAACGTAGTGGAAGGTACGTTGAGTAAATACAAAGTGGTTTTAAGTCCTTTGTTTTTGGAATGAAAGCATTTGGAGTACATTGCTACCTTTGATTTTAGATCTCCATCGGATTTAGCTCTGGGATTGTTAACAACCCTCGACATCCAACCTACTTTGATGGAGAAAATTAGAGTAAGGAAAGATGAGGACAAAGAGTTAAAGGACATTTAAATAAGCTTGGTAGAGGAGAGTCATCACTACATCATAGGCGTTATAACATAGACACTAGGGGATGGCTTAGAAGGGATGATAGGCTCTGTGTTTCCCATAGTGAGGATTTAGTAGATGCGGAGTTGGCTACGTCACATCATTCTAGAATGACAATGCACCCTGGTGGTGATAAGATGTACCGGGATATGAAGAGGGTATTCTATTGATCCGGAATGAAGAAGAGGGAGGAGGAGTATGTATCGAAGTGCATCACGAGCCAAAGGGTAAAGGCGGAACAGAAGAAGCCTGGAGGACTATTGCTGCAATTGGATATTCCATTATGGAAATGGGAGAGCGTCTCTATGGACTTCGTGGATGGATTACCAAGGTCACGAAGAGGGAACACGAGCATTTGGGTCATTGTGGATAGATTGATGAAAAGCGCTCATTTAATACCCATTAAGAGTAATAGAATGGCAGCTTCTTTAGTGACTCTATATGTAAGGGAGATAGTTAGGCTTCATGAGTTCCTTCCAGCATTGTGAGCGACAGAGATCCATTATTCACCAACGAGTTTTGAAGGAGTCTTTAGCAAGCCTCGAGAATGGAACTGAATCTGAGCACGGCATATCACCCTCGGACAGATGGACGGACAGAGAGAGTAAATAGGGCTTCGGAAGATTTTCTCAGATTGTGCATCATTGGCTTCAAAGGCTCTTGGGAAGACCATATACCTTTGGTGGAGTTCGCATATACTAATAGTTATCAAGCAAACATTGGGATGGCACCGTTCGAGGCCCTCTATGGCAGACCATGTAGATCACCAGCCTGTTGGTGGGATACCATCAATAGAATCTTGCTTGGATCAGACTCGGTGAGGCAACTTTCGAGAAGGTGGATTTGATTTGCAAGAGGTTAAAGACTGCACAAGATAGACAAAAGTCATATGCCGACAGAAGACATTCAGATTTCAAGTTTAAGGTTGGAGATATGGTTTGTGTAAAGATTTCTCCTCTAAGAAATGTTATGAGATTTGGCTCAGTAGGTAAGTTGGAACTAAGATTTGTAGGACCCTTCCCTAATACCGCACATATTGGAAAAGTGGCATATAGAGTTGATCTTCCAAATAATTTTGCAGCAGTTCGCGATGTTTTTCATGTTTCGCATCTGAGGAAGTGTCTACATGATTCTGTAGTAGTAGTAGAACTCGATTAGCTAAGGGATGTGGAGGTCATTACAACAAAATACCCCTTTCTCAACGGGTAATACCCGTTGTAATAGGGGTTTCGCATCAGGCGCGCGCCCGTTGTAATAGACCTCATTGTAATAGGGTCTGATCATTTTACAACGGTTTATAACCATTGTAATCACCGTCGTAATAGGCTATTTTACAACGGTTATTGGCTGTTGTAGTAGGCCAGGTATCAACCATAACCGACTCTTTCACAACTGTTTATCCCCGTTGTAATAGGATCTTTTACAATGGGTATTTTGTAATAGGTTCCTTTTACAACGGTTAATACCCATTGTAATAGGCCTCAACTACGACAGGTATAGACCGTTGTAATACATCTACAACAAACCATGGCTGTTGTCTTTTCCTCTTTTGCAACTGTTTTAAACCGTTGCAAAATAAGTGCCGAAAAAAATCAATTTGCATGGACTTCCATACTGTACACCTATACCAATATGTAATAACTAATAAATATTATCATAAAACAACCAAAATCACATATACAAAAAGAATGAATAAAACCATATTGACAAAGTCCAAACACATTTCAAAAAGATATATAAGTTTACATTCATAGAGAGTTCTAAGCACATAATCCTTACATATATACATAAGAGCTAGTGTCAAAAAGCACCGACACATAACAACTAATCCAAAAAATACATATCAAGTTCTAAGTACTAACACATACCAAAATACACATACATACTAGCCAAGGAAATGAAGTCTTTGTGCCAAGCGACGGTTGATCCAATGGCCTCTTTAATAGTGAACAACCAAGTAAATGGAATTATGTAGTAAGTCACCCTACAACAAATACAACAAGAGTTTAGTTTTGGGTGATGTTTCTACAATCAGTGCGCTATGTTACATACTTCCCAAGAAGCATCTGTGCAGTAGTTCTTGAACCGTTGGAACAACCTCCTCCCAGCCTTTTTGCTCTATTGTCTTGTTGCTTGTCTGCTCTCACTGCAGCTACCTCTTTCTCCATAGAAACAACTTCTCTTCTTATTTTTCTAGCCTCAACTTCCGTGGTTTTGATTAGTGTATCCACTTTCTTGGATAAAACCTACATGTGCATGAAATATTGGATACATGTCATATAAGAGTATCAGAACAAAGATTTTTTTTATTAAAAAAACAACATGAATATATTTATTAGCGAGGAGATATCTGACAACATAAAAACACTGATTTTGTTAGTATGTCAGAATGAAAATTAGTTTACACAAAAAGAATGTAACAACATGCAAGAATCAAACCATTCCAAATGAAATAATAAAATTGCACAAATAATCTGAAGTTAACGTTAAAATTACCCTAGGATGAAACCAGTTGGACCTATTGGAGTCTGGAACATAAGGTTAAATGGGTAAGGATCGGATAAAGGATTTTTGGTATCTGGAGAAGTAATACCATACTCCTTTAATTTTGCACCTAACTGCTCCAGAGATAAGTCATCTGAAACAGCCATAACATGCTTCAATTCATTTGCTTTCTCAGATGTTAATGCAAGATCATTCTCTAGCTTTTCTTTGTAGAAGTCTTTGAGCAAGTGATCAGCACGATAACAGTGACCAGTTTTTACATCATTGACCATCAAATCAGTGAACTTCTCTTCATGGCCAGATGCTTTAAATACAACTTCGGGCGTGATACATGGACAGTCGACTTCCAACATGCCTTCTTCAAGAATAAAATGCTATAAAAGGGCAAAATTCTGGTTAACATGAGAAGTGGCATACCAATAGATATTCGCTTCTAATTAAGTACATATGCTGGAAATTTCATTTATTTATGTTATTGTGTATTGAACTAAGCAATAAAATGTAGTTATATAAGTTGGAATAAAACATCCAATCATATATTTAGAATGTTTAGGTACAGTAATTGTTAAAACCTGACATTATCTCAACCAATATGCATTTCTGGCTCATATATGAATAGGATATGCCTCCTTATTCCCAAATTTGCAGCGTAATCTAATTGCAATATTTAATCTATAGAATATTTATTTATTGGTTTACTTCATTTCAATTTTATAGGTTGGTAGTCAAGAACACCATTATTACTACACTTTCTCATGTAATCTCATGTAACCATTATGCAATCTCAACCAATGGACATGGCAAAAATAAACGAGTAAATAAAATTATTTCTTCTCATGAAACCATTATTATTGCATCACAATTTAAGCTATATAATCTGTTTTGTTTTATTTTATTTTATTTTTATCCATGTCATTTTTATTTGTAACAGGTCTAAATTTCTCAATTAACATACACTCATACTCTACCCAAGCGATTCTAGGGTTTTTTTGGGGGTTATACCTTTAATAAATTATACACTTCCAAAATCACATAAAAATATATGATCAAAATATTAATAAATTATTTTTCCTGATGGAATACCAAAAATTACGTCGTATCCATTGTGTTGGATTTCATTAAAAGTAAATAACAATGAATAGCATACCTATGATCTAAAATATCAATCAAGTAACAACAAAAGTGTTAACTGAAAATTCATTTCTATACCTTAAAAGACCATGAACAGGTTCAGGAATGGACAATGTCAGCATCATGCACATATCCCAAAACCTGCAGATCATTTTAGAGACATTATTCACTTCAATCAAATTTTCAAATTGCATGAAATACGATAAATGCAATATAGCAGCAAAATTTACAATTTTACATTGAATTATAAAGGCTATCTGTTAAAATAAATGATGGTATCAGTTAATCCTATATCCACAGTATAATTTAGGTCACTAATATCAGTGACTCTTATATATCCCTACAAATTATGTCCAGTTAAAAGCAAAAAAAAAATGACACCAAGTTACAGTAAATATTAAGACAGAGTGATCGAAGATAGAAAGCCCTATGAGTTTTTGAGAAATAAAATTAAAAGGTCAAACAAAATTATTATTTAAGGCACAAAAGAGATATGGAATATTGGTATAAATACCACTAAACCATGTTTACTTAAATTTTTTTCTTCAACAAATGGTAAAATTGCATCACAATCCACATTCAATAAACAAACATAATAAGTATAATATATTTTGAGGATGTGAAAAGAAATAAAATATCAAAAAACCTAGGCAAACTGAGAAACCATTATTGAAGATTCATCCACAAATTACAATAGCTTACTTTGAAATTAACGAAATATGCTATACTGATGTTATTCAGAAGTTACATACCTAAATGTGGAAGGTTATCACAACTAAAATTTAGTATTCTACGGAAGTTATGAAACTAAGAATATGCAAACAAGTATTTCTATTTTCCACCAACATAATAGATTATGATAACAATTTCAAATCTAAAATTTTGAGTTGGATATACCCAAAAGTGCTGCATCAAAATTTAATTTCAAGATGTGGATTATTGGAAAGGGAATTTTAGTTTTTAAGCGCACTGTTTTAATGCACTGAACTATGAGGGTAAATTCGCAGGTACTTTTTTTTGATGTGTAATTCTATTTTAGCACTGTAAACATAATTATCCTATTTGCTAATTAACAGTACAACCTCTGCTTTTGCGGTCTACTTGTCATATTTGTTGTTGCATGTGTCATCATGCAAGATTCTTGTCAAGAAGTTCGCACTAATGTTAGTTGTAATTTTAATCTTGTTCTCCACAGTGTACCGTTCGTGCTACAGTGTCTGGATTATCTAGGGCATGAGTGGATACGTTGAAAAAGAGTGTTTACTTGGGAGGTAAAAACGTCTTCTGACAGATGCTATGTGGTTACAGATATGCAGAATTCCACTACATTGAGGTCTAACGTGTAATAACCTAGCAATGCAATCAAATACTTTAGAACCGATATTTCTTCTCATCTATCAACAAATTATTTGTTATGACAGTTGGTGTCTACAGTAAGGATCATTCCAGAGTCTGTGCTACTAGTTTATTATCATGAGGCAAAGGTATGCAAGTTCATTATGCTTGAACTAATTACATAATGTTATTATGCATTTACCACGTAATAAGTATAGGATTTACGCATGAACTAAAAACTTCTTTGCCATATAACAGGCAAAGTTTTACCTATTCAAATCTCTTTCAGCAGAGATGATTTTTTAGACTTCTGAATTATGTTTTTACTAAAAAATTCATTGAAGCACTGACACAACATCTTTAGCTGCATACTTCATTTTTTATTTGCATCATGAGATCGTGCACTTTTGATCTTCCCCCAGTTCTTCTAAGCAGGGCCGGTCCTAGGCTATTCTGGGCCCTAGACAAAAATTTAATTTAGGTTCTCTTCCGTACAGTTATCGATATAACTTGAAGAAAAAGAAAAAACCATGCTCGTGCATTGGAATATGCACTTTCTTTTGTTGGTATAAAATCGATCGGTTTATTTGAAACACAGAATATTCAATGCCATTTTCAAACAGCAATACATCATTTGTGCCCTCTTATTTAGTTATGATTCTTTTGTTGTCTGATTATTTATTATTTTATTTGATAATCTTTTGCAATCAATTTTTAGTTTCATTTGTCATTCTTTTTTTGTGAAACTAAAGGCCAGTTTGAAATCAACTACAAGATAATAAGCAGTCTAAATCAAGATATAATGATAATGGGTATGAAGAAAACTGGGTAGCGGGGCTCAAAAGTATTTACATAATTTGGATCAACTAATAAATTTGTTTCCATTACAGAAGAATAATAAATTACATTACAAACATGATCATGCAATGATCATCAATAATGATTTTTTCCATTCTATTTGCCTTTTCATTTTCAAAACAAATAAACATTTGATAATACTGCAAATTGTAAAAATGGTTAACACTTATCACCTATGCTATTCAAAAACAGTTTAACTGGAAAAAATAGATTGCAAACATACCAAATTAAAAAAATTCTAACTGTGAATAAATTATAACAAGCTTAACAAAAATACCATCTATAAATTATTCATTAGTGAATCATAGAGTGGTTTGTTGGTTATACTAGATCACTATATGAATACAAACAATGCTCAATACAAATCAACCATGAATAGCAAAAATCATTGGAATTAGACCAAACAACTTATTCACACAAATACTATGAATAATCATGTTAAAAGGACATAGAGAGTTTACCTCCTCTTCGAACGCTCTTCCACCTCCACCCATCGAAGTAGGCCCCACCTCCCCTTAGAAAAGTGCATCCTCCAGTCCGTACACATCAGGTCGTACCTCCCCATCCCAAGCCGAGCTCCACTATTTCGTCCTCCATGGTGCCAAACTCCTCCCCGAACTCAAATACGACCTCTGTTCTTTCAATCGAGCATCAAACACCAAGATTTTCCCCAACCCTAGTTTCATGGATTTAAACATTCACTGTCGAACACCCAGAAAAGCAGCCACTACCCTCCATTCACATGCCGAAGTGAACGATTGATGAAGGGCTTGCAAACGTCATTTTGTAAAAGGGTTTAGTGAAGGATTGATGAAGGGATTGGGATTAACTAGGAATTGAGTAGAGATGGCAAGATCTAGAGAACGGAAGAGGGATTGAATGTGGATTTAGGATTTAGGGATTTGAGAAATAGAAACGAAAATGAGATATAGGAAGAAAGAGGATGAGGCGTGCGACTGGTAAAAAGTGACGATTAGAGCCAAAATATTTAGCATTGTGGAAAAGTTTGGAGCCAAAATATTTAGATATGAGAAAAAGTTTGAAGTCAAATTATACAATGTCTTTCTAAAATAGAATAATAATAAATGCACTTAATTTCGGATCGAAGGTATATTTTTCGAATAGGAATATGGTCACATCCGCATTCGAATTTTTTTTTGATATTCACATTCACTTTTCGGATATCGGATAATATTCGTATTTTCGAATCTGGAGTTGGATGAATTTCAGATTTTATGTTTCCTTCTTTCATTAATTATATCAATAATGAAATTAATTAACTAGTTGATATTAGTTTTTGCAATTTACTAATTACAAATCATTAACTATTAAAAAATGATTAATTGTTAATTATCGAATAGACTGAATTATTTATTAATTTCAAATTGTTGACAATATTAAATATTAAACATAATTATTAATTATAATGATAAAATATTAAATGCTAAATGTTAATTACTTCTTAATTATTAATATTTCATTTTAAATATAAATTATTAAATATTTTCTTAATTATAGATTATTTATTATTTTTTAATAGTCATTATTAAATAATTATTATACTAAATATCACTCTATAATTATTAAGTTTTATTATAAATTATTAAATATTACTCTTAGTTATTATATAATTATCAATAATTAATTGTTTAATAGTGATTATTAATTAATAATAATTAAAATTAATTATTAAATATTAAATACTACTTCTTAATTATTAAATATTAAAGGTTAAACATTATTTATTAAACATTGATTATTAATTATTAATTTATTCAGTACTTATTAAATGTGATTAATAAATATTAAATATAAATTACTAATTATTAAATAAACTAAAATAAATAATTAAATATAAAAAATAATTATAAATTATGTATAATATTTAGTAATTATGAATCATTTAGTTAAAATCATTAATTATACCGTTGAAATAGGAATATATTACAACAGACCAAAAACCGTTGTAATAGATCTATATTACAACGGGTCAAAAACGTTGTAGTAGAGCTGAGAATCGGTATCTATTACAACTGGCCAAAAACCGTTGTAATAGGATCGTATTGTAATGGGCTAGAAGAAATCCTTGTAATAGATATCTATTTCACTGGGCACCTATGGACCATTGTAGAAAACTGATGTCCATTAAAACGGACTAGGAAAAACTGTTGTAATAGATGTCTATTACAACGGGTTATTTTTAACCATTGTGATATGCGCTGCGAACTGCCGTCTATTACAACGGGCCTGAAAAAACCGTTGTAATATGTACCTATTACAACGGTTTTTTTTTTTACCGTTGTAAAATCGCTGTTGTAATATGGTCTTTTTGTTGTGGGTAGAGCGTGAATCACTTGTGCGTCGTACACCCACCCGTATATTAGAACACGACGTCAAGAGATTACGCAACAAGGAAGTTCATCTAGTGAAGGTTCAGTAGGGGGATGACCCCAAGGAGTGCATATGGGAATCTGAGGAGAGAATTCGAACTTCTTATCCTTTTATATTTGAAGGTACACTTCAAATATCCTATCTTTGATCTTTGATCTTTCCTCAGTTAGGGTATTTTTGATAATCTTTAGGTGAAGCATATGGATGATAGCTTGGTTATAAACATGTCATTAGGGCATGTTATGTTTGATGGATGAAAATGATTGCAAGTGGACGCCAATGTTTGCAAATTGATGCATTGCATGCACTAGATAGATATTTGTTAAGATAATCGACCAACTAGGTACACACACCTGCATATGCGTGCTTGTTATCTATTAAAATTGCACATGGTTGTGTATGTGTGTGTGTAAATGGATGTTGCATATGGATGGTGCATTTGGAAGAATGATGAAACATACAAATAGAATTATCAATTATACTACCGTAATTGCATACATTTGATTGTATGGCATAAGCATACTTGCATTACAGGAGGTCAATTGAATCAATGGACCAACTACCTTTTCACATTAGGTAAGTTCATATGCGTTTCACTTTGCATAAATCATAAATTGCATTAGTTAAACATAAGGACAATGGTAGTTCTTGGATGCTGCTTGTTAATTATGTTCTTCTGTCTTTAGAGATTTCGGGGACGAAATCCTTTTGGGGGGATGTAACACCCTGATATTTTATAAGAAATATAATTAAAAATGAATTTAAAATGCATTTGGTACAGTGGTAAAGACGCATGTCGAATTCCTTAGTGACCAGGGGTCAAGTCCGTTGTTGCCCAAAATCTAGAGCGATGTTCTTTTTAGCTTGTTCGTTTCCAGCAATTTTCCTACATATTTCAACGTAGTTTCTGGTATGTGGCAGCTTCTCATTTGCCATAGTGATGTAATAGGATGAGATGGCTAAAATTTATTGGTTGAGTGATATGTATGTGCAAGAATGGATAACCATTAAGTGTATGAAAGAACCAGATTTAATCTAAAATAATTTAATGGATATACTTACTGAAACAATCTAAAATAAACCATCTAACCTAAACCTAATATCTTATTCGGCCGTCACCATAATTCTAAAGTAAAAATTGGTGTGTATTATTTTTCCTCCTTTTTTCTACTAAATAAACAAATCTCTACCAAATTAAATTATTTATTATTCAAGCAATTTGGGGACAAGTGCCAGGTGATTGAGAATTAATATGAAATAGAAAAATAAAGTAGTTCAATTTCAGTTCTTTTCGGACACGTTAATATGAATTAATTTCTGTTATTAATTAAAAATAAATGTAAATTATTGCAACTTCTTCTTCTTGTTTCACTTTTCAAATCTAATTCATGTTTGGTTTAAAATATGGAACAAACAAATTGTCTATTCACATTCTATTGCATAGATAAGACTGAAATTTATGTATATTATTGTATCTTCTCCTTCTACCACTTCTCAATTCTAATTCATGTTTGGGTTGAAATTTGAAACAAACAAATTGTTATTCAGGTGTCATTGCGTAAATAATTTTGGTTTAATTAAATTGAATTAGAATTGTTATTCAATTTCTAATGGTAGATATGTTCGTTTAATATATTAAGAATATGTTACTTGAATAAAATTATGGTTTTGATTGATATAATTACATAATTTTGAATGTGGTTTTAGAACAAAATTAGGAGGTCTACTTGGTATAATTGTTTGTTTCATATGTTGTCTAAAAATTTAAAAGTGAAATTTTGTGTAATTAAATGGTTTTGCCTATTGGATAAAATTTTTGTATAGATTAAATCTCTAAAAGAAGAACGTAAATTAAGATGGAAAAAAAATGTAAATTTAATGGACCCTAATGGCTAGTGTAAATCTATAACAAAATGGTATAAAAATTACAGACAAACCATACAGACTGAACGGATGTGAAATTGAAATACTATTTATGTAAGAAAAAGGGAAATTATGAAATAACAAAATCGGAGGTAAAAATGACCTAAAGCAGATTAATGGAAATAAACAATATGTAAACTGTAATGATAAAATTAATTAATTTGAAAGCGATTTAGCAGGCACCCCTTGTAAAGGTCTGGATAGGTATTTCATGCATTTAAGACCAAAATATAGTTTTGGCTGTACGTATTAGGAGCATGCAAGTAGGTTTGCAAGGATGTTTATTACATTTCATAGGTTGCTAGACGTAGGATAGATAACTTCCGCAATCGTAGGCTTCTTTAGGCAGATCGAAGTGGATGGAACATGACAAGCGTGCTCCGACATAGGCTTCTTTAGGCAGATCATTGAAGGATTTTGCACAGCCAACCTAGCTGCGGGCCCACTTTCGGAGGACTGACACTTTGAAAAGGGGCAAGTCCATGTTGGTGACCGAGGAGATAGGAGGATAGAAGTCCAGTTTGGCAGAGCTTGAGAGCAACTTCGGGGTCCTGCGAGTTTGTTTGAGTCGGTGTCGGTCAGACGTAAGAGGCATTTAGTCACAGTGCATGGGTGAAGAGCATGACTTTCATGCTGCAGCACGTGGATAGGTAAGGACAGCAGGTCTGACAGACCAATTGACGTTTAATATTACTGCATGGTTGACTTTCCTAGGGTGACCATGGACTTTGGCATCTTAGGAACTATATCTAAGAAGGATTCACTGCATTATATTATTCACCCTTCACGATATCCGAGAAAGACCTGGAATTAAACTGTTTTATTCTTTCTGCTTCAATTTATTTCTCATTCACCAGATTTTATGTATGACCCATTCCTATTTTTTCTTACTTTTCCCAAATCATAGGAGGGCAGGTCTAGGTTGCAGTTCTTTGCAGCTTGGAGGGTCATTGGAGCAGTTATTATCTTCAGCTTTTGTTTTTTTTGTTTCATGTACTTCATTTCTCTTTTCTGTACTTTACTCTATATATGAGGACCTATATAATGAATTTTGTTATATTTTATGTTTTGGAGGAGACTACTTGGTACTTTTGGTTTCAGAATTAAATTTGGGATAACGTTATTTTTAATGAAGCTGTTTTTTTATTAATTTATAATTGGTGAAAGTTTTCTTCCGTTGTAATATTTTAATCATTTTATGCTGTTGCCTTAGTGTCTGTGCTGTATTATGAATTTTTGTTTCACCCGACCACCCGTGCTTATATTTATGTCCGAAATTCGGGGTGCCTAGAGGTGCGGGGTGTCACAGCATCAGTTGATGAACTGTGTTCTTATTGATTTTTTTCCTCATGCTATACTTGTTTTGTTTTTTAATGTTCTTAGGATATTGGACACTTGTAGAAGGCTATCATGGACTTTCCAAAATTCATATTTTGCTCCTTTTACAAAACTTTATTTTGCTATCATTTATGCTTGATATATACGTAACATGTTTGAGTTATAGGAATATATCTACCAGTGTTGTTTAAATCTATTAAATAATAGTAAAGCAGAAGAATTTAAAGCTTTCTCATTAATTCTATGAGTTCTTTGTGTTCTCCTTAATTCTCTCTAAGTGGATATTTTATTTTCAAAATCCTATGATTTATTAATTTATAATTATTCTACTAAACTTTTCATACCATTTTACATTTGAATATCTATTATTAAAAAAACCTATAATTATTTACAAATATTTCTCGGTTTTTTTTTCAAATTTTCACATCATAGTCTACACATGTAAATTAATAACATAATCTAAAATTTAAGCTAGTTGATAAAATTAATCAACTAATATTTATTAATAAATCCTTAAAGATGAAAATTTCAATATGTATATTATAGGCGCATAACAAATTAGTAAAAAAATTCATTTAGATGCAAATATATATAAATTACATAATAAAAATCACACATTAATAACAATAACAAATTTATTCTATAATTTATTTACTAAATGAATTTATCATACACTGTCCTGTAAAATTCTATTAACTTTAAGTACCTAATTTTTTTTTACAATTACTTAGAAACTTCTTAATTATCTTTTAATATTTTACATTTAAGTCTATATTTAACTAATTGTAATGTAAAATTTAAACTATTAAAATAAATATGATTAACCGATATTTATTAATCTATCTAATAAATCCTAAAAATACGAAGATTTCAATATATACAATATTCATGTATATGAGAAAAATAATAAAATTATTTCTTCTTTATTCGGATATATGAAGGTATATAAATCACATAACATAAATGTATACATAAATAATAATAACTCTTTTAATCTAATTCATTTATGTCAAACAAATATCATATATTACATAACATAATTTCATTTTTGACAAGCTTTAAAAGATAAATTTATATTTTACAACATTATGATGTGAACGCACGAATTAAACTGATAAAAATTAGATTATACAAACATTCTCACCTTTAACGGTTATTAAACCATACTCAACTCATAACTCAACTAAATGCTACATGACATTATTTTGCAAATATCAAAGTCGTAAGCAAGACTCTTCTACAAGAACATGAAATCTATGATTAACTATAAGGATAAAATTATTTAAAAATGAAAACTTAAAAATTAGTAAAAGTTCACATGTAGATAACTTAACCATAAGGTCTATGCTCTTCTCAATTACAAATTTGTAAAAAATTCTTCCCAATTTTAACCTTATTTTTTACATTTAACTTTTTATATTTAATCAGACGTTATATCGATCACTAATTCAAAATTTTCAAATCGGTTAATTTTTTTTAATGTTCATTAATCCATTTATAAATTCTTCAAGAAAGACGATAATTCAATATATATACGACAATCATATTAACAAATAGTGAAGTTACATATTCGCTTATGTATATACATATAATATATAGATATTACATAACATAAATTATTTATATACTGTATTAACAATTTTAACTATAATTTTTTTTTGAGTTAGGACATTAATTTGTACAAAGATATATCGCTAGCGGGTATAGAACCATCAGCCTTATATCTGAACGTCACAAATCACTTTAGTTTATGATTAATATATCACAATAAATTTATCATATATATTGCATAATAAAAATATATTTTAGCAAAAATTAAAATATAAATAATACTTTTTAATAACATTACCGTTTGCAACGCACGGGTTACACACTAGTTGAGTAATATAGCCGAATAGAAATTTGTATGGCTATTACCAATGCTTTATTGGTTGAAAATTTTATTGAGAGCAAATAACATTTTGCAAATGCTATAAAAATACTAACATGACATTCAAAAACATTCGTATAATCACTGAATATGTTGTAATATGTATATATCAGTGTTTTAAAAAGGATGCTATGAACCAAAGAAAATTAAAAAAGCTATAGAAAGTAAGACATATCAAACAAGAAATGCTTAAATAGTAAAAAGGTTAAGGCGATATTGATAAAAAGACACTGGTAAATATTAAAGTGACGTAACAGGTATACAATAGCGTTTAAAAATGATGTATAAAAAACAACAAAGAAATATGAAATTTGCAGAATGTAAAACGTAACGGAAGCTAAACACTGTAAATAATATAGCGTAATTAAATAAAAAAGGTCGTAGAAACACTAACACGACATTGAAAAAACGCTGTAACATGGTACCTTTTCACATCGTTTTTGTATGTGTTGATATATGCTGAATATATTACGACTTGTCGTTAGACAACGCTCATTGAAACATTGCAAAATGATTTTACAGTGATATTCAAATGCTCGAAAGTCTCTTCTGTTGTAGTGTCACTCAGTTTTTTTTTTTTTTTCTTCCTTAACCATGGTTGAAATTCCATCTCCAATCTTTCGAAAATTATCAATTTCAAATCAAATCAAAACATCAAATAAAATAAAAAGCTACGTAATCCATCCATCTCTTATGGAGATTGGGTTCAGATTTAAGGATTGAAGAAGGTATTTCAAATCAAAATGTAATTTATTGCCAAATCTGAAAGGTATATTCCAATACTAATTGTTTTTTTAGATGTTGTATGTTCATCAGAATATTATGTATACTTTTTATTAACTCATCTTGATTTAAAATTAGTTATGCGATTTAAATATTCTGATGAGTGATTTGATTTGTTTCTTAGTCTATAAATCAAACACTAATAGAAACGGCATTCTTTTTGGATGTTATTTTCCAAAGACTTTCTGACGATGTTAGGCGACGCGTCAACGTGTGGTCGAAAATATGTTTTGCTGGATAATGAAGTCTACAAGTCACTGATACGTCGTCGGAAATTCAGATGACTTACTGACGATATGACGTCCACTAAATACTACAGCTATTGATTACCCAGTACACTTTATCGCTGATTCCACCAAATAATACAGCTATTAACTACAGAAAATTCTTAATCACCTGAAAATGAGCATCCCATTTCGGCAGAAATAAAGCCATCCATCGGATCATTTCCCGACCCACTGAAATCCACCTTTCATTCAACTTTCAGGTAATTCGGGTACACCATTATCCGGTTAAATTAGCAGCGATCCAACACCCTCTATCGCTTATTCCACCAATGCACTACATTGTAATGTTCCTTTTCCTACAACTATCGCTTATTCCATGCTGACCAGCGAAAAAATGAAAACTCTAAAAAAATCAATCTCTACCATTTCCATCCAAGTTTGCTCTAAACACAGCCGATCGACCCGTCTTCTTCAGCCCCCGCTGCCTGATAGCTGCCGACCACCGCTGTCTATCTCGCCGCCATCTTGTCTTATTTGGTAATTTCCTTATTTTTATTATGATTTCTTTATGATCTGATTTTTGATGATTTCTTTCCGGTTATTATTCTGATTTTAGCTTTTGTACATTCATAAGATTCATAGATCTAGCAAAAGGAATATTGGATAAACTAGCTTTTCAGTTTACTTTTGATGCAAGATAACATTCAGTTCAACAATTTACTGTTTACTCATTAATTTGAATTTTCAATTTCAAATTAGGTAATTACGAAATGAGAACCGAATTTTTCTTCCAATTTCTATTACTTGGTTTTATTTTTGATAGTAGGGGTTTCTTTGTGATTATTGCCTTATATAAAATTGGGGAGTGTTGAATTGCTTGGTTTCTCAAAGACTGATGTGTTTTTTCTCTCAGTTGATCATATTGAATCCGCTGTTGAGTTTTAGTTTGACTAGTGCTAATTATGAATGATACGCCCTTAAGGTTTTCTCGAAAGGATTATAGTGATCTTTAGTTTTGTTGGTGTATTATGATTGTTATGTCAGTTGTCTTTGTTTTGTTTTGGAATGACCATGAATCATGGTAATAAAACAACGAACAATGGTAACGTAATAACAGTACAAATAATGAGAATCAATGATGTTGTCTAACAGCGGCAGTTGTATTTGATTAAATCCTTTACTTCGACATTTTTTTTTATTTTTTTTTTTACAAATTAGAATACTTTAGGTAGAATAACAATCATATTGTTGAATTTATAGCATTTTTTTATACACTTCTGAAACGTCGTGGAATATAAGCATAGTATGTATTGGTAATTTAATCGGTGGAGAGGTTCCCTAGTTATATGTTATGTCGCATCTATGTATTATCTTCATAGTACATAAATTATACTCTATTATTTTATTGGAGCATTAGTACCTCTGGCTAGCGATAGTGTCCTAAGATTGATACGAGAATTGTTATTTTAGAACTAGTTTAAACTAATGTCTGAAACTAAACAACTACTTTGTCAATTCTGTTGTTTATTTCTCACTTGCTCACTATAGTTAATGGAACAAGTGAATTACAATCATTTCATTCACACCACATACTCTGTTAACTTTATTATGTTCTTTCTTTGTAATAAAATTTGCTAAACAGACAAAATATGATATAAAATTGGATTTTTGCAGGTAGGAACTATAGTATTGCACTTCGAGTATGCATTGTACATTATATCAACATATAATTAGCCTTAGAACACTACGATATTCTAGAGCGTAATATATATATATATATATATATATATATATATATATATATATATATATATAAAGAACGTAGTATCATTAGCGTTGATAAATATAAGTTTGTCACTTTGAAAAAGGATTTCTACGTCTTTTACACGGAAAAACAAGGTGATAACAAGGTGACGTTTTTTTAATCACCGAAAAACGTAATATATGTATGTGTGTATATATATATATATATATATATATATATATATATATATATATATATATATAAAGAACGCAGTATCATTAGCCTTGATAAATATAAGTTTGTCACTTTGAAAAAGGATTTCTACATCTTTTACATGGAAAAACAATGTGATAACAAGGTGACGTTTTTTTTAAAATATAGTGTCAAATAACTTTGAAGTTTCTTAGTTGGTTAAGCAATTTCTAATATACATATGAAAGCTAACATAAAAGAGAAAAATTAAAAGAGCTTACATTGTTTATGAAAATTAATATGTTCCTTTCTTGAGCTTTGACTTGTGGAGTTTAGCTAGAGATCATATGAGATGATGCCATTAAAAATTTCAGAAAAGAAAATTTTATTTATGATAGAAGGTTTACAATAGAAGCTTATGGTACAACGGCTTATGATATTTCGTACTATATCTTACAGATCATATTACTTCTCCTTATATAGACGGAGAAGGGATACAAGAACCAGACAGCTGTCTGTTAATATTTAATGGAGACAAAGATATTCTCCATTATCTAAAAGGTACTAAAGAGATACATAATTTACATTTGTTTTATAAAAAGATGGCCAGCTCACTACATCTTTTTATAAAGTAAATTCCTTTCTATTTCAGAGAAGAAATCTATGTGCTTTGTCATCTGTAAAGTTATTCCACTAGGAGAGTGGGGAATAATCTATCATCTTCAATCATCTGTAGACATGGTAGTTGATTCCACATCATTTTTGTCTTCATTGCTTTTCTTTCTTTGTCTTTCTTTTTTATAGCTTTGTATCAAGGACGGTTTAGGATGTAATATGTTGAAATTTCTGTGGTGAATTCCTTGGTTTCTTAACATATTTGTGACAAATATTTTTGTAGTGGGGGTTTCTGTATAAATGAATTTATTCTTTGTATCTCATTCATCTTCTTCGGCAATTTTTGTGGCCCTATACCTCTCATAGGCCTGTTCCTTGATTTCTTTGTATTGGATAGTTTATGGTTTATAGTCTTCATCCCAGTCTGTGTAATCTGGGTCAAGAAATTTTGCTTTAAGTTGAACTGCCTGTTTTGTTGGTTTAAAAATATGTTTGCCAAAGTGGGGAGGTATGGATTTGAAATCCATGTATATATCTGTGGCAAATATGTTTGTAAGTTGTTCTATAGTGGTTCCAAATGGTTCTGGGATATCATCGTGGATCCACTCTTCTGCATAAATCCTCTTAACAAATCCAAAATTTAGTAGTACCATGGGATCTAATACTATATTTTTGTGGATTAGGTATTTGTACTTGTTGAGGTTTAATGTAATTTGTGGGATTGCATATGTAATTGTACAAGAACAGTTTATGTTTGTTTGTAAACACTGGGAATACTTTTTTGTACACGGTATATTGGAGTTCCTCATTATTTTCCAATGAATTTGCAGGCCTTCAGTCGGAATGTGGGATATTTGTGAGATGAATTCACAAATATTATTGAACATACCTGAAGATTGTTCATGTATATGGTATATGAATTGCAATTCCCTAGTCATTTGTTCAGGGAAATTTTGTAAGACAATTTTTTGGGGAGATTTGATTTGGGAAGACGAAGGTTGAAGATTTGTTTTGGGTTGTCCCAAATTTGTCATTTTTGTATTAGCGGTTTTTGTTGCTAATGCATAAGAGGCTTGTGGCCTTAGGTTTATCGAAGAAGAAGTTTCAGGAGCTTCTTCCTTTGCAAATTTCCCCATAGAGTTTTTTTGTAAACTTTGTATGTCATCGGAAATAATAAAATTATATCCAAAGTTTTTTTATAATTCTGTGATTGCTTCATCACAAGTATTGAAGCCTTTGTAAAGTGGGTTCCCATATCTGGGATTTTTGTTTTAGAAAATTTATTTTTACTATGATCTGTTCCCATGAGGCATATAGGCCTGCATCAGGACCTGAAAAAAGACCATAATAAAGGTATTTTTTATCTTGTGATTTTGAAAAAATCTGTAAAAATGTGTATAGAACACTCAGCTTTTGTTTGTTAGATTCTTGAGGAGTCTTCATGTTCCAAATATTATCTAGAACCATTTGTTGTTCCTCTGTGACTTTTGTCTTTGTTTGAAACTTATTTTGTTTTGAGTATGTTTTGAGATGCATAGAAGGATCTTGCTCCTCCATGTTCATCTTTGGTTTCTGTCTGTCTGAAATCTGCATACGGAATGTTAGTAAAAAGGCAAAGGGTTTGGTTTATCTTAACAACCCAGAAAGTTTATCTGGTAAAAAATTGTCTTTACCCTTTATATGCTCTCAAATTATATTTGTTCCACAATTTGTTACAACTTTTTTGAATTTAAGCCATCTATTATTTAATATTCCTTTGTCTTTTTTATTTTCTGTATATTTGACTATGGATTCACAGTCAGTCCTGATTGTTATTTCTTTTTGTGAGATTATGAAAAGTTTGAAGGATTCTAGGACATTAATTATGGCTAGGATTTCATAATCTAAGGATGTCATATATCCCTTTTCTCTGTATATACCAGAGGTGTATCTGCATATTTTTTTCTGTTGTTTTGTTTTCATATTTGTTCTTTTTACTTAATAAAATACCATCCCATTCTAAGGATGATCCATCTGTTTCTATTATCAAGTATTCCGTTTGTAAAGGTAAACTTAAAGGTTGTAATTTGCTTGCTATTTCTTTTATATTTTGTATTTGTTTTATGTCCTCGAAATTGAAGTCTCTGTTTCCTTTTGGGCTGGCTTTGTTATATAAAGGCCCAGTATATTTGAAAGATTTTTTATATATGGTCTTGCATAATTAACAAGTCCAAGAAAGGCCTGTAGTTGTTTTAGGTTTTCTATTTTGTTTGGAAATTCTAGTATTTTTCTTGTTATATGAGGTTGTGATTATATGGTTCCTTTACCAATTCTGGCTCCAAGAAATTTTATAGTATTTTTTATTAATTCTATTTTCTTTTTTGATATGATTAGTCCACGTGCTTCAATTAGTTTTAAAACTGTGTATAAGTGTGATATATGTTCTTGCTTTGTTTTAGAGAAAACAATGACATCATCAATGCAAACACAAGTGTATTTATTACAATGTTAAAAAATATTATCCATTTTTCTTTGGAAAATTTGTGGTGCGTTTTTTAAACCGAATGGTATGACGAGCCATTCATAATGGCCTTTACTGCATGTGAATGCAGTCCAAGGTATGGAATTTGGGTGCAATTTTACTTGCCAGAATCCTGATTTAGGATCAAACTTGGAGAACCAGTTTGAACCTTGTATTTTATTGATGAGAACATCTTTGTTTGGTATACAATATCCATCTTAATGGGTATTGTCATTAAGTCTTGTATAATTCATGACCATTCTAGACTGGCCACGTTTTCTTTCAGATTCTTTTTGTACGATAAATGCTGCCGTTCTATGTCTTGAATCTGTTTTTCTTATGATATTTAAATCAGTAAGTATTTTGATATGCATTTTAAATTCGTCCTGATCCAATTATCATATTTAGGCGAACCATTTTTTATTGTTAAGTATGGGTTTATTATGTTCAACTTACATTGTATTTTATCTTTATCCCAAAATTTTAATGGTTTTTCTCCAATGATTTCTATTTTTTCTAATTTAGAAATCCTTTGGTCAATATCATCTTTTGTTAGTAATAGTTTACTTATCTTGTGGATTTATCATTTGTAAATCTTTTGTTAAGTCTTTTCTTTTATAAATATAATTCTTTGTTGGAAGAAAATTATAATCATTTTGCTCAAGTTCAACGGTTGTTTTATTTGTATGATTTAGGTTTTTGCACTGGCCAGGAATTGGGCAATTGCAATTTTCCAATTTGTTTGAATATGTTGGTGGTGTTGATGTTGGTTTATTTCCACCACGCTTTTCAAGCGCAAATTCTGATAATATGGGTGCAAGCGTTGTTTTCTTAGAAATTTGTATATAATATTTATTAAATGAAAAGCTCCCATTATCATCTAATAAAAAATCTAATCTAAGGATTAATTTGATATCCTGTAGGTTTAATTCTAAAACCCAAAGTTGTTTTATATTATAATATGAGGACCATTCTCCACATGTATTTGTAAAACATGTATTTATATTTTTGAAAATATCTGTTATTATAGTTGTTATTCCATCAAACTGGATACTTTGTTTAAGTTTATCTGCTTTTGTAACGTGTTTATATGGAATAAGGCTGGAGCAAATAGTAGAACTAGTTGCACCGGTATCAATAAAAGCTAGAACTTGTATATCGATTCCTTTTATATTAAGTTTTGTTGGAGTACGTAGTTCTTTTAAACTTCCAGTATTACAAATTAGTGGAATCTATATTGGTTTATCAATATTATTTAAATGAGCATGATTTTCATGGTCTATATTGTTTAAGTTTATTTGTTCTTGGCCATAAACTTGTTCGTTTAATAAATCGTTGTTATGGGTGATTATACCTTTTCCTTTGTCAAGAGTTAGTAGTTTATTTTTTAAATCTTCTAATTCTATTTCTATGTTGTTTGTTCGTTCTACAAGAATTTTTATTTTGTCTTCATTTATTTTATTCTTATCAGTATAAACGCCTTTATTTCTTTAGGAACTTGTATAGCAAATTTGTTTGTAGCACAGATTGGCAAATCTCGATTGTGCAAGTTGTACATTTATATCGTTTGTCAAAGGCAGGGTACCAAGGACAAAACTCACATTTTTGTGTGTCAGTTCTCATTTTGTACTTGAAATTATGGGTACAAATTTCTTTATTCATTATGTTAAAAAAGGATTCATTTGTTAAATCTTCTTCAAATGTTGTTAGTTCATTGATTAGACCATAATCAGATGAACTTACTTGTTCATGTTCTTCTAATCCTTCAAGAGAGATTATAGAGTATATTGTTGATGTTTCTGAAGCATCGGAAGCAATTTCTATTAGATCTTCTTTGACTGAATCAACAAGATTTGATTCTCTTGTATCTAAGTTTTGTTTTTTTGGACACGAGGATAATAAATGTCCTTTTTCATTACATGCAAAACATGTAATTGTATTTGCGTATGTTTTTTTTGAATTATATTTCCTAACATGTCTATCTTTATTTAAGTATGGTTTTCTAGCATTTGATCTTCTTAAGTATTATTTTTTCGTATATTTCTTTTTGAATTTTGGTTTATTCTCAATCTTATGAGAACCATATTGTTGTGGTTTATATATTTGTCCACAAAACCCATAAATTTTTTTTTTGTTTTAATTCCTTTTGAATTTTTATGTAGGTACATCTCTTTTTTAATTCTGAGATGATATGTATAATTCTTATCCCAATGTTATTATAACATGGAGGTAAATTTTCAGGTTTATCTTGATAATCTGTTATCCAAAATCGATGTATTTCTTTTCCTAAATCACCTGGTAATTTAGAAAAATGTTTGTTGCCTACTTCGGTATTATAATAATTTCCCAAAATTGTAGCATAGTGTAAATATTCTTTTAGGAATTTTATTATGTATCTCCAGTCTAGGAGTTGTATTTGCTCAAATCGCGCATTGCTTCTTGTTATCTTATTGTTATTCCTGTGTTCACGTCTCTTCCAGTCAAGGTAGTGTGTATGGAATAAGCAAAGTTATAGATATTATTTCCTTGGGCGACAAGGTTTGCAATATCTCATGGGAAATCCTTTTTGTATGATTCCCATATTGCTTTGGCATTACAACCTAAGTAATTTTCAGCAATTCTGATCATTTCTTCACCAGAATTGATGTTTAGATGTCTTGCTGAATAGTCTCTAGCTATTGCGGCAGTCCATTGTTCTATATATGTATCTAGCAACTGGGAATGACATTCAGTTATGTTTAAAATGACTGAGTTGTTTTGGAAATTAGATTTCTCATCTGGTAATCTTTTTCCTATTGTCCTTAAATTTGGATTTTTATCTGCGTATGTATTGTATGCCCTCATAGGAGGTTGTCCTATTTCATATGACATTGCTTGGTCTTTGTTTCTATCTGGATATTTATGACTAATTCCTGATTCAGCACTTGTTTCAGGATCAGCTAAATCCATATGTTCTGTAAATTCTGAAATGATATCTTCAAGAATATCATTTTTATGAATTTCTGTAGATAGAATCAAATCGTTTAGGTAATTACTAATATTTTGTATTTCCCTCATTCTTATATTGTTTTCATCATCAATATAAATAAAAGTGTCTTGGTTTATTTGTCTTGATGATTTTAAACTTAGTTCAAGATTAAATATGTCAGATGGTTCAAGAACCATCCCAAGTTCTTTTGAATAAATGATCTTATCCATTTATGCTTTTGCTTAATTCTTCAGTTTCATCATCTGTTTCAACTTCTTGATGGTTTGATGGACCATAATCCTTGAATCTAATGGACATAAATTTGTTTAGATTGTTATATGTTACAACATTGTTTGTGTTTCATTGTTGTAGCTGTTTCATTTGGATTTGTTATATTCCATTCATGACCAGCAAGAACAAAAGAATCAATTTCCATAGGTTTTATGAAATTTATTCCAGTGGAGTTTAATGTTTCAATGATCTTGTCTAATTTTATTTTTATTTTAGGGGCATGTCTGTACATATATTTTCCCAAAAATGTTATATCAAGTAATATGTTTTTTCCTTGAAAATTTTCATATCCTTTAGTTTGTGTGACTAATTTTACATGTTTGTAAAAATCATTTATGTCCATTGTAAAGTTTGGGGCGATATAAACAATATCAATGTTGTTGTTCATATCAACTTCCATAGTTCCAAATATGGCTCTATCTAAGTCTTGATGTCTGTCATCTATTAGTATTAATAGAAGTTTTGCTCCTATTTTTTGTCTTGTTAAACCCCTTACTCCTATGACAATAAGTCCTTGGTGGATCATTTTACATTTTTGTATTTTAAGTTGGTTTATGGCTTCTGGAGTTACAAGATTAATTATCAGTTAGTTTTCATCTGGAACAACAAACATCTGTTCTCTGTGGTGTCTGTATAATTCTGTTATTACCGTAAATATACCAGTCCTGTACATAGACGGAGAAATCCTTTCTCAAAGTGATTAAAAAAACGTCACCTTGTTATCACCTTGTTTTTTCGTGTAAAAGATGTAGAAATCCTTTTTCAGATATACAGGACTGGTACAAAACATTTCAGTTATTGACATACACGATATCCAAGACATATTGACATACACGATAAAGTACATTCTAATGGAACCAAAGATGAACAGGGGAGAGCAAGATCCTTCTATGCATCTCAAAACATACTCAAAACAAAATAAGTTCCAAACAAAGACAAAAGTCACAGAGGAACAACAAATGGTTCTAGATAATATTTAGAACTTGAAGACTCCTCAGGAATCTAACAAACAAAAGTTGAGTGTTCTATACACACTATTACAGATTTTTTCAAAATCGCAAGACAAAAAATACCTTTATTATGGTCTTTTTACAGGTCCTGATGCAGGCCTATATGCCTCATGGGAATAGATCAAAGTAAAAATAAATTTTCTAAAACAAAATCCCAGATACGGGAACCCACTTTACAAAGGCTTCAATACTTATGATGAAGCAATTACAGAATTACAAAAAAACTTTGGAGATGATTTTATTATTTCCGATGACATACAAAGTTTACAAAAAATCTCTATGGGGAAATTTGCAAAGGAAGAAGCTCCTGAAACTTTTTCGATAAACCTAAGGCCACAAGCCTCTTATGCATTAGCAACAAAAACCGCTAATACAAAAATGAAAAATTTGGGACAACCCAAAACAAATCTTCAACCTCCGTCTCCCCAAACCAAATCTCCACAAAAAATTGTCTTACCAAATTTTCCTGAACAAATGACTAGGGAATTGCAATTCATATACCATATTCCGGAACAATCTCCAGGTATGTTCAACAATATTTGTGAATTTTTCTCACAAATATCCCACATTCCGAATGAAGGTGTAACGACCCGCTATTTTGGACCATTCAAATCAACACTAAAATCGTACATGTCCGACTTGAATAATTCAAAATACCGAATTGTTGATTTAATTTGGCAAAACTTAAAATATACAGTAAATAAATCAAACACAGATCACAGACACAGAGTAATATAATGCAGCGGAATAGAAAAATAGTAGTTCATGAAGCTACTATATACATCAGAGTTTAAAATAAAATACATCAGAATATCTCGAATATAGTGAAGTCTTCAGTACGAGCCGATGACTTCTCTGAACCAGTCAACTAGAAAAACTGAAAGCTGAATAGATAGTTGGATCTCCAAATGAAGCTCCAATCTCCAAAGGTGAGTCTCAAATGCTGTATTACTCAGTCTGACCCGAGCGTAAAGCAAAACACAAAAACACTCGAGTCAGGATTAACATTCTTATATCAATAAATTCAACTCAAGTGAAATATCAACTGAAATACAATATAACTGAAGGATGTTTGGGGTACCCATCCTCTAAGGGTCTATAGAATTATCTACAATGTAGAAATATATACTATTACACCGTGGTCGTTCACTTAATTTATACTTCAACCCAATATCAAATCACTTCAAATAATAGTATTTATATTTTAAATGATGTATACAGCAAAGTACTTCAATTTCCCCAATTTAACAAACCGATCACATCAACCCGACCTTCCCATTCCAATTAAATTCAATCTCATTTTATCAATTTAAATGTTCCAAAAATCCACTTAAATTTATAATTCCCAGATTTGGATATCCAAATTTCCCTTTTTCGTTCAATATGATTCTTGCTTTAAGTATTCAACATTTCAACTAAATTTTTCCCAATCTAGTTTTCTAAATAAACTTTCCAATTTAGTTCAAACTCAAATCTCACCTAATTCAATTCGTTATCTACATAACAAGTTCAACTAGCTTAGTTCAAAATACATATCCAAATCTCTAAACCATTTGATTTCAATATAATTCATAGCTTAAATATAACAATTTAAATTTAACAGTTTCATATAGAATCTCGATTCTTTTACATCATTATTATCTAGTCTTGAACAACCCTTATTTGATTCAATATCATTTTGGTGACCTTACGCTACATTATACTTAATATTTCTAATATTTTATTTAACGTGAAATATCCCATTCGATAAATTTCAAGTTGGTTTAAATAATCGAATCCTTATCTAAAATGCCATTTAAAATAATCCACCTTTATCCCCCAATCTTAATTGTTCAATATTATTGCAAAATTTATCCGAAATAAAACTTACGTAAATATTTATCATAATTTATGCATTTAATCAAATCTTGATTAGACTAGATATAATTAACTCCATATTTATCATTCCCGTTATATATGTATTTAAAAATTTACATTTAATAAGACCATATCTTTCTTATCATATGGGCAAGTGTTACGGATATTTATCATTCAATCCGTACACTAAAAGTATACGGGTAGATAGCATTTCCACCAGTAATCCCAATTAAATTAAATGAAACCGCTTGGGTCTATCATTCAACCCATTCTATTCAAAATCAAACCTAACAAAGGAACTTGCAATGTGATGACAGGAATGGTAAACAAGCAATAACAACAATCAATAACAATTCAATAGATAAATCAAATAATCTCGAAATAATCATATTAATTCGCATTGTTATTTGTATAATTATTTCTAGAATCTATACTATCATTTCATGTAGATTATAGATTATTACATTTCAGTTTCACTTGTCGTCCCATTTCAAAATTTCAGTTTAATACCACAACAATTAAACCAACTAAGTTCAAAGATTTAAAGTATAATTTATCAATTTCTACGACAATTAATGGGTCAAATTTAACTAATCAAATTTACATATGGCGGGGTCAGGTTTTAATAAATCAAGGTCCGTCATATAAAATCCGTTAAATTTATAAACTATACTAACCCAAATTAAGCTAGCAAACTAGTTATCACTCAACAAAATTAATAACATCCAATTTAAACAACAATCAATCAAACAATCAATCATCAACCAATCTGTACTATTATCACATAAATAACTAACCGATAAGAGTGTCAGGTGTCATAGGTGAACAGATACAGATAATAGCAGTCATACAGTAAAACAACTAACAGCAGCATATTTCAATTGACGTTCCAATTGAAATCAAATTTAATAAATAAAAGAACGTTAATCGTGAGTGATTGCTCACCTTTCGAGGCTAGAGATTTGACAAAGAAAAGATTTACCAATCCAGGCACGAATTGACGAACAAAGCTGATCAATAGAAATAGACGAAATCAAATCAGGCTGGATTGACGAAGATAATTTGATGTAGGTGAGCTTGTCAATATATATAACTATATTTAAAAAACATATTCTATATTTAAATGTATTTTAAATTAAAACATACATATTTATGTTCAGGTCAAAAGTTTGACTTTAGTATAAAATAACGCCTATGTATATAAAACCAATTTCCTATGTACTTCACACTGCAACTTTATAACTAACATAAATATGCTTTAATATCTATAGTTATTATAAAAACGATATTTATGTAATACTTCCTCTTCTCTGAACATACGGCTAACTAAACTTTATAACCCATTAAATTATACCATTAACCATTATATCAAAAAAAAAAAAAAATATAACATATAATATAAGCTGTTCAACATATTTATAAATCAATATCACTATAATCAAAAAATTTACTATAAGTCATCTACTCATTATAGCCTAGTATGGACATTATTATATTATAAAATATATGTATAAAATAAAACCTGATATTTTTACTATATATTGTAAACACTTATATATATAATTTCAGCTGATAACACATGCTATACCCTCCTATAGAACCTATCATATATAGTACTGGGGTACTATTTTAAAATATATGGATATAGTTATTAAACTGTAGAAACAATATATATAAATATGCAGACTTATGGTATGATATGTAAACCAATGTGACCAAGATCTCTAACATATATAGCTAAGAACTATGAAAAATCTATAAAAACTCTGTATGAACCCACATATAAGCTAATATGAAACTCGTATATACTAGTATAAAACTAACAAAATAAGTGTATACCCGGTGCATATATATAAACAGACAATAAATAGTATTAACATAACCCTATACAAAATAGATAAACATATGTACTAATATGCAGATACTTTAAAATCAGACCATATATATATATATATATGTTTATCCAAACTTTCCAGAATGTTATAATTTATGTAAATTTATACAAATTAACAGTACATTACATCCTAAACCAAAAAAAATGCAAACTCATAACACTACTGTAACAGGGCATGCATAAATAGAATATAAAAAAAATATTTGAACCCCTAATACGAAAGTATATTACAGCAAATCCAAGAACACATGTAGACCAACTAACACTATACCAAATGTAGGCTAAATGCTTAAAAATAGGTGCAGACTCCATTCATAGATAAATATATTTGAATATATATGTATAAACAAACTTAATGGACATATACATGCATACCTTGCTGACATTTTATCAAAACTAGCATATAAATCTTATATTATATACAGATATCACTGCATGTATATAACTTAATAGTGTAAAAAAAATTTTATAACTTAAAATATACTAACAGATAACTTTATATATGGCCCAGAATAATAGTATACGTATTGAATACGGAATAACATAGGCAAACCTATATATAAAAATTTTAAACTAATATATATTCACACAGTACAGTTCAAATATATATGTATATATGTAAGGTGTATATATAAACTTAAATAGGTAAATAGACATATATATACAAACTTAAATAAACTTACATATATTATTAAGCCTATTATATAAACTGAATGCCTATATATATTACTGTAAATAGATATAACCTATAAAGCCGAAACACTACATATACATTATATAGATCTACAGCAAAATCAACATATAACCAATATATAATATACTATATTATAAACTAATATACAAACAAACTTATTATACGAACTTATAAAATTCATATATATAAAGCAAGATATACGAGGCATATACATACCCATATTAACAAGGGAGGCTCGAGCAATCGAAGAAGATGGAGGGGTAAGCGAAAGGTGGTGTTCGGCAGGAGGAGGGGCTCGGCCAGGCTTGCGGAGGGGGTTGGAGCACTTGGTGATGCGGTGTTGCTCGGGTTGGAGGTGGGTGTGGCGACGTGGCGGTTGTCAGGCTGTTCGACGAGAGGAGGAGGAAGGTGGAAGGAGGGACTTGGATGTGGGCTGCTGCAAGGGTCGTGTGAGGGTGGCTGAAGCTTTGGTGAGTTGTGGTGTAGGCGGCGAAAGGGTTTTGGTAGGGGAGACGAGATGCACGCGCGTGGAGGCAAGTGGCAGATCTGGTCGCGGCTTGATGCCGTGGAAGAGGAGAGAGGGCGGCGGAGAGGGGAAGGCTGATGTGGGCGTCTGGGCTTGCAGCGGCAAGGTGGGCGGAGGGAGGAGGACGAGCGGGTATTGGTTTTTGATGTGAAGAATAAGAACAAAGAAAAATATGGGAGGGGAAAGATAAAGCTACAGGAGAGGAATTGAAGGATAAATTGGAACGTGAATAAAATTCTGCTTGGAGGGCACGCTGTAAATATGAGGTGATGGGAACGGATAAAAAAAAATGTAAAGAAATGCCAACGGTCACAAAAGCTGAAGCCGAGCTAGTTGACAGAAAAATGAGGTTTGCATTCCAAAAGAACGAAGCGAAATGAAAGGAAAGAAATTAAAGTGAACCGTTTTAAAGATAATAATGACAACTTTTTATTTTCGAACGGCTAACAATTAATATAGAGAAACAATTATAGCAAATTTTTTTTTTCTTGGCAGTCAAGGTTCAAAGTTTGAAAAGCAAAAGAAAATAAAAGGTCAGGGATCCGGTACCGATATGGTTACCGGTTTCGCGGATTCCACTGCTACCGGAGTTCAAAACACAGAAATAAATATACTATTGGGGACAGCACGACGAGACGATCGCAACGGTATACAGATATTAGTAGTATGATCATCCGAACAAAAGTCGATACCGGTACCCAAAATGCTGCTATTTTGCAGAAATAAGGTAAACGGAGCAGTAGATGTCCGAATTTGGAAAAACGACGAACTGACATCTTGCTCAGAAGATGGTTTAGAATTTTTCTGTGTAAAAAGATTTTGGTTTTGAAACGTTTTATTTTCGTCACTTTTTAACTGATTTAATTGAAGTAAATTTACGCGTGAAATAAACTTTCATATTTTTGGACGAAAATTTACAGTTTGCTATGTTTACTCAGACGCATTCCGAATTTTTAACTTTTTATTTGCCATTTAATTTAATTAAATTTCACCAAATTTCACTTAAATGTGTTAAATAGAACCATTTAAACTAATAGAATTTTATGGGTCGTTACACTCTCCCCCACTCAAAACTTTTCGTCCCCGAAAAGGAAAGAGGTAGGAGAATAAAACAACCAGAAATTTATTAGATTGAAAGATAAGATAAACAACAAGTTTTAAAACTACTCAAATTTATTTGAAATCTTTATTTGGAACTTTATTTGAAATTCAAATTTTCTATAATACTATAATACTTTCCAAACTCCTTTGAAAACAATTACCTGCACTATTACTTATATTCACAAAGTCTATTGAAAATATTAAATCCAAGATTTATGAAAGTTAAAATCATTTCTTTAACGGTGTTTTATTTAATTAATAACTTCAAAAATATTTACAATATTTAAAATCTTCTATTAAACCAAGTAGTATATAAATAACCAGCATTGTAAAGATTATATTCAAAAAGGAAAGAAGAGGAAGATTCAGGAAACAGAATATAGGTAAATAAATAAGCTGAGCAGATAAGGTAGATTCAAGAGACTAGTATCGGGCACGAATAGTTGACATCAAACCCAAAGAGTTTAAATTTCAAATATTAATTCAAAATTTCTTTGTTGGGAAAAATATTTTTATAATAAATATCTTTATAATAATACTTTTAAAATAAGATACTACTATATCAAAGTAAATTTCTTTCGAAAATACTTTTATAACTCGATGTTTCAACAAGTTTATCCTCGTTCTTGCAGACTCTGGCCATGCGTTGATCAGGCGCAAAGCTAGAATTCTTCAAGTACTTAGTAGACTTGTTTCAACAACCAGTGAAAATACTTGGAAAACCTTTTAAAAACAGATATGGAAAGTACAATCCAATCAAATCAACCAAAACAAAACCTTTGTCCGATCATGGTTCGCAGATACACAATGGTTACGCCTGGTTCCCCCAGGAAACAATCCATATCCGTAAGCTTTCTCAGCCCTGCGAGTTACGCCATGATGACTAGTAGGGTGCAGGATACACAATGGTTACGCCTGGTTCCCCCAGGAAACAATCCGTACCCCCAGGCAAGACTCAGCCAGGCACTTGCGCTACTATTCGCGACCTACACAGATTGCAGGATACACAATGGTTACGCCTGGTTCCCCCAGGAAACAATCCGTACCCCCAGGCAAGACTCAGCCAGGCAATTGCGCTGTGCATTCACGAGAGAAAAAGAAACCGTGCGTTACGCCACGGTGGGAACACTCGAGTATTACATCCGGAAAACCAAAAATCAGAGAGAATAATATTGATAGAATGAATCCACGCTGTGGCCACAAAGCGGATATCAAGCAGAAGGCACTTTCCATATCTTTACTTGGAAAATATATATCATATAGTACCTTTTCAAATCCCTTTCAAATATCATACTTATATAAAGTCCATAATATATAGGATTCCTTTCTAAATCGAATACTTTCCAAGTCAATAGTAGATCAACCATACTTATATAGACTTTGATTATGTAAAATTCTCTTTCCAAAATTGAGTACCTTTCAAATCAATAGATTTCAAATCAACTTCATACTTATACAAATTCATTTTATATAAGTTCGACCACTCCCAAATCAAGTGCTTAATAATATAAGGTTCTCAACTTCAAATCATTTTCAAAATCACCATACAAGTACTGGTTTTTTAATTCCAATCAAATTTCAAAACCAAATATTTTTCTCAAAACAATTATACTCAAAATGGTTTCCAAATTTTAAAACTATCCCTTTAAAACTTTTAAACTCTATGTCTATTTGAAATATCCAATATACCTTTCTGAAAATCATTATTTAAAATAATTTTTTTTTTCAAACATTTCAAAACTAAATTCCATACTAGTATAATTAAAATAGCCATATTCACTTACTTAATGAAAGGTTTTAACCTCATACCACAAAACTTGCATACTTTATCAAATATTTTATACCTTTCGAAATTTCTTAGTTTTAAACCTTTAAACCTTGATTTGGAAGTGCTCGAACCTTCAAAATAGTCGGTGAAAATCAATTTCAAATCCTAGAGTTGGAAATCAAATTTTATAAATTGAGTTATTCTAAGCCAAATCGAAAACTCGAGGATCGAACACCGGTCTCACTTAAATTTTCAAATATATACATATATCTTTCACAAATATCAAATTATACTTCGGAATTTGAAATCAAAACGGTTTTCCAAAATCACTCGCATAGCGAAGCTATTAAAGTGGCCTCTCCCCCACTTTGAAACTCGAAAATCAATATCGATGATGCGTGCACTCATCACCGAAATTATTTTCCAGCGACATAAGTGAGTTCTGGACTTCTATTATTTTTTTTTTTTTTTTTTTTGAAAACTTCTTTGAAATTTCTTCAAAATTCTTGGAATTCATTTGAACTCATTTGAAACATTTCTTACTTAGAAAATACTTTTAAATCGTATTATTTTTATATATTTTCCAAAATCTTAAAACCAATTTCAAAATACCGGAATTCAATTCTCGAATTTCAAATTTAACTCTACAGTTATAAATCAATTTTTATATAAATCAATTTCTTATAATTTTTCAAAATTTCAAATCCTTTCAAAACCTTTTTATATAGGTATATAATCCTTATCGAAAACATTTTCTCTTTTATATATAGAATAAAATCATAGTTATCAAAATAATAATTTCGGTATAAACAATTTCAAAAATACAACATACCCGATTTTTCAAAGAATGGGTTTCAAACAAAGATAGAGATTTAAATTAGCGGAACTCCAATCAATAGAATCCTGATTCGAAGATAGACTCGATCGAAAATGAGATAATTATATTACAAAATAGAAGATGGATATACTTCTACAAATCGCGGGCGACCTTAACCGAGTCAACCGTGACTTCAGGAATATAATCGATGCGGAATTCCAAAACAAATCGACATTCGATCGCCAGAGATAGAATTCGACATACCAAGATACAACAGCATCGTAAACCGATGATACAAAAAAATCTTCGGTGAATCAATGCCAATTGAAAAGGAGTTTTCACCCCTTTTACGAATCATTCAGTGGAGTTATGGGATACTCTAGAATCGAACGAATATAATTAGGGAGAGACAAGAATGAATTTCGGAACCGAGGGACATTCCAAAATTCAAAGGAAATCGAGTCAGAAAGGAAGAGATTCAACTCGAACGAAAGTGATTCTGTAAATAAATTTACCATATATGATAAGTTTTGCCTAGAACCTGGCTCTGATACCAACTGTAACGACCCGCTATTTTGGACCATTCAAATCAACACTAAAATCGTACATGTCCGACTTGAATAATTCAAAATACCGAATTGTTGATTTAATTTGGCAAAACTTAAAATATACAGTAAATAAATCAAACACAGATCACAGACACAGAGTAATATAATGCAGCGGAATAGAAAAATAGTAGTTCATGAAGCTACTATATACATCAGAGTTTAAAATAAAATACATCAGAATATCTCGAATATAGTGAAGTCTTCAGTACGAGCCGATGACTTCTCTGAACCAGTCAACTAGAAAAACTGAAAGCTGAATAGATAGTTGGATCTCCAAATGAAGCTCCAATCTCCAAAGGTGAGTCTCAAATGCTGTATTACTCAGTCTGACCCGAGCGTAAAGCAAAACACAAAAACACTCGAGTCAGGATTAACATTCTTATATCAATAAATTCAACTCAAGTGAAATATCAACTGAAATACAATATAACTGAAGGATGTTTGGGGTACCCATCCTCTAAGGGTCTATAGAATTATCTACAATGTAGAAATATATACTATTACACCGTGGTCGTTCACTTAATTTATACTTCAACCCAATATCAAATCACTTCAAATAATAGTATTTATATTTTAAATGATGTATACAGCAAAGTACTTCAATTTCCCCAATTTAACAAACCGATCACATCAACCCGACCTTCCCATTCCAATTAAATTCAATCTCATTTTATCAATTTAAATGTTCCAAAAATCCACTTAAATTTATAATTCCCAGATTTGGATATCCAAATTTCCCTTTTTCGTTCAATATGATTCTTGCTTTAAGTATTCAACATTTCAACTAAATTTTTCCCAATCTAGTTTTCTAAATAAACTTTCCAATTTAGTTCAAACTCAAATCTCACCTAATTCAATTCGTTATCTACATAACAAGTTCAACTAGCTTAGTTCAAAATACATATCCAAATCTCTAAACCATTTGATTTCAATATAATTCATAGCTTAAATATAACAATTTAAATTTAACAGTTTCATATAGAATCTCGATTCTTTTACATCATTATTATCTAGTCTTGAACAACCCTTATTTGATTCAATATCATTTTGGTGACCTTACGCTACATTATACTTAATATTTCTAATATTTTATTTAACGTGAAATATCCCATTCGATAAATTTCAAGTTGGTTTAAATAATCGAATCCTTATCTAAAATGCCATTTAAAATAATCCACCTTTATCCCCCAATCTTAATTGTTCAATATTATTGCAAAATTTATCCGAAATAAAACTTACGTAAATATTTATCATAATTTATGCATTTAATCAAATCTTGATTAGACTAGATATAATTAACTCCATATTTATCATTCCCGTTATATATGTATTTAAAAATTTACATTTAATAAGACCATATCTTTCTTATCATATGGGCAAGTGTTACGGATATTTATCATTCAATCCGTACACTAAAAGTATACGGGTAGATAGCATTTCCACCAGTAATCCCAATTAAATTAAATGAAACCGCTTGGGTCTATCATTCAACCCATTCTATTCAAAATCAAACCTAACAAAGGAACTTGCAATGTGATGACAGGAATGGTAAACAAGCAATAACAACAATCAATAACAATTCAATAGATAAATCAAATAATCCCGAAATAATCATATTAATTCGCATTGTTATTTGTATAATTATTTCTAGAATCTATACTATCATTTCATGTAGATTATAGATTATTACATTTCAGTTTCACTTGTCGTCCCATTTCAAAATTTCAGTTTAATACCACAACAATTAAACCAACTAAGTTCAAAGATTTAAAGTATAATTTATCAATTTCTACGACAATTAATGGGTCAAATTTAACTAATCAAATTTACATATGGCGGGGTCAGGTTTTAATAAATCAAGGTCCGTCATATAAAATCCGTTAAATTTATAAACTATACTAACCCAAATTAAGCTAGCAAACTAGTTATCACTCAACAAAATTAATAACATCCAATTTAAACAACAATCAATCAAACAATCAATCATCAACCAATCTGTACTATTATCACATAAATAACTAACCGATAAGAGTGTCAGGTGTCATAGGTGAACAGATACAGATAATAGCAGTCATACAGTAAAACAACTAACAGCAGCATATTTCAATTGACGTTCCAATTGAAATCAAATTTAATAAATAAAAGAACGTTAATCGTGAGTGATTGCTCACCTTTCGAGGCTAGAGATTTGACAAAGAAAAGATTTACCAATCCAGGCACGAATTGACGAACAAAGCTGATCAATAGAAATAGACGAAATCAAATCAGGCTGGATTGACGAAGATAATTTGATGTAGGTGAGCTTGTCAATATATATAACTATATTTAAAAAACATATTCTATATTTAAATGTATTTTAAATTAAAACATACATATTTATGTTCAGGTCAAAAGTTTGACTTTAGTATAAAATAACGCCTATGTATATAAAACCAATTTCCTATGTACTTCACACTGCAACTTTATAACTAACATAAATATGCTTTAATATCTATAGTTATTATAAAAACGATATTTATGTAATACTTCCTCTTCTCTGAACATACGGCTAACTAAACTTTATAACCCATTAAATTATACCATTAACCATTATATCAAAATAAAATAAAATATAACATATAATATAAGCTGTTCAACATATTTATAAATCAATATCACTATAATCAAAAAATTTACTATAAGTCATCTACTCATTATAGCCTAGTATGGACATTATTATATTATAAAATATATGTATAAAATAAAACCTGATATTTTTACTATATATTGTAAACACTTATATATATAATTTCAGCTGATAACACATGCTATACCCTCCTATAGAACCTATCATATATAGTACTGGGGTACTATTTTAAAATATATGGATATAGTTATTAAACTGTAGAAACAATATATATAAATATGCAGACTTATGGTATGATATGTAAACCAATGTGACCAAGATCTCTAACATATATAGCTAAGAACTATGAAAAATCTATAAAAACTCTGTATGAACCCACATATAAGCTAATATGAAACTCGTATATACTAGTATAAAACTAACAAAATAAGTGTATACCCGGTGCATATATATAAACAGACAATAAATAGTATTAACATAACCCTATACAAAATAGATAAACATATGTACTAATATGCAGATACTTTAAAATCAGACCATATATATATATATATATATGTTTATCCAAACTTTCCAGAATGTTATAATTTATGTAAATTTATACAAATTAACAGTACATTACATCCTAAACCAAAAAAAATGCAAACTCATAACACTACTGTAACAGGGCATGCATAAATAGAATATAAAAAAAATATTTGAACCCCTAATACGAAAGTATATTACAGCAAATCCAAGAACACATGTAGACCAACTAACACTATACCAAATGTAGGCTAAATGCTTAAAAATAGGTGCAGACTCCATTCATAGATAAATATATTTGAATATATATGTATAAACAAACTTAATGGACATATACATGCATACCTTGCTGACATTTTATCAAAACTAGCATATAAATCTTATATTATATACAGATATCACTGCATGTATATAACTTAATAGTGTAAAAAAAATTTTATAACTTAAAATATACTAACAGATAACTTTATATATGGCCCAGAATAATAGTATACGTATTGAATACGGAATAACATAGGCAAACCTATATATAAAAATTTTAAACTAATATATATTCACACAGTACAGTTCAAATATATATGTATATATGTAAGGTGTATATATAAACTTAAATAGGTAAATAGACATATATATACAAACTTAAATAAACTTACATATATTATTAAGCCTATTATATAAACTGAATGCCTATATATATTACTGTAAATAGATATAACCTATAAAGCCGAAACACTACATATACATTATATAGATCTACAGCAAAATCAACATATAACCAATATATAATATACTATATTATAAACTAATATACAAACAAACTTATTATACGAACTTATAAAATTCATATATATAAAGCAAGATATACGAGGCATATACATACCCATATTAACAAGGGAGGCTCGAGCAATCGAAGAAGATGGAGGGGTAAGCGAAAGGTGGTGTTCGGCAGGAGGAGGGGCTCGGCCAGGCTTGCGGAGGGGGTTGGAGCACTTGGTGATGCGGTGTTGCTCGGGTTGGAGGTGGGTGTGGCGACGTGGCGGTTGTCAGGCTGTTCGACGAGAGGAGGAGGAAGGTGGAAGGAGGGACTTGGATGTGGGCTGCTGCAAGGGTCGTGTGAGGGTGGCTGAAGCTTTGGTGAGTTGTGGTGTAGGCGGCGAAAGGGTTTTGGTAGGGGAGACGAGATGCACGCGCGTGGAGGCAAGTGGCAGATCTGGTCGCGGCTTGATGCCGTGGAAGAGGAGAGAGGGCGACGGAGAGGGGAAGGCTGATGTGGGCGTCTGGGCTTGCAGCGGCAAGGTGGGCGGAGGGAGGAGGACGAGCGGGTATTGGTTTTTGATGTGAAGAATAAGAACAAAGAAAAATATGGGAGGGGAAAGATAAAGCTACAGGAGAGGAATTGAAGGATAAATTGGAACGTGAATAAAATTCTGCTTGGAGGGCACGCTGTAAATATGAGGTGATGGGAACGGATAAAAAAAAATGTAAAGAAATGCCAACGGTCACAAAAGCTGAAGCCGAGCTAGTTGACAGAAAAATGAGGTTTGCATTCCAAAAGAACGAAGCGAAATGAAAGGAAAGAAATTAAAGTGAACCGTTTTAAAGATAATAATGACAACTTTTTATTTTCGAACGGCTAACAATTAATATAGAGAAACAATTATAGCAAATTTTTTTTTTCTTGGCAGTCAAGGTTCAAAGTTTGAAAAGCAAAAGAAAATAAAAGGTCAGGGATCCGGTACCGATATGGTTACCGGTTTCGCGGATTCCACTGCTACCGGAGTTCAAAACACAGAAATAAATATACTATTGGGGACAGCACGACGAGACGATCGCAACGGTATACGGATATTAGTAGTATGATCATCCGAACAAAAGTCGATACCGGTACCCAAAATGCTGCTATTTTGCAGAAATAAGGTAAACGGAGCAGTAGATGTCCGAATTTGGAAAAACGACGAACTGACATCTTGCTCAGAAGATGGTTTAGAATTTTTCTGTGTAAAAAGATTTTGGTTTTGAAACGTTTTATTTTCGTCACTTTTTAACTGATTTAATTGAAGTAAATTTACGCGTGAAATAAACTTTCATATTTTTGGACGAAAATTTACAGTTTGCTATGTTTACTCAGACGCATTCCGAATTTTTAACTTTTTATTTGCCATTTAATTTAATTAAATTTCACCAAATTTCACTTAAATGTGTTAAATAGAACCATTTAAACTAATAGAATTTTATGGGTCGTTACAGAAGGCCTACAAATTCATTGGGAAATAATGAGGGACTCCAATATACCTTGTACAAAAAAGTATTCCCAGTGTTTACAAACAAACATAAACTATCCTTGTACAATTACATGTGCAATCCCACAAATTACATTAAATCTCAAGAAGTACAAATACTCAATTCAAAAATATAGTATTAGATCCCATGGTACTAATAAATTTTGGATTTGTTAAGAGGATTTATGCAGAAGAGTGGATCCATGATGATATCCCAGAACCATTTGGAACCACCATAGAACAACTTACAAACATATTGGCTACAGATATATACATGGATTTCAAATCCATACCTTCTCACTTTGACAAACATATTTTTGAACCAACAAAACATGCAGTTCAGGTTAAAGCAAAGTTTCTTGACCCAGATTACACAGACTGGGATGAAGACTATTAACTATAAACTATCCAATATAAAGAAATCAAGGAATATGCCTATGAGAGGTATAGGGCCACAAAAATTGCCGAAGAAGATGAATGAGATACGAAGAATAAATCCATTTATACAGAAACCCCCACTACAAAAATATTTGCAAATATATTAAGAAACCAAGGAATTCACCACAAAAATTTCAACATATTCCATCCTAAACCGTCCTTGATACAAAGCTATAAAAAAGAAAGACAAAGAAAGAAAAGCAATGAAGACAAAGATGATGTGGAATCAACTACCATGTCTACAGATGATTGAAGATGATAGATTATTCCTCACTCTCCTAGTGGAATAACTTTACAGATGACAAAACACATAGATTTCTTCTCTGAAATAGAAAGGAGTCTACTTTATAAAAAGATGTAGTGAGCTGGTCATTTTTTTTATAAAACAAATGTAAATTATGTATCTCTTTAGTACCTTTTAGATAATGTAGAATATCTTTGTCTCCACAAAATATTAACGGACAACTGTCTGGTTCTTGTATCCCTTCTCCGTCTATATAAGGATAAGTAATATGATCTGTAAGACATATTAAGGAACATCATAAGCCGTTGTACCATAAGCTTTCATTGAAAACCTTCTATCATAAATAAAATTTTCTTTTCTGAAATTTTTAATGGCATCATCTCAGATGATCTCTAGCTAAACTCCACAAGTCAAAGCTCAAGAAAGGAACAGGTTAATCTTCATAAGTAATGTAAGCTCTTTTAATTTTTCTCTTTTATGTTAGCTTTCATATGTATATTAGAAATTGCTTAACCAATTAAGAAACTTCAAATATATTTGACACTATGACACCTTAAATCTTTGTTTTATTAAAAGTTTTTATAAAAAGAGTTGGAATTATTTTTAATTCCAACAGACGTACATCCGTTTGACAGAGATAAGTACCCATTGAAGCCATTTAGACAAGGAGTCGTTAGGCGTTTAGGGGAAGAAACTCTTTAGGGTAACAATGTGAGGAATTAAAATAATAATAGCACGATTTGTTAAAACCTTTAATTGCTAAAGAAGGAGTGTTCTAGTAAAAATGATTTGCAAATTTCGATGATTAGTTTAAACAATATTAAAAAAAAACTTGCTACTTATGAAATAATCTAAGTACTTTCAGAAAGCTTTGACTGCTCTCCTTAGAAAAGAAAAAAACTTATTACAAACAAATAAATTTACAAGTTCTTGTTGTAAAAAAGGGAAAACTATCATGGAAAATCTACAAAAACATCTAGAAGATAAATTTATGTTGAACATGATAAATATTTTAAAACATAACACAAGTACAACCGAAAACCAAAAAGACGAAACCACAACAATTTTTAAACAAAAATATATACATGAACTAATAAACATATACGACTGTGAAGCAGATTTCTTACAAATATTTAACAAATTTAATTACCTCCGAGAACCAGGAAACATAATAATAACAGAAAGATTCTGTAGATATTTTTACATAGAATGGAAAAAATGGATAGTTTTAAAAAATGAACCTTGTGGAATATGCGAGTATATGAATTTTGTTTGATGATAATAAACATATATATATTCATTTAAATGTATTTGTTAATGTACTATTTTATTTTTCATAGATTAAATAAATATTTGTTGAATAAAATAAATTACACAGAATTTGAATGGAATTTGAATTCAAACAAAAATTTTATTCAAACAAATATTTATCACAATTTTGAATAGTACAATTTCAAGCTCTCACTGTACATATACAGTTTTGAATACATCACAATTCAATTTACATTAATAACCTCACTACATATCACTCACACTCGTATTTTGTCTTCAACTGCATTCCAGTTAGAATCCAGCATCCGAGCAATCTGCAAAAATATTCACTAACGCAGTAAAATTGAAAAAGAAATATTTTTGCAATATAAAATGAAATATGATTTGCCTCAGTTATTTGGGTTGTTCGTCATCATTCACATTTGAATTCATCATACACGAACAATGTGACATGCACAGTGTATCACTGTACATGCCACAAGGCCGTGCACATCAATATACACTTGATAATGCTACAGGGACAGGTGAGCACAGGTCAAACCCAAATGAAAAGCCGGGTTCAACTCACGTGCAATATATTTAAATCACGATACGAGCACAAGGTCAAACCCGAGTTTTTGAAACTGGATTCAACACAGGGCAGTTCACAAGTCAAAAACAGAGCATCAGAACAATGTCGAAGTCATTCCAGCAAAATGACCAGTACAAACAAGTGCACACTGGAAGTACAAGTACATGAAAGCAACAAGTAAGGTGCATCAAGTACAATCCAGTCCAAATGCAACAAGCAACATCAATAAACCAAAGCGCAGACCAAACAAAGACACAATGCACCAAGTACAGGTCGAAATATTACAGAGCCAAGTACAACAAGTGTACAAGTGACTCGAGCAAATACACATGCACCGGTGATGCAAGCTACAGATTTGAAGAAATGAAACAACATCAAAACATCACATATGAAATGACCAGAACACTAAGTGCAGGCAGAGAAATGACACAACAGTCATGAACACAGAAACACCAATAGAGGTGAAGCTCAATAGCAACCACAAGATGCAGACATAAACAAACAAGTCTCGACCAAACTCAGTGAAACTCAAGCAAGTGAGTTCAACAATCCAATATACAATGAAGACTACAGCCCAATGACCAGAAAACAAAGAAGTACAAAATGAAGACTGCAAGAACATGAACACAGGAAAACATGCATGCAACATGGACTGCAACACACAAATGAATACTGCAACAACCAAGACCATAAGTATACAACAACAAGCAGCAGTGTGAAAGTGCAAACTCAAATAAGTATGTGCGACTGTGAAAACTGGAGTGAGCTAGTGAAATTTGTACAAGATTGCCACCAACATAAGAAGCAACAATGAAGACCACTATGCAGTAGACAGAGTGCAACTATCAAAGAAACAACAGAGACCAAGCAATGAACAGCAAATACATGAATAATGCAATAGTGTCACAATGTCACAGCAAACAAGGTACACCAGACATATACATGGATGATCAGAACTTCAACCAAACAAGTCAGTGAATAGTTCAGTGGTAAAGAATCAGTGCACAACAACATGAATCAAAGCAGTAATTGATCAGTGAACAACAAAGCAATGTTCAAGTGGAGACCAGAGAAGATGGCCAGAGACAACGACTACAAGATGAACAACGACAATGCTATAGGAATGAACACATAAATGGCCGAAGCCGTGGCAAATCAAGAAATAAAGTTCGAAGAATTTAATGCAGACGCAAAATCAAAGTCAGAAATCAAGTATGCGTATCTTTGAAAAAGTCAGAAATTAAAAGAGGAAATTTTGTTTCGTATGACTCAAGTAAAATCAAACGTTTGAAAATCAAGACCGTATGCATCAAGTAGTCGCAAATATCAGGAAAGCGTGCGCATCAGGCAATCAAATAGTTTAGGAAAGTATCGAATTGATACGAACAAATTCAAGGAATTCATCTCCTATAAATACCAATCATCATCGGCAAGTTAGAGCATTGAGTTCAATCAAGCATTTTAACCAGCAACGAAAGAAAAAATTACATACCGCAATTTAACGAACTCGGTCAACAAAGGAGCAGTTGCGAACGAGTAAAGCCACAAGAGAATCGATCATCAGAGAGCCGCGAACAAGATTATTGAATCAGAAACAAACTCGTCAAAGCAACCAGAGAGAAAGCCCTAATTTTCGCAAGAGCAAAAATTCGACAGAGCCGCCATTGCCAGAGAAAAGAGGATCGGCCGCAATTGGAAGAACGGGCTAGAGAATAATGCAAATGGGCCGGCCTTGTTGTGTTTAATTAGGGTTTATGTTTATAAAGGGGATTTAGTTTTTATTTTCAAATAGGGTTTTAAGTTTAATTGATTTTTATTTGTTGTTTTTACTTTTCGAATCAAGTCTTGGTAAATCACCGCCTAGGTTGTAGGTAGTGTCAGATTGTCTAGTTAGAATTAGTTCAGTGAGCAGGGTGTGCGAGTTTGCAAAACTCTGTAGGCGGGAGAAAGGGTTTGCGAGTTTGCAAAACTCTATAGGCGGGAGCAGGGGGTGCGAGTCTATTAGAGTGTTTGTAAGCGGGAGCAGGGTTTGCGAGTCTGTTAGAGTGTTTGTAAGCGGGATACTGTTTAATTCTAATAGAAATCTGGGAATGCTGCAGTAGGCAGGGGTTGCCGAAGCTGGGTAAATTTTGTGTGTGATTTACTTTTCAGCATATTTATTTCTGCAGTTTGTTTCTGTGTTTAAATCGAGAAAATTTGCTATAACCCTATTCACCCCCCCTCTAGGGTTAATCTAGATCCTACAAACCTAACTACAAAATCACAGAAAAGAATGATTGGGAAAACTAAGATGAACAATTTCCAAAAATTAAAAACATAGAATCATTACAAAATTTCTTAGAACCAAAATTTATGACAAAATAATTTTTATCCTAAAACAAACAAACATGAACATAGACCAACAATTTAACATAGCCAAAACCTTCAAACATGATCATGCTGAAAAACTTATAGAACTTTCAAATGAACCAAAATTGGACAAAACTAACATTGTGAAAAACTTAATGAATACCCATTACTATATAGAACAACAAGAAATAGTAACAAAAGTCACAAACAAAATGCTAGATCTAGTTTGTGAAGAAAATTATAATATCATCAGGCAATCTGTTCTTGATGAAAATAACAGATGGCTAAACAGCCAACTAGATCTGTCCTTGGCTGATGAGTGTAATGTGTACAATGAATTTTATTAAAGAGGACAATTACAAGATGGTAAAACAAAAATTAGAAGACTCGGAACAAAACAAAATGAAATGGGTTCCTAATTCCTATTTTACTAATCTACTTACTGCACCCTTGGGTTTTAACACCTTCAAGTTGCCAGTAAGGTAACCAAGATGAATAAAAAACAAACTAACTTGCAAAGTATAATAGAAATATTGACATACACGATAAAGTTCATCTCTGTATTTGCTTTTAGCATATATATCCAAGACATTGTACAAAACATTTCAGTTATTTTTCGTAAATCTTTATAGTACCCCTTATATATTTTGGTATCTAATTGAAGAAAATAAACCTAAAGACATAGAAATACATTCTAAAGAATTAATAATAAAACTAAAAGGATAAACGGAAAAAGATAAAAATCAGTTTGATAAACAGATACAACAAATTGAAGAAATGTTAAAAGAAATCAAACTTCTAATTTTAAGTTAATGAGTTTTGAAAATAAATATTTCCAAGAGCAACAAAATACGTAGAATCAAACTACATATTTAGTGATGCTACTACAAATGTTGGATATAATAAAGACGCCTTCCCAGGAAAACGTGATAGAATACAAATACTACAAAATAATACAATAATAACTATGTTAACACAAATACAAAACAAAATTGATAATGTTCAAAATAAGATGTTTGACATAGATCATACAAGTAAAGGCCAAGAATCTGAAATAAATAAATTAGCTGAAAGTTTACAAAAAATGAACTTAGGACCACATGATCCTACAACAATAATAATAAGTAAAAAATCAAAAATAAACTTTCTTATGTACAAACAACTTGATAAAATATGAATAGAAGACTATCTTTTAGTGGCCTCTCTAGGACCTTAACAGATGACAAATCTAACAGGACTAGTGAAACAAATTCTATCTCATCGTTGGGATGGATAGATAATGTACTTAGAAGAAGTACAAACACACAAACTCAATTAGAAGAAATAATTCATCTTAACAGAGATATTGAAATATTTTCAAATAACCAACTAAATACATTAAATCCTAGAGATATATACAGGACTGGTATATTTACGGTAATAATAGGATTATATAGACACCACAGAGAGCAGATGTTTGCTGTTCCAGATGGAAACCAACAGATAATAAATCTTATGACTCCAGAAGCCATAAACCAACTTAAAATACAAAAATATAAAATGATCCACCTAGGACTTATTGTCATAGGAGTAAGGTGTTTAACATTTTTTTAATATTGTTTAAACTAATCACCGAAATTTGCAAATCATTTTTACTAGAACACTCCTTCTTTAGCAATTAAAGGTTTTAAAAAATCGGTTATTATTATTTTAGTTCCTCACCTTGTTACCCTAAAGAGTTTCTTCCCCTAAACGCCTAACGACTCCTTGTCTAAACGATTTTAATGGGTACTTATCTCTGTCAAACGGATGTACGTCCGTTGGAATTAAAAATAGTACTAACTGTTTTTATAAAAACTTTTAATAAAACAAAGATTTAAGGTGTCATAGTGTCAAATAACTTTGAAGTTTCTTAATTGGTTAAGCAATTTCTAATATACATATGAAAAAGGATTTCTACATCTTTTACACGGAAAAAGCAAACAGTTTAACTTTGTCACAAATTTAATTATAAATTTAGGAACAGCCTTAGAACACTACGATAACTCAACAGTTAAAACATTAGAAGTAATAGCTAGATCTATCGAAGATAAAGACAAAACATTAAAACAGTTAGTAGAGAACTTCGACTTTGTTAAAAATCAGAAAGAACGTATTCTTCAAGTCTTAGTAAACTTAAAACATAATCTCCTAGGTAAAGTAATTATTAACAAATTGAACTCTAGAATTAGAATCAAAACGTACTCCAGAAGAACTAAAAACCAGAAATCTTGATTTTGATTCAAAAATCGAACAAATAGAAATGGTTCTTGCAGAAGTCAAGCATATTGTTAGCGGCTAATTTTATGAACAAGTATTTACAGAAAGCAATAGACGACGCATCAAAATTTGCATCGCATCCAGTTTCAAAACAAGGTTTTACTACGTAAATAAGAAATAGTCTATCAGATAAAGAATACCTAAATCTTTTTAATATTCTAATTAATCTAAATCTTCAAATCTTAGAAAAGTTAGAAAAACTTGAAAATAAACAAACCTTTGATTAAGAATTAGATAAGATATCAGAACAATTAGTTAATCTAAGTTTAGGAAATTTAGTTACTAAGAAAACTAAAACGCCAGAATTATATAAATTTTGGATCCAAAAATGAATCCAAGAAACTCATTCTTTGGACCCAGTAGGACGTTAACAGAATTTACATCCGATAGTAAATCTAAAAATGAAATCTCTAGCATTTTATCCAAAGTCAAATCTAAAAAAGAAAAAATAATAATACAATTAGATGAAGAAGTTGATCTAGACAAAAACCTAGATTTATACAATAATAATCAATTAAATCTGTTAAACCGACGAATTTTATATCAAACAGGAATCACAAATATAAATACAACCTTAATTAGAAGTGTTAGAGAAGAAGAAATAAGAGTAATAGATAATACTATGACCCTAGATATTTTATCACCAGAAACTATACAAAAGATAAAAAACACACGAAAAAGATTTTTCTATTTAGGTTTAATAGTTATAGGAATAAAAACCTGAACTAAAAAAGGTTTAGGAATAAAACTCCTTACATTAATTCTAGACAAGTCTTGGACATCGAATATAGAGAAGGCTCTACTCTCAAGAATGGAGATAGGCCTAAACGACAAATCAGCTTTAGTTTATTGTGTACCAGATATTTTCAAAAGTATTAATGATTTAAAACATTTAAAATGAGGATTTAAAGAAAACGGTTTTGAAAACTATGTTGGTAATAACTTAATTATTAGCATAAGAATAATTGGAATGGCTAGTAACAGATCTGGAATGAAATTTAAAATTAATCTTGACGGAATAGTACAAAATATAGCCAGCAAAGGAATTAAAATGATTGAACCACGTAGGATTAATCCAGAAGACCTAGCAGGTCTTGAATGACAATTAAAAGATTTCGTACACAATGATAAAAGTCCTTTTATTCCAGAATCACATGTTATATACAATAATCAATTTGGGGAATCTAGTTTAAGATTTGGAAACTATAAATTTAAACAAAACGAAAAAGAAACTGATACAGAATCAGAAATAGATATGAGACATAATTTAAATGAACATTTAGATCATTTTAATACTATAAATTGGGATGATGAACCAGTTTACGACCATTATGGAATAGATAAAGAAGAAATTGATGATTTTGATATTTTGGGATATTTAGTAGATGAAGAACAATACGAAGAAAATAATATAGACCCAGCAATAGAAGAAACATTTAAAACAGAAAGTAAAAGAACATTACATGAAATAATTAATAAGAAAATAACAGTGGAAAACATAAGAGAAGAAACCGATAATGTGCTTATTGCTTGCATAACAAAATTAGATATGACATATGAAGATGCCTTTACAACGTTATCTAAATACTTTAATACGCCACTAGACATTGTAAATAAACAAATTCCTCTTAGTGACTTTGTTACTGAAACTAATTTTTTGGATCAAACAATGATACCTGTTAATAAACGTAGTAGATTTGATAACGAGCCAAGTTGTTAATATAAAGAAGGACCGCTAGAAAGAGAACATTGGGGAAAACCATAAATATATTATATCCAGGAAATCCCATACGTAGGAAAGGGAATAAGAAAGCCTTATGGAAAACTTTATAGTCATAACATGTTATTACAAGAAAACCAGTCACCACATTTATGGCCAGAAGAAATTCTAATATGGGAACAAAACGTAGTCCGTTATTGCGAAGTTAATAAGAAACCGGAAATGGATATGTGGGCAGTATTAGAAACTGCCCTTGGTCCATTAGCTTTCGGAATATATCAAAATAGAAAAACAGATAACCTAATTGTAATTACATAACAAAAAGCCTTAGGAAACAACCCTTATAATTTTACAAGTTTTATCAGATTGCTATTAATTGATAATGACCCAGGCAAAGGCAGTACGCTAATGCAAAATACAACAATAAGAAATTTAGAGTAACTAAGTATAAGAGACTTCAAATACATAAAGGAATTCAGCCAAGACTTTGCAGTTAATTTAGCTCAAACGGGTAAAGCAATGGACGATGACTTATGTGATAAATATTTTTCAAAATTACCAGGTGACTTAGGCCGAAAACTATAAGAAGATCGGAATATACAATATGGATCAGTACCTAAATTAGAAATTGGTCCAAGAATAATGTTTGTATTTCAAGAACTAGAAAAACGATGTAAAGAAGCCACTTTATAAGAACAGATTGAAAGACAAGCTTGGGCATTTGGCCGAGCAGCTATTTATACCCCACATGCTTATGACTATTATAGACCAAAGAAATATCTTAGAAAAACCAAACATTTTGATAAGCGCAAAAAAGAAAATTATGTTAAAAAAAGTAAACCAAATAAAAAATGTAATTATTTCATTTGCGGCGATCCAAATCACTTAGCAAACAGATGTCCTAAGAGACAAAATAATCAACAACTTTCTAATCTAGTTGACGAAATAGGCGAATATGAAATAGAGAGTCTTAGTGAAAATGATTTTGATGACACTGAATCAATTTATAGTATTGTCTCAGACAACGAAGAAGGCTCTTCACAAAACAATATTAGTTATACATTAATGAATAATGATAATGAATGCGAACACCAATGGATACAGAATAGAGGCAATGATCATATACCTTGCTTCATATGTTACCGGTATATCGAAATAATAAAACGTTTTCAATGTAATAGATGCTTTGTAAAAATATGTTTCTTATATGCAAAAAGACAATTTAATTTAGATCTTTCATTAAAACAAAACAAAATAACTGAAAAATCAATATAACAAGAAATGGTAGATAAACATGAAGCCCATATTAAATTATTACAATTAGAAGTTAATGATTTACAAAATAATGTTAATCTCTTAAAAGGAACACATAGAGATTATAGTCTAACTAAACCAGGAAGCCTATCTAAAACAACCGAAATAGAAAAAATAGACAATTTGAATAATAGTATTCAAGAAAATGGAGAATTTTTAGATAATATTAATAAATATAACATGTCCCTACTCACAGTAAATTGTAGAATTTGGTTCGACAATAATAAGTTCGTAGATACAATAGCAATAATAGATATAGGTAGCATTAAAAGCTTAATTGCACATTCATTGATACCTTCACAATATCGTACACCTTTAAACATTACTTCGAAAACAGCCAATATAAGTTTAATGACATTAACGCATAAATTGCCAGACGAATCAATGACACAGTTCAAAGATTTTGCAGGAAATTACAATTCCAAATACGAATTAGGACAATGTACTATCACTCCTAAGGAAATCAAAAGTACAGAATTTCTCTTAGGATTAAACTTCATTCTTAACTACAGAGGTAGTATTTTTATTTCTAGAAACAGTATTACCTTTAGCAAACATAATTACATATTACCTACTAACTACCATAGCTACCAATCAGAGTTGGCTTGAAAGCATGGTGGACAGGTTGAATTAGATTTCTTCAAACCACAATTAGAAAAACAAACATTTCCAGGATCAAAACATCATAAATACGCTTTGTCAATTTTGGCATTTGAAACTACTAGAGAATTAGAAAAAGGAAAAGAAGCTAGATTTATTCCCCATCAAATTATTTCACATTTAGAGAAATTAGGATTAATTGGTTACGATGTCACAAAAACAAAGTTAATTATACTTGTAAAATCAAGATTATAAATCCAGTAATAACAATTAAAACAGAAAACATCGACTATTCTCCAGCCGATGTCAAAGAATTTAAAATCCAAATTGGAGAAATGTTAAACCAGAATTTAATCAGAAGATCTGACAGTAAACATAGGTCAGCAGCCTTTTTAGTTTGTAACCATTCCGAACAGAAAAGAGGGAAATCTAGAATAGTCTACAATTATAAACGTCTAAATGATAATACCGAAGATGATGGTTACAATATCCCTAACAAAGATACTTTAATCAATCTCATTCAGAATAAAAACATTTTTGGTAAATTTGATTTAAAGTCAGGCTATAACCAACTTAAGCTAGAAGAAGTCTTTAAACCTTGGACAACTTTTATGTGTTGATAATGACATTTAGAATGGAATGTTCTTAGTTTTTGGCCTTAAGACAGCACCGTCTTTATTTCAAAGACTTATGGAAAACATTTTCAAAAAATATGATTTTTGCTTAGTGTATATAGATGACATTTTAGTAGCATCTAATAACATAAGGGAACTTGAACCACACTTAAAGGCAGTTTTTAAGAAAATAGAAAATAATGGCCTAGTAGTCTCTAAAAAGAAAATGTAATTATTCAAAAGAAAATTTCATTTTTAGGATTAGAAATAGGTAATGGGAAAATCGAATTACAACCTCATATATCCTTAAAAATAGTTGAATTTTTAGACAAGTTAGATAGTAAGAAGAAAATACAAGCATTTTTGGGATTGTTAAATTATGATAGAAAATTTATTCCATATTTAGCAAAATTAGTAGATCCACTATATGGAAAATCCTCTAAAAATGAAGAAACGAGATTTAATACAGAGGATATTAAATTAGTACAGAAAATTAAAGTGGAAGTTAAAAAATTAAACCCCTAGAACTTCCATTAGAGACATGTTATATCATAATATAGCGTGATGGTTGTAAAGAAGGATGGGGAGCAGTCCTCAAATGTAAACCTCTTAAGTATATGATAAATCTACAGAAAAAATTGCTGCTTATGCAAGTGATAATTTTCATACAGTTAATAGTTGGACTTCATTAGACTATGAAATCCAAGCCCTTATAAATGCTCTAGATAAATTTAAGATCTTTTTAAATAAAGATTTCACAATACGAACAGACTGTGAAGCAATTGTCAAGTTTATTTCGAACGAAAATTCAAAGAAGATAAATAAACTAGATGGTTAAACTTACAAAACTTAATTCAAGGTAATGGGTATGTTATTAATTTTGAGCATATAAAAGGTAAAGATAATCATCTTGCCGATCTATTATGTAGAAAATTATCATCTGCTTTTACTAACAATTCTTGTGATTTACAAGACAGAAATTTCATGAATGAAGAAACAAATAATAAAGAAAAGCAGATATTTGGTGAAACGAATAAAGAAACGATGGATGAGAAATCTCCATGTAAACCGACAGTTGTTAAACCAGCGGCGCAATCGCCTAAAACACATCGTGCAATATCTTTGGTGGATAATTCCCCAGCTAGTTGTTCAGCTAATCCTCCAGTCAGAAAAATGAATAGTCAAACGACGGAGAGTAACATCCCGTGCATGACTTTTGGACAAACATCTCTGATTTTGTATAAAAATGATGATCCCAGAAAATTCAAGCCTTTAGTCAGACTTTCATATCCCAGTCAACAGTGCCTTTTAGATCACTTATGGAATCTGAGAACAATAGAGCAAGAAAGAAAAAACAAGCAAAAATTGGGTAATTGTTTTGCTCAATACTTTTCCAAGATTCAACAAAAACCACTTGGAAAAAAATTACTTTTGTTATGCGATCTTTAGAGGAAACTACACTGGAGTGTTTAAACACTAAAATAAAGTACAGTTAGCAACAAAAAATTTCTACAATCCAGTATGGAGAGGCTTTTACACATTATCAGAAGATTTAGATGAAGCTAGAAAAGCATTTGGCCCAAACTATTTTGTAGAAGAAGATTGTTATCAAACTTACTCCCAGATAACCTCAACCACTCCTCATTCTCCAGAACAAATAATCAATAATCAAGCCTCACAGTTCAATTACCTTCAGAATATGTACCAAAAAGCACAATCCCAGTTAGGAGCACTTATTGCTGGGAACCGGTGCTTTGAAGATCAACTTAGAGGAGTCAATTATGATCAACAAACAATCAAGTTGATGGACCAAAGAATACAACAAGTTATAAAGGGAAGAGATGAAGCTAGAAGACAGGTACCAAGATGTCCCAAGACATTTTCTTATCAACAACTTTCTAACCATCTAAAATTAAAACCAACCCCTATTTTAGAAGAGTTATACAAAGTTTCAAGAATAAATATACAGATCAAAATAGACAAGATGGTACACGACAGATGGAACGATCATCAAGCAATGCTACAACATAATTTAAAAACTTATTACAAAGAAATAGTTCAAGTCTGCAATTGAAAATAGTTCAAGACAGACGATCAAATATGCTTATATTACAAGTTGACATTGAAACTTTGCCAAATGATCTTGATGAGCTAGTTGATATGTTTCATCATGCAATGGTTTCAAGGATAACCTTCCACCATACAACTCCAGCTAATACACTCAAAAGATTCGGAGAGCGCTTTTATTTTATTGCAGCTCAATATCTTAGAATTTTTAAAAGTATTGTAGTTTGTATTAGTTTAACAACTCCACTTCTTATGTCAGTTGGTAATTACAGGATTAAACCAGCTAGTCATCGAATGGCTATCTTTAAGCGCAAGGGTTATACTAGACTACACGCGAGTAAATGTTTGCTGGCATATTATCAACTCTACGAAGGTTCACCAATATGGTTTGAAGCCCATATGCCTTGAAAATTTCACCCGCAAGCTACTACACTTAGTCCTCCTCCAAGTTGGAAGGAGTTAGTGCTTCAACCAGAGAGTAGTAGATACAAGATATGGGGTGAAATGGAACTTAAAATCCTATTACCATTACTAGCAGCTATTCACATATTCAATCCAGAAGCAGATGTCATAATTTATGATAGAATAAATTCAGATGATGAAGATGAAAGTCCAAATTTATCAACAATAGCCAAAACCTACAGTCCAGAACATGAAGATATGGAAGATACGGATTGAAAATCCGTAATCTATTCAGTATTCTACTTACAAAACTACTACTTCCAGAAGACAAATAAATGAATGGCCGACAACTTTTGACGTGTAAAGATGCATTATTAAAGGCGTCCTATGTCTAGCAGAAGAATCCTACAACGTGTCAAAAGGAAAGTACCCACTAGCCAAAGATAAAGACAGCACAGCTTCACTTTTCTTAGTGGCGAAGAAATTATTGTACTATATAATTAAAATATGTACCAGATGTAAGTTTATAAGCAACCGAATTACCGGCTCTGCAAATATAAATATTGTTGTATAGAGTGAAGAGAAGCGTAGATCATTCACTCAACAAGTTGACACTTATCCTTTTAAGTAATGGCAGCTTAATTTTCCTGTTCATTTATCTGTACATGCTTAGTTTCTATTGCAGTTCATAATTTGAGAGAGCAAAAAAAAAGACTCTTATTCTTCCGCAATCATAGCGCGTCTTCTTTCCTAATTTCGCTCCGCTACTCTACTCTCGAAATCTACTCTGTATGGATAGCAGAAAGGTAATTCTCTATTCCATAATTCCATATTTATCTATTATTTCAGAACTATTAGAGTTGTTTGTAATTATGTCTCTGTATTTAGTTGATGTGTTCGAAATTTTTACTGAAATTTTCCTGTGAAATGGAGAAATTTAATGGTATCAGAGCATGGTTGATTCTAGTGTTAATTACCATCTAGTGTTACATAAGTTAAAAACTTATTACAAAGAAATAGTTTAAGATCTGCAATTGAAAATAGTTCAAGACAGATGATCAAATATACTTAGATTACAAGTTGACATTGATACTTTGCTAAATGATCTAGAGACTAGTTGATATGTTTGATCATGGAATGGATTCAAGGATAACCTTCCACCATACGACTCCAGCTAATACACTTAAAAGATTTGAAGAGCGCTTTATTGCAGCCCAATATCTTAGAATTTTTAAAGGTATTGTAGTTTGTATTAGCTCAACAACTCCACTTCTTATGTCAGATGGTAATTACAGGATTAAACCAGCTAGTCACCGAATGACTATCTTTTAGCACAAGGGTTATATAAGAATACATGCGAGTAGATGTTTGCTGGCATATTATCAATTCTATGAAGGTTCACCAATATGGTTTGAAGCCCATATGCCCTGGCAATTTCACCAGCAAGCTACTACACTTAGTCCTTCTCCAAATTGGAAGGAGTTAGTACTTCAAGCAGAGAGTAGTAAATACCAGATATGGGGTGAAATGGAACTTAAAATCCTATTACCCTTACCAGCGGCTATTCACATATTCAATCCAGAAGCAGATGTCATAATTTATGATAGAATAAATTCAGATGATGAAGATGAAAGTCCAGATTATCAGCAATAGGCAGAAACTACAGTCCAGAATAGGAAGATATGGCAGATACGGATTAAAAATCCGTACTCTACCCGGTATTCTACTTACAAAACTACTACTTCCAAAAGGCAAATAAATGAATGGCCAACAAGACGTGTAAACTTGCATTATTAAAGGCGTCCTATTTGTAGCTGAAGAATCCTATAACATGTTAAAAGGAAAGTACCCACTAGCCAAAACAACTTTTCTTAGTGGAGAATAAATTATTGTACCATATAATTAAAATATGTAGCAGGTGTAAGTTTATAAGCAACCGGATTACCGGCTCTACAAATATAAATATTATTCTATAGAGCGAAGAGAAGCATAGGTAATTTGGCTCTTATCCTTTTAAGTAATGGCAGCTTAATCTTCCTGTTTATTTCTCTTTGCATGTTTAGTTTCTATTGCAGTTCATAATTTGAGAGAGCAAAAAAAAAGACTCTTATTCTTCCACAATCATAGTGCATCTTCTTTTCTAATTTCGCTCAGCTACACTACTCCCGAAATCTACTCTGTATGGATAGCAGAAAGATAATTCTTTATTCCATAATTCCATATTTATCTATTATTTCAAAACTATTAGAGTTGTTTGTAATTATGTCTCTGTATTTAGTTAATTTTTACTGAAATTTTCTTGTGAAAATGAAAAATTTAATGGTATCGGAGCATGGTTGATTCCAGTGTTACAATACAATTAAAATTTTAGACATATAAAATTATAATATTACATTAATGCAGAACCCTCTGAGTCATTCTTTAGGGTAGCAAGGGTGCGTAATTCCCGTCTTTTACTGAACATGATAAACTTCAAAGGAATATGATAATTGCACATGTTTAAAGTAAAAATTGTGTAGTAAACAGGGAATTAAATTATGCCTATATATCAAAATATTTTGTATCTTAAATTATCTAAGACAATAATTCCTCTCCCTCAAAGGAAAATATTTACAAAGAAAACAGAGCTGCATAAAGAAATGAGACTTTAAAATTTTAAGAGAAAAATTAAGCTTTTAAAATTGATTCTTCAACCTTAAAGCGCCTGAACTATTTAAAACTTGAATACATTTTTAAAGAACGTAGTATCATTAGCCTTGAAAAACATAAATTTGTTTGTCACTTTGAAAAAGTATTTCAACATCTTTTACACGGAGATAACAAACAGTTTAACTCTGTCACATTTTTAATTATAAATTTAGGAATAGCCTTAGGATACTACGATAACTCAACAGTTAAAACATTAGAAGTAATAGCCAGATCTATCGAAGATAAAAATAAAACATTAAAACAGTTAGCAGAGAACTTCGACGTTGTTAAAAATCAAAACGAATGTATTCTTCAAGTCTTAGTAAACTTAAAACATAATGTCCCAGATAAAGCAAAATATTTTTTTTATTAGAAACCAATAAACCAAAAACTCTAGAATTAGAATCAAAACGTATTCTAGAAGAACTAAAAACTAGAACTCTTGATTTTGATTCAAAAATCGAACAAATAGAAAAGCTTCTTGCAGAAATCAAGCATATTGTTAGCGGCTAATTTTATGAACAAGTATTTGTAGAAAGCAATAGACGACGCATTAAATTTTGCATCGCATCCAGTTTCAAAACAAGGTTTTACTACGTATTCAGGGAATAGTCTATCAGATAAAGAATGCCCAAATCTTTTTAGTATTCTAATTAGTCTAAATCTTCAAATCTTAGAAAAGCTCGAAAATAAACAAAAATTTGATCAAGAATTAGATAAGATATCAGAACAATTTGTTAATCTAAGTTTAGGAAATTTAGTTACTAAGAAAAATAAAACACCAGAATTATATAAATTTTGGATCCCAAAATGAATCCAAGAGACTCATTCTCTGGACCCAGTAGGACGTTAACAGAATTTACATCCAATAGTAAATCTAAAGACGAATCTCTAGTATTTTATCCAAAGTCAAATCTAAAAAAGAAAAACAAATAATACAATTATATGAAGAAGTTGATCTAGACAAAATCCTAGATTTATGCAATAATAATCAATTAAATATGTTAAACCCACGGATTTTATATCAAACATGAATCACAAATATAAATACAACCTTAATCAGAAGTGTTAGAGAAGAAGAAATTAGAGTAATAGATAACAGTGTGACCCTAGATATTTTATCACCAGAAACTATACAAAAATTAAAAAAACACCGGAAAAAGATTTTTCCATTTAGGTTTAATAGTTGTAGAAATAAAAAACTTAACTAGAAAAGGTTTAGGAACAAAACTCCTTACATTAGTTCTAGCCAAGTCTTGGACATCAAATATAGAAAAGGCTCTACGCTCAGGAATGGAGATAGACCTAAACGACAAATCAGCTTTAGTTTATTGTACCAGATATTCTCAAAAGTATTAAAGATTTAAAACATTTAAAGTTAGGATTTAAAGAAAACGGTTTTGAAAACTATGTTGGTAATAATTTAATTATTAGCATAGGAATAATTGGAAAGGCTAGTAACAGATTTGGAATAAAATTTAAAATTAATATTGACGGAATAGAACAAAATATAACCAGCAAACGAATTAAAATGATTGAACCACGTAGGATTAATCCAGAAGACCTAGCAGGTCTTGAATGGCAATTGAAAGATTTCGTAGACAATGATAAAAGTCTTTTTATTCCAGAATCACATGTCATATACAATAACCAATTTGAGGAACCTAGTTTAAGATTTGGAAAATATAAATTTAAACAAAACGAAGAAGAAACTGATACAGAATCAGAAATAGACATGGGACATAATTTAAATGAACATTTAGATCATTGTAATACTATAAATTGGGATGATGAACCAGCTTACGACCACTATGGAACAGATAATGAAGAAATTGATGATTTTGATATTTTGGGATATTTAGTAGATGAAGAACAATACGAAGAAAATAATATAGACCCAGAAATAGAAGAAACATTTAAAACATAGAGTAAAGAACATTACATGAAATAATTAATAAGAAAATAACAGTGGAAAAGATAAGAGAAGAAACAGATAATATGCTTATTGCTTGCATAACAGAATTTGATATGACATATGAAGATGCCTTTACAACGTTATCTAAATACTTTAATATGCCACTATACATTTTAAATAAACAAATTCCTCTTAGTGACTTTTTCATTGAAACTAATTTCATGGATCAAATAATGATACCTGTTAATAAACGTAGTAGATTTGATAACGAGCCAAGTAGTCAATATAAAAAAGGACCATTAGAAAGAGAACATTGGGAAAAACCCGAAATAGATTATATCCAGGAAAGTCCATACGTAGGAAAGGGAATAAGAATGCCTTACGGAAAACTTAATAGTCACAATATATTATTACTGGAAAACCAGTCACCACAGTTATGGCCAGAAGAAATTCTAATATGGGAACATGCGTATTCCGTTATTGGGAAGTTAATAAGAAACCAGAAATGGATATGTAGACAGTATTAGAAACTGCCATTGGTCCATTAGCCTTCGGAATATATCAAAGTAGAAAAACAGATAACCCAGCTGTAATTACAGAACAAAAAGCTTTAGGAAACAACCCTTATAATTTTACAAGTTTTATCAGATTGCTATTCATTGGTAATGACCCAGCAAAGGCGGTACGCTATGCAAAATATAGCAATAAGAAATTTAGAGTAACTAAGTATAAGATACTTCAAATACATAAAGGAATTCACTCAAGACTTTGCAGTTACTTTAGCTCAAATGGGTAAAGTAATGGACGAAGACTTATGTGATAAATATTTTTCAAAATTACCAGGCGACTTAGGCTGTAAACTAAGAGAAGATTGGAATATACAATATGGATCAGTACCTAAATTAGGAATTGGTCCAAGAATAATGTTTGTATTTCAAGAACTAGAAAAACGATGTAAAGAAGCCACTTTACAAGAACAGATTAAAAGACAAGCTTGGACATTTTATCGAACAGCTATTTATACCCCACAGGCTTATGACTATTATAAACCAAAGAAATGTCTTAGAAAAACCAAACCTTTTGATAAGTGCAAAAAAGAAAAGTATGTTAAAAGAAGTAAACCAAATAGAAAATGTGATTGTTTTATTTGCGGCGACCCAAATCACTTAGCAAACAGATGTCCTAACAGACAAAATAATCAGCAATGTTCTAATCTAGTTGACGAAATGGGCGAACATGAAATAGAGAATCTTAGTGAAAATGATTTTGATGACACGGAATCAATCTATAGTATTGTCTCAGACAACGAAGAAGGCTCTTCACAAAATAGTATTAGCTATACACTAATGAATAATGATAATGAATGCGAACACCAAGGGATATAGAACAGAGGCAATGATCATATACCTTGCTTCATATGTTACAGGTATCCCGAAATAATAAAACGTTTTTAATGTGTAGATGCTTTGTAGAAATATGTTTCTTATGTGCAAAAAGACAATTTAATTTAGATCTTTCATTAAAAAAAACCAAAATAACTGAAAAATCAATATTACAAGAAATGGTAGATAAACATGAAGCCTAGATTAAATTATTATAATTAGAAGTTAATGATTTACAAAACAACGTTAATCTCTTAGAACGCATAGAGATTATAGTCTAACTGAACAAGGAAGCCTATCAAAAAGAACCGAAATAGAAAAAATAGATAATTTAAATAATAGTACTCAAGAAAACAGAAAATTTTCTGTTAATATTAATAAATATAATACGTCCCTACTCATAGTAAATTGCAGAATTTGGTTCGACAATAATAGGTTCATAGATATAGTAGCAATAATAGATACAGGTTGCACTAAAAGCTTAATTGCACATTCATTGATACCTTTACAATATCATACACCTTTAAATTACATCATTACTTCGAAAACAGCCAATCAAAGTTTAATGACATTAACGCATAAATTACCAGATGAATCAATGATACAGTTCAAAGATTTTGCAGGAAATTACAGTTTCAAATACGAATTAGGACAATGTACTATCGCTCCTAAACAAATCAAAAGTACAGAATTTCTCTTAGGATTAAACTTCATTCTTAACTACAGAGGTAGTATTTCTATTTCTAGAAACAGTATTACCTTTAGCAAACATAATTACACATTACCTACTAACTACCACAGCTACCAATCAGAGTTGGCTCGGAAGCGTGGTGGACATGCTGAATTAGATTTCTTCAAACCACAATAAGAAAAACAAACATTTCCAGGATCAAAAGATCATAAATGCGCTTTGTCAATTTTTGCATTTGAAACCATTAGAGAATTACAAAAAGAAAAGGAAGCTAAATTTATTCGACATCAAATTATTTCACATTTAGAGAAATTAGGATTAATTGGTGACGATGTCACAAAAAACTAAGTTAATTATACTTGTAAAATCAAGATTATAAATTCAGAAATAACAATTAAAACAACAAACATCGACTATTCTCCAGCCGATATCAAAGAATTTAAAATCCAAATTGGAGAAATGTTAAACCAGAATTTAATCAGAAGATCTGATAGTAAACATAGGTCAGTAGCCTTTTTAGTTCGTATCCATTTCGAACAAAAAAAAAGAAACCTAGAATAGTCTATAATTATAAACGTCTAAATGATATTACTGAAGATCATGATTACAATATCCCTAACAAAGACCCTTGATCAATCTCATTCAGAATAAGAACATTTTTAGTAAATTTGATTTAAAGTCAGGCCATGACCAGCTTAAGCTAGAAGAAGACTTTAAACCTTGGACAGCTTTTATGTGTTCAGAATGACATTTCAAATGGAATGTTCTTAGTTTTGGCCTTAAGATTGCAACATCTTTATTTCAAAGATTTATGGACAACATTTTCAAAAAATTTGATTTTTGCTTAGTTTATATAGATGACATTCCAGTAGCATTTAATAACATAAGGGAACATGAATCACACTTAAAGACAGTTTTTAAGAAAATAGAAAATAATGGCCTAGTAGTCTCTAAAAAGAAAATGGAATTATTCAAAAGAAAAAATTTCATTTTTAGGATTAGAAATTGGTAATGAGAAAATCGAATTACAACCTCATATATTCTAGAAAATAGTTGAATTTCCAGACAAGTTAGATAGTAAGAAGAAAATATAAGCATTTTTGGGATTGATAAGTTATGCTACAAAATTTATTCCATATTTAGCAAAATTAGCAGGTCCACTATATTGAAAAATCTCTAAAAATGGAGAAATGAGATTTAACACAGAGGATATTAAATTAGTATAGAAAATTAAAGAGGAAGTTAAAAAAATTAAACCCCTAGAACTTCCATTAGAGACATATTATATCATAATATAGTGTGATGGTCGTAAAGAAGGATGGGGAGCAGTGCTCAAATGTAAACCTTCTAAGTATAATGATAAATCTACAGGAAAAATTGATGCTTATGGAATTGGTAATTTTCATACAGTTAACGGTTGGACTTCATTAGACTATGAAATCCAAGCCCTTATAAATTCCCTAGATAAATTTAAGATCTTTTTAAATAAGATTTCACAATACGAACAGACTGTGAAGCAATTGTCAAATTTATTTCGAACGAAAATCCAAAGAAGATAAATAAAACTAGATGGTTAAACTTACAAAGGTTAGTTCAAGGTAATGGGTATGTTATTAATTTTGAGCATATTAAAGGTAAAAATAATCATCTTGCGATCTATTATCTAGAAAATTATTATCTGCTTTTACTAACAATTCTTATCATTTACAGGACAGAAATTTCGTGAATGAAGAAACAGACAATAAAGAAAAGCAGATATTAGGTGAAACGAGTAAAGAAACGATGGATGAGAAATCTCAATGTAAACCAGCAGTTGTTAAACCACAGGAAAAATCGCCTAAAACGCCTCATGCAATATCTTTTGTGGGTAATTCTCCAACTATTTTTTCAGCTAATCCTCCAGTTAGAAAAATGAATAGTCAAATGACAGAGTGTAACATCACGTGCATGACTTTCGGACAAACATCTCTGATTTTGTATAAAAATGATGATCTCAGAAAATTCAAGCCTTTAGTCAGAATTTCAGATCCCAGTCAACAATGCCTTTTAGATCATTTATAGAATGTGAGAACAATAGAGCAAGAAAAGAAAAACAAGCAAAAATTGGGTAACTTTTTTGCTCAATACTTTTCCAAGATTCAGCAAAAACCACTTAGAAAAAATTACTTTTGTTATGTGATCTTTAGAGGAAACTATACCTGAGTGTTTAACACTACAGTCAAGTACAATTAGCAACACAAAATTTCTACAATCCAGTATGGAGAGGCTTTTACACGTTATCAGAAGCTTTAGATGAAGCTACAAAAGCATTTGGGCCAAACTATTTTGTAGAAGAAGATTGCTATCAAACTTATTCCCAGATAACCTCAACAACTCCCCATTCTCCAGAACAAATAATCAATAATCAAACCTCATAGTTAAATGACCTTCAGAATATGCACCAAAAAGCACAATCCTAGTTAGGAGCACTTATTGCTAGGAAGCAGTACTTAAAAGATCAACTTAGCGGAGTTAATTATGATCAACAAACAATCAAGTTGATGGAACAAAGAATACAACAAGTTATAAAGGAAAGAGATGAAGCTAGAAGACATATATCAAGATGTCTCAAGACACTTTCTTATCAACAACTTTCTAACCTTTAAAAATTAAAACCAGCCCCTATTTTAGAAGAGTTATACAAAGTTTCAGGAATAGATATAAAGATCAAAATAGACAAGATGGTGCATGACAGATGGAACGATCATCAAACAATGCTACAACATAAGTTAAAAACTTATTACAAAGAAATAGTTCAAGGTCTGCAATTGAAAATAGTTCAAGAAAGGCAAAAAAAATATGCTTAAATTACTAGCTGACACTGATACTTTGCCAAATGATATAGATGAGCTAGTTGATATGTTTGATCATGGAATGGTTTCAAGGATAACCTTCCACCATATGACTCCAACTAATACACTCAAAAGATTTGAGAGCGCTTTATGGTAGCTCAATATCTCAGAATTTTTAAAGGTATTATAGCTTGTATTAGTTCAACAACTCCACTTCTTATGTCAGATGGTAATTATAGAATTAAACCAGCTAGTCACCGAATGGCTATCTTTAAGCACAAGGGTTATACAAGACTACACGCGGGTAGATGTTCGCTGGCATATTATCAACTCTAGAAGGTTCACCAATATGGTTTGTGTGACGACCCAATATTTTTTGACAGTTTCAATTGGAATAATAAATTGAGTTTAAATATTTGACAGGTTAATTTTAACTTGAATTCCACATATCACTAATTACTTGTTATTTTAAATTATTGGATTTAAAAATATTGTATCTTTGATTTTTGTTAGTATGTAAGTGTGGAGAAATATTATATATATTTATATAATATCAAGAGAAGCTTGTTGCGTACATTCTATTATATCTTTGACTTTAGGAAGCTTGTTGCGTATATTATATAATATCAAAATAAAAATATATAATAAAGGAAATGGCGTACAAGAGAAACCTGTTGCATTCAAAAACACTGCAACTACCTCCTCTACATTTACCTCCATATCAATATATCTTCAGTTGTTTCCCTTTTCCCATTCATTCGAACCCGAACTTAAAAAAAAAAGAATCGAAATCGAAAAGGGCCGAATCCGAGGTTGCTTGAACTCCCAAATCTTTGTCGTCCTCAGTAAAAAAATAAAATTATGGCGATCTCGAATTCGAGTTTGAGGGAAGGTGCGTGCGTACGAAAGGGATAAGAGCTGCCGAGCAAATCAATGTAGTCAGCTCGATTGGGGGAAAGGGGCTCTCGCGTTCAACGTTGCTGCCGAATTCGAATCGTTTGGGGGAAGGGCTCGACCTAGAAGTGACGAACAAGCGGTGGCGTTGGGAAATTGGGGCGAGGCCGATGTTGTGGTGGAGGCAGCCGCAGCGACTGGAAGCGTTGAAGTTCGCGATGGTGTGTTCGAGAGCAGGCGATGGGATAAGGGATTTCGATGGAGGCTAGGGTTTGTGTGGTTGGTGGAGTTCGAGTTCTGTTGTTCAGGCTTGTGTTTTTCCTCCGTAACTGAGGTAATTGATTTAAATTATTGAGTGTTTAATTTAGCTAGTTCTATATAAAAAAAAGAATTTAAATTAGATTAATATATATTTATATATATATATATATATATATATATATATATATGTTATAGTGAAGGAAATATGAATTGTGAAAAAGGAAATGTTTATATATGCCTATTTTAATTTAATTTTATTTAGGTAAATAGGAAGATTTGATGCAGAAATACATAAACTTATCTAATTAATTTAGTCAGTTAAAAATATTTTATTAAAAGGAAATTTGTTTAAAAGCTAAGATATTAGTTAATTAAATTTAAAATGAATTGATTGTTCGATCATTTAAAATATTAATAAAATATAAAATGTTTATACAAGGATGAAACCGTGAAGCCAAGTCGAGATTGGATCGGATTTGCAAATCGGAAATCAAGGTGAATCATGGTGAGTAAAACCCACTCTTCTGGATTTTTAATTAAATTTAAATGTTTAAATTTAAATGATTGGTTGAATGATTGAATTGGATTGATGTACTATATAGTATATACTGGAAAGATTGATATTCGGTGATGAATATCTTTGGTAATTGAATGCGGAATGCTGTGGTTTGCTTGAATATTTCGGTACTTTGAGTTATCGAAATATATAAATTGAATTTTTGAAAGAAATATAAGGGTGGTTAAAATAATTAATTAATTTAATTAATTAATGATTTGAGTTAATTACTTTAGGAATTAAGGGTTGAATTAATTAAGTTTTAAGTTAATTAATTAAGTGTAAGTAATTCAGAATAATCAATTGATGGTTTGATAAATAATTAATTATTGAGATTAATAAAATATAATTACCTGTGTAATTAACCAAGAGATTAATTAAGATGATTAATTACGGAGAAATTGATTTATTTAATAAGGTAAATAAAAGGATAGTTAATTTCAAGTTGAGATTAATCGAGAGTGGTTAATATTGTGGTTGCATTAAAGCAATTAATTTAGATTAGGATAAATTGAAATATAAATGGGAAGTCATATAATTAATGGCATAATTAAAAATTGATTAACAACGAGGATTAATCAGCACTTTATAAGAAATTAATTATACAGGTAATTAAAGATTAATGTAGTTAATATAGTTAATTAATTTGTGAAATAGTTAAAGATTAATTACTGTTTGGGGTTAAGGATAAATAAATTGCGAAATTAACTAAAGTTTATTACGTGAATGTAATTGAAAATAATTAATCCAGTGTGATTAATTAAAATGATTAATGAAGGGGTTGATTAATTAATTGATTTGGAATTAATTAATTTTGGGAAGAAGGAATCTAAGTGGATAAGGTTAGTAAATTCAATCAGGATTAAAATTAAATTTGTATGTGATTAAGTTTTGCGTATGGATGATTGAATGGTATTGGATGCTTTGAATAAGTTGATATCTCTGATATGAAATGTTGTGAATTTCATTTGCTAACTTGGGTTAGGATAATATGAGTCTCGAGGAGACCGGGGTCGGGTATTTGGGAAATACCCGAAACCACTTCGAATATTTATATATTGATTTATGAAATCAATAGGCTGGATTGAAATGATTTAAGTAGACTGGAATATTTATCTGAGTTTGGTACTTAGAAATTGATAGGTGAAATAAGTGTTGTCTATAGCGAAATGTGAATTGGTTAAATTGATATAAGTTACCCCGGGTTTTATATAAGTTGTTTGCTTTAGTATTCCATGTTAGATGGGTTTACTCATGCTGGTTTCCAGCCTGACCCGGGTGTTACTTTGGTGTAATGCTCGGGTCAGACCGAGTATTACAGATTTTCAGGTAGGTACGTTCTGGAGCTTAGGAGACGAGCTGGAGGGCAAGTACGTATAGAGTATTTCCGATGCACTATATTATTATATATATCCGAGACATGGTTTGTATATGATCAGTGACTATATATAATGTGAAACTCTGATGTATATTAAATGTAATCGTTAGATATAGTATTCTTTTGTAAACTGTTATTATTTATTATATTTTATCCGCTGCGAATGCGAGTTGTTGATGTTTCCGTTCTTCTTCTTCTATCTCTTTCTTCTTTTCCATAACTATCTGGAATTTTCGGGTTTGAAAATTTCGGGTCGTTGGTATCAGAGCTGAAAGGTTAAGCGAGAACCTTGGCTCTGGTGGGGATCACTCATTTAAGAGAGTTTGTAGTACTCTAGAATGAGTTGAGTGTGTATATATGAGCGCGTACTTGTTATTTTCTTATATAAAAGTTTTACATGATTTTATATAAAATGTATTTTGATATATATAAAGCAATATTTCCCTCTAATAAATATTAAGGTGATTGGTTGTTAATTATTGAAATTAAAATTAAGAAGTATGATAATACAACCAAACTGAAGTTTAGAATTGGAACTAAATTAAGTAAAAATAAAAATACAACCAAATTAAAAATTTAACGGGTTAAAAATGAATTCTAAATCTGGTCCTAGAATTTGAAAATTTTGTTTCAAAGAATTAAACAATTTTTTTTTGTAAATAAAGTATTAATTGGATAATTGGGACTTGTTGCAAACAATGGGTTGTTTGAAAATTTATTTGAATTTAAAACCAAAGGTGGTTTAAAATTGTAAAACATGGCTGGGAGGGCCAAGAAATAAATATGTATATATGTATGGATATACATGATATCAAGGATAATTTGAAATAAACTCTAAGAGGTGGAGTTTTGATTTTTCCCTAAGTGTGATGTAAAAACCTAAAGTGATATAAGTTTGAACTTATAAGAGGGAAAGAATTTTGAAATTTGAAGTGGGAATTCGAATTTGGGTAAGGTTGATTGGATTAAGTAAATTGGAATTTAACTTTGGGAAGTTAAATAAGTGTAGAAAAGCAACCAGAATTGTAAATTTCGAGATGAAATTGGAATTTAACTTGGAAGGTTAAATGGTTGATTTGAATTGGAATTTGTGTGATCTCGAAAGGGTTTGAGATCTAAAAATTTAAAATGGATGGACGTTTTAAAATAAATTGAATGATATCCTCCTATTGTAAATAAAAATCTTTAAATTGAGAATGGAATTGTATAAATAAAATAAAATAAGTTTGAATAATTGAATTGTAAAATAAACTTGTTTAAGAACTGGCTTCAAACTGGAAAATTAAATTGAATAATAAATTAAAATTTCAAAACAAATTGTATTGAACCTTGAAATACATAAGTAAAAATAGTTTAAAATGAGAATTTTGAGAAATTGGGCTCAGAAATTAAGATGATTAAACACTTTGATTTAAAGGTTAATTTGGTTTAAAGAGTTAAAACAACCTTTGAGAATTTAACTCGAATTTCTATAATTCGAGATAGTTTAAATTCAAGATTTAGTTGAATTAGTTTCAAATTGAATCTGATTTGAATTAATTGGATTGGTGATTGAAGATGTATAAGTTTAAAATTTAAATGGGAAATTGAATTGGATTATATTGAAATGATTTGAATTTGAAATGGATTCAATTGATAATAATTCAAATTGATTGGAATAAAATGAAATTAAAATTAAAATCGAACAGGATTAGAATCAACTAGAATTTGATTTAGATTGGGAAGGAATCAAGATTGATTCAATTTGATTTGGGAATAAATTTCAAACAGAAATTGAAGTTATTCAAGTTAGAATTAAATTGTTGGGGAGTTGAACAGTTGGCTCTTGACTATTTTCAATATAAATTGTTTTCATATAAACTTATTTTCTAAGCTATTAAATATATACAACCTTTCTTTCTTAAAGCCAAATTATTTTATACTTGTTTTACAATTATTTTTGGAGCTATTTAACCATTTTTCAACAGTTTTCTAAACTAATTACTATTTTTCAACTATTTTACAAATAAATTACTATTTTACAATTATTTTGCAATTATCTAAAATTTTTGAAACTATTTAACTATTTTCCAACTATTTTACAGCTATTTTGCAAACTAATAATTATTTTTCAACTACTTACCTATTTTTAAAATTTTCAAGCTATTTTCTAAAAATAAACTGGTCGAAGTTCAAACTGTTATTGATTTAAATACTCAACTGAGATAAGAATTGAGGTAATAATCCAAATGGGGATTAAGGCAAATGTGAATAAGTGAATGTGAATAGAAAGGAAATTGATTTGGCTAATAACCAATGAAGTTAAATACGTAGGATGTATGTATATTGTTCTAATCGCATAGTGATTTGATTCAGATTCGAGCACAGAATTTCGATATAGATATATCGATCCGGATTGTATGTATGAGTGTACATCGTACGGATTTGAATGAAATTGATCTTGGAAAGAGAAATTAAATTGGGATATTTGGTTTTGAATGAACAAAGTTGTATATCTTTGTTATATGAGATAAATCTCCCCTTGTTAAACTTATTGCTGGAAGAAAAATTGTTTTGAAATATTTGAAGTATAAGGGATATTATACACAAGTTTGAATGATCCAAAGTTTAAAATCATATATTTTTGAATATATATATATATATAAAGGATCTTATGAGGATTTTAGAAAAGGTTTTGGGAACCTTTGGATTTGGAAAGGCTTTGATTTTTGGGTAAAATCAATATTGAAATTTGGAAAGCCTATTTTGAGAACTATCGATTTTGTGTAAAGGAACTTTGTATGATATCATACTAGGTGTATGATTTGAAGATACTATATGTGTATAGTATAAAATGTTTTGATGATGGCTCTGGGGAAAAAGGCGCTCCCTTGAAATGAACTTCTCAGGAGTGCCACCGGGTGGTGCTGCCTTGAGCCAAAGGGGTTCTAAAGTTGATCCTGTGAGGAGTCCGGACAAAACTAGTTCCTGGGGATTATGAGTAGTGTATACCATAGCGGAAATCGTGTGTGCCGCTGAGACCCAACAGTCTGCGTTTGATTTTATATCGGTAGACTGCGACCTATGGTATAACATAGCGGAAGTCGTGTGTGCCGCTGAGAGCCAACGGTCTGCGTTTGATTTTATATCGGCAGGCTGCGACCTATGTAGAAGTGGAGAAGTTTCATTTCGATAGCGAAAATCAGAGGCCGCGGAGAGCCTGCAGTTACATGGACTTTTGCTGTGACGGCAACATAACCCTGGATGTAACTGTGATTTGTTGTGTGGGATCCATGGCGTAATTGAGAGGCCGCGGAGAGCCTGCAGTTACACGGACTTTTGCTGTGACGGCAACGTAACCCTGGGATGTAACTGTGACCATGGATGGGGGTGATGATTTTTATAGCATTGTCACCAAAGATATTTCTTCTATTATCAGCAAAACTGTTTTTATATTTTTATTAAAATTATTTTCAAAAATATTTTCACTGGGTGTTGAAAACGGGTTTACCAAGTACTTATAGATTTTCAGTTTTACGCCTGATCAACGTATGACTGAATTTCTGTGAGAACAAGGATGGACTGGTTGAGACATCGAGTTATAAAAAAGTATTTTTTTTTATAAAGAGTTATTTTAATAGTATGATGTGAATTTAAAAGCATTTCTAAAATTTTTAAATAAAGATATTGGAAGTTTGGAAAATAAAGAAAATTAACGCAAACTGGAATTATAAAATAAAATTTGAAACTCGGGAAATTTAAGAAGTGATTCTTTGTCATTAAAATCGAATATTGATTTAGAAATTGAAAATAAGCTAATTGGTTAAATAATTGTTTGATTGAATACGTTAATAAAATTTAATTTTGGTAAATAAATGGATTGTAAATAAATAATGGAGTTTGGAAATGAATTCAAATTGTAAATAGAACTCGACTTGGATTTAATAAAGAAATAAATTAGAAGAGATGTTGTAAAAATAAAATAGGGTTGGATTGAAGGAAAAACAATGTGATGGTTTGAATTATAAATAAAATTCAAGGGTGATTTGAATAATATTAATGAGATTTGCAAGTAAATTGGTTATAAGAGAAGTGATTATAATAGAAATAGTTTGAGTTGCAAAAACAAAACCCAAGTGAATGGAAATAAATTGAGAATGACTTTGTGTTAATAAAATAAATTCGAAATGAGTTAAGCAGGTGAATTTAATTTTTTTAAAATGGGGTGGATAAATTGGTTAATTAAATTAAATAATAAATGGATGAAGTTTAATTGAATGGAAATTAAATAAAGGTTTTAGTTGGAAATGGTGATTAATTTATAAGTTTGAATGAGCAAAGCCTAATGAATTGTTTTGGATAAATCCAAGGCTGAGATAAAATGAAATGCAATGTATGGTTGGAGAATAAATTAGAAATGAAACGGAATTAAATACAGGATGAGTTGAAATTAATTTGAAGTATTTATAAACTAAAATAGACACTCTATTAAGCAAGTATCGCCGAATTTGCATAAAATGAAATAGATAGGCTAACTGAATTAAATGGAATTTGATTCGATGAGAATCAAATGGAATTTGATTCGATGAGAATCAAATTGAATGGAAGTAAACTTAAGTTGATATTGGAATAAATTAAAATAAATTAATGTAAGTTTAAAATTTATGGAAGCTTGGCTTCGAATAAGGGTAAAAACCATTAAATAAAAGCTTGGATTAAATTAATTTGGAACGGTTGTAGTACACAAGCATGGAATGTGTCAAGCTAAATAAAATGATTGTGAATAAATTAAAATGAAATTGAATTAAATAAAATTGAGTTGGAATCAATTTTAATTGGTTATAAAACTTAAGTAATTATTTATTCACATGGATATTATCAAATTGCGTAGAAATAATTGTCGTTTAACATAAATGAGATTTAATTAAATTCTGTGAATTAGTGGAAGCAAATATAATTGATTTTTGAATCAATTGATATGAATATGAGTTTGTTTTGCTTAAAAATGAAATGGATGTAAGCAATTGCGTTGTAAACCATTGAAATTGAATGAAATGGCATATGAATTTGGTTGGAAGCAATTGGATTTACTTTAAATTATATAAATCGCTTATGGTAAGCGTTTAGTGCTTGTTGCTTTTGAATTGCTTGTGTTCAGCCATTAAAAGTAAGTGAAATGCCAATAGAATTTCTATATATGGCACTTACATATTTAAATTGAGTAAGTACAGGTACAGGAAAGCCGTTTGGCTAGATTTGGGGTATGCTAATTGCTAAAATAAATAAGTTGCTTGCTTAAAAGCTAAATGAAGGTACGCCTACGCAATAAAAATAGGAAATATGAACTGTTTTTGCTTTTTCCGACCGGGTGGGTCGATGTATACATATTTATATCTCTTGTCAAATTGCAAAAGCTCCTCCGTACAAAGGAGATTCTGCCAAAATTTTCTGAAAATTTTGGGAGTTAGAAATTTTTTGAAATTTTTTGGTAAAATTTTTGTTAACAATAGAATGATTTCAAATTGGAATTTTATGTAAATCAGTAGATGAAACTAATATGAGTCAGTTATAAATGAAAGATAAAATTTAATACTCAGAAGTAAAGACAAATTGAATTCATATGGAATGGGAAAACTAATTTTGAAATAGATATGAAACATATATGAGGAAATGTACAAAATGATTGGAAAATCATGATTGGATATGATTGCTAGGAAAGATATGCAGGTATTATAAAGGGAAACGAAAATTGGATTTGATTCCAAATGATAAATTGAACTGCCCAACAAAAAGGTATGTATTTTAAATTTCTGTATGAAATTGGATTGGGTTTTTGATGTAGCCACTTGGCTTTTGTTTTCTTTTTGGAATTTGGGAGCCCGTAGAGTCCTATTGTAGTAGTACCGAGCTAGCCGCGCAAAGGAGACGCTGGCAAAAATTTTCGGAAATTTAGAGAGTTAGAAAAATTTTGAGAAAATTTTGATAATTCAAAATTGGTTTTAAATTGGAATTTAAATGATTAAGCAAGAGGGTATTTGTATGAAACCACAAAAGATTTTAGGAAGTTGGTTTAGGTGACAGTGGGCCTTTAATAAAAGATAGTTGATAGGATGTTGAATTGTGGGTTTAGGAAAAAATAAACGGGTATTAGACCATTCCTCCTATCTAGTAATTTCGGGGACGAAATTCTTTTAAGGGAGGAGGAATGTGACGACCCGATATTTTTTGACAATTTCAAGCGGAATAATAAATTGAGTTTAAATATTTGACAGGTTAATTTTAACTTGAATTCCACATATCACTAATTACTTGTTATTTTAAATTATTGGATTTAAAAATATTGTATCTTTAATTTTTGTTAGTATGTAAGTGTGGAGAAATATTATATATATATATATATATTTATATAATATCAAGAGAAGCTTCTTGCGTACATTCTATTATATCTTTGATTTTAGGAAGCTTGTTGCGTATGTTATATAATATCAAGATAAAAATATCTAATAAAGGAAATGGCGTACAAGAGAAGCCTGTTGCGTTCAAAAACACTGCAACTACCTCCTCTACATTTACCTCCATATCAATATATCTTCAGTTGTTTCCTTTTTCCCATTCATTCGAACCCGAACTTAAAAAAAAAGAATCGAAATTGAAAAGGGCCGAAGCCGAGGTTGCTTGAACTCCCAAATCTTTGTCGTCCTCAGTAAAAAAAAAAATTATGGCGATCTCGAATTCGAGTTTGAGGGAAGGTGCGTGCGTACGAAAGGGATAAGAGCTGCCGAGCAAATCAATGTAGTCAGCTCGATTGGAGGAAAGGGGCTCTCGCGTTCAACGTTGCTGCCGAATTCGAATCGTTTGGGGGAAGGGCTCGACCTAGAAGTGACGAACAAGCGGTGGCGTTGGGAAATTGGGGCGAGGCCGATGTTGTGGTGGAGGCAGCCGCAGCGACTGGAAGCGTTGAAGTTCGCGATGGTGTGTTCGAGAGCAGGCGATGGGATAAGGGATTTCGATGGAGGCTAGGGTTTGTGTGGTTGGTGGAGTTCGAGTTCTGTTGTTCAGGCTTGTGTTTTTCCTCCGTAACTGAGGTAATTGATTTAAATTATTGAGTGTTTAATTTAGCTAGTTCTATATAAAAAAAAGAATTTAAATTAGATTAATATATATTTATATATATATATATATATATATATATATGTTATAGTGAAGGAAATATGAATTGTGAAAAAGAAAATGTTTATATATGCCTATTTTAATTTTATTTTATTTAGGTAAATAGGAAGATTTGATGCAGAAATACATAAACTTATCTAATTAATTTAGTCAGTAAAAAAATATTTTATTAGAAGGAAATTTGTTTAAAAGCTAAGATATTAGTTAATTAAATTTAAAATGAATTGATTGTTCGATCATTTAAAATATTAATAAATTATAAAATGTTTATACAAGGATGAAACCGTGAAGCCAAGTCGAGATTGGATCGGATTTGCAAATCGGAAATCAAGGTGAATCATGGTGAGTAAAACCCACTCTTCTGGATTTTTAATTAAATTTAAATGTTTAAATTTAAATGATTGGTTGAATGATTGAATTGGATTGATGTACTATATAGTATATACTGGAAAGATTGATATTCGGTGATGAATATCTTTGGTAATTGAATGCGGAATGCTGTGGTTTGCTTGAATATTTAGGTACTTTGAGTTATCGAAATATATAAATTGAATTTTTGAAAGAAATATAGTGGTTAAATTAATTAATTAATTTAATTAATTAATGATTTGAGTTAATTACTTTAGGAATTAAGTGTTGAATTAATTAAGTTTTAAGTTAATTAATTAAGTGTAAGTAATTCAGAATAATCAATTGATGGTTTGATAAATAATTACTTATTGAGATTAATAAAATATAATTGCCTGTGTAATTAACCAAGAGATTAATTAAGATGATTAATTAAGGAGAAATTGATTTATTTAATAAGGTAAATAAAAGGATAGTTAATTTCAGGTTGAGATTAATCGAGAGTGGTTAATATTGTGGTTGCATTAAAGCAATTAATTTAGATTAGATAAATTGAAATATAAAAGGGAAGTCATATAATTAATGGCGTAATTAAAAATTGATTAACTACGAGGATTAATCAGCACTTTATAAGAAATTAATTATATAGGTAATTAAAGATTAATGTAGTTAATATAGTTAATTAATTTGTGAAATAGTTAAAGATTAATTACTGTTTGGGGTTAAGGATAATTAAATTGCAAAATTAACTAAAGTTTATTACGTGAATGTAGTTGAAAATAATTAATCCAGTGTGATTAATTAAAATGATTAATTAAGGGGTTGATTAATTAATTGATTTGGAATTAATTAATTTTGGGAAGAAGGAATCTAAGTGGATAAGGTTAGTAAATTCAATTAGGATTAATTAAATTAAATTTGTATGTGATTAAGTTTTGCGTATGGATGATTGAATGGTATTGGATGCTTTGAATAAGTTGATATCTCTGATATGAAATGTTGTGAATTTCATTTGCTAACTTGGGTTAGGATAATACGAGTCTCGAGGAGACCGGGGTCGGGTATTTGGGAAATACCCGAAACCACTTCGAATATTTATATATTGATTTATGAAATCAATAGGCTGGATTGAAATGATTTAAGTAGAATGGAATATTTATCTGAGTTTGGTACTTAGAAATTGATAGGTGAAATAAGTGTTGTCTATAGCGAAATGTGAATTGGTTAAATTGATATAAGTTACCCCGGGTTTTATATGAATTGTTTGCTTTAGTATTTCATGTTAGATGGGTTTACTCACGCTGGTTTCCAGCCTGACTCGGGTGTTACTTTGGTGTAATGCTCGAGTCAGACAGAGTATTACAGATTTTCAGGTAGGTACGTTCTGGAGCTTAGGAGACGAGCTGGAGGGCAAATACGTATAGAGTATTTCCGATGCACTATATTATTATATATATCTGAGACATGGTTTGTATATGATCAGTGACAGTATATAATGTGAAACTCTGATGTATATTAAATGTAATCGTTAGATATAGTATTCTTTTGTAAACTGTTATTATTTATTATATTTTATCCGCTGCGAATGCGAGTTGTTGATGTTTCCGTTCTTCTTCTTCTATCTCTTTCTTCTTTTCCATAACTATCTGGAATTTTCGGGTTTGAAGATTTCGGGTCGTTACAGTTTGAAGCCCATATGCCCTGGCAATTTCACCAGCAAGCTACTACACTTAGTCCTCCTCCAAATTGGAAGGAGTTAGTACTTCAAGCAGAGAGCAGTAGATACCAGATATGGGGTGAAATGGAACTTAAAATCCAATTACCCTTACCAGCAGCTATTCACATATTCAATCCAGAAGCAGATATCATAATTTATGATAAAATAAATTCAGATGATGAAGATGAAAGTCCAGTTTATCAGCAATAGCCAGAATCTACAGTCCAGAACAGGAAGATATGGCAGATACGGATTAAAAATCCATGCTCTACCCAGTATTTTACTTACAAAACTACTACTTTCAAAAGACAAATAAACGAATGGCCGACAACTTTTGACGTGTAAAGATGCATTATTAAAGGCATCCTATTTCTAGCGGAAGAATCCTACAATGTGTTAAAAGGAAAGTACCTACTAGCCAAAAATAAAGACAGCACAGCTTTACTTTTCTTAGTGGCGAATATATTATTGTACTATATAATTAAAATATGTACCAGGTGTAAGTTCATAAGCAACCGGATTACCGGCTCTGCAAATATAAATATTGTTGTATAGAATGAAGAGAAGCATAGATCATCCACTCCGCAATTTGAATCTTATCCTTTTAAGTAATGGCAGCTTAATCTTTCTGTTCATTTCTCTGTGCATGCTTAGATACTATTGCAGTTCATAATTTGAGAGTGCCAAAAAAAGACTCTTATTCTTCCGCAATCACTCCGGATCTGATGAAATAGGATGAATTGAGAAGCGCATCTTCTTTTCTAATTTTGCTCCGCTACACTACTCCCGAAATCTACTCTGTATAGGTAGCAGAAAGGTAATTCTTTATTCCATAATTCTATATTTATCTATTATTTCAGAACTATTGGAGTTGTTTGTAATTGTATCTCTGTATTTAGTTGATGTGTTAGAAATTTTTACCGAAATTTTCTTATGAAATGGATATATATATATGTGTGTGTGTGTGTGTGTGTGTGTGTGTGTTTGTTCATTTGCTAGAAATAACTTCTAATTAGAAATCTGTTATAATACTGGTCTCAAATGAATTTTTTTGTTATTTCATCATTTGCATGTCAAATTGATGATAAAAGAATCATTAGTATGCGATAACACAACATTTGCAACTTAACATAAACAACCCAATTTTATCTATAATTGCATGAAGTCCCTTAAGGTTAAAAATTTCATCTTACACTTATCATTTATTAATTTTTGTACAATTCTTAAAATTTCCATAAAGAATTATTTGGCCCCATTTGACAAGTCCTATATACGATTGTTATATAGATGTTTGTTTATGTGAAATAGATAGCTATATTCATCTTATATAATATTTGTCGGATTTGTCCCAGTGTTGGACAAGTTATAAACACAATAATATTCATGTTTTGTAAATCATTTAAATTTGAATGGTTTACAAAATTTCGTTTGTACTTTCTTTCTATTTCCTATGTATGCTATTTTTCATGCGATAAGGGGATAAGGAAAATCGCTGTCGAAATTTTGTATACCATTCGAATTTCAATGATTTGCGACATGTGAATGTTATTGTGGTTGTAATGAGAAGTAGGATGACTAATCTTAAAAAATGTGTAGCATTGATAATAAATCAAGTTACCGATTGTGAAGTACAAGATATGGTTTTTAAATAAAAAAATGAACGATATCAATAGCAAAATATTACAGTGAATGGTGCAAATTACTAATAAGAAAACAGTAATTTCCTTATTTTTGAAAAAACAATAGTAACACATGATATTGTTAATAAAAATAATCATATGTGGTACTGATAATAAAAATATCAATGAATGGCATTTTTAGTCAAATATAATAATGTATGTTATTGATAATATTAATAATAAAAAAGATAATGAATGGTATTATTAATAAAAAATGATAACATATTGTATTTAACAACAACAATAATAATATGGCATTGTTAGTAAATATAATAGCATACGTTAATCTAATAAAGAATATGTTATGGTATTATTAGTGATTGAATAATAACAAACAATATTAGTAATTAAAATTAATAACATATGGGGTATTATTGAAAAGAATAATATATATATATATATATATATATATATATATATAGAGTATTAGTAAAAAAAAATATAATTTATGTTTACTTTATAGTAAAAGATGGATTAATTGAAAGTTCAAAATTGGATGTATAAGAATGAAGGGAAAAGAAGAGGAACGATTCCCTTGCATTTTAGAAATGGCGTCGAAGCATTCATGAAAGTACCATGGTAAGACAAAGCTGACTGAAATTCAATGTTCGTGTTTGAAATTTCATTACATAAAACTTCAAGATTATGATATTGTAATTTTACATTTTCATAATAATCATTTTATACCAAACTATTATGTGTGGAGATATCATGGTGAAGTAGAGACAAGACATGATCTGACAACCATAACTGAACACGAGAAGGAAAATGTTGATGTTGATTTTTTTGAATCAAGTTTGAGAAATAGAATGGTGGAACTGGTTCAAGGTGCGACTTGTTCGTGTTTGTGGATTGATGTACCTGATATGGAGGTACCACTGGACTCAAAGGCTAAATTTTTTTGACTTATTATAAGGTTCAAAACGGCCGCTTTATAAAGGTTGTACAATGACACACTTCGCAGTGACATCTAGATTAATCGCTATAAAAACCGAATATAAGGCCTCGAAAAACCTAATGAATGCAATTCCGAGTCTATGTAAAGAAATGCTTCCGTCTGAAAATGTGTGGGTAGAGAACAGTATTCACTTAAAAAAAGTGTCTGCATTTCGATAGTCATACGAAAAGATTGACAAGTGTTCTGGTGGATGCATGATATATTGGAAGAAAGATTAAAATCTTTCAAGTGTGAATCCTGTAATGAACTGAGATATAAGTCAAAAAAAAGTAGTCGTAAAGATCTATAGTTCACTCGTATGCACTATTTCCCGCTTACACCTAGATTGCAAAAATTATGCGCATCTTATGCTACCACGAAACATATGCGATGGTATAGTGAACGACTGCGAGATTAAGAGGTTTTATATCATCCTTCTAATGGAGAATTTGTAAAACATTTTGATAACATATATCCTAATTTTGCTAAAGAATCATGAAATGTCAGACTTGGTTTGTATATGGATAATTTTGCACCATTTTCATCATTTGGTAAACCTTATTCAACATGGTCAATTATTTTAATACCTTACAATTTACCTCCATGGATGTATATGAAGAATCCATACACGTTTCTAACTATTATTGTTCCTAGGCCAAAAAATCCAAACAATAGGATAGATGTATATTTGCAACCTTTTGTTGATGATTTCAAAAACTATGAACAGAAGGCATTGTAACTTATGGCGTGTCAAAGATTTTTTTTATATTGAATGTATGCTTCTTTATTATGGAAAATAAGTGATTTTCCAACGTATGGGATGTTCTCTGGATGGAGTACTAAAGGAAAATTTTCTTGTCTTATTTGTATGGATTCGACAGAATCGTTTCGACTAAAAAACGGTGGTAAACTATTGATGGGATCGTCATCGTCAGTTTTTACATCTAAATGATCGTTTTAGATTTGATAAGAATCACTTCAGAGCAAATACAACCATTACTTTAGAGCCACCTATCTTTCTGAGTGGTGAACAAGTATATGAGCTCGTGCAAGATTATCTCAAAGTACACAAAATAGGAAAAGTGCCACAAATTGCTGGTAAAGGAAAATATCATAATTGGCGCAAACAAATAATATTTTAGGAGAAGAATATTTTAGGAGTTGGCATATTTGAAGAATCGGAAACTTCGTTACAACATCGGCGTCATGCATAACAAGAAAAATGTGTTTGAGAACTATTTAAACACGATAATAAATGTAAAAGGAAAAAAAAGGATGATTTAAAGTCAAAGTAGGACATCTCATTTTACTATAATTGTTCTGAACATAAAATTGATAGTGAACGTCAAAATTTCAAACTTCTTGCTTGTTATGAGTTGGAGAATAATCGTCGTCAGAAATTATTAGAGTGGGTAGGAAATTTGAAATTCCTAGATGGAATTGCTTCTAATATGAAATGATATGTTGATATGATGGATCTTCAACTGTCGAGTATGAAAAGTCATGTTTGTCATATATTTCTTGAGACTTTATTCCCGATAGTATTTAAAGAGCTATTGTCAGAAAAGCTTTGGTTGCTCATAATCGAGCTTAGTTTATTTTACAAAGATCTGTGCTCGACCACTCTTAAAATCATTTGAAGTAACTAGATACAGATGTACCAAAATTATTGTGTAAATTAGAGAAGATATTTTCTCCTGGAGTTTTAATTGCATGGAACATTTGCCCGTGCATCTATCAACGGAAACTCTATTACAAGGACCAATACAATACGGATGGATGTATCCTTTTGAGAGTTGTGTATGCAAAAATATTTTTTTATTCATTTGTTAAATATAAACATATAAATTATTGCACATCTTCAAATGAAGGTGTTTGGGTCACCTAAAAAAGGTGAAACAAAAGCATGAGTTGAAGGTTCAATTTATCAAGCATACATCATGGAAGAAGCATCCATGTTTAGTTACTATTTCGAAGATCACATTAAGCTAAATTCTAATGGCGGTCATCATAATGTTGACGATATGGAGGATTCAACCGACATTTCTCTATCTGTCTTCCAAAAATGGGGATGTCCATCCGGTGAATGGAAGAATGAAGTTTTCCACACGGTTAAAGAATTTACATTAACCAAGGCAACGGTGTTGCTCAGTTGTAAAGAGCTATCAAATCTTATTTGATATGTAACACAATTTTTATTCAATTTGATGTCAATTGCATTCTATATCACAAAATTTACCTTAACATTGCTAACCATGTTACAGCCAATTCGAAGGAGAAAATCCAAATAGCGAGCCCAATGAAGGATCTGAGAGTTGGTTTAGAAAATATGTAATAACATATGGTTGTTATATCATTTTAATTTTGCAAATTGTTATTATATACTAATGTGAATTAAATTACTTTGATAGGTTGATGATAATGGAATAATAGATACTTATTATAAAAACATGCAGTTGATCCGATGATAAAATATAGGAAATGTAAAATCTTGTATGTAAATGGTTATAAATTTCACATAGTAGAGCTGGGAGCAAACAAAACAACTTAAAACGGTGGGGTATGTGTTAAAGGTAGTAACGAAGGTGATGGATTAGAATATTATTATGGTGTATTACAGGAAACACTTGAGCTTACTTACTCTCTATCACCGGAGCTTAAAACTTTTTTATTCAGATGTGGATGGTTTGATAGTAGGAAAGATGTAGGAGTACGTTGCATACATAAAGATTATCCGCTTGTTGAAGTAAACAACAGAAAGCGTTATTAAGGTTACGATCCATTTGTGTTGGCGACACAAGAAATACAAGCTTATTATGCTCCTTATCCTACTACAAACAACAATAAAGCAGATTGGTGGGTTGTTGTTAAAACAAAATTGAGATGGTCATTCGGCTCAAACATGATCATAATCGATGATCAACCACACCAAAATGATTCGAACCTTAACGAATTACTGCCAATTACAGACAATACCGATGATGTAGGACCACTTAACAATGAAGCATTTGATGAACCTGAATTAAATGAAGATGTCGAGGCTGATGAAGATTATGTTGACGTTGATGATAACGACGATGTCAAAGTTAATGAAGATGAAGATATTAATCTATACTACTAAAAAAGAAAATTCGTTGGACTAATTTACTCGGTGTCTTTTTGAAATTCCCAAAATGTCCATACTTTCCGTTTACATATTTGCGCTCAAACAACAACATATACAATAACACAAACGGCCCATGTGACGATCCCAGATTTTTACTAAGTTTAAATTGATAATTAATTTAATTTTTGAATAAACATTGTGAAATTAATTGGTAAATTGATTTGAGTTTCTCCAAATTCAACTAAAAATATGTGTTTTATAAGTTGATTGAGAATAGAATTTTGGGGTATATCTGAATACCTCAAATTTAAATAATATGTGTTAATACTAACAAAATATACTACAAAAATAATAAAAATAAATAAATATATATATGTAGACATATAAGATAATAAATATTTAAGTTAGAAATACACTCATGTATGTAAAATATAAACTCAATACATTAGAATAAACTCTAACAACATATATTAAATATAGAACTTCATTTAGAATGTAAAGAAATATGACAAAAGAAAGAAATATATACTCAAGTATGTAAACAAATCAAATTTGATGTGAATGATAAAGTGAAACAAGACAACAAAATATATATAAGTATGAACAAAAGAAAATGTAAATATCTATGAAGGCTTGGGAAATAAGACAATGATAATTAATGCTAGCCTCCTTAGCACATAAAATAGATTTATATCAACCACCAAGTAACCAGCTTCGTCAAAGATAAATGAAAAAATATCTGACGATTGTCAAAAATATAATCACCCTGTAAACTTCTTTCCTATATATCAACTTCCTCATTTTAGTTCGTCCATCCAAAGCTGAGAATCTGAAGTAAGCATCATCTCAACCTTAAACAAAAATTCAAGTTGAACAACAATTTAGCTCAACTCAAACGAGAAATCAAAAGATTTCATCTTGTAGTTAAAAGCTTGTTTCAAATTGAAGAACTCTGTCATTTCTGGAAAACACTGTGAGTAACATCACCTTTTCTAAAACTTAAGTCTCTGAATTAGTTCCTATGAATATCTGAAAATGTGTATATATGTGAATGGGTGAATCTGTGTATGCCTGTAACATTGTGATACCTCTGTTCCTGTTTCTTTTTAAAACCCAAATTTGCAAATAAATATTTATCTCTTAATCTAATAACTATTAGAAATTAAAATACAAACAAAGATTGTTTGTTTGTTCATGCATTAAGCTTTAAAAATTTATTTAAGCCAAAACAACTTAGTACTGGCTCTGGAACTCAAGGAAACTGAGAAAACTTTAACTTAGTCAAAATTCAAACATTTTAATTTACAATTTCAGGTATATAAACTGAATTCGTATACTTAAACATGATTTTTAAAGCTTAAATCGTAATTTTTAAGTGGAGGAGGGAAGAGCAGTTTGGAGTTGTTCCAATTTCTTTGGTTTGGGAATTTTTGGTGATCCACTGATTTGTTGAGGACGGGGTTCTTTGGGGTGGTAGTGGAGTGAACGGTGGTTGTAGAAAAAATACTAGGATGGTGTGTAGTTGGTCGTGGCGGAGGCGGCGAGCATTTGAAGTCTGGAAAAATAGTTTAGTCGAGGCCATGTATTTTGTTGAGTTCGTCGTCGATAGTCGACCGAGTGCGACGTGGCTCTGGTTGATGGTAGAGGAAGCGACGGCAAATAGATGGCCGGAGTTTGAGGCTTTCTGGTGGTCGGGGTTGCGAGGATAGCGGTGTTCCAGGTTTGGAGGAGTTTCAGCTGCTTTTGTTTCCAGGTTTCGATTTTAGCTCAATTTTTTTTTTGAGGTGACGACGAAGTTTAGGTGGTCGGAAATGGGTCTGGGGGTGATCCTCGACTTGCTCGATGATGTGGTGTCGCCTGGAGGCGATCAACGGCAACGTGCACGTGCACAGTATGCTTGCGTTCTGGCATCTGGAAATTTAGTTGATTTAGGTGGAAGCAGGGATGAATTCTCATATTTGACTCGAGTAGTTCGAGTGTTTTACTCGAAGTAGTTTATTTTTGGCTCGAGGCAGATAAGGCTTTGGCTCGAGTATAAGATTTGGTTACAGGTTTTTAATAGCAAAAACCTGTTCTGTTTTTAAATTTAAAAATAAAGTTTCAAATGTATATCAAAGTTTTAGACTAAGTTTTAAACCTAAGTTTAAATTTGAATTCAAGTTAGCTTGAACCTTAGTTTTGAAATGATTTAAGTTTTGAAATTTACATTGGTTTTAACAACTTTTAAGTGTATAAGGTATATTTGGTTTTAATTTTACAACTGATAGTTTAAATTGTAAATGGTTTAAAATAAGTTTTAAATATAAGTTTTAAAATTTGGAATTTGAGTTTGAATCTCAGTTTTTAAAATAAAATAAGTTTTTTTGAATTTAAATTGTTTTAACTACTTTAAAATGGTTAATGGTTTGAATTTATGATGAAGTTTTAAATGTAAGTAAAGTTTTAAATCTAAGATTAAATCTGGGTATAATTAATGATGTAATTAAAAGTTGATTGATAAAAATAAAATAAGTGATTTATGAGAAATTAATTAACATAAGTAATTAGGGATTAATTACTGTTTTTGGTTAAGAATAACTAATTAAATGGAAATTAATTAAGGGTTGATTAATTTATTAATGAATTAATTAAGGGAAATTAATTAAAGGATAATTGAATAATTAAAGGTTAATTATTTTATAATTAAAGGTTGATTAATTTAATTAATAAATGATTAAAGGACAATTAATCAAATGATTTGAAATCGATTAATGTTAATTAACCTTGGTTGATAACTTATTTGATTTAAATTATTCAGATAATTAATTAAGTTTCTTATGGATGTTTTGAATTTTGTTGATTGTCGAACTGTTTGATATTTCTGATATGTTATGCTTTGTGTTATGAATTGTTTCAGTGTGATCAGTGATGAATGTAATTTATTTATCTGTGAATCTGTGAATGAACGATAAGCGTTATAGATTATACCGCTTATCAATATCAATGTACTTAAATATGTGATGTGATGGTTTATGATGTTGCACTATTGTGTAAAATCCCTGGACTACACCATACACACACAAATATGGATTGCACGAGGAAAACGGTTAAGTCATAGATTTTTAATGATTTTAAAGATTGAATTCTTGAGTCAAAATAGTTTTAGAATTGGAATTGAAAACTTTCGAAAATGAGTTTCAAAAATAAAAGTTATTTTAAATAACTTAATAAAACTTGAAATTAAATAATTTGATTTGAATTTGAATTCAATATTTGAATTTAAATTCAATAATTTGGAAATTATGGTTTAAAAAGATTATACAAGTTATAAAGGTGTTTATATGGGTTTTTAACCATTTAAAAAGTATGGTTTTGGAAATTTAAATGTAAATCCAAGTATTATACTTGAATGGCTTTAACTTATGTAAAATGTAATCAGCTTTAAGTTTGTGAAGATTATTTAACCTTGTTTTGAAATTGAAGAGAGTCTTAAATAGTATATCTTTCATATAAAAGATTTGAATTGGAAATGGTTTGAAAGTTATGAATTAACTCTTTAATTTAAGATTGGATAAGTTGATCCAATTTGAAATGAGATTGTTTTGAAAAGCTGTAAAAAAAACCTTTGTGGAAAATTGGTGAACTTTGTGAAATAAATCTTTTTATTTAAAAAGATTTGAAATGGTAATTTGTTTAAACCACTTGAAAGAAAAGTTTCGGATTATAAGTTATGACTTAACTGAAATCCCATTTTCCATATATTTTTAAATATTATACTCATTATTCGGTTTAGCCGGGAGAGGACCTTTGTTTCATATAACCCATTCTGAATAATGATACGTCGATATGGATAGCATTTGAAGACCGGTGGTGAAGACCGGGTATTTTCGAGAACGAAAGGATAACTCGTCGATTGTCTATGCACTGAGTCGCGTCGGTACAGAGATTTCCTAAGTGATGGGAAGTCCGATCGGGATTTTGAATACCCGGATTGCAAGGGCTTCTTTGGAAGTGCCTTCGGTTCTGTTCGAACCCAGAACAGACTTGTATGGATGTTTTTCGGACATTACACTTTGAGATGTAAAGCTGGTTTCTATCAAATATATTTCTGTTGGTGACGGAGATTTATTCTCTTAGCTTAACACCCTTCTCTAAGACGTACGAGCTCAGAGGTTATGTTGTTGATGGTTACTAGTGATACATTTCCAATTTGGTAATATGGCATGCTAAGTGTTGCTGTGTGTTGATCATCATTTGTTGATCATTTGTGATCGAAGCATGGCTTTGTGAAAAAGCGTAGCTTTGTGGACGTGACTTCTTCGGGCCTCACAACCCGGTAATGGTCGAAACATGAATCGTGGCAGCAAGATTATTTGGGTGTAGCTCCCCCTGAGGGTATGTCCATTTCCTTTTGGATTATAAGTGGTATCATGATATGAAGCCTAGATACTTACTTTGTGGTTGTTGCAAAATTTATTGCTTTGCGGTTTTCGGTTAAGAAGCGCTTCGGATAAAGGTTGGTAACGACCGGGAGGTGGCATACTCATGTCAGTTGTTACCTAGTTACAGAGGTAACCCGGTCTTATGTAGCAGAGACCCGGTTAGGTTCTCGGGGACGCCCCTCGAGAGGCGTTCCATTTTGTGCGGGAAGTTCCTTTTCCTGACCATTTGTTGGAAATTAATCACCCAATACGAGCTCTTTACGGTTTTAGTTGTACAACCTGCCATTTACTTATGGTGGTCACCAATGTTTAGATGGTAGCTATAGTAGGCATAGTACGAAATGTCTATGCTGGCTAAGATTAATATTATACTTTCGAAATGTTTTCACACTATGCACTAATAATAATATTTAAAGGAGTTTTTCTCGTATCAAGCATTTTTGACTATCATAAGGAGAAATCTTCTCCAATTCTGCGTTTGCATTCTATGTGTGTGGCAGGAGGCCTTATGGTAGTTTCATTTTCCAAAAAGCATTGCGGTTTTCAATGTTTTAAATTCCTTTGTTGTTTTAAAAGATAAAATTTTTTTTTTACTCATACTAGTCCCACGAATGACCTGGAGTTTATTGTTTCTTTCTTAAACTCTAGGTTCCCATAATTTTCCACACAGGCAGTCTAGAGTTGGGTTTTTTCAGATAGTCGAATAGTAGGAGCTGATTCGGTAGCCTTCGAAGCTTTTGGATTTGAGGATCGCATTTTCTACACTTCAGCTTTAAAGCTGACCATGCTTATCTTTGTGAAACGTGATGGTTGTTCGAGCTATCTATAATTGGAGATGGTGTTGCAGTCGCATTTGGAGACGTATTCCGTTGAAGATATTTTTTTCCGCTGCTATTTCTTGTACCTCTGATGTATGTTGATATTCAGTTGTATTGTATCTGAATATTGTATCAAATATTATGTATCAAACGTATTATTCATTTTCTTCCGCTCTGTTGTACTTGATGTGTTATAGGCTCCGGCACGAGTCAAATTTTGACGTTTGGATCTACGGCATTCAAGTACAAGTGGAGTACGGGTGTCGAGTTTCGAACGCTGAAATTAGGAACTTGACAGCCCATGTGCGAAACATGGACCCATACTAGTGCAAATAATGAGATCGATGATGATAATATAGATTGGTAGTACATATTTTTTGATGTTAGACTTTCATTGTATACGCATGTTTTTTCTTCTTCTTTCTGTTGTCAATAATATATAATTCAGTTAATTTCCTGTGATTAAATAGTTTATGTAATTAATTTAACGGATCATTTTATTTTGATGTTGTGATTTCACACACGCGTGTACCTTTTATTATTATAATAATATATATAGTTGTATATATTGTATTAATTTTTATTGCAGGTATAGCTTTTCGTGGTCGTCGTTGTTCCATCCAATTAGTGGATTGAGGTGGATCGCCTTTATATCGAGGTAGAACATTTTTCGAGCACCATATCGATCAGCGTATCGTGTCTTCTGTTGATGATCATGCCAGTCTTACTCATGTTTATGCTACTGACCCATTCATTGATGCATCCATGACAGACTCTGTGTCCACCTCTTTGGTTGGTATATTTGAGAGAAACAAGGAGGAGGGTAAGTGTTGATATTAATACAATTTATGCACTGATACACATACATACATCCATTGATTCATACACAAACAAATACAATGAGAAACACACACACAATTGCATGTTTTGATACACACACGCACAGTCCAATATACTTTCTAACCTCTGATTATTTTATGTATGCAATTTGTAGGAGAATAGATCTTTATTTTTGATTTGGTATATCTGATATAAATGCTGTTGGCTTTAATTTTTGTTTGAATGTTTAATTATCATATTTTAAATGATCTCCAGTAGCACTATTATATTACACAAAAGTAACAAACCAGTATGAGAAAATATCACTTAGAGAGGTTTATAAATGCTATTGATGTGTTCATGTATGATACAAGATATATTCATTTCATATCATACAGGTATGAGAAGTGAGAGCAAGCCCAATTCACAATTGATTTATTATGCTGATGCACAATCCATTTTGTAAAGCTTTTTCCAGTTATTTAGAAATTAGATTTCAAATTATCATTCTAAAAAATCACTTATAATATATCTATAAAGTCAAAATCTAAATTCCTGTAGCTCTCTTACTGAGAATTATTTTGGGCTCCGTTATTGATGGTAAAGACCATAGATAATAGTGTTATGGCATTTGAAAATGTTACCAAAGATCAAAAATTAAGTATTATTCTGATTTTTGATGAATTAAAATCAAGTAGGACGGAATTCAAATAAATGCTCTTCTTTTTTACTCCTATTTTTTTCTTTTGTTTAAAAAAAGGTCGAAAGTGGAAGATTGGAATTAATAGCAAGTTTATTTAAACCGAACATATCGTTGAACTCTTTGCCAAATGTCCAAGTTTGGCTTCTACTAGTAAATGCACCAAACTCACACTTGTGTACTCTATTTATACTAATTAACAACATTATTTCGAACAAACAATAAATTTATCACAGTCATAAAATTTAGTAACCATCATCATGCACATGGATTGGAATGAAAAAAATTAAGTAGTGCCAGCGAAATAATTAGGGAGCTATAATGCTTATAATCTTCTCTAAAATTTAAAGAAATGAAGCTGGAAATTATTAACACTACAATAAACCTGCAGTGTTTAATACTGCAAAAAAATCTGCAGTTCTTGACTGTAAAACAATCCAATTCTTAATACATATGTGCGTGAACATTTTAATACATCCTCTGTAGTAATCATAATATTATAATATATGCATGTATAGATATGAATTCATTTGTAACGATACTTCTGACGCCATTTGTGAGGGTACTTTAGCATGGGTCAATGGTTTCTGGCCCACATTAAAAAAAACCCCTTTTGATCTCAAGGAAGCGATGTTTGATGAATTTATGGTAAAATAATTTTATTATACAAAACAATATAAACTCTTATAAGTAAATTTGTTAACTTTTTTTGATAATATATATAATTGCACGTGCAGAATTCATTTCGATGGAGAGATGATGTTTCTTCAGAAATAGCGAAGAAGGTGTGGATGATAAAAGCAAGCAATAAATGTAAAGGGTGGGTGCATCATATGAAAGCGAGGGGTAAGAAACATCCGTCACTTTCTCAGGAGATTTATGATCAATTTTTGTACATTAGGAGTAAGAGGAGTTCAAAGAGCGTTCATGTAGGAATACAAAATGTAGAAAGAAAACCCCAAGCTGCATCATGGTGGTTCGAGATCCTACGCCGATTACCGTAACGAGTTTGTAGCTGTAATTTAAATTAAGTTACCATTTAAGTTGAAATATAATATGAATATGATAGTGTATTGCTTTTATTTTTCAATTTGACGAGCTTTATAGAGAAAAAACCTCATGGAAGATTTGTTGTAAGACTCACAAGGTCTAGTCGGACGAGGGATCAACCATGAGTGGATAGGTTGATGAGGCTGCAACTGAGTTTGCTGTAAGTCCATATAACTTGATTTAAATATTACATAAATTCTTATTTGTGTATCTCACAAATATGCAATATCCAAAACAGGAAAAATATCAACTTCTAATAGAAAACCTTAAAAGTCAAGGTGCAGAAGTCACATGTGAAGTTGAGGAAGATGTCTTTAGGTCGCTCAGCTCTTTATTAGCCAAAAGGGTAGATCGTAAGCCATACTATGGCAATATTCCTTCAGTAATTTTTTACTTTATTCAATGTAAAGTAAAAGTTATTTAGAAAACTATTGAACGATATATTGAGCACATAAAATAATTACAAACCCAATGCACACTGGCCTAAATACACAAAATAAAAACAAATATTTGCATAAAATTTACAATCCCACACAACCTTAATTCAATTCTAGTTTTTATGCTCAAATAACCTTAAGATTCAACCAACCTTCGTAGCAATGAATGAAAATAGTAAAATACATTGTTTTGGACTTGGTAAACAAAACACTAACAACTGTCTTACTATTTCAAGTCTATGTATCATTCCCTCAACTCTTAAAGGCGCAAACTAAATAATAAATTAGATTGTGGAAAGCTAAAGAAAGAAATTTCAATTTTGCCCTTCTCAATCTGGTTTCACCGTAATGGAGTACAAAATCAGAAGAGCATATATTCTTTACATGTGAAGTAACTAGTGCTCCAAGAAAACATTGTTTACCTATCACTATAACTTGGGTACAAAGTATAAAAAGGAACTAAATAAATGAATGTGATTGATGTGTCATTTTAGTATAATATAAGTTAGTGTGTGTGGCTTACTGATGCTGGAATCTTTAGAGAGCATATTCTCTTACTTGATTATCGTAGTAGATCAAAAACTTCATTTATTTAACTTAAATTCATTGAACATGTAAAGCAGCTTAATCATGAGAATTCGATAGAAATATGGGGTCAGTTTGATCGTTTTATCAATGGTTTTCTTCTTTGCATGTTTGTTTCTTAAGGAGGGAATATACTTGCGTTCTTGTTAAAGTCATCATTACTAGATTTTAACAATAAGTAGGAAATTAATATTTTTCCTTTTTGTTATGTAAAAAAACTCAAAGCTGTTGCATTTTGAGTTAATCATTGTTAATAGAGCATATTTGACTTAATCATTTACAACTTTATTTTACACTATCCTCTTTTTTCTTGATAATGCAAGTTCACGTAATATTAACATCCAAAGACACACCGTGGGCACATGTCATTTGTTTATAGATATTCCTCATTTTTGCTGCCATTGACCCAAAAAGTGGATCCACACCCTGCAATGAATATGAAAGCACTAGCTTTGTTTGTCAGGGCAAATAGGATATAGAGTTGAGGTAGTAACTTATAGATAAAGCAAAGAAGACAATAGAATTTTTATAGCGGTTCTGTTATTAACGAAGCATGCGTCCACTTTATAACTTTTCTTATTGACTCGCTGCTATTACAAGATGATTCTGATTACAATACAATTGAATTATGTTTGATGGATCAAGTCACCAATGTTAGAGTTCATTGGAGAATCACAGTGAACCCTGTGGATGACTGTTGCATCGAAGATGAAGAATGAAGAATAGTTTATGCAGAATTTCAGCAGCCAGTCTAGAAAGTCTCATTTATGTTGCAGGTAGGATTGTATTTATAGAAGTTAGGGAGCTACTGGGCCAGGATTTCTTGCTAGATGTTTGCAAACGATCATAGGAAGACATAGTGCAAGTTCCATCTTGAGCCAAGCTAACTTGATGGATCGCTAGCGATCCATAGATTCGGTTCGATGGCATTCCATTGCCTTAGTATGCTTTCCCTTGGCTTCTAATTTAAAGCTTGTGGAAACCTGGTGAGATGGTATGGATCGCTCGTGATCTATAGCACATGGATCGCTAGCAATGCATGCGCTGACTGATTTTGGACATTGTTTTTTGGACTAAGCTTGATGTCTCGTGTTGATGTTTTCCATGTAGTTTCATAGCATACTGCTATGTTTTGATGACGATCCATATACTGGTTGTGTTAGACTATTGACTGAATTAAACGAGTGCTTGCTTCTTGATCTACCTAGCTTGAAATTCCATCAAATTTAGACATCATTCCTTGAATACTTACTGGACCATGATGCAAGAAGATTGGAAGATCATTGAGCTAACATCATGGATCGCTAGTGATCCATAGGACATGGATCGCTGGGATCCATATCCTTAGTATATTTTCATTCTTTTTCTTTGGTTCTTCTTAGTTGGTTCATCTAGTCTTCTTGGTTGAATCTTGAGTTATTCTGGCGTAGTTTGAATGTTCTAATTGCTATTGAATTTTGACGAGTTAAAAACCCAGCTAACACTTGTCCTCCAAAAGTACACATTTGATTGGAAGGTGTGCTTTGCTCAAGAATAAATTCCTATCTCCAATCTTCGATAATTGGGCTTTTTAGCCGCTTTTACCTTGGTAAATCGTCATGTTCCTTTGGATTCTCTTGCCAATCACAAGTAGTTCCAAACCTGTTATATTCTAAGACTCTAGACTCTACAAGGTATAATCCATACATCACAATCATTCCAATTTCATTCGGAGTTATTACATCACATATCTCTAATTAAATCTCATGCCTCCAACTACATTGCATATTTCCAATTACATCACATATTTCCATTTACATCATTATCATTTTGCTTCTCATTCAGAGTGGTCATATCATATATCAAAAATCAGGTCATATATCAGAATCATATCATATATCGAGATCATCCTGTGTTTATCCAGAATTTATCAAGTTTATTCTATTTATAAGGCATTCAAAACCCTTTTATTGGATCATATTTGTTTTAAGGCTTGATCTCTCTGGATCATTTAATTTTTAAGTTAAGGGGACGATCTCTTCGGATTGTTTGTTTGTTGAGTAGAGGGGGACTAAGTAAGCTCATCCGCTCATTCTACAAAGAGGGGACTTACTTCTTGCACGCTGGTCCCATCTCTCTGGTCTAGACTCTAAGGCGATCAATATTATACAAATCCATCTGCCTGCTATTTGGCAAGGGGACTTGCACCTTGCACTCCGGTCTTATGACGGGACTATAAGGCGATCAATATCAGTCATCATAATCAATGTGGATTTTTCAAAATTCAAATATTCAAATAAAAAATAAGCAGAAATCAAATAAGCAGAAATCAGAACAAGTAGAAGTCCTAAATTTTCGCCTCGAAGATCCGACTCAAAGCGTGCCTAGAGTCCAATCTAGGTCTTGTACACATGTAAGCGGTCCGAGGTTATTATTGTCCTAAATAGTCATTTAAGGCATCCAACTTTGAGCGTTCCTAGGGACCGTTTAGGATCTCGTACATGTATAAGTGGCCTGAGGTTATTATTGTCTAAATACTAAAAGAAAAGTGCAGAAAAGAAAAAAAAGCAAAGCATAAGAGCCGGATTCGATTCTCATCTATCCCGATCACGGGATAATTTGTCTTGGCTAATTCCCTAGGCGTTTCTTGATGCATTTGCCATAGATGGTGGTTGTTCTTGAAATTCTATCGTAGTTTTGTTCCTCACATACTGTGGCAACTGGTTGTTCCGAACCGGTTCTTCTATCAGATCACGAAGGTGACAACACTCATTTGTTTCATACCATTTAGCTCATCGAAGATGCAAAAAAATTCAGATCTTTTCTCTCGGTCAGTAGGCTCCCTCTTATATGGCCTCCAATAGAGGCTCCGCCCCCTAGTATCCAAGTATATCCTCTCCAAGGTTTCGGTCAAGTCAGTGTATGAAGGGAATCTTGGTTTCTTCCTTTGTCATTTTGGCTCCACAAATTCGTCGTCGGTTTTCCTTTTTCCTTTTTCTTTTCCAATTCCAGCACTGGATGGTCCCCTATCCTTCACGGCATTTATTTCAGCATCCACACCCTCTTTCTTTGGATTCAGCATCTTTTTGACATCTCCGCATCATAGTAGAATTCTGCAAGATCCATTGGTGGATCCCTGTTCAGTGTAGCTTTGAAATCAGTCTTAGTCGCGACCTCAGATGCCGTTGCCATTAGGATAAATGATGGATTTGACTTATCAACTGCAGCTGTCGTCACATTGAATCTTGTTTAATAACTTCTTAAGGACTCTCTAGGGTATTGTTTTATGTTTAAGAGCGTAAGTGCATTCCTCGATTGTGATACATGAACTCTGAACTATCTTAAGAACTTGCTCACCAAGTCGATCCATGTGCTTATGGACTCATTTTCAAACCATCTGAACCACATTGTAGCTAAATCCGTTAAGTATAATGGGAAGCACCTCCCCATTACCTCTTCAGAAGCACCCAACGCCTCCATATGTTGGATGCATCTCATCATATGAATCTTTCGATTGCACTCTAGTATTTGGATTCGCTCCCATACCATCAGTTCCTGGAGTTTCAACTGTCGCTCCATTGTTGGCCCTTTCGGTGCCAGCTCTAATATTGATACCATCATCGGAGTTGATTTCCATGTTGGCTCCCGTGTTGCCCCCCAAGTATCAATTGCTCTCGGCGTGGAGGCAATGTTCCATCTCTTTCTAATCCAACTCTAGCAGCTTCTGCATTGTTTCCTAGGGTCTGAACTCTTGCAACTCCTGCAACTCCTTGTTATCCCGTCGTTTGGAAGAATCCCTCCATCATCTCTTGTTGCCTAGTCAAGATTCCATCTCGTATCTGCTTCATCAGCCTTTCCATTTCTTCTCTAGCTACATAGATGGATTGGTTAGAACTTGAGGATACTTCCTGACTACGACCAAGCTGTGGTTGACTTGCTCTAGTTTTAGATCTAGTGTTAGGCCTCTTCATTTTTTCCACGATCACATATTCAAACTTTAGTTCTTCAAATCTCATTCAAGGTTCTCAATGAAAGCACCAAAATGTTGACCCAAAAAGTGGATCAACATCCTGGAATGAATATATAAGCACCAGCCCTATTTGTTGGGGAAAATTGGATATAGAATAGAAGTAATAACTTGTAGGTAAAGTAAAGAAGACAAGAGAATTTTTATAATGGTTCATCTGTGAATGAAGCCTACGTACACTTTATAACTTTCTTATTGACGGACTGCTATTACAAAATGATTCTAATTACAATACAATTGAATTATGTTTGACGGATCAAGTGACCAATGTTAGAGTTTACTGGAGAATCATAGTGAACCCTATGGATGACTGTTGTATCGAAGAAGAAGAATGAAGAATAGTTGCTATAGAATTTCAGCAGCTAGTGCAGAAGGTCCCATTTATGTTGCAGGTAGGATTGTATTTATATAGGTTATAGAGCTACTAGGCCAGGCCTTCTTTCCAGATATTTGCAAATGATCATAGGAAGACACACTCCAAGTTCCAACTTGAGCCGAGCTAACTTGATGGATCGCTAGCGATCCATAGGCTCTATAGATTCGGTTCAAAGGTGAGGGATTCTAACTTAAAGCTTGTGGGGATCTGGTAAGATGGCATGGATCGCTCGCGATCCATGCACTTATTTTATTTTGGACTTTGTTTTTTGGACTAAAATTGGTGTCTCGTATTGTTGTTTTCAATGTAGTTTCGTAGCACGCTGCTATGTTTCAATGACGATCCATATACCAGTTGCGTTAGACGACCGACTAAATTAGACAAGTGCTTGCTTCTTGATCAAACTAGCTTGGAATTCCATCAAACTTAGCCATCATTCCTAGAATACTTATTGGACCATGATGAAGAAGATTGGTAGACCATCGAGCTAATATCATGGATCGCTAGCGGTCCATAGGAGATGGATCGCTAGCGATCCATCGCCGTAATATATTTTCATTCTTTTTCTCTTTGGTTCTCATTAGTTGGTTCTTCTAGTCTTCTTGGTTGATTCTTGAGTTATTCTGGCGTAGTTTGAATGTTCCAATTCTTATTGAATTTTGATGGTTAAAAACCCCGTAAACAACTGCCTTAACTTTATTTCTTAGATTTATTGAGATATGTTAACCAGTGATATACAGACTAAATGCAGATGAAATTTTGGCAAATATCTGTTTATGGTATCAGTATTGTTAATGTGAGGGGGAGCGCAACATTTATTACTAGGCAATCGATTGAAGAATTAGGGCCGGCCCAAGCAAATTAGTTGCCTCCGCCTAATAAGTAACAACAGTGTAAAAATTAATGCTGCATGCCCAGATTTGAGCCTAGGTTGCCCCACTCAACACAAAATGATGTTACCACCAAACCACAAAGTCAATTAATAATGCCATGGTAAAAAACATTGTTATCATAATAAATTAATAAATCCATCACCACCTCCAACCGTTGTCCTGCCAGATCGGCTACCATAGATGACTGTCTTGCTTGCCCTGCCCTAGGGTCGGGCCTACCAAAATTGTAACTGCTATATCATCTTTCATATGTTAATGCCGACTATTCTTTGGTTTTATATTGTATGGTCTGTTTCGCTTGTAATTCGTTTAATTAATTTAATATGAACCTTCCATTTGTAGCTAATTCAAATTTTATTGTTAGATATACACTGCATTTTATTTAAAGTTGCAGAAACAACATAGAGATAAAGGCTACAACACAAATAAGGCGTAAAAAACCGCTAAGTTATTGGTTCAGGTCATATCACTTCAGAGGCAATTTTCGGAGTTTTAAGATATGTTCCATGGATAATTCACTGATAAATCAATTTCAAAAGATATTCCAGATCATCATTAAGATGGTTGATACATGTTATTTGTGTGTGTATATATATATATAATATTGAGATGGACGTTTACGATATAGATGTGGTACCGGGATATTATTTGTGCACTGTTTGACCACTACAATATTTGATTGAAAGATTTAATTGATGTTAGTGTACTGATATATATTAGACTTAAATGTGAAATTATTATATTTGAATTTAATATATGTTATAATTGCATGTTTAACATTGTTGGAATTTTTGTTATTATTATGATTTGTGGTTGAATGAAAAAAAAACAGCGTAAATATTGCAAAAGCCTGCACAATCGTCATCGCTAACTCGTGGGAAAATTAAAAAAATTACACTTTGCAAAATGTCATGGCTAAGTCATTGCAAATTGGTCATATATTATGAAGTCGTCAAGACGTCGTCGTAAAATGTTGCAATATATTGGTCGTCGCAACGTCGTTGGGAAACCTTTAGTATAGTATGTCGTCGCTGTGACGTCGGAAAGTCACTTATCAAAGTCGTCGCACCATTGTTGGAACATTTTTTTTGCGACGAGCATTTTTCTGACCGCAAAATGTCATCGCCATGTCACCAAAAAAAACAGATTCCCATGACTTTGCAATGAAGATTTTTGGTCGGAATTTCAGTTGTAGTGAAGATAAAATTTTGTATATGATTAAAACAATGTTTTGGTTATGGATTTATGTTTTAAGTTTACATATATTAATATTCTAAACATATTATGCAATTTAATGTTTTAAATGTCTCTGTTTGAATGTTACAAAAGATTGCAGATATCTTATTTGATTTGTTGCATGGAACATAGGTTATATAACATTTTGCCTACTTAACAAAAAAACAAAGTTTAATTTTAGGCTGAAATTTTATTTTTATTTATATATGCATTTCATCAATAATTTAAGTATACATATGTGACGACCCAGAATTTCTGGTATTTGAAATTGACATATTTAATTGACTTTAAATATTTGAAAGATAATTTAACTTGAATTTCAAATATCACTATTTATTTGTCAATTAAATTATTGAATTTAATTATTGGAAGTGTAAATGGATGAATCTGAAATTTTTAGCTTGTTAAAAATAGTTTAAAAGCTTGTAAAATTTATATTGATTATACTGGAGATAGTAGAAAGGTTAAACTTGAAATTGAAAGTGTTTTGTTAAGTTTTGAAAATATATCTTTTAAATCGATATTTAAAAATGGCCTTCCGAGGCACGGTCTCGGAATTCGACGAAACCAGTTCCATTGGATCCCTAATAGTGTATTATTATCGGATTTCAATTTTCGTAGTGTTTAGAGTGATCATCTGGTCATACGGTAAATAAACATGCTGAAATTAAATCGGAAATTTAATCTAATAACTGGTCCAAAAAGCTATCTTCTCCATACGACCGAGTTAGGACTCGAAACCTTTTCCATTGTGTTCAGAATAGGGGTTTAACATTATAAACACGTAGAGGCACGCCCCAATAGGAGGTCGAGATTGTGAGTTGAGTAATTGCAACGATTTAAAATTTAAATTTAAATATAATTGTTTTTTTCAAATTAATATTTTTTTACAAGACATATTATACACGTTTCTTTTTCTCTTACACTTGGCATTATTTTTGACATGCGTCTTCGTTGCTAGAAATAATTCTTCATCTTGTATCAATGTGAATGGCAAGAGGGAAAAAACAACACAGTCTCGTTCGAAATAAAAATCAATGGCCGAGCTTTTCAAAATACTGCCTCCTTTCCTCCCATACCTGTTTAAATCAAATTACCCTCTTTCACTCGGTCGAATTCGATGTTTCGAAATAAATAAATAATGGCGGCCTCTTTAAATTTTTCGTTCAAACAGAGTTGCCTTTCAAATCTAACCGCATTTTCCTTTCCTCAATCCTCTGTCCTCGAATCGAAAACAATAAGAATGGAGGGCGAATTCGATACGTTTGAACTTGTGGCGGCCATGTCCGGAGCTTTGGAAGGGGAGGCTCGAGGCGTGGTTCGAGTGAGTGGGGGTGAGACGACATCATGACTCAAAGTCGCGACACTTGAAGGAGTTCTCGGGGCAGTGGAGCAAGGCGAATGGAGGGGACGGCGCGTTCGAGCCTTGGGGTTTCGACGATTTTGGATTCATCTCTAATGGAAGGTGGTTTCGAGATGAATGTGGATTTGGCTATCAGCAAGGGTCGGCGGCGAGTTGTTGATATCTAAGGTTGTTCGCGAGGAGGGTAATTCCTTAGTTTATTTCTTTAAGTCATCTTAGCCAATTTATTTTCAAATTGTCTGGTTAAAAAAAATAAAAAAAAATAAAATACAGTAAGTTAGTAAAACAATTTATCTTCCTACATCTATAGATTTCTATGTATATGTATGTATGGGTCTAAACATATGTACACAATTTTGATTTTACAGTAAGGTTTTATAAAAAAATGTATATGCATATATATGCAGATTTTCCAAATTTATTTATATATACAGAGTTATTTTTTTAACGGCAGAGAAATTAAAAATCAATAAGTTTATAAACTAATTTATTTTCTTTAAAAATATGGATTTATATATGTATATGTATATATGCTGTAAAATAGATCTCTAGGGTTATTTACAGAAAATTTATATAGATAAGATTTTGAAAAAAAATATATATATAGGAATTTTAGAATATTTGAAAGTTTATATAAAAATAAATTAAAAAAAAACTATAATTATTTTTATAAGTAATATGTAGCTTCAAAGAAAAATAAATTTGCATACATACATTTCAACTTATTTGTTTATTTATTTTTGAAAAAAATATGGAATTGATGATTTACTTGTTTTATTAACCTATTTAACTATTTTTAGTTACTGAAGGATATTTTATTAAAAGAAAGTTAGTTTAAAATTGAATTATTAGATAAATCAAGTTTTAAGTTAAATTAATTGTTATTTAATTAAATGGTAATTAATTTGTTTGATCAATTTAAATATTAATAAACCATATAAATGTTTATAGAAGGTTAAATTCTGAAAGAAATCAAGCCGGTGTGGATCGGATTGCAAATCTATGATCAAAGGTGAGTTAATCTCACTCATCTGGGTTTTATTTAAATTTAAATAGTAAAATTTAAAATTGTTGATTGTATGCTTGGATGATAAATTATTATCAGTTATATTGGATTAGAAACTACGCACCGCATAATAGCGGATGATATTATTAAATCCATATACCGCGATATTCCACCTCGAAATGGAATGATATTTTATATTGTGCTAACATCTGTGGATGCGGGGAAACAGGTTGGAGGGATCCAACTGGATTCCTCAAAATCATTTAGATTGTTTAATATTCTGTGATATGGTTTGCGTGACAATCTGTGATAGATTACATTGATAATTGGAAATAATGGATGTTATGTTTGATTTAATATATTTGGATATACCGAATGTATAGAATGGATTTTTGAAATAAAATAAAAGAGATAATTTTAAAGTAAAATAATTTTAGAGAATTTTAATAAATTAGAAAATAAATTGGATGAAAAATAAAAGTTGATTGTTAAATTTTAATAAATAAATTCAGGGTTTAAATTTATTGGAAAGGATAAAGAAGGATTTTGGAAAAAAAATATGAAATTGGTATTTTCTAATTAAAAGATTTTAAATCATAATTAAGAAGTAAAATATGAAATTAATGGGTTTTGAAATAGATTAAGAAGTAAAGGAATTTATTTCAAAATGAAGTAATTTGAAAATCAATTTCGAAATTGATTTAGTATTTGAACCGTGTTTGGAAAGAAGGGTGAGACTATGGAATTTATAAACTGGGTTTATAAAGTGAAATAAAATATCAATGGATTTTTGAAAGTATAAATTTCACGATGGAAATTTATAGAGGAATGGGTAATTTGTTTTAAAAATAAATAGTGCTTTATTTTGAAAGAGGCGTGAAAGAGAAGTGGTTTCCCTGAAAGCCAAGTACGTTTTCAAAGAAGATTTTTAAAGCATAAATTGGAAGTTTTAAAGTTATTTAAAGGAATGTTTTTAAGAAATTTATTATTTAAGTTGTTAAATTTTAAAGATAAATATTTATTAAAATTAATTATTAATATCTAAATTTTATATAGTAGTTTTATTTTAAAGATAGCTTGGTTAAGGATTATTAAAAAACTTGTATAAAATTTCGTAAACTATTATTTTAAATTTAGTTGGCTTAATTTTTATTTTAAAAATTAGTTTTATATTTTATAAAGTAGTTTTATTTTAAATATTTTTAAAGAATATATTTTCAAAATAAAGTGTTTAAGTAGTTTTAATTTTAAATGTTTTAAAGTATATTTTATAATAAAATGTTTTAAATTATTTTAAAATCTAAAGTATTTGTACTTGTTGATCACAGTGGAAATAAAAAGTATTTGGGGAATTTATTTCCATGAGAGAAAGATGGTTTGAAACTATTTTCAAAAGGGTTGAAAAGTGGAAGAATATCTTATGAAGATATTTTGAGGTTAATAAATAATTTGAGAGAAATTATTATGGCTTGATGATTGCTTGTGAATGTTGTTTGATAGTTAAATAACCGACTATCAATATTGGCCAATGCGCTGATTGTTTCGAAGAGACCGGGATCAAGATTTATTTTTCGAAAATCACTTCGATCCGGTTTGAACGTTTTTGTAGGGAAGACAAGAGCTGGGAGTCGAAGATGGAGCAGTAAAGTGCAAGGGCTAATCGCTACTAATCCTGAGGGTGATTCCAAAATGGATGTAATAGGAGTAGTGCCTTCGGTTCCGTTCAAACCCGGGATGGACTTGTATGGATGAATGCTTTCGGTACATCATCAGGAGGACGATGAGCATTCTAAGTGAAATATTCTAAAAAGGTAACGCTTAGCCTCGAGCCTCATCAACCGGGAATGACTGAAAATCAGGGGTTATGCAGCAAGGCTAAGTGGGTCGCACCCATTAGGGTAAGGTCATCCCTGTCTAGATGTCCCTTTTATTTCGGCTGTGTGGTGCAGTTGTTGATCCTAACCGTGGGGTGATCTTACTCGGGATTATCCAGTGAGAGTTAGTCCCGGTCTTGTATTGCAGGGGATCGGGAGGGATTCTCGGTACGCTGATCTAGACCAGGTTCTGTGATAGGAGGTACCCCAGTGCCTAGTCATTAGTTGGAAATCCATACTCCCTACGTGCCTTTACGGTTTTGTTTGTATACCTATTAGCCAGAATTTAATAAATGTAACAATTTCGGCTATTTGAATAAATATTTGTATAAAGACACTATTATAATATCATAGGATTTTATAAGAAATGTTTTAGCTATCGTAAGGTGAAAACCCGACATGTTTATTTGTGGCGTGGTGCTTTTGATTTTCAAAGGATTTTGAAACTTTAATAATCTAATTGAGTGCGTTTTCTCACACTAATTTTCCAGACTCGGGTGTTATTTAACTATAACGCTCGGGTCAGACCGAGTATTATGGGTTACAGGATATGATGCTGTGAATCAGGGGACGAGCTGGATGGCGAAACGTACTTCCCTGCTTGATTATTATTCCGCTGTGTATTAAGTTTTGAGGACAGTTTATATGACTGTCTAGTTGTATGTTATTGATGTTGATGAACTCTGATGATGTATTCTGGTGATATATGTATAAAATAGATATATTATTCTTTTGTGTAAAGATCTGTTATTATCTATTATATTTTATTCCGCTGCAATGGTAAGCTTCTGTGTTATTTGTTTTTTCTTCTTCTATCTCCTTCTTCTTTAACTCCAATGATTTTTTGGGCGTCGAAAAATCAATTCGTTACAACATACATTCACAAATATAGCAGAAAATTTTAGCATAATATGGAAGTTTGTTTTCTGAATCAACCAGATTCCACACACATACATATGCATAGACACGTAGATATTTGTGTGTATGTATGAACATTTATATTTAAACTTTGTATTGTTAAGGCGTATTTTAGAAAAAAAAACTAATTCTTTTGTTGAACAATTTAGAATTTAGGCACTATTATATGTGTGTGTGTGTGTGTGTGTGTGTGTGTGTGTGTTTGTATGTATTTATGTATGTATATGTATTCAGCGAATGTGTACAGGATAGATATAAATCCAAACATATACATATACATATACATACATATACATATACATATATACATATACATATACATACATATATACACACACACATATATACATACATACATATATATATATATATATATATATATTGTTTTCGTCATTTTTGTTGTATCGTGTCATTCTTTTGTATGTCAATCAGATGTTGTTTCAATTAAATTTTGCTAAAGTCAAAAAGTGGAATCAATCAAGATGCCCCATTTCATCTCTTTCTTTAAATTTCAGATCCTAAAGTGATTACATCATGATCTAGTCTCCTATTTATTCTCATCATTTAACACCTAAAAATTATATTTTCTTTATGTTTTACATGTTTGTCACATGATTAAATATGAATATATTTGATATATTAGTACTTTTTCAAATTTCACACTTAATTAACATTAATTTAAATAATTATGAATAAGAGAATATTAATAAAGTATGATCCTATCAAACAACTAGACTGGATCTAATGTGACCCTATGGACTTAATAGTCCAACTATGTTCCAAATAGGAAAGAAATATTAAAATTCATCCAATTTACCTATTGCAGACCATCCAATTCCTCTAATAACAAAAATTTAAAAATTAAGCATGTTTTATCAAACGCCCTTCAAAAATTTCAAAATTCACTCTAGCTCTCTCAAAAAGAGGTTTCATAACACCACCGTTAAAGTTTCCAATGAAAATATTTTAAACTAAACATATCTATATTAGAACTCAAATATTTGCATTATATACTGAAATATATGCGGTTATAACTGCACATTTTTATAAAGTGAATATGTGCTTACAAACGCAAAAATATGCTTTTTACACTTTAAATATTTGCAATCCATAAAGCAAATATTTATTTTATAAATATTTGTATTTTAAACTAAAAATATTTGCAGTTCCAACAACAAATATGTGCAGTTTAAAATGCACGTATTTTTGTTGGAAACTATGACAAAGGCATTTCATGAAACTTATTTTTTAGAAGGTTTTTCAGGTATTAAGTTTGAAAACATTTGAAATTAAGGGGCGGATCCTAAATTCCACAAAAACCTAATTTGAAAATCTAGAAATTATATACTTGAATAAATAATAAAATCAAAAGCATGTGTAGATAATCAAATACTGAAAGCAAAGTATAGTGTATAGAGTAAAAGACACTAGGATATTTACACTGGTTAGAACATACGGTCCTACTTCCTATCATGTACTCCCCTTATTGAATTTCACTATCATTTTCTTAATTTCCAAGGGTGGCAAGAAAACTTTACAATCTTAGTCCCAAGGGTGGTAAGATATACATTTCTTCTTGACTTTCCACTGGTGAGTTTTAACGTAGAATCTTGTAGTTTCTCTACAACAATGCTATAGACCTCCAGAAGCAATATATGTTTGAAATCAACGAGGTATAAAATATGTCAAATGAGAGAATAATTGAGAATTCAAGAAAAACACTGCAACCTTGTGTGGTTTGCAAATTCTTGAAGAACACGAGTGAAAGAAAATGGATTTGTAAACAAAAATGAAAGTATATTAAGGAGTTTTCCTCGTAGAAGTATATAAGTGTAAGATTAAGAGAGAAACAGAAAATTATTGATAAAAATTTGTTTTCGGACCTCCTTTGATTAAGGGTGAAAGGATGTGTCTGTTGGTGAAGGGTTGACGACAAAATCTTTTCAATTGAATTTTGAAAACAAAATAATAATGGTTATATCACAATTAGCCCAAGAGGTATGTCCACATACTGTACTATATTTTGTTTTCTTTTTCTAAAATTCAAATTTGGACTTCTATGCTTTAGAACTAAAAATTATATTTATATGGTGTTTGGAGGTGAAAAATAGTTAAATAAAAAAAATTCAAAAGACATTGTTATGGAGCCTTTGATTAAAATAATTAAATACTTAATAGACTTACTGAACACTTCTTATATCTTTTTTTTTTGAAGTGCTTATGTTTCATCCATCTAGAGTCATACATATCTTTAATTTTTTTTTGAATCAAAGTATATATATATATATCATTTGCTTATTTTCATTCATTGAGTTCTTATTTATCACTATATAATATCTTTATAAAATATATGAAAATACTTTACGACTTGGAGAAAATTGAATGCAATATCAATATGGTATATTATTATTGTTAACCCGCCTTTTTACAAGGCCACGGATAGGCGGATTTAACTTAAACAACTTCACAACTATCGAGACTAAAGTATGATGGGTTCGGTTTAAAATGATGAAGTTCACTTGGATATGTCGTTGGGAAAAGGAGTGGAGAAATTACATGGCTCGGCCTAGGCAGTTTGGCAGATGTCGCTCGACATTTGGATTGTTCGGCATTTGGATGGTCCGGCATTAGAGGGATCGTTCGGCATTGGACGAACGTTCGACATAGAAGGATCGTTCGACATTGGACGAACGTTCGGCATAGAAGGATTGTTCGACATTGGATGAGCGTTCGGCATTGGACCTCATTCGGCATCGGCGTATGGTTCGGCATCCATGAACGTTCGGTATTTATGAACGTTCGGTATCTATGAACGTTCGGCATTTAGAAGCGCTCGGCATTGGAGATCATTCGGCATCGGATGGATCGTTTGACATCAGGTATTGTTCGGCATTGGATGGATCGTTCGGCATCAGTGGGCGTTCGGCATGGCAACCTCGTTCGGCTTACGAGTGAGCTCGGCATGGCTACCTCATTCAGCATTCTACTGTTTCAATCAACCTCGTTCGGTATACATGGATCGGCATCGAGTGGCTCGGCATTGATGGTATACGGCTCTGCCCAGATGGCTCGGCAAATGCCGCTCGGTCAGGGACAAAGGGTATACGCGGCTCGGCAATGGCCTTGTTGGGCCCAAGCTATTCAAGAGGCCCAACAACTCAGGATTCGCCTATAAATATAGCATATGGGGGATCTTCATGGGGAGCTGGATCTTCGGCTTCTTCCTCTTCTTCTTCTCCTTTACTCTCTGACCTTCTATTTTCTAAGGCTAAGGCTAGCCTACCACTTTGTAACTGTAACTGATTCTCATATCAATAACAAGGAAATTATTGGAGTGGACGTAGGCCAGAGTTAGCCGAACCACTATAAAATCTGTTGTTCTTTACTGCTTTCATTTTAATTTTAACTGTTCTTCATATTATTACTCTCTACACACACTCTATCTGTTATCAGTAACTGTTAATTGGCGCTTTCATTTACACTCGGGTGGTAGTGACCAATTTTGGCGCTAACATTTTGGTGCTTTCACTGAGAGTTGAACTCAGGAATTTTGGAGTTAGAAACTTGGATTTAAAAGAGTAATGGCTAGACCATCAGCAAGGAAGCAAGTAATGGAAAGGAGCAATCAGGAGGGAAGTCAAGAGGCTTCCTCTGGAGATGGAGCAGGTGGAGCATCCAATTACATCACTAGAGAGGAAATGGAGGTGATGATGAAAAGACAAGAGGAGATGATGCAGACTCTTCTCAGACAATTTGCACAAACAGAAAATGCAGGAGCTCAGATCCGTGGAGCTGGCTCAGAAGCACTCAATCAGCAAACAGCTACCAATCCAGATGGATCTAGACTTGGGGGCATACCACCAGGAAATGTTGGACCAACCCATGGAGGGATACCAGACGATGTTGTGCAACCCGACACCAACAGGAGTGCAGGAGTGCGAGATGAGGAGTATGTGCCAGAATTCCCTCATAAACTCGGGGAGCAGACCAGAGGCGATGGACAAGGATTACATCTTGGGGGCAACGACAGACTAGCAGAGATGGTTAGACGGGCTATGAGAGTTGGATTGGTAAATAGAGACTTGGAGGATGTAAATAGGAGTCCCTTTACTCCTACTATCAGGCAAGCTAGGAACCCACCCGAATTTAAGCTACCAAATTTGGAAATGTATAATGGGAAGGTGGATCCAACGGTCCATCTGACGAAATACATAAGGCATATGGAGGTACTGGGGGAATCGGATGAGGTCATGGCTCGATGCTTCCCATTGTATTTGACAGATATCGCAGCTATGTGGTTTAGACAGCTGGAGAATGGTTCTATCGGCACATGGACGGAGCTAATTGAGATATTTATGAGACAGTTTCGGGTTCACATAGTTAGACCCAAGAACGTGATGACTCTGACATCTATGAAGCAATGGAAAGGGGAATCGCTCAGGGACTTCTTAACCAGATTCAACGCAGCGGTAGCCTCAGTGGATCGACCCGATCCGTCAATGGTTTTGATGGCAGTCGTCTCGGGAATCGCGGATAACTCGGATTTCAAAATATCATTGGAACGGGACCCACCGAGGGATCTCGGGGAGTTCTATCATGAGGCGGAAAGGTTCTTGAGACAGGAGGATGCACAGGCTGAGAGAGTAGGGAGAGAGGCTGAAGCTTATGCAGTGAGGGGTGGAGGTCCATCCAGGGAGGATCTAAGTAAAGATGATAAAGGAAAAAGGAAAACGAATGGAAATGGTGGCACTTCGAAGAAACCTCGGAGGGAGTCAAAGTTTTCTTCTTACACAGATTTAACTGAGACTCTAGAAAGGATTTACTTGGACACTCGAGGACGGCTCCAATACCGAAGGCCAGCAAAGAGAGAGCCTTCAGAATACGAACGGACATCGGGAAAGCATTGCCTATTCCATGAGCTGGATGGGCACAACACAAACGACTGTAGGCATTTGAGGGATATCATTGAGGAGCATGTAAGGAATGGTCACCTACAGCAATATGTCAGGAATCGAACTACGGCAGGGGAGCAAGAGCAGCCACCACCTATCTCTAGCAATGGCGGCATTGGGTCAGGTCAACGCCGGTTTACTATCAACTAAACAGGTTCATGGTTTTGAATAAGTAATAGAACTCAAAGTAATACGGCTAGGTCACTTACACACGTACGGGATTGAGGACGGTCCCTAGGCGTGCTCTGAGATAACTGAAAACCGTACTACTTGAGTCTATGAAATTTTGCTCTCTTTCTAGTTTTCTGCAAACTTTGGTTCTCTCTTTCGTATTTCGGACATTTACTTTTCTTTGGTATGGTTTTGGAGTTTGGATTGAACTCCCGATTTGGTTGGTTTTTTCTTGGTTTCCCATTCTGGTTTGGATGTTTGATTTTTTGATACGGATTTGTTCTCTCTTTCGTATTTCGGACATTTACTTTTCTTTGGTATGGTTTTGGAGTTTGGATTGAACTCCCGATTTGGTTGGTTTTTTCTTGGTTTCCCATTCTGGTTTGGATGTTTGATTTTTGATACGGATTTCTGGTTTTATATTTGGTTTTAGATCAATGTAATAAACAGTTCAGGTTTTATAATTACTGCCCCGACCGGAGAGACGGGGCAATGGTCACAAGTTACGAGCCCCTTCGTCGGAGAGCGAAGAAATGGACTCGGGCAGAATATAAAAAGTCCTTGACCGGAGAGTCGAGGCCGGAGAATATAAAAAGTCCTTGACCGGAGAGTCGAGGCCGAAGAATATAAAAAGTCCCTGACCGGAGAGTCGAGGCCGGAGAATATAAAAAGTCCCTGACCGGAGAGTCGAGGCCGGAGAATATAAAAAGTCCTTGACCGGAGAGTCGAGGCCGGAGAATATAAAAAGTCCTTGACCGGAGAGTCGAGGCCGGAGAATATAAAAAGTCCTCGACCGGAGAGTCGAGGCCGGAGAATATAAAAAGTCCTTGACTGAGAGTCGAGGCCGGAGAATATAAAAAGTCCTTGACCGGAGAGTCGAGGCCTGAGAATATCAAAATCCTTAGCCGGATTGCTGAGGCCGGTGAATATCAAAGTCTTTGACCAGAGAGTCGAGGCCGGAGAACATACAAGCCCGTGATGGAAAAGTCAAGGCTGGAACAGGATAACACGACCCGACGAGGTCTACAAAATAAAGATTAAGCCCGGAGAGGTTAGTTCAACATCCAGGGACACTGGACCAAGGCCGTCATGTGTGGATTACGCTCGACAAGAACCCGATGAGGCTAGCTTAACATCCAGGGACGCTGGATCACGGCCGTCGGGTGTAGATTGCGCTTGGCAAGAGCCCGGAGAGGTTATGGATTTGGATATCGACCCAGAGAGGTCCTGCATTCGGTTTTTGGCTAATGGATAAGGATGGTTTGGGACTCGGTTGTCGAGTTCGGATGGACATGGAATTGGCTCAAGCTTTGGTTATTGGATTTGGAATTGGATATCGACTCGGAGCAGTCAAGGATGATATACTCTGGAAATATGGCTATGGACTTTGGATGTTGGATTCGGAACTATTCAAAACACGCCTTGTTATCACAAGGCATGTTTTGGGGGGCAAGTGTTAACCCGCCTTTTTACAAGGCCACGGATAGGCGGATTTAACTTAAACAACTTCACAACTATCGAGACTAAAGTATGATGGGTTCGGTTTAAAATGATGAAGTTCACTTGGATATGTCGTTGGGAAAAGGAGTGGAGAAATTACATGGCTCGGCCTAGGCAGTTTGGAAGATGTCGCTCGACATTTGGATTGTTCGGCATTTGGATGGTCCGGCATTAGAGGGATCGTTCGGCATTGGACGAACGTTCGGCATAGAAGGATCGTTCGACATTGGACGAACGTTCGGCATAGAAGGATCGTTCGACATTGGACGAGCGTTCGACATTGGACCTCGTTCGGCATCGGCGTATGGTTCGGCATCCATGAACGTTCGGCATCTATGAACGTTCGGCATCTATGAACGTTCGGTATCTATGAACGTTCGGCATTTAGAAGCGCTCGGCATTGGAGATCGTTCGGCATCGGATGGATCGTTCGACATCAGGTATCGTTCGGCATTGGATGGATCGTTCGGCATCAGTGGGCGTTCGGCATGGCAACCTCGTTCTCTTACGAATGAGCTCGGCATGGCTACCTCATTCAGCATTCTACTGTTTCAATCAACCTCGTTCGGTATACATGGATCGGCATCGAGTGGCTCGGCATTGATGGTATACGGCTCTGCCCAGATGGCTCGGCAAATGCCGCTCGGTCAGGGACAAAGGGTATACGAGGCTCGGCAATGGCCTTGTTGGGCCCAAGCTATTCAAGAGGCCCAACAACTCAGGATTCGCCTATAAATACAGCATATGGGGGATCTTCATGGGGAGCTGGATCTTCGGCTTCTTCCTCTTCTTCTTCTCCTTTACTCTCTGACCTTCTATTTTCTAAGGCTAAGGCTAGCCTACCACTTTGTAACTGTAACTTATTCTCATATCAATAACAAGGAAATTATTGGAGTGGACGTAGGCCAGAGTTAGCCGAACCACTATAAAATCTGTTGTTCTTTACTGCTTTCATTTTAATTTTAACTGTTCTTCATATTATTACTCTCTACACACACTCTATCTGTTATCAGTAATTGTTAATTGGTGCTTTCATTTACACTCGGGTGTTAGTGACCAATTTTGGCGCTAACAATTATTATCATCAAAATCAATATATAGGATGTTAATAGCATGTGCATGTACAATCATATAACATGTGCAAGTAGACAACATACTTCAACTATGAAAAGAATTCTAGAAAAATTAAAATGTGGAAGGAATTCATTAAATATAAATAATCAAAACCATAACAATTATATAAATTTATTAGGTATCATGAGTTGATGCAGATAGACACAACTTAATTCTTTCAAGAGTATACCGGTCATTGGGTTCTACTGAGTATAATAAAAAAAATATAGGTACAATTGCAGTGATATACTAATAGAAATTATTTAAGAATAATCTTGTTAATATTCAAATATATGTTGGAATTGGTCCGATCTACAGCGGTCGAAACGTGTAGATTTGAATATTTTTTCTTATTTGGATCATAGTGGGCCAATGAAGGCCAATAGGTTTCACTAATCCAACCTAGTTATTAAAAAAATCATATTTTATTAATATTATTTTATTCACATTAATTAAATCCATGTTTAAGTGTGAATTTGAAAATGTTTATATATCAAATATATTTATATTTTAATTGGTGTGAAAGATATGTGAAACATAAAGCCAACATAATGTTTAGGTGTTAAAGGATGAAAACAAATAGGCAATTCGATCTAGATGTAATCACATCAAGATTTATAAAGGAATGAGATAAAAGGGGACATCGTCGATTTATTTCACCTTTTCTCTTTAGCAAAATTTAATTAACACAGCATCTGATTAACATACTAAGGATGACACGATATAATAAAATTGACAAAAACAATAAATAATAACATGGTCAATATATACATGTATAGAGATTGAGATTTATATCTATCATGCATATATTCTTTATTTATATGTATATATTATTGTCTCAATTTCAAATTGCTAAAAAAGTTCAAAAAAAAGTTTCTAAAACGTGCTTTAATTATATAACTGATTAAACGCACATAGATATACGTATGTTTGTGTGTTCCTATGTGTCTCTATGTGTACATGTAGGCAGATTAAACCCAAACTTTCAATTAATTCAAAAGAAAATATCAATATTATGTTAAAATTTTCTAATGTATTTGCAAATATATGTATACTTAAAGTAATAGATAAAATGCATAATATATACATATAAATAAAGTATCAACCCTAAATAATTTTTTCTTATAATTTTCTAAGCAATCAATATGTTAAAAAAAATCCAAAATTGCATATACCAAATCAACTAAGATATCAACAATCCTTTAAACATTCAAACAGAGACATTTAAAATATTAAATTATATAACATGTTTAGAATATTAATGTAAGTAAATTTAAAATATATTCATAATCAAAACATTATTTTACATATATAAATTTTGTTATGATTTATAAGATAATCAAATCAGTTAACAAATTATTTAAATTGCATGACAAATTTTGAACCTATATTGTTAATATCGGATAATATTACTGATATAACATCGATATATCTTATATCACTCCTAAGCCGATATATTTTCAAAATATCACTTAAAATATCGTCACGAATATATCGTCCGATATTGCCAATATATCATTTCGATGTTTATTTTAAAATACCTGATATTTTTAAAGAATATCGTTCATTATTATACGTGTTGGAAAAACTATCTTTACAAATGAATATCTTCACATTCTAGAAAACAATTTCTGTATATGGTGAATGACAATTTATGGTCCATATTAGAAATCCCATTGCACTAATTTTTTTGGTTTTAACCTTATAGTTTTAGGCTTTAGTCTTTTAATAAAGAAAATTATACTTATTCCAGTATTCATGTGTTCTGTTTACCTTGAAGACTCTACCACTTAAAAGGAAATCATGAAAGACTACTTTTATTTTTATTTATTTTTTGTTTACCATTTCCGATTGGTAAGTTAGCTTATGAAAATTTATTTTACTAGTTATTATCATGCACCCATAACTAAAAGTTGAAGAGCCGCAAAATTATAAATTTGACATATCAATAAGGAATGACGTAAGGTAGTAATTAGTATCAAATCAATATTGCTTGTGCGATAAATTAAGTAAAAATGAAAATGATGAAATTATAAATATGGAAATTTAGGAAAATAATATAGATGGTTAGATGACTAAAGAAAAAATGGATTTAGTATAAAAATAAAGAAAAGAATAAAGTGTACACTATATGAATTTTTTTTGTTTTTTAGGAGCTTATATTATGATTTATATTAAATAAAATATCTAAGTAAACGGATTATAATCTATAAACTATATGCAATCAATTTTTAATGGTAATTTGTAATTATTTATCCAAATTTTTGAATACTAAACATTAATATAACATTATAACGTAATATGATGTCATTTATAACATGTTATACGAATGTTCGTCATTTTATCGATTTATCACGATATTTCTAAATATCTCATATCGGTACTTGACCAATGCGTATTCGATATCGATATTAACTACTTAGTTTTAAACTAAGGTGATGTAATAGTATATACATACAGAATTGTGACAAACATACTATATCTGAAAAACCAATTAAAATTAGAATATACCCCTCAGATCTAGCTAATAAATAACACTTTTATTAGAAAATCCCTTTTTAGATCCTTAATCTACACCCAATCTTTACAAGATATGGATGCACCTATACCTCTTTATTTTATTTGATGTTTTGATTTAATTTGGAGTTGATATTTTTTAGAATATTAGTGAGAGAGAAAGGAATTTGAATAATGAAATAAACGAAAGGAATTTGTTTTAATGGAAGAATACAAAAACCTTTCCTATTGTTTATTTAAAACATTCCCCTTTTAATTCCTAATCAAACTAGGCCAAATCATCTCCTTTCCTTTGCATGGTCGGCTAAGCATGTACACCAAATGGACTAATTTTCCAAAAATTCAGTTAAGTGATTAACTACTTCTAAAGCCATTTAAACAGATAGTGATATTATATATTGGTACGTGTGTGCATATGTGTATAACTTTTATACATATTCCAAATAAATACACCTAACACCTAAAACATCAAATATATTAATAATAATTGATATTTATTAAATATTAATTCATTGAATTAATTTACAAAATTTTATAAATTAATTGAATAGTGTGGTTTTTCAACAAATTCACAAATATGGTTGTGAAACTCAAAGGTGAGAATTCAGTTAACAATTAATTTTGAACGATTCAAATACTGACGTTTACACATCACATTAGCTAGTAGTGTGATAGAATCATCACTTACATATCTTTTGGGTAAAAGCTAATTTTATGTTTACTTAAATGGTACCTTTTAGTAGCGATAATTTACACACACTCTCTTTGTCAATGCTATATCGCTTTCGAATTTATGAAATTGGATTTTTGTCAAGATCCCATGATTTCCTATTTGACCTAGTGGTTATTAACCAATAGGAAATTACTAAATAATTCATTCCATGGTTATCCAATAACTACAAGTATGTAATCCCTTAGTGCCCAAAGTTGCCATGAATCATACAATACCTAACATTTGGAGAGGGTTTCACACTCTGGTCTCAATGGATGCATCTATATCCTTTCTTGAAACTTCTTTACCATGAATATTTAAAATAATATGATATTTTATGTTGTAAAAATCTTCCCATGATTACAACTCCTTGTAATTATTATCACATAACATATCATTTAAGAATTTTTTATACTAATATAACTAAATTAATGTCTTAATAACAATAGAAAATTAAACACCTTCATTACGAATAAGATTGCTTATAGAATTAGATATATGTAACTGATTACATACTTTACCATATGGCACGTCCCTAACTATCTTTATCTCCCACTTACACCTAGGTTCTGTTATGGAGTCTCTATTCCTTTGATCATTTTTCTCAAAATGATCGAGCTAGTAACATATTGAATGGATATGCTATATTGTTATTTGAACCAAAAAATGGAAAAAACACCCAAGCAGAGAATAAAAAGTGAAGAAAAGAAAACTAAAATGAGCAAGAAAAGAACACACAACATTTTATAGTTGTTTGGCTAATCTTAGCGTATGTCCACTTAGTGATTTTGTTGATTATATCACCAGTTTACGAGCACCAGTTCTTACGGATCGATATAAATCCATGAATGATTGCAAGAGATTAGAGTAAGAGAGCACTAGAGCTCTAAAGATCCTCCAAAAAGATCCCCCGCCCATTAATTTATTATTGTAGGAAGCTTAAAATCTTACCTCATGATCTCCCCTTTGTTCTGCAAGCCTAAGATCAATTCTCCAGAAAATTTGGTGGACACCTCATCAGTAATCGTGGATCAGTACCAATCTATGGGCTCGAATCGATATCGATCCATATGATCTTCGTATGGATCACTTTGGATTCTCTGTCCTAGCCCAATTCATGATTAGCTTCGTGATTTCAGACTTGTTTGCACCATTGTTAGCTTGCTTCTGAGTCTAAACGATTGATTGGCGGAAGAATATATTTGCTAGTTTCATGTGCTTGAGGAGATCGATAGAGGCTTGCATAGAATTGATGCAATAGAACTTGGGACAAGCTCTTGGCATCATCACTTGAGAATAGTAGGAGGTGGTGCTAGATTGGACCAAATCAAGTGGATCGGTATCGAGTTTTTGGTAGATCGGTACCGATCCAACTCTTTGTTTGATTTTTGTTCTTCATCTCTTAGAGTGGTTTGGTTTCCGTTTCGTGACTCTGTTTGCACTTGGTTTTTGGACTCTCTAGCCATTTCTTTGGGCTTCCTGCCTTGATACCTTTCAAGTTCAACTCATTTAGTCTATCTAAATACTGCCGAGTCAAAAGGCTGCATAACACTTGTCCCTCAAAGTACATCTTGTTTCAAACATGATGTGCTTTGAATCGAGACAAGTCAAAATTGCTGTAAAAGATTTCACCCTATGCTTTAAAGGGTCATTGTCCTTTTTCGAATGGCCCTTATGAAGAGTTATGCCTATAGCTTATCCATCGTGAAGCTTTACAACATCTAGAGTTATAAATTTGGATGGTGACCACATGAACTATCATTTCGAGCTCAATAGAACTAGTTCCCTTTTGGGTTTTTCAAGTTTGGATTTATATTCTTCCAATTATAGCTATTGGATGTTCAATATACTTACGTACACACATATGTACATACGTGCACGTTCTTGTTGTTTTTTTAAATTTCTAGATTCGGTACCAATCCAGGACTTGGAAAAGTACTCACTTTTGTTGCCTTAACGATCAGGTTCCTAAGTATACATAACCCAACTCTTCAACCTTTCTCTTCACTGTGGCCTTTGCTTTCTAGCCGGTGTTGTGTGGATTTGGCCTCCGCTTTTTCTTTTCAGTTTTAGTGTTAATAGAACTTGTTCGTTTTTTCTAACTCTTATTTTGACTGTGAATAATACAGACTTATGTTTTTCCCAAGCCTTTTGCGAATTTGCCTAAGTATTTGAGTAACATGCTTTAAGTTCAATGTACTTGCGATCCATTTCTTTTCATGATTATTGTCGAATTAAGTCAATAGCTTGCTCTATAATTTGAAGGTCCTTTATTGTTCTTGCGAACATAAAGCGATTGTTGAAGTGCCAATCTTTGGGCATTTATATGCAATCATATCTAATTATGAAATTCGATCGAATTTTTATCACCTAGAGAGGTGATGCAAACATTCCTTTTATAGGAATTTTAAATGTGATTGTGCTTAACATCGGGCATCTATCGAAATTTACGAATGAGATCTCGCCTTTTTTCCAGCCTTATATCTTTTGCCTTGTTTACATTGGGCAATATTTGAATGTTCTTGTTCTAGGCTATGCCTAACTCTAAGTTTTGGTCGAAGGTTGGGTAAGATCTTGCCTAACATTAAGCTATAATCTTCGGTCTCGCCATCCTCTGGGCAAGACATTAGCACTTTGCCAAACTCTAGACATGAGCGAATGTATAGACGGCCATGTCATGTCCCTTTCGGTTTATACTCCTACCCACTCATCAAGGATAGGTGTTAGCGGTTGGATGGTCAAGTCACGTCCTTTTTGGTTCATAATCTTGTCCCCACATCAAGGATAAGAGTTATTTGGCATCCATCTATGGACACCAAGAGTGGTTGAACTCCAAGTGTTCGATCATGGACCGTAGAAATTTGGTTGACACCTAACTCTGGGTACTTGCATACCCGCATTACACACATGCAGGTTCATTTGAGTCTGTCATATTTAACAACTCTTAAGCTATGCAAGACAAAGTCGTAGATTCATAAAGCCATTTTACTTTATAAAAGATGGGAAAGATGGTTTTATTATTACATGGCTTTAGTCAATTAAGTATGAATTTAATTTCAAGTGAAATAGTTTCGTAAGTGTTCATTATTCCTTGCCCTCGGGAGTGAGATTCTGTCCACTGTTGCTAGCTTAAAAGTGCCGTCTCCAAGCTTTTGTTCTACCATGTAAGGACCTTCCCAACTAGGGCCTAAGTTTTGAAGGCTTGGAAGGATTAGTTTGAAAACCAGATCACCAATCTCAAAGGTCCAATTTCTGACCTTAGCGTTGTAGCATCGGGCGACTACATTTTGATGTGCAGCTGCTCTCAAGTCAGCTTCTTCGCGCTTCTCATCAATTTTATTGAGAGGCTCCAACATGACTTGATCATCTACTCATGGATAATTACGAGTCACTTAATGAGAAGGTACTATCAGTTCCACTAGTATCATAGCCCTTGATCTATAGGCTAAGGCTAACGGAGAGTGGTCAGTCATTAACTGGTGGGTCATTTGATAAGCCCCTAGTGCCAATGGAAGTTCATCGACCAACTTGCCCTTAGCTTTTTCTAACTGCTTCTTAATAATAGATTTAATAATCATGTTTATGGCTTTAACTTCTCTAATTCGCCTGGGGGTGTGGCATCGTAGCAAATCTCTTCTCTATGTGAGTCGATGGCAGAAAATTTAAAATCGATGCTATTGAATTGGGTTGCGTTACCGGTAACGATTTCTTGTAGAACTCCAAAATGATAGATGATATTCTGGATATGAAGTTGATTACTTCTTTAATGTAATTATGGCTAATGGTTTTACCTCAGCCTATTTGGTGAAGTAATCAACTACAACGATGGTGTACTCCACGCCACCTTTAGATATCGACAACACATTGATAATATCGATTCCCCAAATTGCAAAAGGTTAGGGACTAACCATTTGAGTATTCTCCATTGGTAGGGCTCTCAGAATCTTAGCAAATCTATATAACTTGTCACACTTTCCGGTGTAATCAGCTACGTCTCGGTTGATAGTTGGTAAAAGTACCCATAGTGGAGAATCTTCTTCGCTAGGGTTTTCCCCCTAGTGTGGTCGCCATAGGCCCCTTCGTGAACCTATCTCAGGATTTGTTTGGCCTTATTGTTAGCGAAACATGGTAACATTGGGACTAAGAATTCTTTCCTATAAAGCACTCCTTGTTAATAGATATATCTTGAAACTTAGTAAAGGAGAATCAGCCGCTTATTCTTTCTATCCCGAAGGATTCTCTTCTACAAATAGTCCTTTATTGGAGTCATTCATGACTTCTTCTTACACTCGGCCTCCAAGATATAATTAACATCCATCTAGTCGATGCTTGAGGCCGATAATACTTCCACAAAGACCATGCTTATGAGCTGTGCATCTCCAGAACTAGCCAACCTAGCCAATGAGTAGGCCTTCGCATTTTACTCTCTAGAAATATGCGTTATTGAATCATATTCAATGTCACTAAGCAGCTCAAGGGTCTGGTTTAGATATGGGGCTAGCCTCATTTCCTTCACCTAGAAATCTTTCGTTACTTGACATATCACTAGCTGGGAAACACAAAAGATGTGTAAAGTTTTAACTCCCATTCCTTGGCCATTTTGAGTCATGTAATCAATGTTTCATACTCTACTTCATTGTTCGTTACAAGGAAATCGAGGCTCAAGGCATAACAGATTGAAAGTTCCTCGAGAGTGACAAGTACCACTCTAGCACTGGAACGACATTCGTTTAATGCACCATCCATGTACATCTTCCACCTAACATTCTGCTCACTGCTGCTCTTCGGAGTATCGTCTTGTGCAATATATTCAGCTATGAAATGCGCCAAAGTTTGATTCTCGATCGCTCTTTGAGGGTGATAAGTTATGTCATATTGGATAAATTCAATATTCCATTTCAATAGCCTTCCAGAAGTCTCGGGTCGCTGCAAAACTTTTTGCAAACGTTGGTTAGCGAGACCTTTGATCAGACGAGCCTAAAAGTAGGGGCGAAGCTTCCTTGAAGCGATCAATAAGTAGTATGCAATCTTTTCCAGCATTGGATAATTTCTTTTTTATCTTATCAATCGCTTGCTAATGTAGTAGACCAGTCGCTGGATGCGGGATTCCTCTTGTATGAGCACGACGCTCAAAGCATGCATCGACACTGCTAGATATATAAACAAGTCCTCATCATCCAGGGGCTTATTAAGAATGGGGGGTTTTCTACAAGTGATTCACCAGAGCCTAAAATGTGTCTTTACACTCCTACGTCCAGGAAAAATTCCTCCATCCCTTCTTAATCATGTCAAATAAAGAGATGCATTTGTCTGTTTCTTTTGCAATGTATAACTTAGGGTGGCGACATTCCCGTTCAAACTCTTGACCTCCTTGATTATCTTTGAGGCCTTAATGTTTCTCAATGCCATGATATTTTCTACATTGGCTTCAATCCCATTAGAGTTCACCATGAAGCCTAGGATTTCCCTGACGTAACGCCAATTGAGCATTTCAAAGGGTTGAGCTTCATCTTGTATTTTTAGAAAACACCAAACATCTTAGAGGATCGATTTCACCCTAGAGAGGGGGTGAATAGGGGGATACTATCAATTTTAAAAATTTAATGCAGAAGAATATAAAATAATTGTAACACAAATATAGCAGAATAATAGCAGCACAGATAATAGAAGAATAAAAACAGAAATAGAACAACACAAATTTACCCAGCTTCGGCAAAACCCTGCCTACGTGCTACCCCCAAGGTTTCTACTAGAAATTAAATAGTCACATGCTTACACAAGTAAACGCATGGCACACGCTATCGACTAACCTAACTCAACACTCAAAACCCTACCAGAACTCAGCTACCGAGTTGCGAATTCTTAAACAACACGACCGTAGTTCGTCTTCTAGTCACACGACTAGAATTTACAAACATTTAAAAGAGAAATACAAATTAAAAATAACTTAAAACAATAAAACACTAATTAAAAAAATTTAAAGCCCAAATTAAAACTTAAAGAAGCCGACCCAAATAAAAATAAAGAGAAATTATGGTCCGTATCTTTTGCTTTGAAAATGGCTGCCTAGTTTGCTCGTTCGTTTTTCTTTGTTCAAAATTAGGACTTCTGGAAACTTTTTGAAATCGCTGACTTCCATTGTTGATTGAATGATGAATTTTCCACAGTATACTTCGTCAATCATTATGTCACTTTATACGCACACGAATGCTTCAACAAGTTGTGTTCGAATTGAATTAGTTTGTCATTTTGCTTTATTTCTTTATTGATATGATTGAACTCGATTGCCTCTTAATGCCAATGATGGTTGGGTTTAAATAGGATTTAATACCCATAATTTCTTTTCGAATTGAATTCATCTGATAATTTATTCTGCCATTCGATTTTTCTTGAGTGTATATGATTTGTTTAGAATTGTTCAATTCATATATTTTCCTGATTGCTTGATCACCATTGCTTCATGAATTTGGATTTGGTTCCGTTCTTTTTGCTATGACTTCGGATTCTTAACTTTTTGATAATGTGTTACTCTCTAGCTTTGACTTTGACATTTAACTTGACATGTTCGAACTTTGCCTTGGTCACCACGGTTTTGATTTTTGCATGACATGGTCATTGACTTTGTTTGAGGACTGCTACTTGATTTTTTTTTTAAAACTGTAAATTGACACTGTTTTGAAATCCCCTGCGATATTGTCTTTATTCGAAACTACTACCTGAAAAATTTGATCATTTGATTTATTTTTGCCTCGGCTTGACTTTGTTGTAATTGTTAGATGCTATGTTACTTGCTGGCTTTTTCAGCTTGATCAATTTCGAAATTCACTGCAACTAGTTTTGTGTATACGTATATAAGTATATATGTATACCTGTGCGTTTGTGAGTAAAATGATTGTGCACTATTTTGTTTGTCCGGTTCATTGTAGTTCACTGTATTGAGTTTTGGTTTGCATCAAGTACATGTCTACATGCTTTGTTGCATCCTATATTATTATTGCGTGTGTGTGTGTGTGTGTATATATATATATGTAACATGTTGTTCATGTAGATATGTATAATGATATTCAAGTGTGTCTTTGTGTTTGCACTGAGTTGTTGCTTTGCTGGTCTATCTGATCCTGTTAGTCGAGTTGTCCTGTTGCCTGTGTAATTTGCTTGAAGTTGTATCCTTTGGTATTTGAGTTCATTTTCTCATAGGATTTCACGTTGAGGTGTGATATTGTGTACTTGTAGTCTTTGGTATCAGTGTAGCTTGATTGCTTGCACGTTGAACGGGTTCATTCTTGCACTGTTACTTGATTTTTACTTGTTCGATAGTGAGTCAGGTTTGGCATTTGTGTTCATCATGTAGTCTGCTTTGGATATGAAGTTCATATATGTAAGTGTGTTGTGGCCAACTTGTTTATGTGCTTGTTATTGTATTTATGTGGTCTGCTATTATGCTCCAGTTTTCTTGTACGTGATTGAATGTCTGGGTTGCTTGAATGATTGTTGGGGCTGTGTCGTATTATTTGATGGTCAGTGGTCTAGGCACAACTGTGTTCACGTTTGAATTTTGCCTGGAGGTAATTTTTATTTGTTACCAGTGCAATTGATATTTGAGTCTACTCTTTGGTTGATGGTCATCTCCATTTGTTTCACTGTTGGTCTACACTTCAGTAAAAATGCCTTTATATATGTATGCAGTGTTGCTTTATTTTGAATCATATTTGCTGTCACGGGATCATTTCATGTTGTATTGAAGTTTTGTTTCCACTACATATATATTTGTGTGTGTGTTTACACATGTATGTGTGTATGTTGTGATGCCTGATGTGTTACTACTTGGATATGGTTACATGTGCGCTGCCTATATATGTGTACATGTGCGTTTACATTTACTTCACTTGAGTTTGCACTGGTTTGTTGCTGGTAGCATGACTTGTTTCACTTGATATCTATATAATTGTTTGCAGTCTAATATGCTATCTCTCGAATGTGTATCACCATGTGTACACTTGCATACTTTATTTTGAAGTTGAATCTTGATTGATATACTTGAGTTTGTCTGGTCTGAATCTCTGGTTTTCAATTGAACTTGTTCATTTTTAAATTTTGAGTCTGGCCATATTGTTTCACTTGAATTTATCTACATGTGTACTCACTGAAATTTTTGGTCGAGGCTTGCTCTAGTCGTTATAACATGACTGTTCTATTTTTGTTTTTGTACTGCACCTGAGTTGAACCTAGCATTGGCTCAGGTTTGACCTTGTGCACATACTGTGACTTTATTTGTATTTCACTTGAGTTGAACCTAGCTTTTGATAGGGTTTGACCTTGTGCTTACATGTTTCTGTTGTTTTATCAAGTGTATATTGGTGTGCACGACCTTGTGGCATGTACAGTAATACGCTGTGCATGTCACAGGTTGTTCGTGTATGACGAATTCAAAATAAATATGATGCCGGACAACCCAAATAACTGAGGCATATAATATCTTCAAAATACATATTTTATTTTACACTGCACAAGATATTTCTTTTTCATTTTGACTACGTCAGTGTTTATTTTGCAGATAACTCAAATGCTGGATACAAAATGAAATACAGTTGAAGATTAAATACGAGTAAATGAGTGATATGTAGTGAGGTGAAAATGTAAATGATAATTGTATAGTGAAAAAATTGTGTTGTAATTTGAAATTGTATTGTAATGGAAATTTGTGTATATATAGTGAGAGCTCAAATTTGTACTATTCAAAATAGTAATAAAATTTTTGTTTGAATAAAACTACTGTTTGAATTTAAATTCTGTGTTATTTATTTTATTCAATAAATATTTATTTAATTATGTGAAAAATAAAATAGTACAATAACAAATACATTCAAATGAATATATATATGTTTATTATCATCAAATAAAAATCATATACTTACATATTCAACAATCTCCCCATTTCGATGATATATTTAAGATTTTGAATTATTAAATGTATTTGATTATTCAATTTGCTCCCCTTATTTGAATGGTCGCTCTCTACAACAAAACTCTCTTTCATATATGCATGAAAATAAATAAAAATAAGCAAATGAACCAAGATGCAAATATAAAATAAAAAATAATATATTTGACCTTTATGTGCCAAAATCTTAACTTTTCAATAGAAAATGCAAAATAATATATTTGACCTTTATTTGCCAAAATCTTAACTTTTCTCTCCACCTTTTATTATAAGAAAAAGAGTAATAGTGTTAGAAAAAATAGAGATAAAGTGATAGACATTAATACAACATTAATACCCAATCGACTACAAATATTAAATTCCAATAAAAAATTAAACAAAAATCATAAATAATTTGTTCGGTGCATATTCCACTTTAGAATGATGGGGATGATGTAACACCATATAGCTGTTTCTATTTGTGGTATATTTATATCATGGATTTGAATCTACTAACTATGCATAACCGCTAAGACTTTTAAATGAGATTAGTTGTATTCCAAATTTTTATGAAAAAAGGAATTCAAGTATCTTCTAACCACACATAACCGTGAGAACTTTTAAATATCCAGAATCAACTTGTCTATTTAATCAATCAATTTTGATATGCGTTCCATACATGCATAACCGTGAGGACTTTTAAATAAGCATGAAAGCACATAATCAAACATTTTAAGTAATTCACTCATACATAACCGTGAGGACTTTTGAATGAGAGTGAATACTTTGGATATTTTTATTGCTAAAAATACAATAAATGAAAGCGAATAATTTCCCGTTTAAAATATCACATATTGACATACTATATTGGATTTTGATGAATGATGGTCGATAAAAATATTGTAGAAATAGAAATGGTCATGGAATTTTTACCAGCAAAAGCTTTTATAACTTTTGTTTAAATTTCTAAAGAATTTACTAAATATACTGTCTCAAGTTATAATATATGATCAATATCAACACTCATCACATTTTCAATCACTATATCTTTTTGATAATCACTAGGGAGAAAGATTAGTAAATATTGTCATTTAAGATCAAATCCAAAAATAATTATAAAGACAAATTTTCTAAAATGACTAATCTGAAACAAGGTCAACTATTTCCTGAACGCGTTTTAAAAGAAATGTCTGCTAATTTGAAAATCAATTGAAATGAAAAATATGCAAATATTTTCTTTGAAAACGATGCAACTACTGAATGTCTCAACAAAAATCACATTCCACTAGTAATTTTTCTATCAACTAGTTTACTAGTGTTATTTGCATCCGAATTTCCCTTTGATTCGAGATTATTATGTCATGGACTAGACCCTGAAGTGCGCAACAAAATATCTTAAAATCATTTTTAACAGCTTTTAAACGAAATTGAATTGAAGCCATGCAAATAAAAAAATAGTGAACATAGTGATAGATCCAGAAACAAATATATCCACGTGTATTATGAGTAATCGTCAACCAATAAAACATCATAATTAATCCAAACAAATCTATATGAAGTAGTTCAAAGACTACATGTACATGTAGAATTCTCGATATAAAAAGTTAATTGGCCAAAAATTTTGAATAAGTCAGACTCAAAATCAACATTCATTTCTTTATCACTAACTGGCTGATTTAAGTCAGATTACGTGCAGATTTTCACTTTTAATAAATTGTTCAAAATAAATTTATCGTTACCTATTGTACTTTTATGATAATTTTTTGGTGTTGCCCATTATGATTCTGTCACCTTTGTACTAGACTAAAGAACTTTGATTTGTTGCCCGTTATGTGCCTGGAACAGCCAGAATCCAGGTAACATTGTTGTTGTTCCTTAGGCTGCCACCGCCTACATGAGGAAAGATTTTTGTGACCCATTTATTTTTATAGGTCCATGGTTGTTAATGGCAACTGATTTTGAATAATATGTTTGTGTAGACCCAAAATTATATATATATATATATATATATATGTATGTATATGTATATGTATATGTATATGTATATGTATATGTATATGTATGTTTCTTTCGGCACCCACATTTGTTTGACTTTGAGGGATTTTATATTTGTACCTTTGGGAACCCAAATTGGAATGACTTTCACGTGTTTGGGTCTGTACCAGCAAATATTCCGATTGCGTCCAGCTTTTCACATATCGTGCACTTTGAACTTACTTGTATAATTTCATTTCGATCATGTTCTGATTGATTATACCCAAGTCCTTGTCTAACAGTATAAACAGTTTGTTTCCCTAATAGCATATTTAACGATCTTTCACTTTTTGAAAATTTTCTTAAAGTCGTAGACAGTTGTTGGACTTGTTTTTTGAGAGATTCATTTTCATTTAATAATTGTGTGCACTTTTTAATAGAATTTTCTCTTCTATTATTTTCACTTTCTTTTAAAATCAGAATTTTTTTCAAGTGATTTTAATTTCTTGTTTTTTATTTTCTTCTCTAAGTGGTGGATACTTATCGCACTTAGGGCTCTTGTTTTGATAGTTTTTAACAATTGGTCAAGTTGTTTATTTAATTCTATCGAAGTATATCTTTTTGATTCAATTTTAGTGTATTTCTCCTTAAGTCGTTCGAAATAGCCATTTACTTCGTGAAAATATATAAGCAATTATGAATGAGTAAGTTTTCATAACTCGCTCGGCTCTTCATCATCACTGTCAGTTATATCACCTTGAAGACAAAAAATCTGCTTTTTCACTCTCACTGCCAGTGCTTTTATCATCTTTATCAGTTTCATCCCAAGTGGCCGCAAAACTTCTCCTTTTCGGTTCCTTTCCTTGGCTGAATCGATTCTGAGGACAATTGGGCTTGATATTACCGGGTTTATTGCACTTGTGACATATGATCACATGCTCGTCTGAATTGTCTAGTGCTTTGACTATTCTACTTTTTAGTTTTTGATTTAAAACTGGATTTCCGTATCTGTGATTCCAATTTTTGATTTCTTCATTAACAGCGCCAGTCCAGCTACTCCATCATCATCGTCATCACTTTCTACTGTTCCTTTGAGAGCTATTGATTTCTTTCGAGTATCACCTCCGTCGTATTCTTCCTTGAATTTCATTTTTAACTCATAAGTGGTGAGATTTCCAATGAGCTCTTCAACTTTAACTCGTTTCAAATCTTTTGATTCTTGAATGGCAATAACTTTTGCTTCAAAATTCCATGGAAGGACTCTGAGAATTTTTCGGACTATTTTCAATTCTGTGCATGATTTTTCGAGAGCTTTTGATTTGTATAAGGTATTGAAAAGTCGTTCGTACATCCCTTTGACATTTTCATCCTTGGCAATAGTGAAATTCTCGTATTCGCTACTTAACATGGCAAGGCGAGATTTTTTGACTTGAGATGTTCCTTCGTGAGTTACTTCAAATGTGTGCCAGATTTCCTGCACGTTAGACAATGTGAGACAGATTAAATTCAATTTGATCTAATGAACATATAATAGAATTCATAGCTTTAGCATTATCATTCTGTAGTTTATTTTCTAGATCTATCCATTGATTCATCGGTTTATCTATTTCCTGATTATCTACTACTATAGTTGGTGTCCTATAATCTGTCTCAATAATATTCCAAGCATCAATGGCTTTTAGAAAAAATTTCATTCTATTATTACAGTAAGCATATTCACCATTGAACATTGGTGGTCTAAATATGGACTGACCCACAGCAAAAGCATTATTAAAAGAAGCCATTTTAAAAGTTAAAAAATACAATTTGTTTTTGAAAAGCCAAAAATTTAAAATCAAAAATTGGCATTTGAAAAATCAAATTTTTAAAACAAAAATTAACTTCACTCCTTGCTCTGATACCACTTATAGGATCGATTTCACCCAAGGGGGGGGGTGAATAGGGTGGTATTATCAATTTTAAAAATTTAATGTGGAAGTAAATAAAGTAATCGCAACAACACAGATACAACAGAATAATAGCAGCACATATATAGAAGAATAAAAACAGAAATAGAACAACATAGATTTACCCAGCTTCGACAAAGCCCTTCCTACGTGCTGCCATCAAGTTTTCTACTAGAAATTAAGTTGTCAGACGCTTACACACGTAAACTCATGACACCTGCTATCGAATAACATAACTATATGCTCAAAACCCTACCACAACTTAGCCACTGAGTTGCGAATTCTTGAACTACACCACTGTAGTTCGTCCCCTAGAATTTACAAATGTTTAAAAGAGAAATACAAAATAAAAAAAACTTAAAACAATAAAACCCTAATTTAAATAATTTAAAGCTTAAATTAAAACTTATAGAAGCCGGCCCAAATAAAAATAAAGAGAAATTATAATTCTTCGGTCTTTCCATTTTCTTATTTTATGGTCCGTATCTTTTGCTTTGAAAATGGCTGCCTAGTTTGCTCATTCATTCCTCTTTGTTAAAAATTTTGGTTTCTGCAAACTTGTTGAAATTGCCGACTTCTATTGTTGATTGAATGATGAATTTTCTACAGTATACTTCATCAATTAATGTGTCACTTTATTCGCACACGGCTGCTTCAACAAGTCGAGTTTGAATTGAATTGGTATGTGATTTTGCTTTATTTATTTCATTGTGCTTGAACTCGATTACCTCTTACTGCCGATGATGGTTGGGTTTAAATAGGGTTTGATTCCCTTAATTTCCGTTCGAATTGAATTCATCTGATAATTCATTTTGCCGTTTGATTTTGTTTGAGTGTATACGATTTGTTTAAACTTGTTTAATTCGTATATTTTCTTGATTGCTTGATCACCACGGCTTCATGAATTTGGATTTGGTTCCGTTCATTCTGCTATGACTTCGGCTTCTTAACTTTTTGATAATGTGTTACTCTCTGGCTTTGACTTTGACATTTAACTTGACATGTTCAAACTTTGCTTTGGTCACCACGACTTTGATTTTGGCTGACATGGTCATTGACTTTGTTTAAGGACTGCTACCTGATTTTTTGTAAAAAACTGCAAATTGACATGTTCTTTGAAATCCCCTACAACATTGTCTTTATTCGAAACTACTACCTGGAAAATTTAATCATTTGATTAATTTTTGCCTCGGCCTTGATTTTGTTGTAATTGTTAATTGCTCAGTTACTTGGTGACTTTTTTAGATTGATCAATTTCCAAATTCACAACAATTGGTTCTATATATACATATATAAGTATATATATATATGTGTGTGTGTTTGTGAGTAAAATGATTGCTGCACTATTTTTTTTTACTGTTTCATTGTAGTTCACGGTCTTGTTGTACATGATTGCATGTTTGGGTTGCTTGAATGATTGTTGAGGCTTTGTTGTATTATTTGATGGTTAGTGGTCTAGGCACAATTGTGTTCATGTTTGAATTTTTCTGGAGCTATTTTTTGTTTGATTACCAGTGCAATTGATTTTTGAGCTGCTCTTTGGTTGATGGTCATCTCCATTTGTTTCACTGTTGGTCTGCACTTCAGTAAAAATGCCTTTATATATGTATGCAGTGTTGCTTTACATTGAATCATACTTGCTATCACATGATCATGTTGCATTGAAGTTTGGTTTTCACTACATATATATATATATATATATATATATATATATATATATATATATATATATTTGTGTATGTGCGTGCGTGTGTGTGTGTGTTTACACACGTATATGTGTATGTTGTGATGCTTGATGTGTTATTTCTTGGATATGTTTACATTTGCACCGCCTATATATGTGTACATGTGAGTTTGCATTTACTTCACTTGAGTTTGTGCTGGTTTGTTGCTGGTAGCCGGACTCGTTTCACTTGATATCTGTATAGTTGTTTGCAGTCTGATATGCTATCTCAATGTGTATCACCATGTGTACACTTGCATATTTGTTTTGAAGTTGAATCTAGATTGATACATTTGAGTCTGTCTGGTATGAATCTCTTGTTTTCAATTGAACTTGTTTATTTTGAAATTTTTAGTCTGGCTATATTGTTTCGCTTGAATTTGTCTACATGTGTACTCATTGAAATTTTTGGTCGAGGCTTGCTCCAGTCATTAAAACTTGGCCATTCTATTTTTGTTTTTGTAATGCACCTAAGATAAACCTAGCGTTGGCTTGGGTTTAACCTTGTGCTCGTATTGTGACTTTATTTGTATTTCACTTGAGTTGAACCTAGCTTTTGATTAGGTTTGACCTTGAGCTCACATGTCCCTATAGTTTTATCAAGTGTATATTGGTATGCACGGTCTTGTGACATGTACAATAATACACCGTGCATGTCACAAGTTGTTCGTGTATGATGAGTTCAAAATAAAGATGATGATGAACAACCCAAATGCGGTATATAATATTTTCAAAATACACATTTTATTTTACAATGCATAAGATATTTCTTTTTCAATTTTACCGCGTCAGTGTTTATTTTGCAAATAACTTAGATGACGGATATAAGTTGGAATACAATTGAAGATTAAATACGAGTGAACGAGTGATACGTAGCGAGGTGCAATTGTAAATGATAATTGTATGGTGAAAAAATTGTGTTGAAATTTGAAATTGTATTGTAATGGAAATTTGTGTATATATATAGTGAGAGCTCAAATTTGTAGCATATAAAATTGTAATAAATTATTTGTTTGAATAAAATATCTGTTTGAATTTAAATTCTGTGTTATTTATTTTATTCACAAAATATTTATTTAATTATGCGAAAAATAAAATAGTACAATAACAAATACGTTTAAATGAATATATATATATATATATATGTTTATTATCATCAAATAAAAATCATATACTTGCATATTCAACACATCTCTACTAAAATTGTCAATTTGGTTTCTCAATGTCGTGACTTCATGAGCATGTCATTCACATAGACTTCCATCGAATGACCAATCTGATCTTTGAGCATCTTGTTTATCAACCTCTGGTAAGTAGCTCCGATGTACTTTAATCCAAAGGGATGACAAGATAGAAATATAGTCCCAAGTAAATTATAAAGCCGGCGTGTTCCTGATTTAGGATGTCATCAGAATCTAGCTATATCCAGAGGATGCGTCCATGAATGAGAGCAATTCATGTTCCGCTGTTGGGTCTACATCTGATACATCCTTGGGAGGGGGAAACTGTTCATCGGGCATGCCTTATTCAGGTTAGAATAGTCGATGCATGTCCTCCACTTCCCATTTGACTTTTTCACCAAGACCAGATTTGATACTCACTCTAGGTATAAGGCATCATGGATGAAGCCATTTCCCTTCAACTTATCCATGTCTTCTTTGAGTGCAGTGGATCTCTCTGGACCCTGGCTGTGGCACTCTTGTTTCACAGGAACACATTTAGGACTTATGTTCAACACATGGCTTGTCATCACTAGCAAGATCCCATCCATGTCGTAGTGCATCCAAGCGAACACATCCAGGTTTTCCCAGAGGAAACCACTCAACTCCTTCATCATCCTGATGCCAAGCTATGATCTGATCCTCAAGATCAATGTCAAGTCATCCTGACTAACCGGGACATTGATCCTCAACTCAGTTGGAGCTACTCTTCCACCTTCTGGCACTTTTCGTGGGTCTATATCCTTATGGAACAGACGGTGCTGTCCGAACCATGGATCAGGCAATGGCTGGTATGCATCAAGAGCCTTAATGTAGAGTGTCCCATCTACAATTTTCCTTTCTCTTTCCTACTCACCTCCTTTTTCTCAAAGACATAACACTTGCTGCCAAGCCCTTATTCTTCTTGTACTACTTCCACACCATTTTCCATAGTAAACTTCATTGCCAATCACCAAGGAACGATGGCCACTTTGAATTCAACCAGGGCCGGTCGGCTCAAAAATACATTGTAAGCAGAATAAATATCCAATACCACAAAAGGCACGATCAACACTCACTTGCAGTCTCCCTCACCAAGCACTGCCTATAGTTCCATATATCCGACTAGTTCAGTAGTCGTTCTGTTAAACCTCTGGATTCGAGATTTGCAAGATTTTAAGTCCTTGCCCTCCAGAAGCATCTGGTCATAGGCTTTCTTGAATAAAATATTAACTAAACTCATATAGTTAACCAGAACATTTTGTACAATAGCAGAACCGATCATAGCCGTAATCACAAGCAGGTCGATCGTCAGGCTTCCACCCTATTAGCATCTCTATTTTGAAATACAATGTCATTAGTCATCGTCCTTATTTTTTTTGCCAGAGTACCATCCTCCACAGCAAGAATACTCTCATTCCCTTCATATTTTAAAGTGCCAACATATCTATCCATCTCGTTCTAACTCCTATCGACAGAGTGTGGTCTGCCGATGATTGTATCGATCACTAAATGTTTTACATGCCACCTAGGCTTGTCAATATCAGGTTCGGCTTACCCCTGCTAGGATGATGACCAAGGGGTTGGAATTTCATTGCCACATTATCATTCTATTTCTGACCATCATTCTTCTTGCCAACTTTTACGTCCACATTACCAGAGCTCCCTCAGGACATCTTTGCAGAAATATTGCTTTGTATCACTTCAGCTAAAAACCTAGCATCATCCCTTCCGGAACAAGTGCATTCATCTTCCAAGCGCAAGAACTGATTAGTCTTCCTATAAAAAATATCCATCGTCGATGGGGGGTTTCATTTCCAAACATCTCCAAAAATTATTCTAAGGATAAACCCCTCTAATCAGTGCCACCAATACTATGTCATCTTTAGCTTTTGTAATTTCTATCATAGTTGTATGGAACCCATTGAAGAATTCCTTTACTGACTCTCCACACCCTGGAGGAGGTTTGATAAGACATCGTGTCCTTCGGGCGTGAAGCGTGATAGAATTGCTAAAGAAACCGTTGCTTCAACTCGGCAAAAGACGTTATGGATATCTGTAACGACCTGTAATTTTCGATCATTAAATTTTGTTAATTTAATAGGTTTTAGTAATTTAACTCGGAAAGAAAATAAACAAATCTGTAATTTAATAGTGAAATCACTAAAGTAAAGGTAATAATGTTAATACAAGTTAATAAATAACTAATTTGGCGCAAACCCAATAAATTGAACCAATTGTAAGATTATAACTGATTGTAATTGAAATAAGTTCAAAATACATTAATTGATGAAATAACATGTAATAAACGGTAATTTGATAAAATCAATATTGGTATAAATTAAAGAAATAATTAGAGATAATGTTAATTCTATTTATAATATCACAATTGGTTGATTTAAAGAATGGAAATCAAGATTTATTAATTTATTTGAAATTTAAAATTCAATAATTGGATTAATTGAAAATAAATGAAATTAAATATTTAATTATTACGTTGATGGAGATTAAGATGAAATCTGAGAATATTAAGGTAATAAATCATGAATCCAATGTTAAATGCATCCAATCGAAAATAATGAATTGAATAACAGAATGAAAAGTAAATTAAGTAGAATTATTGGAAATTAAATTTATAATTTCTAAAGTTAAAGGAATTAAGGCTAACACTAAAACCGATAAATTATCAACTCTAAAATGACATTTAAATTTGGTTAAATTAGTGTAAATGATTAAGAAGTTTAAAAATGATGAAATTTGTTAATTATAGAGTTGGAATTGGAAACTTGATTTAATTTATCAATTATTAATTTATTTAATTGACTAGAAAATAGCTATTTTGGCCACTGACTCGGATTTTGACAAAACCAGTTTCATTGGATCCATAATGGTGACTTATTGTAGGATTTCAAGTTTCGTAACGATCGGACTTGTCATTTGATCGTACAGACTCGAAACGCCCAGAAATCAATTAAATTGAAATCAATTTGAAATAACTCGATTTTAGCATGACTTCTTCATACGGAGGAATTTGGACCTGAAACCTATTCCATTGAAACATCTATTTTGGTATGTGGGTTGACCCAATTTCGTTCCGGAGTCAGAATGGGCTTTTCGGGCCATTTATCGTTCAACTTTCGATCCAAATAAGTCTGGTCCATTCTGATTTCTGCTTTGCATATATATATATATATATATATATATATATATAATATATATATATATATATATATATACACACACCTTGTTATAATCTCTAGCCTATTTATTATGTGCATTTTTCTATATGTACAATTCCAATTGCTCCGCTTTCTCAATGGCAGACAAACCCTAAAATTCACAGTCCAATTTCAATATCAAATTCAAATCAAAATTTCAAACTCCTCAAACTATATCAATTTTATACAGATTCGAAGCTCTCGACGAGCGCATTTCGGATCTACGATTATTTTTTAAATTTGTATAACTGTTGGTCCAGAAATCAGTGATTTATTTTCAAACGTCCGTCGATCACCATCTCATTTAACGGTGGATCGTCATCCTTAAGGTGATTGGGTTGCGCTGCACTGTGGAGGACGTCGAGGGGATTCGATCTATGTTGTTCGTTCGTAGTCATCGATCTTGAGTTTGCAGAATTGAGCCACGTCTGTAGTGATGGCGGAGGATGCGTGGGGCCTCAGGGAGTGTGTGCGTAGGGTCCGTGAGGTCGGCCGTGGATGGGGGACACGGCGATGGGTCCTGATCTGGTCAAAATCGATTGGAGGGGTGGCGATTTTTGCGATTAGGTTTCGGTTGTGGCAACTGCGGCTTGTTTCGTGCGCGATGATCCTTTTAGTGGCTAGGGTTTCGGTAGAGAGTGATGTGGCTTCTGGTATTGTTTATTTTATTTAACTTTATTTCATTTGAATTTCGACTCGTTCTAATTAACACAACTTTTACATACGAGGTCAAAATTACGCGTGGTTTCCTCCGCTAGAATCGTATAGAAATTCTGGACATTTTGATGCTGGTTTGGACGAATTCAGAAATTGTTCAATTTTTGGGTTTAAATTGGATTTATATTCAATTTAAATTTAAAAGGTTAGTGTTTTAACCCACTCACAACTTCTAAAATTTCTTATGTTTGTTAAATTGATTTATGATGTGATTAGAAATTTACTTATGACTATTTGGCATATTTCTAATCATCATCTCAATTAAATTGAATTTATTTGAATTAAATTGTTATTTAATCGATTATTGCATATAAACTGCCAGTTAAATTGTTATTTAATTTATTATTACATATAAACTGCCAGTTAAATTGTTATTTAATTTATTATTGCATATAAACGACCAGTTAAATTGTTATTTAATTTATTATTGTGTATAAACTGCCAATTAAATTGTTATTTAATTTATCACTGAATATAAACTGCCAGTAAATACCTGTTATTTATTATATGTTCTACATTGATGTTATTGTTTGAATTGGATTATGATTGTGATCAATGGTTGATGAATGCTATTGGAAGAATGGATGTTTTATTTTATATTGTTATAAACTGCAAGTTGTTATGCATTTTTATTTCATTCAGGATTGCGGTTTGAAATGATATATAATCGTATTTTATTTTAAATTACAGATTGAAATGATAAATATCCATATCACTTGACCACAGGGCAGAAAATTATACACAAACACCGTGGTCTATATCTAAAATATTTTGAAAATGATTTCAATGGTTTTGGAAAGAAAAATATGGTTTAATGAATATTGATTTTTGATATTATTCAAATATTATTTTTGTATATAGTTAAATTCTTGAATTTAAGCTATGTATAAGTTTGTTAAATAAAAATTAAGTTTAATAATAGAGTTTGTTTTTTTTAAATAAATGTGAGCAAGTATTTAAATTTTATTTTAATATAGAGTGTATAATGATTTAAATAAATTAAGGTTTGGAGATAAGTTGGAGATTTATTTGAAATTAAATTTATTTAAGAATTAAACTCAAAAAGGTTGATATGAGATTTATTGAATTGGAAATTTTAAAAGGTATAATTATTATAACTTGATTTTGGGGTCAAGGTGAAGTAAATGATTATTTCAAGTATAAATGGATTGAAGGAAATATTTAGTTATTTGTAGTTTAAGTTTTATTTAGGTGATAAGGGATTTATTATGTAAATTATTTCAAAACTAAATAATAGAAAATTTAATTGTTGAATCGAAATTATCAAATTTAGTTTTGAAATTTTGGAATATTTAAAGCCTTGAAACATAATGAAATTGAAATGTTTTATTGAAATTGAAATGTTTCGAAGTTATGAATTTCAAAGTATTATGTTTTAAAAGTGTTATAATTTCAAATGTTTGGTTTCGATGTATAAATTTGAAAGTGCTATGATTTTGGAAAAGGGATATATTAGAAATAAAAAAAATGATATCATATTGATTTTGGTTTTGAAGCGGAAATTATATGATATTTATATAGTTTTGAAATGGATATTATATTCTGGTTTTGAAGTATAACTATTTTGAAATGACCGTGGTGTTATAATAACATTTGGTTGCTAAAGAGACCGGGATCGGATGTTGTCATACTCTCTACCAACTTCGAAAACCACTTTAACAACCGTATACGCGGTGGAGATTCCAGATTGAAGTAGGATGGTGGTGGCATTCCCTTGAGGCATGAACGTGGACCCGACTCCCATGAGTTGGCATAAGGTGGCTAAAACAGGAGTGATTCCGGGCCAGTGAGGTAGCTCCGCTTATCGGACACACTCCTTCGATATTATATTCCTACTTTGAGATTGATTTGGAGGACACTTTTGATTTTTGATTTTGAGGTATGGCTCAAGGTGGGCGGTAGCTGCGCGCTATGCGTCTCCACTAGTTTGGATAGTAATTGGTATATCTACCCTGGCATTGCCTTATGTGTCGTGTCACCTACCCTAGCGAGCCTCATACGAGTTTGGTTTTCACCCATAGCCCGTGTGGTATCCTCTGGTGGCTTCCCGATCAGAAGGGACGATGATACTGGATGGACTACTGGGACTATTACGTGTTAAGGTGGAAAATGTAAAGCCTTAATGCTTTTTAAAAGTAAGTTTATTTTACTACAGACATTATTATAATAGCGAAATATTACTACAAGTAAATAGTTTAATGGATCCTTAGGAGATGTGAATCCCGAGCATCTCTTAAGTTACCGCACTCACGTTTGACACCGTATAGTAGATGTCAAATCTCGTAAACATCTCGGACGTCGTTCTACTCTTATTATTTATCGTTGATTTAACTTACATAAGATCTTTTAGTTCTGACTTGAGTGTTTTGTCTTTTCAATTTTCTCAGGTCAGTCTGAGCAATTCAGGATTTGAAGACCTTATTTCTGGAGGACGAAGAATTATTATTACTATTTATTATACTCCGCTACACTATTGTACTCCGCTGCATTAATTTTTATTCTCTGGTATCTATAACTCCGATATGTATTGTATAAATATAATTGAATAATTTGTAAAAAACTTCATGAACTGTTTATTTGATTATTATATTTTATCGTTCCGCTGTGAGGCTCTTTGTTGTTTTATTTCTTTCTCTGATTTTCCTATTTACCCCAATAATAATTCACCCTTTTGTATGGTTTGAGTCTGACGTGTATGGTTTATCGTCGATTTAAAACGTACAAAAAGGCGGGATGTTACATCTGGTATCAGAGTTTTGATTTAGCGATAAACCTTAGCTTTGTGGAGTCTGACTCTTTATTAATAGGGTAGTAATACCCTACGATGAGTCACTGAGCGTATATATATGAGAGAGCGTATTTGTTAGTGTTATAAATGGTTTTTATATTGTATCGATTTGTTCCATTTTGTATTTATAAATTCTGGTTGGTGCATGGGACGCTATGACATCAATAGGGATTTCTTAACATTTAATAGGACAGACTGACACAATATTTGTTTTTTGAATTTAGGTGAATAAAATAATTTTTCCTATTATATTTTCTATATATAAAATAATTTTTTCATAAATGATGTATATTTGGTTGTAATATAGTGGTCGTTAGGAGTGAAATTTTTAAATAATGGTTGGAAATAAGATTTAAAATAAAAATAACTGAAATTGGAAATTTAGAACTCAAGTTCCGGGGTATTTGAAATTTCTTTCAAAGGAATTTGGAATATAGTAATATTATTAGAAGTAATTTCTGATATAAATATTTCAATATAAATTGAGAGGATTTTTTTAAAGAAATTTTGGAAAGAAATAAATTATGTACTCTCCACTCTATCGCTGGAAAATAATTTCGGTGATGAGTGCACGCATCGTCGACATTCATTTTCTAGTTTCAAATAATTTTAAATTGTTTTACTACAGTAGTATACTACAGATTCATTTTGATAAACAAATATAAATTTTAAACTGTTTTAAATATAATTGGATATATAAAGTGTAAGTGTATACATTTATCTATTACTTTTAAATGATTTGAAAATTTAACCCGGTATTTAGTTCTTAAGTTTCCATTAATTAATAGTTTCAATTATTGTAGTAAAATGGGTTGTTACTAATTTATAATTGGAGCCTGTAATTAAAATAAGAGATTTAGTGCTAAGTTATAAATGGGATTAAATGAAAGTTGAAATTGTAACTTATAAAACAAAAGATATATTTATTGAACAATAAATTAATTTAAAAGAAATAAGATAAACTTGTATGATTTTCATTTGCATTCTGTAACATATATATGACTTACCAACTATAAAAGGTTAAAATATTAAAAGAAAATATAATAGGAAATTTTACAAGTAAAATTTGAAGTAATGAAAGTATTCAATGAAATTCTTTAATAAATAAGAATTGGATGTTGTAGTTGGTATAAACTTAAATATAACTGAAAGGTAAGTATAATAAATAAATAAATGAATGAAATTAAGTAGTGAATAAATGAAGGTAATACAATAAAAAGAAATTTACATGATATGAATAAATGAAAATAAATGAAAATTGTAAGAAGTTAAATGTAAAGTAAAAAGATAAATCACTATATGAAATAAAAGGGAAATCAAACAACAAATATTACTAAATGAAATTAACAAGAATGAACCTGATCTATTGGTTGAAATCGTTGTTTGTTTGGTTTATGGTTGTTTGGGCAAGGATACTTTAATTATTTTTGGATGTATGAATAATCTATTTAGTTTCATCTAAGACTGTTGAGTAAATGTTGCACTTAATAGTTTATTTTCCATTATGTACAATTTAAAGTTTTGAACCCGAACAACTATTTGTTTTGTTTGATATGAATGGATGATTGATTTATGTTGACTTTATGTGATGGTTGTATGCTTTGTTCCAAGTGATTGTTGTTTATATTAATTTGTTTGTTAGTGGTTGAAACAACTTTAAAATTTTCATTTTTTATAATTATTAACTCTTTTGGACTATATAAGTGAAATTACAGGTTATGGAAGCAACTGCTACTGCTTTTGGTTTCATAAAATAAGCGTAAATTGCCTGACAAATAGGTACGTTTTCGGATTACGGTTTATAGCGTTATTATATTGTTTTTCCCATGTTGGGATATATTATTTTGGAAAATATATATTGTATATTGTTATATTTGATATTATATTTTCTCCCGAGCCTCTCCGTACAATAGAGACTCTGCCGAAATTTTCTGTAAATTTTGGACTTAGAAATTTTTTGAAAATGTTTTCAAACTTTATTAATTTAAGTATAAAAAGATCTAATGGTTATAAATTGGTATATTTTATTAAATTAATTAATTTTGTAAATTTATTTGTTTATAAATCTAATATTTTAAGTAAGATATATTGATTTCTTAATTCTTCTTTTTCCTTCTTGTTCTTTTTCGGGGACGAAAAGTTTTGAGTGGGGGACTGTAACGACCTGTAATTTTTGATAATTAAATTTTGTTAATTTAATAGGTTTTAGTAATTTAACTCGGAAAGAAAATAAACAGATCTGTAATTTGATAATGAAATCACTAAAATAAAGGTAATAATGTTAATACAAGTTAATAAATAACTAATTTGGCGCAAACCCAAAAAATTGAACCAATTGTAAGATTATAACTGATTGTAAATGAAATAAGTTCAAAATACATTAATTGATGAAATAACACGCAATAAACGGTAATCTGATAAAATCAATGTTGATATAAATTAAAGAAATAATTAGAAATAATGTTAATTCTATTTATAATATGACAATTGGTTGATTTAAAGAATGAAAATCAAGATTTATTAATTTATTTGAAATTTAAAATTCAATAATTGGATTAATTGTAAATTAACGAAATTAAATATTTAATTATTACATTGATGGAGATTAAGATGAAATTTGAGAATATTAGGGTAATAGATCATGAATCCAATGTTAAATGCATCCATTTGAAAACAATGAATTGAATAACAGAATGAAAAGTAAATTAAATAGAATTATTAGAAATTAAATTTATAATTTCTGAAGTTAGGCTAACACTGAAATTGATAAATTAATCAACTCTAAATTGACATTTAAATTTGGTTAAATTAGTGTAAATGATTAACAAATTTAAAAATGATGAAATTTGTTAATTATAGAGTTGGAATTTAAAACTTGATTTAATTTATCAATTATTAATTTATTTAATTGAATAGAAAATAGCCATTTTGGCCACTGACTCGGATTTGGACGAAACCAGTTTCATCGAATCCGTAACGGTGAATTATTGTAGGATTCAAGTTTCGTAACAATCGGACTTGTCGTTTGATCGTACGGACTCGAAACGCCCAGAAATCAATTTGAAATAACTCGATTTAGCATAACTTCTTCATACGATGGAATTTGGACCTAAAACCCGATCCATTGATTTTAAAACATATATTTTGGAATATGGCTTGACCCAATTTCGTTCTGGAGTTAGAATGAGCTTTTTGGGCCATTTATCATTCAACTTTCGATCCAAATCAATCTGGTCCATTCTAATTTCAGATTTGCACATATATACCTCGTTATAAACCCTAGCCTATTTCTTATGTTCATTTTTCTATACGTATAATTCCAATTTCTTCTCTTTCTCAATGGCAGACAAGCCCTAAAATTCACAGTCCAATTTCAATATCAAATTCAAATCAAAATTTCAAACTCCTCAAACTATATCAAATTTTATACGGATTCGACGCTCTCGACGAGCGCATATCGGATCTGCGATTCGTTTTTGGATTTGAATCACTGTTGGTCTAAAAAATCAGTGATTTATTTTCGAACGTCCATCTATCGTCGTCTCATTTAACGGTGGAACGTCATCCTTAAGGCGATTGGGTAGCGCTGCACTGTGGAGGACGTAGAGGGGCTTCGATCTATGCTGCTCGTTCGTACAGTCTTGAGTTCGCCAGAATTGAGCCGCGTCTGTAGCGGCGACGGAGGATGCGTGGGGCCTCGGGAACGTGCGCGTGGGGTCCGTGAGGTCGGCCGTGGATGGGGGATACAGCGATGGGTCCTAATGTAGTCAAAATCGATTGGAAGGGTGGCAATTTTTGCGATTAGGTTTTGGTTGTGGCGGTTGCAGCTTGTTTCGTGTGCGATGATCCCTGTAGCGGCTAGGGTTTCGGTAGAGAGTGATGTGGCTTATGGTATTGTTTATTTTATTTAACTTTATTTCATTCGAATTTCAACTTGTTCTAATTTACACAACTTTTACATACGAGGTCAAAATTACACGCAATTTCCTCCGTTAGGATCGTATTGAAATGCTGGCCATTTTGACGCTGGTTTGGACGAATTCTGAGATTGTTCAATTTTTGGGTTTAAATTGGATTTAAATTCAAAAGGTAAGTGTTTTAACCCATTCAAAACTTCTAAAATTTCTTATATTTGTTAAATTGATTTATAATGTGATTAGAAATTTACTTACGACCGTTTGGTATATTTTTAATCATCATCTCAGTTAAATTGAATTTATTTGAATTAAATTGTTATTTAATCAATTATTGCATATAAACTGCTAGTTAAATTGTTATTTAATTTATTGTTGCATATAAACTGCCAGTTAAATTTTTATTTAATTTATTATTGCATATAAACTGCCAGTTAAATTATTATTTAATTTATTATTAAATATAAACTGCCAGTGAATACCTGTTATTTATTATCTGTTCTATATTGATGTTATTGTTTGAGTTGAATGATGATTGTGATCAATGGTTGATGATTGATATTAGATGAATGGATGTTGTATTTTATATTGTTATAAACTGCAAATTGTTATGCATTTTTATTTCATTTGGGATTGCGGTTTGAAATGATATATAATCGTATTTTATTTTAAATTACGGATTGAAATGATAAATATCTGTATCACTTGACCGTAGGGTATACAATTATATACAAACACCGTGGTCTATATCTAAAATATTTTAAAAATGATTTCTATGGTTTTGGAAAGAAAAATATGGTTTAATGAATATTGATTTTTGATATTATTTAAATATTATTTTTATATATAGTTAAATGCTTGAGTTTAAGCTATGTATAAGTTTGTTAAATAAAAATTAAGTTTAATAATAGAGTTTGATTTTTTTAAATAAATATGAATAAGTATTTAAATTTTATTTTAATATAGAGTGTATAATGATTTAAAAAAATTAAGGTCGGGAGATAAATTGGAGATTTATTTGAAATTAAATTTATTTAAGAATTAAACTCAAAAAGGTTGATGTGAAATTTATTAAATTGGAAATTTTAAAAGGTATAATTATTGTAACTTGATTTTGGGGTCAAGGTGAATTAAATGAATATTTCAAGTACAAATGAATTGAAGGAAATATTTAGTTACTTGTAATTTGAGTTTTATTTAGGTGATAAGGGATTTATTATGTAAATTATTTCAAAACTAAATAATAATAAATTTAATTGTTGAATCGAATAGTTTTGAAATTTTGGAATATTTAAAGCCTTGAAACATACCGGAATTGAAATGTTCTATTGAAATTGAAATGTTTCGTAGTTATGAATTTCAAAGTATTATGTTTTAGAAGTGTTATGATTTCAAATGTTTGGTTTCGAAGTGTATAAAGTTGAAAGTGCTATGATTTTGGAAAAGGGATATATTTGAAATAAAAAAATGATATCATACTAATTTGGGTTTTGAAGTGGAAATTATATCATATTTATATAGTTTTGAAATGGACATTATATTTTGGTTTTGAAGTATAATTATTTTGAAATGACCGTGGTGTCATAATAACATTTGATTGTTAAAAAGACTGGGATCGGAAGTTGTCATACTCTCTGCCAACTCCGAAAACCACTTTAACAACCGTGTACGCGGTGGAGATTCCAGAATGAAGTAGGATGGTAGTGGCATCCCCTTGAGGTATGAACGTGGACCTGACTCGCATGAGTTGGCATAAGGTGGCAAAAACAGGAGCGATTCCGGGCCAGTGAGGTAGCACCTCTTATCGGACACACTCCTTCAATATTATATTATGAATTTGAGATTGATTTGGAGGCCACTTTTGATTTTTGATTTTAGGGTGCAGCTCGAGGTGGGCAATAGCTGCACGCTCTGCTTAACCACCAGTTCGGATAGTAACTGGTACATCTACCCTGGCATTGTCTTGTGTGTCGTTTCACCTACCCTAGCGGGCCTTGTACGTGTTTGGTTTTCTCTCGTAGCCCGTGTGGTATCCTCTGGTGGCTTCTCGATCAGGAGGGACCATGATACTGGATGGACTACTGGGACTATTACGTGTTAAAGTGGAAAATGTAAAGCCTTAATGCTATTTAAAAGTAAGTTTATTTTACTATAGACATTATTATAATTGCGAAATATTACTACATAGTAGTTAGTTTAACGGATCCTTAGGAGATGTGATTCCCGAGCATCTCTTAACTTACTGCACTCACGTTTGACACTGGATAGAAGATGTCAAATCCCGTAAACTTCTCTGATTTCGTTCCACTATTATTATTTACCGTTGATGTAACTTACATATGATCTTTTAGTTCTAACTCGAGTGTTTTGTCTTTTCAATTCGCTCGGGTCAGCCTGAGCATTTCAAGATTCAAAGATCTTGTTTTTGGAGGGCGAAGACGAAGAATTATTATTACTATTTATTATATTCCTCTACACTATTGTACTCCGCTGCATTAATTATTATTGTCTGGTATGTCTAACTCTGATATGTATTGTATAAATATAATCGAATATTTTGTAAATAGCTTCATGAATGGTTTATTTGGTTATTATATTTTATCGTTCCACTGTGAGACTCTGTTTTGTTTTATTTCTTTCTCTACTTTTCTTATTCACCCCAATAACAATTCTCCCTTTTGTATGATTTGAGTCTGACATGTCTGGTTTATCGTCGATTTAAAACGTACAAAAAGGCGGGATATTGGTGGGAGTCGGTAAGCTATATCGTCGCTATTCCCTTTGGGAAGATCGGAAAGCAACGACATCTCATGGCATCAGATTCTTTAGCAGAGTCCATATGCCATTCGTATTTTATCAAGTGCTGCCTTGGATCCACTTTTCTGCTATACAATGACATCATCTACATTATAAATCTTCATGAATACTTCTTACGCAAAATGTTCCCAATAAATAGATTCTGACTAGGAGAATTACCCCGTTCGTTGTGACCTCTGAACTAGTTATCTTTCACAAGTTTTCTAACCATCTCGGCCAAGCACTCTGGTTCTATAAGTTCAGTTGAATGGAGGTAATTATGATCCGTTCCAAATGATCGACTCGACGAACGCTCTTAGGCAGACCCTTAATGCCTTGGTTCTTTAAAATTTAGGTGATCTGTTCGTTCGATGGTCCCTCCTATTTGATTCCTGTGTGGTGAATCGTGAGTACTAGCTTGATATTCTTTATTCTAATCATCCATAGCATAACCAGAGGTCAAATCCACGCCACCATCTAGAGGGTTAGTTCCAGCTTCGATATTTGTCTGATCGGTACCTATCCATCTTGTTGGATAGGTATCAATCCACAAATCCTTACCCGAGTTTGTCCCGGTTCCTTTTCCTATTTTTGAGCCATTTTTTACTTCCTATTCCTGTATCACTGCTTAGATGATGAGGAACTCTTAGACTTTGAATCGGAAGATGTTAATTCCCTCCAGCTCCTTCTACGGTGATTCTAAGTTAGCTCATTCAATGGTCTCAACCTCTCCTACATCTGCTGGTTCTTCTTATTGCGAATCTCTTGGAACCTATCTTCCATTTAGTTCATCATACAATCCTTCTCCATTCTGATCATGACATCAGTAGGATTCTAGATCTCAGCTTGTTCTGATTGTCCAGCTTCATCCATACATCGAATATCCTAGTTCTTTGCATCATTGGTAGCTCTGGAGTTTGTAGAATGGTCTCTCCATGTGGCCATGATGAATATCTTCTTATAGATTGTTGAAAATCAAAGTAGTTGAATGATAAGATTAGAAGATTGGATCTATCTCTGAATCTAAGAGATTAAATAGTAGATGATGGATCCAAGTGGCCTAGAAAATCATTCTCACTAAAGGCACCAAAATGTTTGAACAAAAAAAAGGGCATAAACACCAAAGAGATTAAATAGAGAATAAAAAGTGAAGAAAACAAAATTAAAAGGAGCAAGAAAAGAACACACAACATTTTATAGTGGTTTGACTAATTTTGACCTACGTCCACTTAGTGATTTTATTAATTATATCACTGGTTTACAAGCACTAGTTCTTATGGATCGGTATAAATCAATAAATGATTACAAGAGATTAGAGTAAGAAAGCACTACGGTAGAAAAGATCCTCCAAAATGGACCCTTTCCCTCCTATTCATAGCTGTAGGAAGTTTAAAATCTTGATCCATGAACTCTACTGCATTCTCCACACTCAAGACCAATTCTCGAAAAAAATTGATGGGCATTACAATAATTACCATGGATCAATACCGATCCATGGGTTTGGATCGGTACCAATCTATATATCTCCATATGGATCATTCTGGATGCTCTATCCCAGCTCGATTCATAATTAACTTCATGATTACAAACTTGTTTGCACCATTGTTAGCTCGTTTCTGAGTCCAAAAGATGGATCAGTGGAAGAAGGGAATTGCTGATTTTAGGAGCTCCATAGAAGATTGCATGGAATCGATGTAATAGAACTTAGAATAAGCTCCTGGCATCATCACTTATGAATAGTAGGAGTTGGGGATAGATTGGACCAAATTACATGGATCACTACTAGTCCAATTCTTTGTTGTATTTTAGAACAATCCCAACATCCTTACTTATAGTTGTAAGAAATATTTAGTACTTCTTAATATTCTTTTTTACAAAAATATATTTCATCAACATTTTGGCTAATATTCTAACTACTTGAGATCTCTATCAAAATGCTTTCTCAGTTCAGATGCTTATCGAACGATATTGTTGAATAAGTTCTTAGATCTCATTCAACATGTACAAACTCAACTACCACTCCCTTTGACTTCATGATACTTTTGTTATCATGTGAAAACTGTCTATTCTAAATCACCATTCGGAATTCCCATTCCAACAAAGATGTATCAATTCAAAGTCGTATTGGGCGATAACTTTGCGAGTAGAATCTGAATTAACTCCAGCATGTTGACTAACGAATTTTCTACATTGATTTCAACAATTGAAATTTATGATAATATTCTCATGGTGCTGCTTACTATATCCAACTGCATTGGTTTCCCTTTCAAAACCACACATATAGCCAATGGATCATATCCCTTCGTGTACCACCATCAGATTCATATTTTGATAATAAACTTGGAACCTATTCTTAATTTAAGCATCATGCTATATGTTAGAGTCTACACAATTTATAACTAATTGTCAGCTAAGGAAATTATTATTGCTAAAAATTTGTTTTCTCAGCATTGATATGAAACTCATGGTTTCTCTTTAATATGCAAGAAGTCATATTAGGCATTCTAATGAATTATGTTCGTTTTAGGCTAGGTTAATTTCTATTCATCTTATATTATCAGTTTCAATGTTAGAATGTTTGGATCATATGCAATACTTACAAAAAAATAATTGAATTTTGATTTTTGAAAACTTATATCATAACATAAATGAAAAATCCTAAATTTTTTAAGATCGATATTTCTTATCAATTTATATATTAAACAATGTGATCTAGTTAACTATGCTTTTTAGATGAAATTAGATTTAACACATGTATTTACTCTTAAGTACAAATCCTTACAGCAAAAAGTTAGCTCACCTTCACTTATCACAAATCCTACTTTGTACAATAGAGTACGATTACACTTTCTCGATACACCGTTATATATATCAAAGGGAGGGTTGACTTTGAGATTGAACTTTATTATTTTTAGGTTCTTTTGGAACCCTTTTCAATATACTCACGTATTCGATCAAATTGAATTGTTTTATTTTCTTTGAATGTTATGTTTTCTACTTCCATTTTATATTCTATGAATTTATCATGCATACACTACATGTATATCAAATCCTCTTGTCGAAGCAGGTGATGCATTTGGGTATTATCGGACCTTCGACTGTATACATCTATATGTATTAGTTTGAAGACATCACCAGCTCTTTGGTCAGTCCCACTAAATGGGAGCTTTTCCCTTAATTATTCAATATACAGTTCGCCAGTAATATATAATTCAGAATCATATAATTAAAGATTCATTTCTCAAAGATATGACACGATCCATAATTCCCAAATAACTATAAAAAGATTTAGATACTTTTGTATTTTCTATAATTAATGCAACACTTTTCAATGAAAAAATTACCATATATTTATTTTTTGGTGAATATTTATAATTTTATATTAAAATAAAACTAATTCTATTTTTAGTCAATACTAAAAACCTATTATTATTTCATAAATAATTTTTGGTGCATACACAGAAAAATAATCTTTGGTTATTAAATGCATTACCCAATGAGTGTCATATGGTATGCCTCCAATATTTCTGCCATTATAATAATACCTTATGAAATACAAGGCTCCATTCAATAACTTAGTGTAGGATTTTATTTCATCTATCATGACTAGTTACAGTCGAGAGTTTAAATCAATATCTTGTACTCGCAGAAATAACTCTCTTAGAAAATAATTTTCTAATATAATATGATTTGGAATAGAAATCATATTTCTTATACCATATTAAATATCTACTAGTATTTTACACAATTCTCGTTTTCGATGTCTCTACATGAAACAAAGGCGACCATCACTCTCTTCATCCCAAGTGTGCATAAGTTACATTTGCTCTCTTACATTAGCATTCCTTTCCAATTGGTCAAATTGTTCAAAGGAAATCCTTACTGCAAGGTCGCACTCGACTCTTTACAAAAATGCATTTGGTCATCCTTAACATTATGTGATGTCAAATAAGTTGCACTTTACATAAACTGATTAAATTGACATTTCAGTGATTGAATTCCTAAGTCTGTCTCTGTATGGTTAAATCCCCACAAAAGCCTCGCTATAGCGCTCTTCAACCTCTATGCTATTTCAATTTAGCACTATTAAACAGTAAATCAGCTTTAAGCCTCAATATTTTCTCCTACGCCCATTAAATCAAGGCTTTTTAGTACCCTCTTTAGCAACATTAATAGCAAATGTTGATTTGACTAGTTCTCTTTTAAAATAAGTCAATAAAGTTAGGGTAAAGACTTAATTTTAAGGCATTGAGTGCTTAATATAAGTAAGAAATCTATTTTAGTTACCAAATATAGTCCGTATAAATCATGACATTCTTTAGTTTTGTTATATAAGATTAAACAATATTTCCTTTCTCTAAATGATGTGCGAATGAGAATAAATTAACTACAAATATTTGGTTTTATATCTAGAGAAGCTTTTTGCACCCTCGCTATTTCCCACTATATCCCCGCTTTATCCCCGCTATAACATTTTCATCTCCACTGCTATGTAACCACTAAGCGCTTTAACTACATATCTTTGTCTTATAGTTTTTGGTCAATGTTGCTTCTGACACAATATTTATGCTCATTATATTTGATCATATTGAACACATCATATACTATGGTTTACTTGTTCATTTTGAATGATCTAATTTTCATCGAGGCCTCGTACGTTAGGAATCACGACCGTTCATTGTATAAATTTTATATGTAATCAAATATGGATCAAATATCCAAATTTGTGTATTGCTTAAGAGTCCAAGACAATACACAGTCTTGGGAAAATTAAGACATATGTTACCAAGGTATGAGTGCATTTAGTTGTTGTGTAATTTGGCTCTTGCATGGGTCTCGATGTAGCAGCATGCCAAAAGATTTATTTGTAAGTATACTTACATTTCTATTTGAATCTTAATGCATTTCATTTGTATATTTTTACCGACAAACATTTTATCAATTTATATTGGTTGCATAAATTATTGGTGTAGATTATTTTAATTTTTCATAGCATATATTCTTACAATATTAGAATGGATAAATAATACCATTTCATTTTTCTAACAAGGTACACATAATATTTTTAGGTTTATCAAAACCCTAAGAAAAACATATAAATATTTCAAATATTCTTGTGGGTATAAGAACTTGCTTGCCTTGGGATTCTGATCTTTAATTTTCTCAACAAATCATAGGCCCACAAGCAATAAATAACACTTAATCGGCCATATCATATACAAATCTGAACCTATGGTCTTTGTTATGATCGCAATCTCAACCTTGAGTTTGCTCAAAAAATTGAAAGAGATTATTGCTTATACCTACCATATCGAGACAGCCTACGTATATTGCATGTACCTTGAATTTTCTTAACAAATATGCACATGTATCTCACCTCATCTAAAAATATATTAATAGTACTAGATACTATGGTTGTTATGGTAGTGGTAAATTTACCATTAACATACTAATACTAAGAAATTGGTAACCAGTATGAACTAAATCGGTATACTAATGATATTGGTATAGTAACGGTAAATTTACCATTTCTAACAATAAATGTAGAGGTTAAGAAATTTTAATACCAGTGGTAACGATTATTACCAATTGTAACACCCCACCTCCAAATTTCAAATTAATTAATTAAATTACCACTATTAACTTAAATTAATCATTGCTTAAAAATTAGGTTGTTGTAGACTCTCTTCCTTAACGAAATTGCGTCCTCACAATTTTTCATATGGAAGAATTTATAGCTACCAATTATCCCAGTAATGGAACCATTAGACGAAGCTTGGGCCTTCATGATCACCCATAGATCCCGTCCAGGTAAGTATACTATAACACCCTACCACCATATTCCAAATTAATTAATCAAATTACTATTATTAATTTAAAATAATTATTAGTTAAAAACCAGGTTGTTACACCAGTAATACTAATTTTGTTTTTTTCCACAATTTTAGTTAATTCTAACCATAAAAATTATTGAAGGTTTATCATATTCTAAGTAGATGCTTGCAGTAATATATATGTTCCTATTTTTTGGCTTTATTAATTTTAAAGTTTAAGATCGTAAAATTATTACTTCACGTTGTTGTAAATAATTGTGATGAATCAACAAAATTTTATCCATCAACTAAAATAAGTCAAAATTTTCATACAAGCATTAATGGAGCTGGAATTAGGACTAACATATTTACATTTTTAGCATTACCAAAATTTTAATGTAATGAACTTTTAATGTTTTATATAGTGGATAATTTACTATTACTCGTGACGATTCACTAGTTTATCGATACACTAATGAATATTTTACCAGCAGTAACAGTCAAATATCAGTAGTTATTTTTAACTTACAAGTAATATTGATACCGTAACAATTTTCTCATATTGGTAACGATTACCATTATCATAACATGCCTATTAGATATAACATCCCAGGCTTAGGTTTGCTCAATAATCAAAGAGAATGCATGTAATATATTGATATATAAATGGTAAAGGATAATTTATATATTGAGGACTTGTAATCTTATATATATGTATGTATGTATGTATGTATGTACGTATGTTTATATATATATATATATATACACACACACACATATATATATATACATATATGTGTGTATGACTATATATAGCGATATTGAATCAAGGAATAACGCGTACCCTCGAGATTTAAGTGTCTATCACATCTGAAATCATAACATCTATACTTTACATACGTGCTTGCGCCAAAATTCTATTTTGAGTTTATTTCATTTTCACTTAGGTTTATTCATATATAGTTATAAAAGTTTTAACTTATTTACAACTTTTATAATTTAATTAACTTATATAATATACATATGTATTCTATTAATTAAATCATATTTAATTAACTCATATCAAGTAAATAATATTTAATTAAATTAAATTATAATTATATTAATTAAATCACATTTGATTAATTTAATTTATATAAAATTGCTAAGAATTCATATTATTGATCTTAACTATTTAAGATAAATAATTAACTTTAACATTGATATTTTTTATATATATACATATCAATATATGTATACATATTAATTGATATACTTTTAATCATTTTTATTTAATAACTTTATTTATTTCATTAAATAATTTAATTAAATATTTAAACTAATTTGAAGATTTAATATAAATCATCTTAAACAAATTCAAAATAGATACACATATCAATATATATATATATTCGTGTGTGCATATGTTAGTTAATTATCTTTAATTTAATTAGTTAGATTAATTAAACATATTAAAATTCTAAAACATTTCGAAAATTTTAAGTACATTCTATAACATTTAGAAAATTTTGCTTTTATATTTACACTTAACTTTGAAATTCTAAATATATTTTAAATTTTCAAATTTATTTTTGAAAATTATCCAAAATCCTAAATAAATTTAAGTTATTACTATTAGGCCAACCATTTGGACTTACTCCACCCATTGGACCAGACCAGTAGCTAGGGAGAGGAAAATATTTGATTATAACACCCTAAGCCTATACACTATTTATAATCACCCATCAGATGGGTAGGCTTAATTAGTTGGCCTTAAAGTTGTTACTAGGCCTCATAGATCATTTGTGCTCTAATACCATTGTTGGTCCCGCCCAAACTCCTTTGGGTTGAGGCAACTAAGTAACCCACAAGCGAGTTTTACATGTAGCCTTTCGATTAGCACAACCATCATAGTACATGTAAAGGAAAGAGGAAATGCCTTATTATAGATCATAATGTAAGAATCCCTATCATGCTAATTGCAGAAACCAAACTAGAGACATCCAATATACCAGGTGAATGCCTAAACCATCCTCGATGTGATGCCATTGTCGGAGCCCAATATACAGTGGATGAAATGGGTAGATTTCAAAAAAGATCCCGTTTGGATAAAAATTGGCCTATGAAGTCAAATGAGATTCACTATATCTAATCTTGTTATCTTTTATAAAATCTTATTGTAATTAATATTATTTTAATCATAATTAATTCAATCCATGTTAATTAAGTGTGAATTTGAAAAGGTTTGAATGTATCAAATATATTCATATTTTAAGATGCGCGACAAACATTTGAAACACAAAGCAAGTGTAATTAGTAGGTGTTAAATGATGGGAATAAATATGAAATTAGATTTGGATGTAATCACATCAAGATCTATAAGGAAAGAGATGAAAATGGCATCTTTTCTTGATTCATCCTTTCTTCTTTAGAAAAATTTAGTTGAAACAACATCTAATTAACATTCAACGAATGATATTACACAAAAAAATTGAAAAAAACAACAAAAATAACATAGTCAATCTATACTCTATAGATATTAGGATTATATCTATAGTGCATATGTTATTTATATTGCATATTATTACCTCATTTTAAATTTCTCAAAAAACTAAAAAAAATATTCTAAAACAGCCTTAACAATATAAATTTAAATTTAAATATTTATATGCATGACACACATGCACACACACACATAATGATTAATACAAAACTTTTAATTGATTCAAAAACAAACATTCATATTATGTTTAAATTTTCTAATGTATTTGCAAACATACGTATACGTTAACCTTCCATTTGGAAAAACAGTACACAGGCGGATTTAACTCAACGGACATCATGAACATCAAGGAGGGAGGTCCGAAGAAATGGTTACTAAGCTCGGAGATCGGGTATAAACGAGACTATGGATGATTGTCAAGCGGATTCGGAATGAATCCCTAATTTTTTGTCCTAATCAATTTGAAATTGGTATGAAGTGATAAGGAAGGCCTCATGAGGCTACATTTCAAATTTCAAGTCGACCGGAGTTCGTTTTCTAGAGTTACGGGCAAAAAAAGAGGGTTCAACTCATATTCAGCTCAACAACACAACTCAATGATGATCGCTCCATAACTAAACAACCACAAGGAGGATTGAAGTGAAATTTTGAAACAAGAAGAGGGTATCCTAGGGATCCCATAGCATTTGGAGAAGTTAGAGGTATCGGCATCTGTCCCTTAATAGGGATTAGTACCTATCCCTCTTAGGGTTTGCTAAGCCCAACTTCATAACAAAAATCGATCAATATCTCAACATCTGCACAACCAATTTACATGAAACTTGGAGGACAAGCTAATTAGAACATGTGGGATGCCCAATAGGGATTGCTTAGCATTCGAAGAAAGTTGGAGGAATCAGTACCTATCTCTCCATAGGGATCAGCTATAATTAGCCTCTACAACATATTGCAACAAAGATCGATCAATACCTCGAGTTCTACTAGTCCAATTGGCGTGAAGCTTGGAGGCTAAGTATAATACAACATGGAGAAGCTCTCCTAGGGATCGCATGGTATTTGGAGCAAGTTGGAGGGATCGATACCTATCCCTCTAGATGGATTGGCAGAAATCAGAATTCAAGTAATACTACTTCAAGGAAAATGCGATATCTCACAAACGTACGTCAGAATTGCACGAAAGTTGGGAAGCAAGTAGCTAACACCATAGGGAACCACTCAGAGGAATCACACCCCATTTGGACACCAAAATAGGGATCGATACCGACCCCTATTGTGGGCACTAATAGGCTTGGAAATTTTTTAGGTGACCTCGTCTTGGTCTCCTGAACTTTCTGTCAAAATTCCAGCCCGATCCATGCACGTCTTCCCTTATAAATACACCAGACATGGCGTTAGAAAAGGGATCTTCTTTTCCTTCCCTTTATCTTCAACCTAGACTATATTCTATCAATTATATTCTTCGATTTTGGATTGTAACTGTAAACAAAGTTCAGTATAATAAAAGGATTATTTTGGAGTGGACGTAGGCCAGAGTTAGCCGAACCCCTATAAATCTTATCTCCTTTTACTTGCTTTCTAACTTTTTTCATTTTGTTCTTCATTTATTTCTCTTCATATTTCTGTGACTGGATTGGAAATTGGAACTTTTGCATAATTGGGTGTGGGTAGCCAATTTTAACGCCAACATTTTGGTGCTTTCACTAAGAAGGACTTGCACCTGAGCATTTAGAAGCTATGATCTTAGATTTGGAAGCTTGGATCTAGAAAGCAATGACTAGATAATCAACAAGGAGAGTGTTACCAAAAAGGAGCCACCATGGAGGGAGTCAGGAGGCTTCCTTAGGAGCTGGAACTAATCAAGCATCAACCTAGATCACCAGGATGAAATGGAAATAATGATGGATGCTATGCAGGAGAGGATACTGAAAGAGCAAAGGAGATGGTGCAAAATTTTCTCCAACAGATTGGACAACCTGGAGCACATAATCAAGGAGTTGAAGTAGTTGGAATTTTTGGAAATCAAAACTGGGAACATGAAGATGGAGCCAATAGACAAAGGAATAGAACAGAGCAGCCGGGGGCAGTCTCCTGCTATCCTAAAGGGATCGGTACCAATCCCTAAAGACATGGGGGCATGCCCCTAGGTCTGGTTAGTCGTGATGTTGGAGGACCTGTGGTCGATTCAGTGGAGCTTGGTGTGAATCGGAATTTGGATGCTCGTCCAGAGAAATACGTTCCAGAATTCCCTTATACACTCAGGAGAAACTTAGACATGATGATACGAGACTACCATAGGAAGATAATGGAAAGTTTGTAAAGATGATCAGGTGAGCTATGCATGAAGGATTAGTGAACAAGGATCTAGAGGATGTAAATGGAAGTTCATTTGCTCCTAATATCAGGAATGCTAGGAATCCATCAGAATTCAAACTACCAACAATCGAAGCTTATGTAGGGAAGTAGGATCCATATGATGAGGTATACATAGCATATGGAAGTACTGAGGGCTTCGAAAGAAGTCCTAGCATGATGCTTCCTTCTGTACTTAATGGATGTAGTTGTGCTATGGTTCAGACAATGGAAGAACGGTTCTATTAGAACATGGATGGAATTGGTTGAAAGATTTATAAAGTAGTTTTGGGTTCACATTATAATCCCAAATAATGTGATGACATTGACATCAGTAAAGAAATGGGCGGGAGAATCACTCAAGAATTTCTTAACCAGGTTCAATGTGGCAGTTGTTTCGGTGGATCGATCGAATCCATCGATGTTTTTGACGGCGGTAGTATCAAGAGTTGCAAATCATTCATAATTTAAGATATCACTGATATGGGATTCACCGATGGATCTTGAGGAATTCTACCATGAAGTAGAGTGGTTTCTACGATGAGAATATGCGAAAGCTAATAAAAAGGCAATGGAAGTTAATATGATACGGGATGGAGAGCTGCTTGGTGAAAGCTTAGGAAAGAACAAAGGTAAACGGAACACGGGTAATAGCTTCGATGGATCGCGGCAGCAAAGGGAGGAACCCAAATTCTCCTCTTACTCGAAATTGAATGAAACCCTAAAATAGATATATCTAGATACTCGAGTGCGCCTTCCATATCCGAGGCCGGCAGGAGAGAACCCTCTGAATGCAAACTAACATCAGGAAAACACTACCCATTCCATGACCTAGATGGGCACATCACAAACGACTACAAGCATTTGAAGGATATCACTGAGGATCATATGAGGAATGGTCAAAATACGTAAGGACTCGAGCTGCAACGGTGGAATAGGAACAGCCACCGTCCATCTCGAATAAAAATGGCACTAATCAAGGCATCATCGTCAACTTGTCATCAATTGATTGGGATGGCATGGAATAAGTAGCAAACTCCACAATAAGATGACTAAGTCACTTATATATGTACGGGATCGAGGTCGGTCCTTAGGCATGCCCTGAGATGATGATAAACCGTAGTGCTAGGATTTGTGAATTTTTTTTCTTTCCTTCTTGTTTTCTTTAGACTCTTGTTTTTCTGGTTTTATTTGAACCTTGGTTTATTGGTTGTACAAACTCTTATTTTATGGAGAGATCAAGGTCATTAGGTATGGACTATGCTTGGCAAAGGGTAGGTCGCTTCGCGCAAACGCGAAGGATCGGCCTACTCAGGTCGTTGAGAATGGATTGTGCTCGACAAGGTTCCAGTAAGATCAAGAATTTGGATTAGGATAACAACCTATGGAGGTTATGGATTTGTATACTGGCTTCGAATTTCTTGGATTTGGATATGGGCCTGGAGTGGTTTGGGATTTGGCTAAACACCCGATAAGGTCAAGGGTTTGGATAAAACGATCTGGAGTGATCATGGATTCGAAATTGGATATGACTTAGAATGGTCATGGATTTCAATAACAATCCAGAGAGATCATGGATTTGGATTGGCAACAGATTGGACAATATGGCTATCGATGGATTGTGGACTTTGGATTATGGCAATTCAAAACAAGCCTTCCTATTGGAAGGCATGTTTTGGGTGGAAAAGTGTTAATCCATCTTTTGAAAAAGCAGTACACAGGTGGATTTAGCCAAACGGACATCATAATCATCATGGCGGGAGGCCCGGAGAAACAGTTACCAAGCCCGTAAATCGGCTATAAATGAGACAATGGATGATGGTCTAGCAGATTCAAATCAGATACCAAATTTAGTCCTAATCAAGGTGCAATTGGTATTGAGTGATAAGAAGGCCTCGCGAGGCTACATTTTAAATTTCAAATTGATCGGAGTTCATATACTAGAGTTATGGACAAGAAAAGAGGGATCAGATCATATTAAGCTCAAAAGCACAACTCAGCGATGATCGCTCCATAATTCAATAACCACAAGGCGAATTGAAGTGAAAATTTGAAAAAAAGAAAAGTGGACACTAGGGATCGCATGGCATTAGGATAAGTTGGAGGGATCGGCATATGTTCCCTAATAGGGATCGGTACCAATCCCTCTTAGGGATCGGCTAAGCCCAACTTCATAACAAAGATCGATCAATATCTCAACATACACATCCAATTGACATGAAACTTGGAGGACAAGCTAATTAGAACATGCGGAATACCCTACAGAGATCACATAGCATTTGGAGCCAGTTAGAGGGATCGGTAACTATCATTCCATAAGTAACGGCCATAATCAGCCTTCACAACATATTGCAACAAAAATTGATCAATAACTCGAGTTCTACTAGTCCAATTGGCGTGAAACTTGGAGGCTAAGCATAATACAATAGGGAGAATATCCCTTAGGGATTGCATGATATTTGGACCAAGTTGGAGGGATCAGTACCTATCCCTCTAGAGAGATCGATAGAAATCATAATTCAAGTAATAGTACTTCACGAAAAATGCAATATCTCACAAACTTTACTCGGAATTGCATGAAATTTGGGAAGCAAGTAGCAATCACTATGGGTAACAATCCAGAGGGATCGCACCCCATTTGGACACCAAAATAGATATGGGTACTGATCCTCATTATGGGCCGCAATGGGTTTGAATTTTTTTGGATGTCCTCGTCTTGGTCTCCCGAACCTTCTATCAAAGTTTCAGCTAGACCCGTGCATGTCTTCCCTTATAAATACAGCAATCATGGCATTATAAAAGTGATCTTCTTCCTGCTTCTCTTTACCTTCAACCTAGGCAACACTCTGTCATTTTTTTCTTAGATTTTGGATTGTAACTGTAAACGGACTTCAGTATAATAAAAAGGACTATTTGAGAATGGACATAGGCCAGAGTTAGTCAAACCACTATAAATCTTATCTCGTTTTACTTGCTTTCTAATTGTTTTCATTTTTTTCTTTATTTATTTCTCTTCATATTTCTATGATTGGATTGGATATTTGAGCTTTTGCATAATTGGATGTTGGTGGCCAATTTCAACGCCAACAGTATACTTAAATCAATAGACAAAATGCATATACACATATAAATTAAGTTTCAGCCAGAAATAAAATTTTATTTCTTTTATTTTTTAAACAATCAAAATATTAAAAGAACCAAAATTGCACATGACAAATTAGACAAGATATTAATAATCTTTTTAACATTCATACAAAAAGATTTAAAATACTAAATTGTATAACATGATTAGAATATTAATATAGGTAATTTTAAAACTTAGATCCACAATAAAAAAATGTTTTTTTAATCATATATAATTTTTTCAAATTATTAAATTAATAATAAATCAAATCATTCAGCAATTTACTTAATTGCATTTTTAACTTTAAACAAAGGTGAGGAAATAGTATATACACATAAAATTGTGATAAACATATTGTATCAAAGAATTCTTTTAAATTAAAATATACTTTTCAAATCTAGCCAATAATTTACACTTTTATTTGGAAATTCTATTTTAGATCTTTGAATCTACACTTATTTTTTGCAAGAGACAGATGAACCATGTAGTTTTTTATATTGCTTGATGTTTTGATTCGATTTGGAATGATTATTTTTAGAAAATTAGAGACGGAAATTTGCTATGGTTGAAGAGTAAGAGAGAAAATAAATAGAGTTAGGAAATAAATGAGATGAATTTGTTTTAATGAAAGTGTAGAAATGTGATGACCCAGAATTTTGGGTAAAAACAATTTAATAATCTTTATTAATAAGTACTTAAATTGGTTTAATAATCTTCTTTTATAAATAATTGATAAATTTTATCTTTTAAAGCTAATAAAATTGTTTTCTATTCATAATGTATATATTGGTATATATTGTAAATAGGAAGTCTTTGGTTTTAATTTAATAAAAGATATGTTTTCAAATTGTAATATATATGTATGTATATATTGTGATTTGAAGTTAGGTTTTAAAATTCAATTTTCAAGGCTAATATTAAAAAGTTTTCTATTTATAATATATGTGTGTGTGTGTGTCTAATAAATGGGAAATCTTTGGTTTGAATTTAACAAATAAAAACATGTTTTCAAATTTTAATATATATTTTGTAATTTGGAAGTTATGATTAAATTTAATATAAAACTTTTCAAAAGCTATTTAAAATTTAACCATATATTTTCAAAAACACTTAAGGGAAATGTTTATTTGTTTAAAATATATTTTTACTTAAGTTTAAAATTTAAATAAGATAGTTTGTAAATATATAAATGAATATAAAACATCAATTAATAAAATCACACTTCATAAATATAAAAACATAAGTAAACATAATAATACATTGTTCTAACATTTGTAAGCTAAGTAAATTTTTCAATGACATCTGTATCTTATTTGTGACATGCATTAACAATTGGCTTATATTGTTTCTTTTAAAATTTAATTATATAATAAATTGTTTGAGAAACCTAGTCCTTGATCTCAGTTCAAAAACTTTCTTAAATTTATCTTCTTTCATCCTCAAATTAAAATCAAAAGAAAAATCAAACTGAAGCTTTCAATCTAACAACAACATCAACTGCCGATACAACCTGATCTGAAGCAAAATCAACAACAGTTTTACAAATCTTCAACAACCAAGGATCAAATCATCATAGGTTCAACTCAAATGCAATCAACATCAAATTACAGATTAGTTCTAGATTTAAAACCAAAATATTGTTCTCTGTTTATTATATCAGGTGAGTAAACCTTATTTTAAAAATAGTTTAAAATCTGTTCCTATGTTTGATATGTGTGATAAATGTTGTAGTAATATGGTATACAATGTTTCATAAATTATTGGTGTGAATGCATGTACATATAATGGTATATCTATGAAATGTCTGTAGATATGTTTATATATTTTTCTCTATTCTTATTTACAGGGTTCAATTTCATATGGAAAAACTCATATCTCTCTCTACAATCAAATTTAAGCCTTGATCTTTGAATGAAAGATGATTATTACGGTGTAAAATTAATTTCAAAAATGGTTTCAAGATTTTATATTTAATAATTAATTCAAAAAATGAAATAACAGTAAAAATTATATATAAATTAAAATTAATGATTATGTTTTCATGTTTGGATTTCATGAATGATTTCGTGTTACAAAATTATGAATTTTTATAGCGATTTCAAGATTTTGAGGCGAGTAATTATCGAGTTATCTCGAGTTGGACAGATTTGACACTTCCGTCAATTGCTGATGATCGACGGCGAGGGATGTGTCGCGACTAAGGCTGGGGGTAGCTGGAGGGACGGTGGTCGATGGAAAACTAGTCAGGAGGTTTCTAGATGGCCGAAGCGACCAGGGAACGATGATGTAGGGTTTGACAATAGTTTATGTCGTCGAGATATTCATGGTGATTGTGAGCCATAAGGAAGCCGGAGGTGATCGCGAGGAGGGATATCGTCGCTGAAGATCGGGGTGCTGCTATGGTCGGAGGGTCAAGAGCATCGGTGGTGGAGTTCGTCGTCGGCGAGAGGTTTTTGTCGAATGGGTTTGTTCCAGGTTTGTTCGACCTATTCGATTTTGATTCGCGAGAGAGATGATCGAGCTGGAGGGTCGGAAGGACTGGGGTAGGTGGCAACAACTTGCTAAAGCTTGGAGAGTTGGTCGGAGGGGCAACGTTCGACCGTGCACGTGCACACCATATGCACCTATGTCTGTTATGTGTTGTTGTTTGAGGAAGAAGTTGTTTGCTTGGGTATAGACTCGAAGATTTACGTGGTTTGGCTCGAAGATGAGTGTGAACGCGAGTGGACTCGGGGTTTACTCGGGGAAGGGATCGAAGTTGGCTTGGTCGATTTATTTTTGTAACTAGGTTTTAGTTTTTGTAGTAAATTATGTTTCCAGGCTTTAAAAACTTAAAGAAAAGGGCGTACTAGGTTTTAAAAGAAAAGGAACTCGAGTTTCTCAAGTAAAGAAAATGGTATGAGTTTAAAAGTAAAACAAGAATAAGTTTTCCAAGTTTAAGTATTTGTTAAGTTCCAAAATAAAATGCTTAAACGAGTTTTAAAGTTTATTTTTAAATTGTTAAAAATGATTTAAATTTTAAGCAATTTATTAAATCAAGTTTAAAAATGAATAAGTTTTTCAAAAGATTATGAACCAAGTTCCAAAGTAAAAATCATTGAATAAGATTTTAAAACAAGTTTCAAGTCAAATGTAAAAGTTAAATGATTTAAATTTATTTTGTTGTAAAAGTAATTATATTAGGTTAATTATGTAATGAATTCCCAATGATTTTTAAAAGTTATTGATGTAATTAAGTAATTTATTAAGACAAAGAATTTATTCTTTAATTAATTAAGGTTGTGATTGATTAAAGATAATTAATTAGTGAAGCTAATTAAAGGTTAATTACCTAATGTAATTAGTAAGGGTTAATTAATTTATGTTAACGATCAAGTAAAATTACTTATGAAAGTAATTAATGGATAGTTAATGAGTGTGATTAATTTAAGATCATTAACTAGTGATTAAGAGATAATTAATTAATGTGATTAATTTAAAAAATTGGGTTAATTAATTAAGGATAGTTAATTACTTGATTAATTAAGAGTTAACTAATATAAGTAACTAAAGGTGATTAATTAAAGAGTGAATAATTAATGGAAGTAATTAAAGGGATGAATTACTCAATTTAATTAATTAAATTAGTGTGATTAATTTAAGTTAATTAATTAGTTTAATTAATTAAAGATAATCACTTGATGATTGATTAAGTGTAATTACTTAATGTAATCAATAAAGTGTAATTACTCAGTGTAAGTAATTAATGGGTAACTACCGGATGTAATTAATTAAAGGGGATTTACTTAATGGAAAGTAATTAAAGAATAATTACTTAATGGAAGTAATTAAGGATTGATTACTTAGTGTAATTAATTAGAGAATTAATTAATTTAATTAATTAAGGATTTAATTAATTAATGTAAGTAGTTAAAGGATAGTTAATTACTGTATGTGATTAATTAAAGATTAATTACTAAATGTAATTAATTAAAAGAGTAATTAATTAATGAAAGTAATTGGAGGATCATCAATTAGTTAATTAATGAGAGTAATTAAAGGATTAATTAATGTGAATGGTTAAAGGATAATTAATTTACTTAATTGATTAATGGCTAATTACTTAATGTAATTAAAGAATGATTAATAAAGAATGATTAATTAAGATGGATAATTAAGGGATGATTAATTAATTGGTTTGTAATCAATTAATGTTAAGTAAGCAAGATGTAAAAGTGAATGAAGTAACTAAATTAATTTATTTAAATTAATTAGAAATGGTGTGACTAATTAATCTTGCTTATAGATGATTGAATGATATTGAATGCATTGGATTATATGATATCTTTGACATGTGATTTGTGTTGCTTTATGATATAAGACGCTTTGGTTAAATTTTGATAATATGGATTATCCATCTGTAATAATGAGAATCATCTATCTGTGTGAATATATTATCCTAAATGATAAATTATATTGTTTAAACTTAAACAACTTGGACATTAAAAGATGGTGTTTGGATTTCGATGAGACCGGGATCGGATTTCCAAATTGGAATATCCGAAAAAACACATCGATCCAAATTAAACGATAGGCCGTGAAATCTCTAATGATGATCAAGATGAAGACTCGAAGTGTAAGGGCTATATGTCGTTAAAATTCTGAGGGTGATTCCAAGATGAGTTTGACGGAGATAATGCTTTCAGATTCGAGATGAAGATTCAGAGTGGAAGGGCTATTATCGTTAACTCTGAGGGTGACTCCAAAATGAGTGTAGCAAGATAGTGCCTTCGGTTTCGTTCGAAACAGAAAGGAATTTGTATGGATGAATGCTTTCAGAACATCGTCATTGGAGGACGAAGAGCATTCCAAGATATGTGTTCTAAAAAGGTAATCGTAGCCATAAGCCTCATCAACCGGGAATGGCTAAAACATGGGAGGTGCAGCAAGGCTAAGTGGGTCGCGTCCAAGTAGGACGAGATTTCCCCCCGTCTAGAGGTCCCTTTTTATTCGGTTTAGTGTGTGGTTGATCGCACCAACTGCGGGGTTGTCTTGTTCGGGACTATCCAGAAGGGATGGTTCCAGCCTTGTGTTACAGGGGATCAAGGTGAATCCTCGGTATTCTGATCTAGACGACGTACTATGACATGGGGCACCCCAGTAGCCCTGCCATTGATGGAAATCCATTTTCCCTACGTTCTTTTATGGTTTTGATTGTAGAACCTACTTTGTGGCTAGTATGCTGGAATTTAATAATGTAACTATTTCGACTATTTTCTATTTACTTAAAAATCCTAGACACTATTATAATATCACTTGATTTCCTATCAAATGTTTTAGTTATCGTAAGGTAAAAACTTTTCCATGTTTATTTGTGGGAAATCTTACGAGATACCTTTCTTTTCAAATGATTTTCAAAGTTTAGCAACTTTAACCCGTTTACTCACACCAGACCCATGTCTGACTCAGAGTTTATTTTCTCTTTTATTTAAACTCTTGGGTACCCAAAATTTTTCGAGTAGCCAAGAGATTCAGGTTAGCTTTGACGAATTTATGGAGGAGACATGGAACAGGAAGCTTCATCTTATATAGATATTATGGTTCCGCTGTGCTAGCATTTGTGACTGCATCTCTATGTTGATGTATTTGAGTTGTATAATAGACAGACTTTTATAACTGTCTAATTTGAGATGTATAATCTGTGTAACTTTAATGTATGGTGATACTATGTAATATCTATGTGATTAATATATTTTATTCATTTCGCTGTAAGATTCTGATTTTGGTTAGTTCTTTCTTTCTCATCTTTTCTCTTTTCTATCCCTTTCTTTCTTAATAATGATGCGTCTTTCTGTCGAATGAAAGGTGGGTCGTTACAAGAAACCTTTCCTATTCTTTATTTAAAACATTTCTCTTTTAATTCCTAATCAATTTTCAACTAAGCCAAATCAACTCCTTTCCTTTGCATGGCTGATCAAGAATGTAACTTATATGGACTAATTTTCCAAAAAGTTGCTAAGTAATTAACTTTATTTAATGCTCGTTTAAACACATACAACATCGTACGTCAATGCGTGTATTTATAACTTTGATATATATATATATATATATATATATATATATATATATATATCCAAATAATTACTATCAATATCCAAAACATTAAATAAATTAATAATAATCAATATTCTTTAAATATTAATTAATTTAACTAATCTATAACATTTTATAGACATTTAATTGTATGGTTCTTTAGAGAATTCACAAATACAATTGTGAGAATTAGAAGTGCGAATTCATTTAGCGATAATTTTTTAGCAATTCAAATATTAACATCCATACATTATCTTAGCCAATGGTGTTATAGTTTGGTTGAATTCATTGCTTATTTTTTGGATTAAGTGATGCCTTTTAGTAACAGTTATTTAAACACATTCTCTTCATTAATACTGTATCACTTTAGGATTTATGGAATTTTATTTTGGTCAAAATTTTAGTATCATCTTTATTCAACTAAGTAACTACATAAACAAAGCTTGGTTCAACTGTAACATTTATCATTAATTGTACAACTTTGACTAAAGATTTTTTACTTTGAGTTGACTACTATTAAAAGTGATTCTAACCTCATACAACCAATTCGACGAATTCTTTATTGAATAGTGCTTCACTTATGATGCTTCAACTCAAGTCCAAATATAGTCACTTGATGGATCACTTTGCCATGATTTAACTATAATTGAAGTGGAGTATTCACATTGAAGTATCATAGTATTCTTAAGCGAGGGAACTATGTAACGTTGTCACCCTTAGATTTCTTGACCTAGTCGTTATTAACCAACACCAAACTCTCGGACGAGTCATTCCAATTTATCCAATAACTATGAGTATGTAACCCCTTGGTGCCCTCAATAACCATTAGTAATATAATGCCCAACATTTGGAGAGTGTTAAGCATTTTGAACACTACAGATGTATAGATATTATTTCTTGAAATATCTTGATTAGAAATATTTAAAATAATATGTTATTTTATATTATGATAATTCTCTCTTGATTACAACTCCTTATAATGATTATCATATAACGTATTATTTAAAGATTTTCTATCTTAATATACTTAAATAAATTACTTTATAAATATATCATGCAATAAAAATTATATAATAGAAAACTAAAGGCATTTATTACGAATAAGATTGGTTATAAAGGTAGATATATATGATAAATTACATAGTTTCCTCTGTGGCATACCCTAACTCTCGCAATGTGCACATCTAGATATTTTCCAAAACCAACTCAGAAATATCTTTGTTGACAATAACTAAGTATGTGTATATGGAAGAATTTTTCAAGAAGATTTAGTGAAGAAATTAGTTCAATTTGGACTGAAGAGAACAATTCAATAAATATATTTTTTCCCAATATTTGAACATGCCTCGGAAGATTAAAAAGTTTATGGTACACGCTGAAGTAAATAATTCAAACCAGAAAAATCAACAAGGAGGTACTTTTGAATAGTCGACATAACATAGAAGTAAATGATTTGATTATTGTTGTTACATGAAAGAATGTAAGCTCAAAAGAAGTTTATTTCGATCATATATTAGTATACACACTGCAAGAAAATGGACTATTAATAGAAAATGGTGACAACATTATAAGAGAACCTGCCATTATTAGTTATTTAAAATTGAATGCAAGTCATTATTTATGTTATAATTGGGTTTCCCCACATCTTAAACTCGTGTGAGTTGACAGTCAATTACTCTCACATTCATATTCTATTCTAAATATTTTTTGGGAACTAGGTTCAATTCCTATGGGAATAAGCAACTATCAAGGGTTGAATCCTTAACTTAACTTGTGAGCACCATATGTCCTAACCAACTATGCTACCTCTGTGCGTATATTCTATTCTTAGTGTTTGCTATAAAACCCCTATTTTCATTGTTCACTTCTAAAACCTCCTATTTTTACCCCTTAACATCGAAAAACCTTAATTTCAAATTCGAAAGTCAATTTAGTCTTTGATCCAACCTATGTTCAGAGTTCTACACATCAAATCATCTCTTTTGTATTTTTTCGATGATCGGCTTCCTTATAGATAAAAGATTACTGATTTATTAATTTTGTTGCATATTAATTTACAGTAATGGATGCTTGTTACTGGTTGGTTAAAGGGGATATGCCAACTAATTTTTTCTACAATAGTATAAATGTAGTTAAGCCTAATAGAAGGAGTAATTATATTCTGAATTCTAATGGGATTATCAGCATCAGAAAATCTTGCGAATAGAGCGGTCAAATGCTTCTCTGATCTTTTTTCATCATGTAAATCCACATATCAATTTCCAAGCATAACTTGTAAAAAAATCCTCTCTGATAACGTAAAATATAATTTATGCAAGCCTTTCCAATTAGAGGAAATAAAAGAGACTGTTTTTCAAATTAGTGATAATAGTTCCCTTGGACCAGATGGAATTAATTCGTAATTCTATAAAGTTCATTGAGAGAACTTTAAGAAAGATATATGGAATGCAATGAATGACATTCTCCAAATCGGGTAAAATTATTAGAGAAATCAACCATACTTTTATTTACCTTATCGTAGAAAAACCCGATGCAAGTGATGCCTGATTTTAGACCGATTTCTCTAATTGGAAAGGCTAAAATAAATATGGCAAGAGAAGTATTTCACTTACAATATTTTAACCAATCTTCTTTGTAATTGAATAAAATCATATATGAATGACCTTATTTCTTATAACCAGAATGCCTTCATCTCGTGGAGAATAATTACATAAAACTCTTTACTTGCTTGTGAAATGGTGAGAGGATTATTAGGAAAAATTCAAACAACTTTTGCTTGAAAATTGATTTGCAAAAGGCCTAGGATGAAATACGTAAAGAATTTCATCATATGCTGATTTCCATGGGATTCCCTACTTTATTTGCTAATCTTATTTATGAATGCATATCTACTCCTTCCTTTTCGGTGTTAACTGATGGCTCCCCCTTTGGTTTCATTGAAAGTTCGAGGGGATTAAGAAAATGTGATCTTCTCTTGCCATATTTATTCTCTATTGCTATGGAATTCCTTAGATCAATCTAGATGTGGAATACTTAAAAGGTAATATCTCCCCTATCTATAAAATTGATCCTATGATCACTCACATGTTATATGTAGACGATATTTTAATTTTTGCCAAAGCTACAAAGCAGAATGCTGAATGCATACTGCACATATTTCAGAAATTGAAATCTCTTAATGGGCTGGAATTTAGTGAAAAAAATCTACTTTGTTTTTTAGTAAAGGAGCTCCTAACAAGCAATAAATAGCCGATATTTTGAATAGCAGTGTTGGAAGTCTACCTGCATTGTACTTAGGCGTTCCATTATCTAATAATAAACTTAAAACAAGAGATTTTGGATACTTAATAGACAAAATCAATAAAAAAATTCAATCACTGGAACAATGAAATGCTTAACATCAGTGGTAGAATTGAATTGGGGAAAACTGTAATTCATCAGATGATTCAATTTTTGGTGCTATTTACCCAATTCCCTATGGCTGTCACTAAGAGAATTAATTCTCTTAGTGCCAGTTTTATTTGGAAATCTAAAGTACATAAGATGTGCCGAGAAGATGTCTATAAAACTAAAAATGAAGGTGGCTTTGGTATTCATAGAAAATTACTCATGCAATGGCAGTTAAATTAGTATGGAAATTTATCCAAGGTGAAACACTCTAGGCTAAATGGATGAGTAACAAATACTGCAAAAATAAAATTTTATGGGTTATTGCAATAAATAACAATGCTTCCTATACTTGGAAATTTATGCTTAATGCTAGACAATGGTGCAAAGGTGTTATTGATAGAAAAATAGCAAATGGTGAAAATACAGATGTATGGTTGGATCCATGGATGGTTATTCCCTAGTGGATAAAGTTGGGTGGACCTCTATGTCTGTCTATGGTGGTAGTGACAAAAAGGTATCTACTCTTGTTGCAGGAAATAAATGGAAGGAGCATAATGAAAGTATGCCTACTCAAATTCAAAACATGGTGCATAATATTGAAATTCATAATCAGAAACAAAAAGATTTCTAGTTCTGGCTTCCTAGCAGCTCTGATCAATTTACTACTGATTCAGCCTGGAACCATATCAGAAACAAATCAACTGAATTGTTATTTGGGATAATAGTTGTGCTTCAAAAATATCTACAAGCTCATTGGTGGCTAAACTAAATAGATTGAATATTAAGATAGACTCAGCAGATGGAACAATAATATTGATCGAAATTGTGTTCTATGCTTAAATCAAAATGAAGACAAGGATCGCTTATTTTTCAACTGTTCTTACTCTAGGCAAATTCTCGAAGTTTTCATGCAAAAACTTAAAATTAGCCTCTTAATACTTTGGATATCAATTAAATCACGGAACTTACGTTCCAAAGTCGGATCAATAACCTACTATTTATTCATCTTAAGAACATAGCAGTTGTTTCTCTAATATGGAATATTTGGTGTGAGAGAAACTCTCAGATTTTCAAAGGAATCGAACTGCCAACCCAAGTCAGAACCATTCTCATTATACAATACTTTAAACACTTAATTCAAAGCAAGTAGAACATAAAGAAGATAAATAAGGATCTTTAACTTATCTTAGCTAGCTTAGGCATTGTGATGGACCCGATCTTGGAGCATCAACCTCCCCCCCCCCAGCTCGGATTTGCTTGTTTATCTTTATCTTACAGTATTTCGCCTAACTTCTCGTAGTTTCCTTTTCTTGTTTTGGCTGCCATTATCTGTTTCGGAGAGGAGATATTTTTAGATTTTCCTTTTTGGTTATGTTGTTTGAAGACTTTTTCCCTCTAAAAGGCTCTGTAGTGCTGCCGTTTCTTTGGTGGCTTGCTCCGTTTAGCTATAGTTCTTTTCTATTATAGCGTGTCTTGCTTTGTAAAATTTGTGTGTCGTTTCTTTTGTATTCCCTCTATATTATAGCCTCAAATTTATTGTATGGATGGTTTTGATTGTGTTTCTTCATTGTTTTACTCCTCCATCTATTTGACAACTTGGTTTTCTGGCTATAATATTGTTGTATTGTTAATTTATGGCCATAACATGTATTCTTTTTCCTTACAATGCAACCATTTAGGTTAGAAAGATTGCAATGTTTTGAAGAGGCATATTGTGAAAGTATATACGCACTTTTTTAGTATAGAAAGTACCTCTTTTTCAAAATAAAAAAGGATGCTTGTTGTTTAATTTTACAGGATTGTTTCATATATCAAATTGTGTTTGACTTTAATTTTGCAAGATGCTATATTCATTACTAATGGAATTGATTTTGAATAAAAATATAAAGGGGCGATTTATGTGGTTTATCTTTTGTATGATTAATAATTAGATGACGAAGTTAGTAGCTATATGATTTATGAAAGAGATGGTGTTGAACGCACGTTATATATTAGATTATAAAATACATCATGTCTCTCAAGTGTCTATAAGGAATACACTATTCCTAAGATTTGTGCTAAGGTACACTACTATGTCTCTTGTGGCAGCCACCCCCATGTTGTCAAGAAGTGATCTCACGCTGCCTTAGGTTTCAAATTGGGTTTTTGCCCTTAATTTTATTTCATTTAATCGAATATTAAATTGGGAATTCAGCTTTTCTGCTTTAAATCAGCCTTTACTTCGTTTATTACATCCAATGTTTACTATTTTTCATGTTTTATGTTTACTGATAGAATTGTTCGAAAAATGCATAATCAATACTAGCAAAATTTGCAACGGTGTTCCATTTTAGTTTTCGAATTTCAATTTCAAGCCTACTTTTTTTTTACTTTTTAAAATTTAAATTCTCCAATTATAGGAATGTTGTGTTATGTGTTTGAGTTATAAGAATATTCAAAATTTTATATATATATATATATATATATATATATCTTTTTTTCCTACTTCTCCATTCTTTTACTGTATGTTTTGTTACTTCTTATGAATAAGTAAAGATGATGCCTACATATATGTCGTATATTCACTAAAATTGTATATTCATATATTATACGTACACATTATATAAATTATATATATTTAATTATATACAAATTTATTTATTTTGAAAAAAATAAGTGATCCTCCTTGTGGAAAAGAGCGCTCTACGCTCAAAAAGGAGCTACCAACATACTTCGTAGGTGGATCTTCCCTATGAACCCATACAATTAAAATGGAAAAAAACCCTCCAAAAAAACCCTTGCGTAAAACTAAAATGCCTAAAAATGATTAAAAACAGATAGAGGAAAAAATTAAAAATCATAAGTAACAAAGCTAAAGTAACAAACCAGGGATGAGACCTCGTTGAGAGAAAGGCCTCGTCAACTCTCATGAAAGTTAGAAGAAGCTATAGACGGCATAACAACGAATCGATACTATAATGCCTCGAAAATTTAGCAGAATTTAATAAGAAAAATTAAATCTAAATAAAACAAGGGCTAAAATTAAATTTTCACAGACTTACGTATTTGGCTACCATACTTGCACCATAGCATTTGTAGCAATTTTCTTGATAATTTCATATATAACACTTCGAAATCAAAGATAGTAGGGAGAAGTTAAGGATGTCTGAAATTTTAAAAATAAAATAAACATTAAAATAAAAACTTCCCAAAATTTAACCAACAATCGGTCGATCCAAGGGGGTTGATGGTCGACCGATAGTGGTCAACTTAGGTAATAGGCAGTCGACTACTCACATTGAAAAATCGTGAATCCTGGAGCTTGTTCAAATGACTCAGATGCACCAAAATGTTTTTCTTTATGCCTCAATTTTGATATGCGCCCAAGATGTAAACAAAAATTCTTCTAGGTAGATCCAACACTCCAAATTAGTCACTAACCTCTTTAAGTTAACACCTAGGATAATCCTAAATTCATTAGAAAACTTACAGCCTACCAAAACTCTGCCAAGATTCTTCCTCTCTACATAGAAAAATTTCATTCAGAATCAAATTAAAATCAAAGCATGAAAACACTAGTAGATCGAATTTAGAAGGAGCAAGCATATGGTGGCAATTCTTTAACGAAGCGTGTCAGTAGAGCTCGAATCGTAGGTGAGTGGCAATAGGTTTAGTAAGTTGATTATTACAGTTAAATTTAAGCTATGCTACTTGATTTAGGGTGTTAGTAATTTAAAATGTAAATTGTAAACCCTAATTATTAAATCTGAAATCCAAATTAGAAAGTGAAGTTGCTGCAAGCTAAAAATTAGTTAACTGTTAGCATAAAACTGTTAAATGCATGAATATCATATTAGTGGAAAAACGGTATAATCTTAGGAGAAACAGGTCACTGTAATTGGTTAGGGTTCATTCACTGTATACGTTAATTAATAAAAATTATAACGGTAATCAAAATTGAACCAGAAAAATAAATAAACCCTAATTTTTATACCGTGATCGATCGCCACTCACCCTGAGCAGTCGACCGTAAGAGGTCAACCGATAGGGTATAACGATCGACCGTTTATGGCGTAAACTGCAAAATTCGAACCTCGGCCTAAGGCCCAGGTTAGTAGTAAAATTATTAAGCTTATAACTTGTATGTATAGCATATTATATGCATATGTGTGCTTGTTAGAGGTAGTAGGGAGCTAGTTCCCTATGAGACGACACTTGGACGTTGTGGAATTGGGTAAATGCACTTTACCCAATGGAGGTCGATTATTCGATTGGGGGAGATTTTATTGCAAATGGCCCTCATAGGAGGTTCTATGGTGGACACGTGCATTGATTGATGAATGATGAAGTGTGTGAGCCTGGTACAAGAGGACTCCATGGTATGCACCATTCTGACGCAGCGTGGTACTGTGTGGTAGATGGACCCCCGTGCGTGCAATAATAGGCGTATACTATGGTCGAGAGGTGTACACAAATGTAGACGATGAGACACCCTGATGAATCGAAATTTCGGGTTCCCCCTAAATGTGTAGTTGTGTTACCTATAATCATAACTTATGGAAAATTTGTTCCCGTATAACCTAGTGGTGGTGTTTCCATGTCTATTAGCCTAGTTATAGTGCTTCCATATCATGTAGCTCTAGGAGCGATGGTCGATAGTTAATTGTTGAGGTTCGATTCGTAGTTCGATCCTTGTAGTAGCCTACACGAGTTGTAGTGTAGGTGTGTGTTGGATAAAAATCCTTAAGTATTGGACTCTAGGAATGCACTAATGCTTGTAGAACACCTTAGCTCACTTAGAGTAGAATTAAATTTAACTGCACATGATCACCATATATTAAGTTTGTACTTATTCACCAAACTTTTGTCTGACCCCCCTTTTCTTTTCACTTCCTCCTACTATAGGATGACATGTTTGTAGTTAACTGGGCATAGTATGAGAGGAAAGGAGCTAAACATTGGAGTTCTTATGTTATTTATTATTCCTCATGTAGCTCTTTATTGTACAAAATGTTTATTGAAGCGTATATTGTACTTTGGAAACAGTGTATATGACAATTAAATATTTTGGAGAACTTTTTTCTAAAATATGTATTTTCAATACTTGTATTTTAATTTCCTTATGATGTGAGATCTGAAAGTGTAAAACGTATTAGAATTTACTCACGTAATTGTTGGATATGCGGATTACGAATCTTGAGGCTAGACTAACACTAGAGGGGGGTGAATAATGTTTTATGGATTTTATGAAATATTTGAAATCTTTTGAGATTAAACACAAACAGTTGTAATTCACAAACACTAAAAGAATTCGAAATATAGAGAATATATAACTACCAAACTAATTTTAGAGGGAAGAATCAAAATTTCAGATTTTGTTGTTGTATGTCGACATAGGGGTAGGGATATGCCGACACCCTTATGGAAATTTTGACAATTTCATTTTTCTTTATTTATTTTATTATATATGTTACTATATCTATATTCTATATCTCAGTTATAGAGCAAATACCTAGTTCTCTTCTAAATTTGGTAAAGGTTGATTGATTCAAGGGTTTGGTCAGAATATCAGCTATTTGATTCTCGGTGTTGATAATTTCAAGAGAACTAGTCTCTTTACTTATATTATCTCTGAGAAAGTGATGTATGACACCAATATGTTTGGTTCTGGCATGATGAGTAGGACTTTTGGATAAATTTGTTGCACTTGTATTGCCACAATAAATTGGTGATTTTGAAATATTTAATCCATTATATTTTAGGGTCTATTGCATATAGATAACTTAAGAACAAGCTAAAGCAAGAGAGAGATATTCTTCTTCAGTTGTTGATAATGAGATGGTATTTTTCTTTTTACTAAACCAGAAAACCAGAGAATGTCTTAAAAAGTGATAAGTTCCGCTTGTACTTTTTCGGTTTGATTTATAACCAGCATGGTCAGTATCACAATATGAGATTGAATCAAATGAATCATTTTTAGGGTAAAATAGGCCATAGTCTAAAGTGTGTTTAACATATCTTAGGATATGTTTAACAGCTTTTGAATGGGACTTTTTGGGTTGAGATTGGTATCTTGCATAGAGACAGACACTATACATGATATCAGGCCTACTCGCAATTATATAGAGTAGCGATCCAATCATTCCCCTGTATAGTTTTTTATCAACATCTTTTGACATGTCTTCTTTATTTAAGGCTTCATTGGTTGCCATAGGAGTGGGTTTTCCACTCGCAGTGGTCATACCAAACTTATTAACTAGATGTCTAGCATACTTTTCTTGACTAATGAAAATACCACTATCTAATTGTTTTATTTGCAATCCTAAAAAGAAAGTAAGTTCACCCATATGACTCATCTCAAACTCTTTTACTATTATTTCAAAAAACTCTTTGTTCATTTCATTTTTTGTTGATCCAAAAATTATATCATCTCAATTACAAAAGCATATTTACTGTGATTTATTGACTGAATTTGAGATGGACCAAACATATCTAAATAAAGTAACTCAAGAGGTTTTGAAGCGGAAATCATATCTTTTAATTTAAATGGACTCTTCCTAAGTTTTCCTAATTGATGAGCATCACATATACTTTCTACTTTATAATACATTTTAGAGATACCTCTTACTAAATCAAGTTTTAATAGTCTAGATAAAAGTTTGAAATTCAAATGCCCAAATCTTTAATGCCAAATCCAAAGACCACTTGCATTAGCCAAAAGACAAAGGTTATCATTTGAGATTTTCATACTAAGTATATAAATATTTTTCTTCCTAATTCCTTTAAAGATAATATTTGATTTATTATCTGCGATGTGACACTTATCCTTTTCAAATTTAATTTTGTACCCCTTATCACATAGTTGACTTATTCTAAGTAAATTGTGTTTTAGATTCCTAACTAACAAAACATCAGAAATAGTAGGAGTTTTAGAGTCACCGTTGTCGATGTTAATCACATATCCTTTTGAGTTGTCTCCAAAGTTGACCGGTCCTCTATCTTCATAAATTATGTCATTCAGTATCTTCGGATTGCCAATCATGTGTCTCGGACATCCACTATCAAGTATCCATTTGTTTTTCTTGATTTTCACCATTTGTCCATTGAAAGTTAATTCATGAAAAGCCATATAACACATTTATTCTAGCACAACACATAAATTCGGTGGATAACTTGATTTTCTATAATAACAGTATGCAAACTTACGAAACAATGATGATATGAACAGTGTTGAACTAGTGCTTACAAAATCTCCAAAAATGCCCATTTTAAACTTTTTCAAAATTCAGATTATGATAACTTGGAAAACCAATGCTTTGATACCAAATGTTGGAAATGAGGATTACAGATCTTAAGGCTGGATTAACACTAGAGAGGGCGAATAGTGTTTAATGTATTTTATGGAATTTTTGAAATCTTTTGAAATTAAACACAAATAGATGCAATTCATAAACACATAAACAATCACAAAATCAGACACAGATGCAAGTAGTAAATAAAAGCAGTAAAGGAAAGAATACACTAGAATTTCATACTGGTTCGGAGTTACCCTACATCCAGTCCTACATAATTTCTTATGTAGATTTCTTTTCAAATATAATGTCGTTATTACTACCTCAATTTCAAGGCCACGAGATACACCCTTCTGTCTGCTAGTCTAGGGCAAACTCTCTTGATTTAACCAGGCTACAAGATCACCTAATTGATTTACGGGCTACAATCACACCCAATTGATTTACAGGCCACGGTCACACCGTTTCCAATATCACTTTGATAGATAGAGAGACTCGATATACTTCTTTGATTACAAATGATCCTACAACTCTGAATAGCATTAAGATCTTTGAGAGAGAGTGGCAGAGAATCAAACTAAAGATGATCAAGTTTGATTCGCTTAGTATTTCGGCTGAGTTTTGTTAAATATAAGAGAATATTTGAGTGGAGTAGGAGTGAAGAAATGAAGAAAAACTAACTTAAAATTCGTTGAAAACAGCTGGTATTTATAGAAGAACAACGGTCATGTCCATTCGCGAAAGGTTATGACGAATAGACACTTCATTTGAGATTTTTTATTTTAAATTCTATGTCTACCATGTCGACATGAGGGGATGGGGTATGTCGATAATGCCCTAGTAAATTTTGAAAATTGATTTTTGTTTTTAAAAGAGATTTTCTTTCTAAAACTTTTCAAAATAAATTATGAAGTTTATAAACCATGTTAAATATAGTTTAAACTTAAAAAAAGATTTAAAAGGTAATCTTAAAAATATATAACCTATAATATAAAAGTAATATTAAAAACTAAGTATAGAATATATTTTTGAGATTTAAAGCTCATAATATTAAAACCAGGAGATAGTTTAAAAATAAGTGATGATTTTGAAATCAAAATATAAAAGATAATAAAAATAGTTTAAGACTAAAATATTTAAACTGAGAGAGATGGCTTTAAAAGGTTTTTGGAAAAATATTTAAAATAAATCAATTTGAAATTTTCGTGGATTTCATTCTACTAGAGAAGCTCGTGGGTTCCATTCCACTAAAGAGGCCGTGAGTTCCATCCCATTATTAAAGCAAGAAGGTGGATTCCATTCTACAATTAAAATCTGAATAAAGATCTTGGTGCTATTATGAATTTTTAACATAAATCTAGACATTATTACTTATCTTGGACTTTGGAACTCTTGATACTCATGAGTCTTCAGTCTTGATTTCTTCAACCTTGAATTCGTCAGTCTTGAATCTCTATACCCAGTCTTGAATTTTTATACTTAGTCTTAAATCTTTATACTGTACAGTCTTCATTCTCGGTACCGGCATATATATAATCTGCATATACATATATACATATATATATATATATATATATATCTAGACAAGAATATTAATATTTATATTTTATAACAAGTCCTAAGGTTGTTGTCATCAAAACCGTTATCTCAGGAACTAAAAATAATTATGCTCTGAAATGTTTTAAAAGCCCAACGATTCATATTTCTTGGCATGGAGCGAGTTCGAAAGTTACCCTAGGATTTGAGTCGATGTGTTGGGAAGTGCAGGTTGTCACATTTGGTATCAGAGCATAGGTCTAGGATTTCTTAGGGATTAGGACCATATTGAATGAACATACTTAAAATGGTTTTCCAAAAAGGTTTTCAAAAAGGTTTTTCAAAATGGACTTTTGATACACACACACACACACACATATACATACATACATACATACATACATACATACATACATATATAAGTTTTAAAGGTTTTACATATATATAAAAGTATAACAAGAAAGAATGATATCACTTATTCTTGTCAGTACTATCTATAAGACAGTAGAAAATAATTATCAAACACAAATAGTGAGAATGATTAAATTTTAAGGGAAATGACTCTAGTAAGGCAGCTTAGATTCTGGGCGTGGACCTCCCTAAGGTTCCACGGTATTTGTAAGCGAGGAGACAAGATGAGCCTAACCCGACCAAAGGAGCGTAATTATAATTTTCTTATGTGTGTATTAATACACAACACAAAATACATTTTGACTCATAAGGTAGTTGTTGGCTTATCCCTTATGTAAGAAGATAATTGTGGGTCAAAGTAAAGGTTAAGGCTATAATAGTTGAGGTTAAATTTTTTTCACATTTATTGGGTTTACACCATAAAGAAGGGTAAGTATAGATTTTATATACGAACTAACAGTAGTAAGTAAATTGTGGATTTGAGGGTGAGTAAAGAAGGTTAGTACTACGAGACCCATAAAATAGAAATATGATGTTGATAGCATAAAGGGGACATGAAGGAGGACTTTACAAATTTAATGCGAATTCCCCAGTTAAATTAGAGACCCTGTTCTCATATTGGTAGTAGTTGTAAGGTTTCCGATTTAATTAAAGGTAAACTAAGGTGTTTCTAGATTGAAGTTGGACATTATATTGGAAAATAAACTTGAGTTAACCATCTTTGAAAAGAAGGATGGAAACCTTATACACTTAAAGCACTGTTAGGTATAAGTGGGCTTAGCTAATTAGGTTGTTATTGTCTACTCTAGTTTAAGTGATAAACCAATTAAAATGTTTTCTAAAGTTAGAAACAGTAGATATCCGATATTTTAAATAGAAATAAATAGTGGGTTTATGGTTTTATGTAAAATAATTAGATAAACTTTATAGAATTTGCTTAAAAAGAAGAAATTATAGAATTTGATTATTAAAAAATAACCAATTTAAAGCATTTGTTTTGTCTTTTAGGCACATTGTTTCATTTACCCTCAATGTGAACTTTGCTTTTTATAATAGAACTTTTGGGAAATAAAAATAAATATTGAGAAGTATGTAAGATCCAATTATTGAAATCCTTTTATAAATAAGAAACGGTTAGTACTCGGAAATGTCTTTTATCAATAATTTTGTCAAACTCTAAAATAATAATAATAATAATAAGCTAAAACACCACATTTTCTTTTAAGAAAATGTTTTTGTGAAAAATTCCTTAATTATAAAAGATTTTTTTTTGGAAAGGTGCATTTTATGTACGTTTTGCTAAGTTAAGTTCAACCGTTTGTGATAATTTAATTAAAATGTCATGATCCTAGTAAGAAGGAAATGTTTGTTAAAAAATGAATGGAGGGATTTATAGTGTTAAAAACTTACTAATTTTGTGGAAATGATGTTGAAATCAATAATTTTGATTTAAAAAGGTAAGATGAAAATATTATGACTATCACTTAAACTAAAAAGGAAGGAAATAGATTAGAGTCGGATGAATAGAATTAAACCGAACGCTAGGACAAAATTGACTATGGAATTTGGAGGCATTGAAATTGTTGGGATAGGGATAAAAAGTAACATGATAATTTAGTTACTTTTCAATCGACGACTGAATTGAAAGGATATATAGTATTAAGTCAAAATTCCTGTAATAGTGAAGACTAAACACCATCTTGTTTTTTCTACCCAAGTATGGTTTGAACTGTAGAATCTTCGTGTAAAGAAGTTCCGAAAGTATGTTTTGGATAAACATATTTTCAAATAATGAAAAGAGTCAGCCAAGATGCTTTATTATATCAAAGAATATTTCTAATGTAAAAAAAATTCGGTTTGACGTGTAAAAGGAATTAAGAAGGGTTTACTTCAATCCTTATATAGTGCGTTAAGTGATAAAGGGGGGCAATTCCTTGATTACAATAGACAATCTAAATGGAACGGTAAGTGTAGGCTTGACGCTATGTCAGCAAGATCGGTACCATGTAGGTAAGGATATGATACATGTAGGCTAAGGGCGGTCTGGATATTATGTTGTTCCCCTAAAGGCTACGAACGGACAAAGTGGATGCGAATGGGAAAGTATACCTTTTAATCTATGTTATCGGAGTTATATGATTGTAGATGTGTTCCACACATATATTTATGTAGATCTGGAAATTGTAAGGTTAAATATTGCACATACTTGAATATAAAAATAAGGGAAAAATAGTCCCTAAATTTATGAGGCAATTCATTAAGAAATTGCATAGTACTTCAGAATTTTGTTGGGTAATTGACATAGATTGGTGAACACCAATTGGAAGTTGTTATAAATTGAAATGAGATTTAAGTAGTATTTTAATTCATTGAAATGAAGTATGTAGCAATGTAAGTTTCTATAAATTATCCAGTTTTAGTACAAAAAAGTGTCATTTGAAATAACAAGGAATATAACTAGAAGAAAGAGATGTACAAAGTAGGGTTGGTTACCATATTTTCTATCATCCATTTCAGTAATATAGAAAAAGATAACTCTTTGTAGTTCCAAGCATAACACAATCCTTCTTATAGGTAATTTATGGAAAGTTACAATGTTCATGGTGCCTTTTGGAAAAAATGTAATTCCAATATATTAAAATGCAAAAATTTCAAAGTATAAACCACAGTGTTGTTCATTGTGGCTATTGGATTAAATGGCAAGGTACAATTCCATATTAAATTGTCGCAACCATGAAATAGTTGGAGTGCAGTGCTAATAGGTTACGTTTGGTAAAAATGTCTCATTTATGGGTGGACATTTAGAAATGATAAAAGCTTCGAAAGTTCAAACCAGAAAAGGTATCCTAGATAAAATTGTAGCTAAGATTGGGCAAGAGATGCATAATTTAGAATTTGGGTCCCCATCAAGAAAAAGATATTGCATTTTGCATGCAATAAAAATGCGAAGGCGATTCGCTAAAAGAAACAATTCGAAAGTAAAACAAGATGACTTAAGTTGAATCGAATTGAAAGAAAAAAGCTATGATATTTTCAATAGTTAAGAAATCACAAGTTTGGATATCCTTGGGTGAAAATGGAGAAGTAGAAAAAAGGGCCTAAGTAGAAATTACTAAGAAGAGGACACCATCCACTTCGGCGATGTCTTACCTTACCACATAGAAGATGAAGTGACTAGGTATATCATTGGATGATTTAAGGCAACACTAATGTGGATTGAGGATTGCATATGGCTACAGTTTCATAGGAGAACACATATGCTAAAGTTATGTAGTGCGGTGCTAGCTGTCATCATTTGAGTTGGTAGCAAGGACTGCAAAAGGCTACTAATGCACATATAATTTGATTGAAGATTTATGCCAGTGGTAAAGCTTGATAAGGAAGTCAGAAGGACGGTCCGGTTAGAAGAATTTAAAAAGGATGATGTAATTCATAGAAGAACAAGGATAGCACAAGATAGGTAGAAAGATACAATGACATGAGACACATGGAGTTGTAGTTCGCGATGATGACATGGTCCGTGTGAACATCTTTCCACTTACATGTGTATTTGATTGGTAGTTCAGAAAAGTTAGCACCGACAGTGTAGTGCCTTTTTTTGATTTTGGATAGAGTAGGAAAGTTAACCTATGGACGGAGCTTCATAAAGGGTAGGTGGGAGTTCACAATATTTATTTGGTGCCACACTCACGAAAGTAGTTACGCGATGCAGTTATCGCGGTTGAATCGTGTCAGTAAAGGAAAGTTAAAACGGTTAGGTGAGTCCCTTTTTCACCATGCGCCTACCCGTATTTTTGGGCATGGGACAAATCGACCCTGTAATTAAATAATTAAAATGGTTAGTCCCGGTAGGGAGACGATCCATTTGGTAATTGGGAGCTTAAGGAGAAAGTCTGAACTACCCATACGAAACTCTTTTTTACATTTCTATTTTAGTTAAAAAAAGTATATATTACTTTTGTATTTAGATTCTAGCATGGGTAGGTACCATTGGATGGTAGGAATGACTACGAACGTGTCATTAGGACATGTTATGCATGATAGATGTAAGTGGATGTATTCTTTGGATTGTTTCTTTTACACTTTAGTATAGTATATCCTCTAGGTAGTACATATACATTCACAGTATTTCTTACTTATTGTCTAGCTTGTTAGATATTACGCATATATCGTTTGTTTGTTTTTATTTTATTGAAAATTATGCATATGGATAGAATGGTTGAACATACATGTAGAATTGCAAGTATATTTACTTAGGATGTTGCTTAACTTTTGAATTCATAGCATAAGCATCTACATGATAGAATGTCGACTAAATCAGAAGACCGTATACTTTTTGCATTAGTATAGGTTCATGTGCATTTCACACTTAGACACACACATACACTGCATTAGAAATATTACTAATGACAATGGTTGCCTATGGATGATGGATGAGTAGATGGTTGTAGCTATTATTTGTTGTGTATATAAGTTACAATTTTCCATCCTTGGGGATTTTGGGGAAGAAAACTATTTAAGGCAGTAGAATGTAACATCCCAAAAATTTAGCGGGAATTTAATAAGAAAAACTAAATTTAAACAAAACAAAGGCTAAAATGAAATTTTCACAGACGTTCAAAGTTGGCTACAAAATCTGCACCATTGCATTCGTAGCAATTTTATGTATAATTTATATAAATAACACTTCGAAATCGAAGTTAGTACGGAGAAATTACCGACGTTTGAAAATTTAAAAATAAAATAAACTTTAGACTAAAAGCTTCCTAAAATTTAATCTATAATCGGTCAACCTTGGAGGGTTGATGGTTGACCGGTAGCGGTCAACCCTAGACAATAGGCGGTCGATCGTTCATGTCGAAAAATCGTGAATCCTAGAGCTTGTTCGAACGACTCAGATGCACCAAAATATTTTCCTTTATGCCCAAGTTTTGATTTATGTACCAGATGTAAACATAAGATTCTCCCAGGCAGATCCAACGCTGCAAATTAGTCATTAATCTCTATAAATTAACATCTAGATTAACCCTAAATTCATAAGAAAACTTATAGCTTACCGAAACAATGCCAAAATTCTTCCTCTCCACGTACAATTTTTTTTTCAAAATTAAATTAAAATCAAAGCAAAAAAACACTAGTAGATCGAATCTTGAAGAAGCAAAGCTTACGGGTGCTGATTCTCTAACAGAGCCTGTTAATTGAGCTCGGATCCGAGGTGAGTGGGAATAGATTTAGTAAGTTGACTATTATAGTTAAATTTAATCTATACTGCTTGATTCTTGATTTAGGATGTTGGTAATTTAAAATGTAAATTGTAAACCTTAATTTTTAAGCCCGGAATCTGAATTAGAAAGTGAAGTTACTGTAAATTGATAAACTGTAAAAACCCTTGTAAATGAAACCCTAAAAATTGGTTAACTGTTAAATATAATTTGTTAAATGCATGGATATCAAACCAATGGAATAGGGTATAATCTCAAGAAAAACTGGCCAGTGTGATTGATTAGGGTTCATTCACTATTTTCACAAATTAATAAAAATTAACAGCAATCAAAATCAAATCAGAAAAATAAATAAATCCTAATTTTTATACCGTGAACGATCGACCACTCATCTTGAGCAGTTGAGCACAAGAGGTCAATCGATAGGTTATAGTGATATTTATATTTTAATTTTCTATAAACCCCTTTTCTAAAATATCTGTTTTCCTTGTATTTTATTTTTTTCCGCTGTAAGACCTGAAAGTGTAGAATATGTTAGAATTTACCTTTATAATTATACTTTGAAATGTTTTAAAAACCGAATAGCTCGTATTTCTCAGCATGTGACGAGCCCAAAAGTCACACTAGACTTTGGATCGATGTGTCGGAAAGTGCGAGCTATCACCGATACTTAGGTCATCCTACAAATAAGGGTGTCTGATCTAAACTGCCCACGTCAACATCTAGAACTAAAAAAAACTCAACAGGCAATGTGAGACTTAAATATCTATAATATAATATGATTACTGAGTTTGGTTTCAAGAGCGCACAAGCCTCCTGGATATTTATGAAACGAATGGTCATTTTTTTCCTTTTTATTATTACAACTCTCTACTTCCTTCCTCCTCCCCAAATCCTAGAATGTTCCCTTCCATTTCTCAACAGAAATCATTCATTTCCTGCCAGGTGAATTCAGAAATTGAAACGTTTTGGCCTCACACATTCATTTTATGTTTCCTCTATAATTGCCCATGGTTTCATGTGTCCTTTCACTTTTTCACCCCCAGAATGTTTACTGTCCGACTTCGTATTTTAAACCATTCCACACCGTTGATCTATCTCTGCTGTGTTGTCCAGCCCACCATTGCCCATCCTAGCTTCCTGCCATTGTCCAAGGTTGCCAGCTTCACATTACTCCTTAAATCGTCGCATTTGTTTCTTAAACATTTGGCTTCAGATCGTCTCATCGCAACCTGTCACCATCATTGTGGATTTGAGATGTTTCACCGTTTCAAGGGTGAAACTAATCTGTGGAAGTAATCTGAAAGTATCGTTAGACATCGTGGTATCATTTATAGTTTGTCTAATGGTATATCTAACTATGGGTTTCATTAACTCTTAACCCTCTACTATACCTATTGGTTTCTATAAAACTGTTGTACTGCTAGATTTGTTGACAAATAAAATATACAAAGAAATTGAATATTTATTTAGAACAATGCAGTTAACACTATATATTATGCAAGATACTGTACTAATTTCCCTCGGGTTCGGCCTCTGTTAGGCTGAAATTATATGTGCATTTTATGTTACTCTTCGATTCAATATTTAGCATTGTTGGTTTTTGAGACATGCTGCTGCTAATGTCTAAGATAGAATATGTTATTTCCTATATCTTGCTCACCTGTTTTTCGATAGAAAAGTTTAGGATCTTTTAAATTCATTGCCCATATTTTTCTTTTTCATTGAATTCAATTCACAAGCTTGCATTGTCTATACTATAATCCAATGCGACAAATATGCTTTATTACTGCGTTGCAAGGGATTTATGGATAATTAACTTCATAGCTATCCAATATGTAATGTTTGAACTGAAAGAAAAGTAAGAATTTCTTGAAAAACACAAACCGATCCTGCTGATTTGGCTGACCATCTTGCTTATTTGAATCCTTTAATGATTTCATCTCCAAAGCCATCGTTCCATTTATGCTTTTAGCTCCATTTGTTCTACCAGGCCAATTATGAACATGCTCCAAGCAGCTAATATGGTAAGTTTCTCATGCTATTTTTTCTTTGCTTTTTCGTAAAATAGTAAAGCTTAATGTATCCAGCTTCTCATCAAAGGCACCCCTGCATTGTTCAAATCAACAAACAATTTTTGTTTGCTATAAAAATTTGGAAGCATTTTCTTCATTAGGCTGGATTTATCAAGGTATTCTTTTGCAGTTGCTTAGCCAATTAAAAATTTTCAAACGATTATAATGCTTGGCAAGTGGATTATAAGATTGTATGTTTGTTTAATTATTATGGGTTTCAATGGATTTTGAAGTTAATTTTGCCTTCAGAACATGATAAGTAATGCACTTATAGTTTTTTAATAAATAATTCAGGAGTAGACATTGGGTGCAACAAGTTGAGAACCAAATTTATTTATTGCATTCAAGTGATCAACTCATGTTGGATTTTTGATTTCATGGTATGGCTTCTTTTCTTCGTTTATTCTTTATTTTATAAGCTTATTCCTCTATACCAAAATGCAGTCCATCGAAACTAAATATAATCTTCTGTTTACTGATTTGGGATATTGACATACTTGCAAACAACATATAAATAACATTGATTACCATCATTTCATTTTGTCACTTCTACTTCATGTTTATCATTTTATGGTTACTTTTAGGGTATTTTGGTTGATTTAATCTGCATGCAAACGACTTGAAAGTAACCATAAAAGAAAATATGAATCTGATAATAATGTATGAGTTAATTTCATAAGATTTCATGGAAAACAACTTGAAACCCGGTTCTTTGTCAATACTTATCATGTATTATAAATATCGAGAGTATCATATACTGATTGTCCATGTCTATGTCATGAAAGCATTTAAAAAACGAGGTTAACACAACCAAATATATGTCACGTTAACTGCTTATGTCCAATATATATATATATATATATATATATATATATATATAAAAGTCATAAAATGCCAAATGCTGTGAGAATTTACTAAGCTTACCACTATTATTACATGGATGATAGAGCTTATAAAGATTATTTTTTAAAACTATTTATGCTCTATATTTCCTATGGCACTCGATACCTTTTTTAGTCAAACTGAAACTGCTAAGTAAATGGTATTTCATTTGACAACTTATTATCTTCTTTCACCATATTGGACATGATTGCTTGCCACTAACATGTCTCATAGCTATGTTCTACGGAAAAAATATTTGCTTGCACATGGTTATTCAAAGACAGTGGCTGATATTTTGGAGGGTAAATTATTTTTCGATTGACGCAAGTACGTATTAATTTGACTATGTTATTTTATTTTTTAAAACTTAATGTAACATTTATTTTTTAACATAAGCGATGTTATCTTTGACAGTTTCAGTATAATATTTTGATAATTTGGTATAATTGATTTTTATGTAAGTGAATACTGAATCAACCGTCCACATTCCTCTCATGTGACTGATTCCATGGATGAAGATATTCAAATTATTTCACATATATTCATAATTTATGTTTAACACCATAAAAAATTACGTCTCTCATCTCTTATCCATTTTGGCCTATTTTTGGGTTCTTTTTATTTTTCCTTTATAAAATAGCAAAACTATTGATGTATATGGTTATTTGAATATTCAATTTTGTAAGTTGACATTCATCAATAGAATAGTGAAAGTATATATAGCCATTTGAGTTGGTTAAATATATTCAAAAAATTACAAAATAGCGCAATTGTTTGAATAAATTCAACCAATTCATTAACGGAACAGGTGAATTATATATTTTCACTTGAGTTAGTGTGCTGTAGGAACAAAGTTTCTTAGTACGGTAGCCTCATTATAAACTTTGATATAACAGCACAATTTGAATTATTTACCTCAGCTGATTAATGGTAAATTATTGAACAAGCATGTCACTTTTAATTTTGAATGAATTATTCTTAGAAAAATTGATTAAATTATTTTTATATGATTATGAATAATTAAAGTGACAAAGAATAATTTTGGAAATTAAATGAAAAGGAAACGATAATCATTTTCTGTATGATTTTTCCTATTTAAAACAACTGCATATATTGTGATTTTTATTGTTCTATTTTACTCTTCTACAAAGGAATTATGATTCGAAATGAGGATCCAGTTGTCAATACTTCAAAAGACCATAAATCCCAGTTTACTATTGCACAGAAATATGAAATTTCCTTAATGTGACCCTTTACGTATATAACTAATTATATGTCAACCAATATTATTTATTAAGAATTTACATACATGATGTTATGCATTTTCATTTGCTGCTAAACAAAGAGGCGTTCACTATTCTTTCCTCCTATTTGCAAATTCATGATACTTCTCTCAGGTAACGTATTTTGAATGTTAATTTTAATCTTTCCATGTGAATATATTGTATTGCTTTTCAGTTTCTCATAATCGGATTATTTGTGGATCCACACTAGCATAAGGTTGTTTGATTCACTGTCCACTATAAACACTAAGTTATCGAGTCCATAATTTTTGGTTGGTATGCATCTATTAGAAATCCAAAGATAATTTGCTCTCATATTCATGGAAAATTCACCTTCTTGCTGAATTCTTTGTATTTGAGGAAAGGTATCTTTTTTCCCTTTTATTTTTTATGTGCATTCTTTTCTTATAATCGAATTGGTTAACTTTAATAATTCTATTACGATTTCAGAAAGAATGGATTGTAATTTTAGTACTTTCTTTGATTGTTATTTTAGCTCTTGGTAATCAGACACAAATTACTTATTTATGGGTGACTATGTATACTATGGCTATTATTCAATTGAAATTAGCATAATAAGAGATGATTTTATTAAATAATGTCCTTAACCGCTACTTTTCCCTTTTTGTAAATATTATTAGTTGCAGGTGACCACTAAATAACAATTGTTTTTAGTCTTCCATTACACACACTACATTCTATCGTACCTAATAATATTTAATATTGTTGCTCTCCGTGAAGGATGTCATCACGAAGGAAAATGAATCCAATCATGTAATGGATAAATCTTCTTTGAACTTAGAAAATAAAGAAATATGTGATTTCTATTTGCTTTCTTGCTCCAGTGTTGTAAGTTGTAGTGTTTTAACTCTTTTTTATTTTGATACATTACCATTGATTTTTATTTGGGAATGTTGCATCATCTGTGATGTGATTATGTTTATCGTTTCACTAACTTCTGTCATTAAACACTGAGTGTGTTATTTGTGCTTCTCATGTGCACGTTATGAAATGTTTAGTGAGAAACTATGCGATTAACACAACAAAAGGCTGTATTTAATTTAAGAGAGCTTTCGTGCCCAATTTATTTTCCGTATATAAGGAATAAGATTACATCTACGAAAACGGGATGCATGAATTTGTGCCTGTTTAGGATTACCTGTAATGTTCATTTTCTCATTTGGCATATAGAAATCTTTAGATCCTCCACTTTTTCTTCTTATTGTTTATAGAAATTTATCGAATCAAATTAACTTAATGGAGCAGAAGAATTTAGATGTGCGACACTAAATGGGGATTATGATTATTAGTCTTACTTTTGACAATGGTGCAGTACTAAATGTTGATTCAAGTAACAATTACTAACTGATAATGTTTGTGTATTGTTTGAGGCAACCATAGACTGCCAAATAGTCTCCAATTATGCACGTTACTCTCTTAATCAACACACAATCTAGCTTGGGCAAACTACAGTAATGAAAGTGGAATCAAGTTTTGTGTGAATATTACCATATCAAACAACAACATGATGGTGTTCAGATATTCTCAATACACCAGTTAAGAACTATACTTGAAGCATCCTTTCACAATTGAAGCATATTGATTTTGCTATATTATGGATATCAAGATCATGGAATGAAGGAACAAACAAAGATGAGACTTAGCAATTAATAGTGAAACCCGTGTCTTGTTATTTTATGGTAGGGATGATGGCACATTTCTATTGTTTGTTTCATATAGATAGTTGCTCTGTATTTCAAGAAGCTACAGCTTGGACAAATTGGAAAAATTACATTGTATCGTTGAGTTCTTATTTTTACAGTGCTTTTATTTTAAATAAACAAATATTGAATTATTTTGTTGCTCTTATGCATATATTTCATTTTCCTAGTATTATTTCTACCACGGCATATAATTACTATAAACATTGAGTAATGATGTGGTTCATTCTCATCGTTGGAATTGTAAGCATTTAGTGCTCTAAGCTACGTAGTTACTTCTTTTTTTTTTGTGCCTATATTGAATTTTGGCACTGACTAGCTTTTAATATTTGTTAATTTTGCCTTTCATTTATTTTATCACAACACTGATTTCTTTTACTGCGAAAGGTTACCTTGATTCAACCATGATTTGTATCTATATTCAAGATATTATACCACTTTTGAGAGATTTTATAATTTGGTAATATTTCAAAATTTGAAAAAGTTTTATTTTCTACAAGACTTGCAACTATAAACACCTCTTTTGATTGGCATGACATTTGACCAAATTTTTATTGGTGACTATAAAATCAAAATAAGCAAATTCGTGAATGAAATCTAACCAAATTTTTAGCATTTTAATCAAATATTGGCCCATTCTTACTTCTTTTGATTGGCGACTATAAAATCAAAATAAACAAATTAGTGAATGAAATCTGACCAAATTTTTAGCATTTTAATCCAATATTGGTCCATTCTTACTTTTTTTGATTGGCATTTCTTATGCATCATAAAGTTCAAACATATTCAATGAATGTAATCATTCTATTAACTTTCGTGTTAAGCCGTAACTGGTGTCATACATATTAGTATATCCTTTAACAAAGCCAAAGTTTTCCCTATAGTTTGGAAACATCAAATTTCTACCAATGTGTGGAATGATGTATTATTCCTAAAAAGGGGATGGTGCAAAACTTGTCGGTAATTTGTATGCATTGTACAACTTTCTTCCATCATGAACATGGGCTTATGATGCTACAAGTGATAGGTTTTAATAAATAAAGGCTTATACTGTTTGTAATAAAAAAAAAATTATTAAACCTACCGTGCATTAAATTTCTCAATATTAAGTTCTAAAAATTCTTTTTTTAAAAGTGAGAATAAATCTATAGATTATACATGAACTAACAATATAGTCAAATCCATGTGCAAATTACTACATTTACTCAATAAGGATTGTGTATTATTTTTAAACTTATATTTCATATTCTACTAATGTTTATTGCAAATAGTATATTCTGATTATTTTTTAAAGTAATTTAATTTTCCAACTACAATAAAAATAATTTTGCTACCCGTGTGTGAAGCATGGGTTTGTACTAGTATATAAATACACACATGTATACATATACATGCAAGAGGATAAGAAGGAACATGTACTAGATATAGTAACCAAGGTGGTACAAGCGATAGGACAATAAATCAAGACATAGTTATCTAATAGAAGTATCGAGTTAGAATGGTCATGTGCACACTGATCTAGCTGGCTAACGCTAGCGACATTATCATTTCTATTGTTAACAACAATTCTCTCACATGATACATCAACATGGGATTTTACCTTTTTAAGGAATTCCCGAAACCCATTAGTATTAGCTAATTTGTAGGTATTGTTCGAAGTCCAATTACAACAAAATAAATCTGTCATGTAATTCAAATTATCCATTTTGAAAGTATTATTAACATTAATTATTGAAAAAAGTTGAATTTTGTCAAACAAAACATGTCATGTTGCGATAGTGAAAATAGTGTCTAATAAGTATCGCCTACCAAAAGAAAAGTAAAATCTCAACCTAGACTAATACGGCTCATAATTAAGGCTATTAAAAGTAATATTAAAACAAAAAATTATAAGAATGTGCAGAAGCATAAATTCAACAAATTTACAATCATAGTATAAGTATGCAATTGTTTCTAGGTTCATATGGCAGAAAATACATTTTCTATCCTTATGCACATTCTTCATTTTTGAAAGTTCACTGGTGTTAAGTTTCCGTATAATATTAACCGCATATGTAACTTAGATTAAAAGGACACACTTGCTTTCCACATAATTTTAAAAAGATTAAATTTACTTCCCAAGGAATTCAAAAATTTGTAAAATGAGTTAGGTGTAAAGTTGTTAGTGCTATCACAATACCAAATTTTGATATCACTATTACTGTCTACATTATAAAGTTCTAACTTGGCATATAAAAGAGCAAGCTAATAGAAAGTGGTTCCTTCTAATACACAATTAAAGCCGAGTTCCTAAAAAAGTTCAAATTAGGTCTAAAGAATTCTGAAGTTAGTACATATTTGAAATTACTGTGGTTGTTAGACGATAATTGGTGTATGTTATGGGAACCTCTATAAATTGATTAGCTATTAGTCCTTTTCAAGTTAAGTTGTCATTATTAACGTAAACTTTCATAACCATTTCACTAACAAAGAAACATTGAGCTTATGAAGATTAATTATCCCTGACCCTCATTCATTTTTCGGTTTACAAACTGAATCCCAACAAGCATGACACTTTAAACTACTATTGAGGTCATTCGTAGCTCACAAAAAGTCTTTCCTTTGAAAAGAGATAAAATAACATCTAATAAATGGGTAATGTCAACAAAACAAAGTTAATTAGAACTACCCTACTAGCCAATTGTATAAATTTATCGTTTCACCTACATATTCGTTTGCTAATTTTATCATAATAATTACTACCAATTGTATAAATTTATAGTTTCACCTACATATTCTTTTGCTAATATTATCAATAATAATTAACATGTCACTGTGCCTAAGTTTGTTTAGTCTTATTAAGAACCCTAAGTAATCTATGAGAAAGTTCATAATGTTATAGTTTAATGGGGTGGCAACCTGATTCTCCTCATTATCTATATCATTTTGCACTAGAATTGAACTTTTATCAAAATTAATTTTTAGACCAGATAATAATTCAAAGTTATACAAAATAAATTTAAGAGCTATAATATGACAAGACATAGGCGAAACAAAGAGCATGATATCGTCTATATACTGAAGGACAGAGAGACCATAACTCATTGCCTCATTTCCAACCCTACCTAAAATTTCACTACAAGTAGCTAGCTTAATAACCTCGTAAAGACGTCTCCCGCTAAGTTAAACAAAAGAGAGACAAATGATCACCTTGCCTAAGTCATCATTTTGATTGGATTTTATTACTTAAAATACCGTTTACCATGATAATAGAATTGCTTGTTTTAAGAAGAGCCATAATCCAGCCTACCCATTTACCGTTGAAACCTCTAGCCAATAATAGGTCATTAAGGAAAGTCTGATCCAACGAATCAAAAGCTTTGGCAAAGTCACGTTTTAAAAGCTCATAAGTGGCATTGTTTTTACATCAGTAATTAATGAACTCTTGAACTACCGCAACCTCATCCGTGATGTTTGTACCCTTGTTAAAAGCAGCTTGCGAACTATCGATTAAATCATTCATTTTAGAACAAAGCCTTTTTACCAAAACCTTTGAGATAAATTTAAAAAAGTAGTTTAGAAGATTGACCAGAAATCTTTTAGTTCATTCACACCAACTTTCTTATGCAACAAGATTACATTAGCAAAATTAAACATACTCAATTGCAACGTATTTTCATAGAATTCATTTAAACATTGAATTAAATCAGATTTTATAACCAACCAAAACTTTTTGTAAAATAAAAATGGAACCTCATCGAGACCAGGTGCCTTGTCGCATGGCATATCATTAATAGCCCTTAGAATTTCCTCCTCTAGAAAGGGGGAATCCAAGCCTTCTAAGCCTATTATGGTATCAACTGGATACAATTTTTTCAATTGGCTCTAATCCTACAACTTATCCTAGTTTCGAAAATATCCTTATAATACTTAGCAAAAGTTTTAAATAATTCATTTTGGTCGAAAATTTCAACGTCATTAATAATAATAGAGTTAATGGTGTTGCTATGCTTTCTACCGCTAGTACTATATGAAAATTTTAGTATTCTTGTCACCTTCGTCCATCCACTAAATTCTAGCTCTTTGTTTCCACATAATTTTCCACCTGAGTAAAAAATATATATTCAATTCTTCCTTTAAGTTAAAAATGACATTCTTCTCTGATAAGTTCAAGGCTTTAGATTCCTCAATTTTATTTAACTTTAGAATCTCATAAAGTAAATTTCTTTTTTTTGACTCTAACATCCCGAAAGTTGTCCTTGCTCCATTTTTTAAGCAATATTCTTAAACTCTAGGTTTTCTTACAAATATGTTGGCTATATTACCCAAAAATCAAACATTATATAAACTCAAGGAAAGCCATTGGTTTGTAATTATATTTGCAAAGTTATTTTCCAACAACCGCATTTTTTCAAATCTAAGTATTTTAGGAGCACCGCTAAGATTATCATAAGAAAGAATAATCGTGCAATGCTACTCGAAAGACCAACAACCATACAGATAGGGAACGTATCTTCAATTTTGTCACTAACGAAGAACCTATCCAACAGCACCATCAAGGGGACCTCTCTAGAGTTCGACAAGATGAAATGTCTATTAGTTAATGGTAACTCGATCAATTTACCATTAACGATAAACTGATTGAACTCTTCAATAGCGGCAAAGTCCACTTCACTAGAAGCCGCTCCTCTAAAAAACTGGTAACATTGAAGTCCCCACTCAAACCTAAGGACCTGGGGCAAATGTTCTAAAAGCCAAACATTTGTACCAGTGGACCCCACGTTCGACCTTCGATTGAGGTCCATAATCATTACAAACAAGTATCGAATTATTACTAGGGTCTAGAAAGATAAGGTGCAGTGAATGAACATTGATAATATGCTGCAAAAGCTGAATGCACCTATTACGCCAACCCACTAATTATCCCCCCTCCCCAAAGTTGCCCTTGGTCAGGAGACAGACCCAATGACTAAATTGAAAACTGATAATTAGGATTTTCAATTTTTGTTTCTTGTAATAGCGCAATGTAGATGTTGTTATATTACAAAAAAAATCTAATTTTATTACATATGTTCAAAATGTGATGATCCCCAGCTTTCCAACTAATGTACCTCATGGTCTAAAAGATCCTGCCCCTTAAGTTTCCTACTCCAAATATGTTCGGTTTCTATATGAAAGTCATCGAAGAAGAAACCTGCACTAGAAGAAAATTGGCACAGAGCCCAAGTAGGTAAGGTATTTAGGATGCAAGGACTGTAGATACTTCAAGGGGAGGATCCATACCTGATTCTGACCCATCGATGCTGCCATCAGCCAGGGGGAGCACCCACAAGAAAAGAAGCAAAATGATCTCTAGAGCCCCTCAACATCACGCTTCTCCTAAAAGTGCCACCGCGAGCCACTTTGTTCTTGCTAAGGCAAATCGAATGAAGAAGGACCTGGACCACACTCCCTTTAAATAAGTGGTTCGGCAATGGAATTGTCACCCACCTAGAGAAAATCCGACCCATCCGAATACAACACCAATGCCAGAAAAATACTCTCCACCGATACCATAAGTCCTCTCAATCTGTACAACGTCCACTCTCTCGTTGATAGCAGCTCCACAATCAACCAGCCCTTACACACCAACAATTCTTACACCTGAACAGGTCTTATCCACCTCTGTCCACCTCTGTGCCATCCACCAGAACCGCCTCACCTGCAACAGCCCCAACTTCACCTCAATGTCTACACCATCCATGTCGGCTCACCACCAACAATAAACCATAGGCAGACATGAATGAAATTGCAGAAACACACGCAGTAATAACATCTCTAGTATTAATAACTTGGGCGTTGTGTCTATATTTTATATTATCAGCTGCATCATGATGCGCACTGTGTCTGAAATTTAAAATATCAACTTCATCATCACACGTATTACTAGCTTCATCCACAGCTACATTTCCATACCTTTTACCGTCAACTGCATCATTCACACATACAATTGCATCTCCAGCAGTAGTAATAACCCCTTCACCATTTATAGCATCTTCACTCAATATTGGAATCTCCCCTTCGCTGTTGTGATCATTGCAAGATCATGCACCTGCAACCCCTCTCTCATTATTAACATCATCTACGTCCACTGGCATCACACAATTCACTACCCCAGTCACCACGCTTTTGAATTCAAGCACAGCCATCTGCTTGTCAACAAAGCCAGGTACCTACTTCGGGTTCAAACCATTGTCTCCATCTACCTCGGCCTGAGCCAGTACAGTATCTACCTCACCAGCGCCTAGTTTTTAACCTTCTCTATGCCATCAACAACTAATAGTTCGGCTTCTTCAGTGTCGTTTTCCACTCCAACGTGCACTACGACACTAGCAACTTCATCACAAACTTGGTATCACCTCCACTAGCTAAAGACACATGTACGCCTCCACCTGTTGCATTCTCTATGTTGCAATCCTCTAACCTAAAGAATTTCAAACATTCGACCACGTCAACAATAACAATATCAGCCCCACTTCTACTCGATAACTCATAAACTTCCTCATCAATTTGACCTAGTGGGTCAAAACTATTGAAAAGGGTCATATTTAATCCAATATCATTGGCACTCTTATATTTATCCGGCTTTGACACGTTGAGAATAGATGCATTGCATTTCAAAACGGCGGGGTCAAGAGACTTTTACAGTCAGGAACCTGTTTCGCCTTCTTGGGCTATGCCTTGCTTCCAGACTCGGTAAGAAGGACTTACTCTTCAACAAGTTGTTCAGGAGGAATATTATTAATCTTGAATTTAAGCCGACCATCTGGAGAGAGAGTTTTGGAAACTTGCTGTTCAAACGACGTAAATGCCTCAGGGAGAAGACGACCGAGCATAAAAGCATAGCAATGGAGCATCTCCTCCGAAAGCTTCAAGGATTCAGATTCATAAAGAGAAGTTTTTAGCTTTAGAAAATTAATCGCAAAAAGAAATAACACTCCCTCGATTGAGCGAGTCTATGTTGGATCCGGAATTGGGGAAATAAAAAGGTGAGTCGGATCGGGGATTGATGGACGGGAAAAGCGTTTGTGACCCGATTTTCCACATCTAAAACACCACACCAGGTCTCTACACTCTAGAGCAAAGTGACTGTCACCGCTGCATCTATTGCAACAAGCGAGGTTTCCTCCCCTGCCAAAACGAGCCCTATAGCTCGGGGCTGGAATTATTGTGTTTCTCGCTGGAACTAAATGGTGCAGAGGCATTTTTGCGAGTCTAAATATAATTAGCCAAGAAGAATAGCAGGAGGAGGAAGATAACATTTTGAGGTAATGGTAAAATTAGTTTAGGAGCAGAACGCCATTAGTCGTTGAATGACACCTCAGCGATCGTTACTAATACTGTGGTTTAGGATCTGAGGGGCTATTTTTTTATTAATTTTTTTACTATCTGTTCGTAATAATCAAATTAGTCCTCTCATAAAATTACAATCATATTACCTTTTTAGTCTCATTTTTTTTAATCATCATTGACCTTTAATCAAAATCATTAATCAAATAATAAAAAATTCAAACTCACCTCCAGAAAGAATTGCAAACGAGAAAGAGAAAAGTTAATTCTTAGTTAAGAAAGTATTCAATACTCTAATTTTAAACCCCAACTTTTATCGTAGTTAAAAAACGTACAATTTGTATTAAGAAATTACCTTTTCATTAGTTTCTCAACAAAGTTTGAATCTGGTCGTAAAGATCGAGATGAATTTATTGTTCTCACCGGTATTTTTTTTTTTTTTTAAAGGAAGGAGGAGTGGGTAAATGAAGTGTTTAGGGTTTTGATGTTTAAACTAAGGGAAAAAAATGTAAAACTATATATTTTATAAATAGGATATGTACGCCTCATATAAATTTAATTTTGTATGGAGTGCTCGCAAAATTTGACCTTCATGCATCCAAGATCAGAGAATCAATAACAACACCCTTTAAATTAGTCAAACTGAATTATATCTAATTAATTATATTGTGTATGACTTATACAATATGAATTACATATAAAATAATATAAATCTTTAATAATAGTTGTAATACCTTTGTGTCATACTTTTTTGGTGTAAGCATGAACTACCACAACAGGAAATTAGTTTGAAGGGAAAACCTAAAAACAATTTTAGTCTAGCATTGCATATATAAAATATAAAATTCATATAGCATCACACATAGATTCAGTCCAATATGATTCTCATCTGCTTGATTTTTTAACAGAATGAATTATATATCATGTATGTGGTTATATACTTATGTACCCAAAAGAATTTGGAACTACATAACTTATCTTCCTTGCATATTAAAAGCATTTATGATGTATGAGTCACATGCTTTACGAACAATGTACTTTTGGTGCCCCTACATTTTATGACATTAGTATCAATTGATTTTTACGGTGCGAATAAAGCTCAAAATGATGTAACTTAAATCAAATTTACTCATCGATGCATTGAGGTGTTTTGAGAACATAATACGGGTTATTGTTTCAAAGTACATACCGGTTATTATTTCACGTGTTATTGTAGTAATGATACTTGAATAAATTTGGAAAAGAGGAAATCAGCTTTCTTTTACAAATTCTTTTTTGTAAAAAATGTATATTATGTAATAGAAGTTGCATAAAAATTGAATCATAGTCTATAGAATATCATGTGGATAAATATAAATTTAGATAGAAAGCTGTAATTGAATAGATGTTGTTTTGTTTAGATAGAAAGAGCCTCACTGTGTTTGTAGTAGATTTTAGTAATTGGAATATATAGTTTATTATGCACCATGAATTGTTGTTTGGGTAGCATTCTGTATGAAAATAGCATTCTATGTAATGATATATCATTATATGTAATGTTATATAAATATTGCATTTCGTTGTCCTTTAGGCAAAATTTTAAAAATTGTGTCCTTCAGACTAAAATTGTTTCGAGGTTTTTCTTTCAAACTAATTCCCTCCTATCAAAAATGTCCTTCTACATATATTATCAAATCTTAATATCACTTAAAAATAGTATCTAATAAATATTTTAGGTTTTTTCTTCAAACTAATTCCCTCCTACCATAAATGTCCATCTACATATATTATCAAATCTTAATATCATTGAAAAATAGTATCTAATAAATAAATTTTATTTACCACTTCAAAATGCTCCTTTATAAATATTACCAAATCTTACAATCGCCTAAAAATAAGATCTAATAAATAAACTTTCTTTACAAGTTCTAAATTCGCATCTATAAAATTACCAAATCTTAATATCACTTAAAAATAGAATCTAACAAATAAACTTCTTTTACTAATTCAATCTTTATTAGTTGATAATAGAAATACAAATTCAAACTAACAAAAAAGTAGATGTTGCAGGATTGACAAAATTCAAACTAATTACTTGATTTCATTACAAAAATATGGCTGAATATTTGGATAAATCATTCATCTTAAATGTGTTAAAGTATATAATTTGTAGAAAAATAATTCACGTACAAAGCATGTACCGTAATGCTTGTAATAATAATTATAATATCTTGATAAACTATGTATGATTAACTTGCACACAAACATATTGTGAGTTTTTTAGGATTTTTGACAAACTAGCTTAGTTACAACATATTTAGTTTGAGTTTCTTCCCTCAAAACATAAATAATAGGTTGATTTTTTTTATTTTCAACCCCAAGATAAACTAATATTTGACGTTTCATATGAATCTTCATTTAAAACAATATTGGAAGGTTATGGAAAAAATGAAAAATCACAATTTTTTGTTTGATATTTTAGTTAATTGTCACTAATTTAGGTTATTGCTTAATCGCACATCTTAGTAATTGTCCATAGGAAAATGCAGTGGTAATATATATATATATATATATATATATATATATATATGTATATGCTCATAGCTTGTTGTTAACTTGTTGTATTTGTGTTAGTACTTTGGTTATACAGCAAGGAGAAATTGTCAATAGTATTTTTTTTCTACTACTAACCTAGGCTTCATTAATGTTTCTTCCATTACAAATGCTCTCATATTTAAATTCTTACTTGACATTTTCCTTAAAATAGTAATCTTCTAAGTTCTATAAGTCCCAAGAAATTGGTCGTTATACGAGATTATTAATTGAGGAATGAGGACCAACTATCATAAGGAAAATATATGTGTCATTTACACTCTTCAATGTTTTATAACCATGTTGATAAATATTAACCATTGTTTTAAAAAAGTTGACTAAGTGTTATGATAAGTTAATCAAGTTAACTTTATTTTTATAAAATTAACTGAAATTAACCAAGTTAACGAAGATTTATAAAAATTAATTAAGTTTTATAAATTTAGTTATATTTATGAAAACTAGTTAAATTGTATAGAAATTTAACTAAATTAACTAAGTTGTAAAAAAATTAACCAAGTTTAAAAAAAATTCATTTTAACTGAGTACTAAAGATTGCTGAATATTTCATATTTCTATAAAAAAAAATTAATTCTTAAAGCGTCTAGTAAGTTATTTTCAAATTCAAATTTTTTTTATAGGGTCTAGCATCTGAATGCAAGTTAATTATCTTAAAAATTCGGCTATCATTTTCTTGGTTATCTGTACGTAGGTTTTATAATTTCTAATTGTCGAATTCATTCTTCTTCAGGTAATAGAAACATCCATGATTTATACAAATAGCAACATGTAATGGCATCTTAGCAATGACTTTTCTGGCTTGCATGCTTGATCATTGTGTGTACTACAAAATTTTCTCCTGGTATTTTTTTATTTTTAATGAAATTTCTATGAAAAAATATGACACCAACTTTGTGTTATTGTGTACGAACAATTTATGGTAGGTTATGTTTGATTTAGTATGTTCTAATACAATTGTGTGAAATTTACATTGTATTTCTATAAATTTGGGTAATGTAGCATTTTTAGTTAACTAATGTTTCTATGTCAAATTACAACTGAAAATAATCGCACCGTACAAAAATAGGTAGAAATGTTATTGAAATAAAATGCATGAAAATGCCGATTGTTAGATAACAAGCACAAAACACTATAGAATATCAACTACAGTGTTTTTTATTTTGCAATTGTAAGACCATTACTTATAATGAACATGGTGATAAATAACGTATATAAAATGCTAAAAAGTCTTTAATAGGCTTATTAAAATGCTTAAAAAGTCCTTATTGAGTATTTTTTTAATTCTTCTACGGTCAATCTTTGACCTATAATAACATGTTGATATATATCGCATATAAAAATTCTATAAAAGCCGTAAATAGCATTTTTCAAACGCTATTAAAAGTCCCTATTTAGCATTTTTAATTTTGCTACTATAAATCCCTGACCTCAAATAACAAGTTGATATACAACATTCATAAAACGCTATTAAAGCCTTCAATAACGTATTCCAAATGCTAATAAAACTCTAAGTTGTAGAATTTGAAAGAAGCATATCCTTAACATTGATATAAACTTATAAAAAGTATGGATGCGTTCTCGGTTCAATTTACTTCCATTTCATTATCAAAAAAATTCCTTCCATCAATCAATGTTCCTTACTCCATAATCTATGGTTGCGTTCATTGTTACAAATTCATCCATTCAATATGTGACGTGTTAGAGGTAAAAAAAAAAGGACCCACAATTTTACCTCTTTCAGACTGCACAAGAATAATGCTCTATTGGTGTTGGACACAACACCAACGTTGTCGAATTACAATACTTATATTAACACTTTCTAACTCCAAAGGACATGGTCTCTTTTTCTTCTCAGCATCAACAATCTCAAAATTTTCATTTTCAAAGAAATAAACACACATAAACAATTATTCATCACGGGATCAAATCTTCTAGTTCATATTTCTTGTATCCTCAAATACCCAACAAAAGAGAGAGAAAGTTTATATGGGATTTTCATGTTATACTTGTACTTTGTTTTATGGTAATTTTTTTTATTGTGTATCAAATAGTAGGAATATGATTTGTTGGGACCAAGGAATTTCTACCCTCTACTAAATTCTATAGTAACGACCCGTAATTTAATGGCTTAGAAATTTGAACGTTTAAATATTCAAATGATGAAATATATAACCCTAATACAAGTATTTTTAGTATAATAAATGATATAAAACACCATTTTCAAATATTTCTACAATAATGAGTAGAGAAAATATACTCGATAATGTGAATGGAAATCAATTCATCGATTTATGGCTTTAAACTTGTTAGAAATTGTCGAAATTTTTTGTACTTGTTTTGAAATAAATGCTTAGATGATAAGGCTAGTTGTTATTGCACCATTGGGTGGTCAAATAAAATAAATACTTAGAGTGGTTGATATTGGACCAGAGGGTGGTCAAATCAAATAAATATGTAGTTGACAAGGGTGGTTGCTATTGGAGAAAAATGTGGTAGATATAAATAAATGTATAATTGATAAGGATGGTTGTTATTGGACCAAAGAGTGTTTAGGTCAGAGTGTTTAGGTCAAATCCAGGCCGTATGAGAATAGGAAATAACAAAAATACCCTCCTTTAGATCAACTATAAATAGTCAAGCCATGGAGAAGGAGAGGAAGACTTACAATTTAAGTTTTCACAAATTTTCTTCTCTCTTTAAGTCACTTTCTACTCATACAAAGAAGTAGGACCTGTAACGACCCATAATTTTAATAATTGGATATTTAAATAATTAATCAAAATATTGAATCATTATTTAATTGACGGTCCCAAAAATGTGATTTGGAGTCATATCGTTGCATAGGTGATGCATAAATGTCAAAGTGTTGAGCGTTGCGATGGAATCAGTGCGATGTTGTGGTGTTGAAGGAGGTATAAGTTTCGGTTCAATGGAGCTTGGTTCGGCATAGGGTGGTCCAGTGGTCAGCTTTAAGGAGGGGAATTTATGGTCCGGCTGTGAGTTGGTTCAGCTAGTGAAGGGCCAAACAGGAAATCCTATTCGGTAGCAGCTTAGTTTGGCTAGAGAAGGTCTTACAGGAAACCTTGTCCGATAATTGTTAGTACAGTGTTTGAGGAGCCGAACAACAAATGTTGTTTGGTGTTTCTTCTGTTCGGTGGGAGCATGGTTTTAGCATGAACAGAGGGATGTCGAACAGAACTTGGAAAGAAGCTTTTGAGGTGTTGGCTTTGGGGCAAGACATGGGGTTACTTGGTGGTTTGAGGAGTTGGCTCAAGGTAAGGATAGAGGAACCCAAGGATGACACCAAATGACTTTGGGATGGCAACCAACGAAGTACGATGACTTCGATGAATCGATGTGGTAAGTGACTGTGGCATCTGGTGGTGGACCGAAAGGTCGAGTTCTAAATGATAGCTTATAGAGTAAAACATGAGGTTGTGATGCTCGTGAGTAGGACATGGTAGTCTGTATGTACTCAGGGTAGTTTGTGTGTACCATGTGTTTGGACATCTACATGTGTCCAATCCTTAGCCATCTGTGTAGGCAAGAATTGAGCATCTATGGGGCCGTTCTACTATTGGTATGCATGCTAAGGGATTGATGGATGACTTTGTGGTTGTGATGCTCCTTAGTGGGATATAGTAGTCTGTGCGTACCTTGGGTAATCTGTATGTACCAATATTTTGGACATCTACGTGTGTATAATCCCTAGCCATCTGTGTAGGTAATAAGTTTGGCATCCATGAGAATTATCGTACATCTGAAGCAATTTAGTGATAGATGCAAGGCTATATGATGGATGCCATGTTTACCATGTGCTTGATATGCTGTGTGATACCCTTATACCCCATATTTCACTTGTGTTAGTGGTTTAGTACCGCGTTTATATGCTACTCTTAGGATGCAGGGACCAGTCAAATATGATTCTCCATACCCTTTGTTCCCTATACTATATCGACTTCTATAGTCTTTTGAGATTATTATCGCTTGCACGAGACTATTGTTTGACTCGAGATTTTATGCTTTGCTTCTTATTATCTCAGGCACTCTTAATGAGTAGACTAGATAGTAGGTGTAAACAGCACTTGGAGCTATGTAGATGGATTAGCAGAAGGTGACATTTTACCATATTTATATTTTGTGTTTATTATTGTTTATTCCATTTTGTGACACTGTATAGCCTTGATGGCGTTGACTAGTATTATTAGGGGAAATTTATCAGTTGAGTTTATTTATCAGTTGTATAAACTCTATTATCGTGGTATAACTACATGAACCTATGTACTTTGAATCTATGCATTTACCCTCCTTTTTCCAAGGCAGTATACATGCGGATTTAACTTAACAAACTTCATAATTATCAAGGCTGATGAGTGTAGAGCGATGGTTGTAGAATCAGAAGGTAAAGTACAAATGGTTATACAAAGTTAGAATTGAATGGAACTGGTATATAAACAAGACAGAATGTTCAAAGTAAGGAATATGGTTCAATTGATGGAAGTAATTGTTATGGATTGGCTGATGGAAAAGGGATCGGCATGTTAAATCTAGAGGGTTCGGCATAGGTGAAGGTGCATGGATAGTCGAGGGGTCGGCATGGCTGGTTATACAAGGGATCGACTCATTCCAGTTATCAAAGGAGGGATCAGCATGGTTGGATAGATGGGGGATTGACATAGGTGAATGGTAAGGGATCTACATGCTTCAATATGGAGGGTTTGATATGCTTCAATAACTTAGGAGAAGGAGGGATCGGCATACCTCAACCCCTAAAAGAAGGGATGGACATGATTGGTTGCATTGGTTTGGCATGCTTCATTGGATATAGGTTGGCACACATCAATGTTCAGAGCATTCTTGCATCCAACAATCAATAACTCGAGCCCTGTTGATCCAAATGACATGAAATTTGGAGGCTAAACATATTTTAGTATGTAAAAGCCACCATAGGAATCATTGCCCAAAAATCAACCAATGAAGGGATCAACACCCTCTTTATTAGGATTTGGGCGTAGCGACCCTAATGGTGGGTCAATATGGATAAGATGGTCCTGATGCTGAATTTCTAGAGGGATTGATGGTTCCCTTCATCTATAAATACAGCAAGTATGACTTTAGAAAGGGGATCTTCTTTCTGCTTCTCTTTATCTTCTAACTGCGCTATACTCTACTGATTTTATTCTTGAATTTTATGGATTTGTAACTGTAATCAACAATATAAACTAATAAAAGGAAAATCTTTGGAGTGGACGTAGGCCGGTTAGCCGAACCACTATAAATATATATCTCTATTTATTACTTTCTTATAGTTTTAATTTTGTTCTTCATTTGTTTCTCTATATAACTCTGTGGTTGAATTGAATATTGGTGCTTTCACAACTGGGTGTCAGTAGTCAATATTTACACCAAAAATATTTGTTACTGTCTCAACTGTTTTTATATCCGTGATGACTTTTACATTTTATCCGATGCATTGTTTGTTATTTGATAGGTTATGTGATTTTGTAATGTTTATTTCTTTCTCTTCTCTTCTACTCTTTTATATTTCCCTCTTTTACTTCTTTTTTTCCTTGACAATCGTCCTACATCGATTGGGTGCTCTAGCGTCACACCATTCGGTTGTATGAGAATCAGTGGTGTAGAATGGTCATCACATTTGGTATTAAATCTTTGGTTGCGTGATCAATCTGAGGTGGTACCATGATCCGGTAGAGATAGAGTAGGGGTTTGTGTCTTAAATTGGATCAAGAGTATACCTATATACAAGAGTGTTCATGTTTGCTATATATTTTGGTTATCGAAACAATATAGTAGTATACATAGTATATAAGTTGTGTTGCACACATGAGCACTAGTGATGTAGTTTTCTTTATAAGGGACTAATCATCCTTATTATAGGATATGAATGATCTATCATACGAGGAATACTGTTATTGATTCCATCTTCGAAGTTGAGGAGAGGGTGAGATCAGGGTCAATAACCCTGATTAATGGGATATGTTTGCAGATGGTGCGAATCATTTCTTGGGATGCCCAAGTTGCTCTAAACGATGATGGTTCTCAAGTGCAAATGAATTGAGTCGACTTTGTTGAGCTATAGATTATGGGTGTTTAGGAAGAAGACCATTCCTTGGAATGGAGTCGGCTATTGAAAGGCAAGATTGGATGGTTACTTGCAAGAGGATTTTCGATGACTTAGAGTTAGATGATGCCACGAGGTAGAAGTTAACCTATAGATAAATCTAGGGATGAATAATGAACTAGTGGAGTGTCTCTATATCTTTGATTTTCGAGGATCGATTTACCTAGAACTAGTTCATAGTTCACTTTGAAGAAGATTTATCTCGACTTTTCTAAAGTTAGTGTTGGTTAGGAAGTTCGCCGATTTGAAGTATGGCGATACGTCTATATCAAAGCATGTGGTCAAATTCGATGCGCTATTGAAGGATTGTCTGTTTTTCGTTCATACCTATACAGAAATAATGGTTTAACACTGGGTTGACTAATCATCTAAGGAAGCGATCGATTGGTCATATTGAGGAGGGCTTCGAGCAGGCTTTGTGATAAGAGAGTCTATACCCAATTTAGAATGGTTGTCCCAAACCAAACGAGTAGGGATAAACCATGGTAACATATGCATTGATTGTCGTTCTGATTTCATCGAGTGCTCCATCGACGGAAGAGAAGAGAAATGACATTACCACTTGAGATATACATTTCACTTATGGTATCTCCATACATGTTTTACTTGATGTCGAGATTTCATATTCCTTCATATCTAGATTTAATGGAGATATTGGGATTGAGATTCAAAATGGTTAAACGACCTTTAATTGTGATGGACCTAATTAGTGGCTCAAGCAGCTTATACATGGTTTTTTGAGATTTTGTCTTATTGAGTCATGGATGTATGTTTCTTATTGATTTTTTAGGTTTAATTGAGTTACAATATGGGAATGGACTGGCTGAATGGGGACGGAATAGTGGTGGATTATGATAGGCCACTGGTGACGATAGAAACTGACGATGAGCAGAAGGTAGTGTTCAACTGCTCATATGACGATAAGGTGATGGTTAGCTTTCTATATTCGTCCAATATCCCATACGATGAGTTTTCATCTATGCTTGTAGCTAGGGAGTGTTTGGACACATCCGAGACATAAGTATTGAGTTCCTTATTGATTTGGTTAGAGGTGCTAGACCAGTAGTTTTGCCTTTGAGGCATATGATGTTCAAAGAGTAGATGGAACTAAACGTGTTAGTTGATGATCTATTCATGCTAGTATTTATTCATAGGAGCATATTTGAGTAGGATGCACCTATAGTGTTTGCCACTAAGGCGAATGGCTCTTTGGGGTTATATATTGATTACCGTGAGCTGAGTGATATAACGAACAAGTATTCACTTCTACTTGTTGATGGCTTGTTGATCAGCTCTTGCATGAAATTGTTCTCTTAATTGGAACTTGCAATGGGGTTATATGCACTGAGAGTATCTAGAGAGAGTGTGTCGAACATAACATTTTGTCTGCTACTTTGATTTTTGGCTGGTTGATTATGTCGTTCGGGCTAATCAACGAGCCAACATGCTTTGTTGACTTCTTGGACCATTTTTGAGGGATCACTTAAGTAAGTTCGTGCTTGTGTTTGTTGATGATATTTTTGTTCACTCATGGATGAAAGAGGTGCAAAATACATGATTAATGGTTTTGTTGTTGGTGTTAAGAAAATACCGACTAATGATAAGAAGTTTCCTTGGATTAGTGAGACGTTGTGTACACTTTACCAAGGACTTCTTAATGCAACAGTAGCATCCTTAACAGATTTGATGAGAGAGTATCAGACATTTATTTGAGATGTGAGGTGTAGATATGCGTCAGTGAGTCTAACAGAGGGATTAACGAGTGCACTGATGTTACTCATTCCGAGAGGGAATAAGGAGCCGATAGTACACACATGCATCTAGTACTTAACTAGGTACAGTATTGATGTTGAAAGGCAAGGTTGTTGCATATGCTAGTCGACAGCTAGAACTGCACGAGAGGAAGCATTTAACGTATGATTTGGGGTTAACAACTATCGTATTTTCTTTGAGTGGAAGAAATACCAATTTGGTAGCGATATTCCTAGAGTGGACATTGGTTGAGTTTATTATTAGCTATGGCTTTAAAACTCCATGTGAGCTACGGCCAAAGGTGATGGCTTGTTTGGCCATCAGACCCACTTTGATTTGGTGGATTGCTACTAATCGAAGGTACAAAACTAGACTAGTGGAGATTGTGGCTAAGTTAAAGGAATGGGTACTGTCTGTAGAGGTAATGCAGTGTAGACCTGACCGAGATTGTTGGTTCTATAAGGTTAAGAGATTGCTTGTTCTCGAGTGGTGGGAATAGATATCTATAGGCTACATTGATCGATTTCCAATGACCGAGGATAATATGATAGCATTTGAGTCACAGTCGACTGATTGACGAAGGGTGCTAGATTTGTATTCCTTAAGTCCGATAGAATGGCATCCCTATTTGTCAAGTTTTATGTGGAATAGACAGTGTGATTTTTTTGTGCCAAGAGCATTGTAAGTGACCGAATCTCGTTATCCCTGGTGGTTGGCACCGATTTGAGTAGATGATATTGAGACTGAACCAGGAACTTTGAGACCTTGTAGGCCTGTTCCTATCGATAGACGCAACACGAAAATTGTTAGGAGAAAGGCAGTGGGGTAGTAAAGGTTCAGTTGAGCGAAAGCGAAGGTGATTGCACATGAAAGGCGGATGGGAGCATGAGGACCACTTGTCCGTAGCTCTTCTTTAGGGGAGATTTCTAGTTATTTCTAGCTTTCATATTGGATATCGTGTTTGGTGTCTTATGCTAGATCCTTTAGTATGCCGCATGCAAGGATAGGCATGGGTTTTACTTTTATTTTGAGATTTGATCTTATATATGCCCGTTTGATGTTTGGTTGTTGACACTTGATATGATTACTTATGCTTATATGGTTGTTAGGCATGCGATATAGTTATAATTTTATATCGCATGTTATTTGAGATGATTGCTATATATATGATTTTGTAGGCTTATTTACATGGCAATGTTGCTATTGTATTTAATCCTCTTTGTTGAGTACTTGATCATGTACATAGAAGCAAGTGTTAGCTATCTGGATGCCTATTCACTTTTATACACATCTAAATGTTATGCCCTTGCTATAAAAAAGGTATGTAACAACTGTAGTGTAGATTTGGCTTTATATATGCTTTGTTGTCCTTGAAAATGAGATGCCTCGGATATGGGATGCCTCAGATATGATTTGTGTATAAATTTATGTTGCATTGGGATTTTTCGCAGACCATGTAATGAAAAGAAGGTGCTGTTGAAATTTTTCGTGACATAAGCCAAAATTGAGAGAAAATTCAATGTATAGGACATTAGGCATTGCAGATAGCAGAGAGAGATGGTAGTGTATGATATTTAGTTGACTTGCCTTTCGATTAGTGAGTTAGTGCTTTTGTTTTCCATTGTTTGTTTCTTTGGAAATAAGTACCCAATGTAGACCTCTGATTTAGCTACATTGATTTTGGATTTGATAGTGATTGTACTTAGGGATGAGAATGATGGTTCCAGTTGATTTCGAGTCTATTCCCTTTGTCGCGATCGCTTTCAGTGGTCGTTGTTGAGAGTGGATAAGTGACGACTTTTCTTGTATCATTGCTTATGTGAGGGTGTTGGGTTGTTTTGCTTCATCTTTGGGATTTTGAGGATGAAATCTTCTTAAGGAGGGGAGAATGTAACGACCCATATTTTTAAAGATCGGATATTTAAATATTGAATTGTAAATTAGTCGACGATCCTAAAAATGTGATTATTTGCATACGATCGAACCAGGACTAGAGACCACTTACGTTGAGTTTGTATTGATGTTGTGAATTAAAATGGGTATAAGGTTCATTATATTTGAAGATTGGATGATCTGAAAAGAGCATGAAATTATCATCCCGGAGTGTAGCCTTGGATAGCGATGAAATTTGTACCATCGGGATGGGAAAAATGAGGTGATGTATATTGACGGGTTTCATAGCGATAGAATGCACTGTTTGACCGTGTGAGCCTGAAATGTACGACTATTTATTTGAGAAACTAAATGAAAAAAATATAATAGTATTTAAATAGGCCAATCAAAACCCTTCTCACCATTTTTGAGTTGCTGTTCCATTGAACAGAGAAAAAAACATGGTTGCCACCTTATTCTTATTTTCAAAATCAAAATCCAACTTTTGGCTACGACAAATTACAAAACCAGTTCCACTGTACTCATATCGAAAAGATCTTCGAGCCCATATCCGTTTTGTAGTGTACGACATTGCTTGGTTGAGATCCGCCTTTTGCTCGAAAACTAGGGTTTCATATTGCAATTAATTGGAGCGGAGTTAGGGGACGAGGCAAGGACCGTTGAACTTCTCTTCACGACAAGCACCTTCCCACAAATTCTTGTCGAGTGTAGTTCATCACGGTGAATTGCGACCTGGAGCTGGGTTGAGCACATGCCTAGGTGGTGCATTTTGAAAGAGGGCACCGGGCTTTGAGATTTCGACGTCGGCAAGTCGATTCGATGAGGAGAACAATGGCATAGACTGCTTTCGAATCAATGGAGCGAAGCTCCATATCATGGTCGAAGATGCATGGCTTGGCCATGGAATGTGCGTATGCAGGCAATTTTGGAATTTGAGGAAGAAAGATTATTTAGGTAATTAGTGTGGTTAATGATTATTTAATTTAATTAACAATTTATAAAATCCATTTTCTTATATTATGCGTACTTTCGCGTATGAGGTTCATTTGGACATGGTTTTTTGCATCGCACTCATGATGGAGAGCTCTGTGACTTGGCATTGGGTTGGTCAGATTTGGTTTAGGTAAGTGATATTGTCTCTCACCATACTATAATTGTTAGTATAGTATTAAAATGATGTTTGTGTAATGATTTCTAACTTTAAAAGGTAATTTCTAGTATATTTTAACCTACATCTTATTTTATATAAAAAATTCAAATTGATTTAAAATGGTTTTAAATCAAATATCACATTTTTCCTATTGATGTGCTATTTTTAGGAAATTGCTAGATTTAGACTACTTTTGACATGAATCCCCTGTTGGTTGATACAGATGCGTTATACAAGCTGTGTGCATGTTATATTGGTTGTATTTATGCTATGATGGTTGCATCTATGTTTGTTTGCTTGTATGCTTGAAAACACTCTTTGGAGAAAACTAAAGGTAGGAACTGTGAAACTTGACTTCGGCGAATATACTTCACAGCGTTTGGAGTTATATCGTTAGATGGGTGGTGCATGATAGTCGCAGTTTGGAGTATAGCGATGGAATCAGCATGATGTTGTGGTGCTGAAGTGTAACGATCCGTGAATTTTCGATAATTATAAATTGTTAATCTAAAATGATAGAAATTGTAAATTATTGAATTTGAATTGAACAAGTGTAATTAATTTAATATTAATTTATTCCATTAACGTGAAAATAGCCATTTTGGCCACTGTCTCGGATTTCAATGAAACCAGTTTCATGCGATCCATAACGGTGAATTATTGTAAGGTTTCAAGTTCTGCAGCGATCGGACTTGTCGTTTGATCATACGGACTCGAAACCCCTAGAAATCAATTTAATTAAATTCAACTAAAATTAATTTGAAATAAGCTGATTTTAACGTAACTTCTTCATACGATGGAACTTGGACTTGAAACCTGTTCCACTGAGTTTAAAATTATTGAAAACATCTATTTCGATATATGGGATGACCCATTTTCGTTTCGGGAACGAAAAGGGCCTTACGGGTTGTTTATCGTTCAACTTTCAAATCAATCTCGTCCATTCATCTCTATTTATGATCTGCCCATAACTAACCTATTATAAACCCTAGCAATTTCTTATTCCATCTTTCAGTACATGCATTTCCCGTCTACCTCCTCCTTTGCAATGGCAGAACATATCTAACAATTCCAAACCCTCAATTCAATTTCAAATTCAATTCAAAAGTTTAAACTCCTCAAAATATATCAAATTATATATCAATTTGAAGCTCATGACGAGCGTAAGTCAAATCTGCAGTTAGTTTCTCGATTTGGGTTTTTATGTGTCCGAAATTCAAGGAATGTTTCTCGGCCGTTCATCGCGTTATGATGAACGTCGACTGATCAACAATTCTTTGGTATGGTTTTGTGGAGGGTAGCATGGGGATCACATCGGTGGCATTAGTTTGGCCTTGTGGCAGTTAGATCGGCGGCTATAATTCAAATAGGGTTCGAAACTCTAGTTCACAGGGTGAAGGTGCATGGCGAGGGAGGCGATCGGAGGTGGAACGGTGGGGATGAGCAGGCGCGTCTCGTCGAGTTGAGGACGTTGAAGGTGGTCGGGGACGCTCGGTGGCCGGAGGAGCGGGAATTTGGTGGTCAAAATCGATGGTAGGCGGCTCTGGTTGGGTTTCGTTCATGCGTATATGGTAGGGCAGGTACGTTATGGTCATGACGTGTATAACTGTTGTTATTATTTTATTTTGTTTTAAAATTTAAATCATATGACTTCATATATTGATAACTTTTACATAAGAGATCCAATTCACATGTGGTTTGTTCCTCTGGGATTATATCGAAATTCTGGACATTTTGACGCTTGTTTAGTCGGATTCTAAGACTGTTTAAATTTAGGCCTTCATTTGGATTTTTAATCAATTTAAAATCAAAGGTGAGCGTTTTAACCCACTCACAACTTCTAAAATTTCTTATGTTAGTTAAATAAAATTTATGATGTGATTAGAAATTTATTTATTGATGTTTGGTATATTTGAATTGTCATTCTAGTTAAATTTCACTTTTACTGCATTTAATTATCTTTCAATTTAATATTGAATTTAAATTGTCATTTTAATACCTGTTATTGATTACCAGTTATCTGTTGATATTTATTGATTGGTTCGGATGATGATTTGTGATGGATGTTTGATTGTTGATATTGGATGACTGGACGTTATATTTTATATTGTTACAACTGTAAGTTTCCAATGGGTTGAAATGATACATACCCGAACGATGTATGGATTGGGTAAAAATTGTTATGGGTTGAAAGATTGACTTGAGCGATTTTATGGATTTTTATTTAATTTGGAATTGTTGTTTGAAATTATATATAACCGTAAAATTTTAAATTGCAAGTTGAAATGATAAATATCTATATCACTTGACCCTAGGATAGAAAATTATATATGGACACCGGATTGATTAAATTAAAGGATTTTTAGTATTTAAAATTTTAAATTCAGTTACTAGTATTTTGACACAGAAATTGATTTATATAAACTGAATTATTTTCGATAATCCAAGTGTTGGATGTTGAATTGGAATTGGTTTAATGAACTTGCTCAAAGGATTTAAATTTGAATTTCAAAGTTGAAGGGTCAAATATAAATGGATTTATTGGAGCTGAGTTACTGAAAAGGTTTAGATACAACTTTAAAATTTATTTAACTAATTTAAATTATTTTTAACTAAGTTAACTATTTTAATCAATTTAAAACTATTTTTATTTAATTTAACCTATTATAACCAATTTAATCCAATATACTCTACCTTACCAATTTTAAACTAATTAAATTTATTTGATCTATTTTAAATCTATTTAATAACATTTAAACATATTTAATCTATTTTAAATTTATTTAATCCATTTAAAACTTATTTAAGATAATTTAAATCCATTTAATCTATTTTAAATCTATATAAATTATTTTTAAATCAAATTAAATCAAATTTAAATCTATTTAAACTATTTTTACTATTTAAACTATTTTAAATCTATTTAAACCATTTTAAAACTATATAAACTATTTATAATTATCTAAACTATTTTCTAAAATTTCAAACGGTGTAAAGTGAAGTATTTATATTTAAATCCTTATTGATGATACAAAAAGTTGCAATTTGGAATTGATACATTTTTGAAAATTTACATATTGAGTAAATATGATTATTGAACGTGAAATATGATTTGAAGTGAATATGATTTCGAAAGAAATATAATTTGAAGTTAAGTATGATATTTTGATATAAATGGGGAATTGGCGTTTTGAAATGTAAAAGAACCATCCAGTGTGAAATAAGCGTTTGGTTGTTAAAGGGACGACGATCAGATATTGTCATACTCTCTTCCAATACCGAAAACCATTTTAACAACTATGTACAGGGTGGAGATTCCAAAAATAAAATAGGATGATTTGGCAAATGATTTCTATATGAGGTATGATGTAACCCTGACTCCCATAAGTCAGCTTAGATGTGACTAAAATAGGAGCCATGCCGGGCCAAGTGAGTTCATTCCTCTTATCGGACACATTTCTTCGATACCGTATCTATTGCTCTGTGATTGATTTGGTGGCCACCCTTGATTTTGATTTGGGAGCGTGTTCCGAGGTGGGCGGTTGTAGATGCTATGCATTACCACCAGTCCGGATCTGCAATTGGTTTATCTACCCTAGCATTGCCTCGAGTGTCGTGTTTACATGCCCTAGTGCGCCTTCTACGAGTTTGTTTTGTACCATGCCTATGGAGTGCCCTCTGATAGCCTCCAGCTTACGGAGGAGTTGCGATATTGTATAGACTATGGGAATATATAAAATGTGTTAAGGGGGATATGGGTACGCCCTAATGAAATTTGAATACTCTTACTTTACTGTAGACATATTATAATAACGTATTGTACTACATAGTAGATAGTTTAACGCATCCTTAGGAGATGTGAATCATGAACATATCTTAAGTTACTGCACTCACGTTAGACACTTGATATGAGATGTCAAATCTCGTAAACATCTCTGACGCGGCCACACTCATATTTACCATTGATTTAACTTACATAAGATATTTTAGTTCTGACTCGAGTGTTTTATCTTTTCAATCCGCTCGGGTCAGCCTGAGCATTTCAGGGCTGAAGACCTTATTTCTGGAGGACGAAGACGAAGAATACTTGTATTATTTATTATATTCCATTGCATCATGTTGTTCCACTGCATTTATTATTTATTTCTTCATGTTTTCGTAACTCTGATTTTGTGTTGTAAAAGAATAGTCAAATGTATTTATAAAATAGCTTCATGAACTGTTATTTGATTATTATATTTTGTCATTCTGCCACGAGATTCTGCATTTTGTTTTATTTCTTTCTCTTTTTCTTATTTACCCTATAACAGTCTGCCCTTTTGAATGGTTTGGGTGTGGCATATGTGTCTGCTTAAAACGTCCAAAAAGGCAGGTCGTTAGAGTTGGTATCAGAGCTTCGGCTTAGCGATAACATTAGCTTTGTGGGGGACTGACTCTTTAGAAATAGGATAGTGATATCCTAAAATGCATCGCTGCATGTATATATTTGAGAGAGCATATTTGTTGGGGTTATAAAAAGTTTTTGTATTGTGTTAATTTGTTTTGTTTTGTATTTATAAATTCTGGTTGGTGCATAGGACGATATGACATTGATAGGGATTTCTAAACACTTAATAGAGCAGACTGACACAATACTTGTTTGGAAATATAGATAAATGAAATAATTTTGCCTATTATATTTTTTTTTTTAAATAATAAATTTTATAAATGATATATTTGGTTGTAATATATTTGTTTATTAGGTAGAGAAATTTATAAGCTTTGGTTGAAAAATGAGATTGTAAATAAAATGAATATAAACTGAAAATTTGAGAAATTAATTTCCAAGATTTTTGAAAATTTCTTTCAAAGGATTTTGCAATATAATATTAATATTATTTGAAAGCATTTTCTGATATAAATATTTCAAGGTGATTTTGAAGAAATGTTTTAAAAGAATTTTTGGAAGGTAATAAATTTTGTCCTCCCCTCTCGTTGGGAAATAATTTCGATGATGAGTGCACGCATCATCGACGTTCATTTTTGAGTTTTTAAGTGTGAAGACTACTGTAGTAGTTATACCGCACATCTGTTTTGAAAAAAATATTCTTAATTTTAAATTCTGAAGTTTGACTTGATATATATGTGTGTGTAGGTGTGTAAGTTATGTGTAGATATATATTATTTTAAATGATTGAAAGTGAAACTTGGTTGTTTAGTTCTTAAGTTTCTTTAATTAGAAATTGAAATTAGGGTAATGAATGGAATCTTGATTATATTAATAATTGGAATCTTCTGAAATAAAAATAAGAAATTTGATGTTAAACTAATTAATGAAATATGTAAGAAACTAAAATTTTGAAGACTGTAAAATAAAAAGGAAATGAAAAAGAAATGGAAACTATCAATCATTTTGTTAACTAAATATATAAGAGAAACTTGGATAATATTCAATTGCATTCTTAAAAACATATCTATAACATACCAAAATATTAAAAAGTTGAAATGTTAATAAGGATATGTAACAGAATATTATACAAGTAAAACATGGGGAAAAATGGAAGTGTTCAATGAAATTACCTCTATAAATAAGAATTAATGTTATAAATTGTTATAGACTTAAGTTAATAACTTGAAATGCTACTAATTAAATGTAAATAAAGGTGAATACTATAAGTAAATAAGTATACACTTGAATTAATATTGAAGACATTTATAATTAAATGAGTACTATCAATTGAATGAATATAACTTCAGAAAACCTTGGAATGATTTAGAAATGGAATCAATATTCAATAATACTATATAAGGAAGAATGAATGTGAGAAAAATAAAGATGGTGAATTGTAAAGAAACTTACCTAATAATGTATAGTCCAATAATTAAAATAAAAATAGCTTACTTAAGCAATTGATGTAAAGAAATAAAATGAAGAAATGGCACTGTATGAATAAAGGAGAAATGAACTTTTGTAAGTAATAATGAACGTAAGTTAATGAAATTAAACATTATAGGGATGAGAAAATAAAAGTAAATGATGAAAAAAAGGAAAAATCAAACTAAATAGTAATGTGAAGTAATCTGAAATAAAATGTATACTATACTCCAATAAGGAATTCATTTATTATCCAAATAATTGAAATGGATATAACTTATGTAAGTAAAGAATGTAGAGTAATGAAAAGAAAAATGATATTGTATAGATCAATAGAAAATGAATTTTATACGTGATAAATGTAAAGAAATTTAATAAGCCTTGTATGAACAAATGAAAATGAACAGTGAATAACGGGAAAAAGAAAGAGTAATAAGAATGAAACATAAATATCTTTGAAATTATTGTTTGTCTGACTTGTGGATTGGTTGGGAAAGGATACTTCTATTGTATAAAGATGTATAAATAATCTATAAAGTTTTATCTACGACTGTTGAGTGGATGGTTTACTTCATAGTTTATTTATCATTTTATATGATTAGAAGTATGAACTCGAAAAAACCCTCTGTTTTGGTTACCATGGATGGATGGTTGATTGCTTTGATTACATTTGATGATTGTATAGTTTTGTTGCTTGCGACTATTGTATGTTGTGTTGATTTAGCTGTGATTGATTGAAACAACTTAAAATATTCCTCTTTTATATAATTATTAACATCTTTGGATTATATAAGTGAAATACAGGTTATGGAAGCAATCGCTATTGCTTTTGATTTCATCAAATAAGCGTTATTTTTCAGACAAATAGGTGGGTTCTCGGATTGCGGGTTTCTAGCGATATTATATTGTTTTTCTATGGTTTGGAATATTATATTTTGAAAAATATGATATATATTGTTATTATTGATATTATTATTTCTCCCAGACCTCTCCGTACAAAGGAGACTCTGCCAAAATTTTCCTAAATTTTGGACTTAGAAAATTTTGTGAAATATTTTCCAAATTTTTGTCCACTTGAATATAAAAGGTTTTAATTGTTATAAATTGATATGTTTTATTTAAATTATTTAATTATGCAAATAAATTTTTTTCAAATTTTAATTTTGAATAAGATATATTGATTTCTTAATTCCTTCTCTTCCCTTCTTCTCCTTTTCGAGGAGAAAAGTTTTGAGTGGGGGAGAGTATAACGATCCGTGAATTTTTGATAATTATAAATTGTTAATTTAGCAAATTTTTATAATTTAGTATTGGGAGGAATAAAAATTTGTGAAACATTAATGAAATAATAACTAAAAATGAAACGTAATAATGTTAATTTAAGTTAATTATTAACAATTTGAATGAAACGTCAATCAATTGAAATGATTTAAAGGTTTTACTTGGTTATAAAGTCAATATAGGAAAACAAATGTAAATATTGAATTACTTAATGAAATAATATACAATCAATGGTAATTGAATAAAATCAGCGTTAGGTAAGTAATTATTACTTATTAATTTAACAAAAGTTAATGGTGACAAACTATTATATGTTACCTATTTATTCAGTCCATAAATTTTAATTTGGAAATAAATTATAATTAAATGAAATAAATGATGCATAAATGTGGGTTAAGACAGTGACTAAAAATTGTGAATGCGATAAAATGAATAGAAATGTTAATTTTATTTATAAGTTAATAATCGATTTAATAAAAAGAATGAAACCAAGGTAAAATAATAATTGGTATTTTAAATTATAATTAATGTGTAAAATTGACAAAAATTCAATATAATTGAAATATAGTAGTTAATACAATAAAAGATGGAAATTGTAGCATATTAGTGAAATAAGATATAAACAAATATTAACTATGCTATTAGAGTAATTATGGATTGAATATAAAAATTAAAATCAAACTAAATCAAGTTTTTGGAATTTAAATTATAATAAATGGATCTATTGCAATTAAATGTAATTAAGTACTATGTTAATGGAAATTAAAATGAAATTGTAAAATATTAATGTAGTAAGAGGTAAACTAATATTAATTATATCCTTAGGGTAATAATTGGTTGAATAATAAGATGAAAAATCAAATTAATGGATTTATTGGAAATTTAATTCATAACACTGAATTTTTTGAAATTGAAACTAAACACTGTAAATTGCGCATGTTCAATATCAAATTGATATAGAAATTTATTTTAAAGGATTACAAAGTACTAAGTAACCTAAAATGATAGAAATTGTAAATTATTGAATTTGAATTGAAAAAGTTATTTAATTAATTTAATATTAATTTATTTAATTAATGTGAAAATAACCATTCTGGCCACTGTCTCGGATTTCGATGAAACCATTTCACCGAATCTGTAACAGTGAATTATTGAAAGGTTGCATGTTCCGTAGCGATCGGACTTGTCATTTGATCGTACGGACTCGAAACGCCAAGAAATCAATTCAATTAAAATCAATTTGAAATAAACTGATTTTAACATAACTTATTCATACGATGGAATTAGCACTTAAAACATGTTCCATTGTGTTTTAAATTGTCGAAAACATCTATTTCGATATATGGCATGACCCCTTTTCGTTTCGGGAACGAAACGGGCCTTTCGAGTTGTTTATCGTTCAACTTTCAAATCAATCTTATCCATTCATCTCTATTTCCGATATGCCTATAAATAGCCTATTATGAACCTTAGATATTTCTTATTCCATTTTTCAGTATGTACATTTTCCGTGTACCTCCTCCTTTGCAATGGCAGAACATATCCGAAAATTCCAAACCCTCAATTCAATGTGAAATTCAATTCAAAAATATAACTCCTCAAAATATATCGAATTACATATCAATTTGAAGCTCTCGACGATCGCAAGTCAAATCTATAGTTAGTTTCTCGGTTTGGGTTTCTGTGTGTCAGGAATTCGAGGAATGATTCTCGACCATTCATCGCGTTGTGAAGAACGTCGACCGATCAATGATTTGTTGGTACGATTTTGTGTTGGGTAGCATGGGGATCGCATAGGTAGCATTCGTTTAGCCTGGTGGTGGTCAAATCGGTGGCCTAATTCAAATAGGGTTCAAAACCCTAGTTCATAGGATGGCGGTGCATGACGTGGGAGGCGATCGGAGGTGGAACGGTGGGCATGGTCAGGCGCGTCTCGTCGAGGCGAGGACGTTGAAGGTGGTCCGAGACGCTCTGGTGGTCGGGGGAGCGTGAATTTGGAGGTCAAAATCGGTGGTAGGCGTCCTTGGTTGGGTTTCGTTTGTTCATATGTGGTAGGGCAGGTACGTGATCGTGATGACGTGTATAACTGTTATTATTATTTTATTTTGTTTTAAAATTTAAATCATATAGCTTCGTATATCGATAACTTTTACATACGAGGTCCGATTCATGTGCGGTTTGTTCATCTGGGATCGTATCAAAATTCCAGACATTTTGATATTTGTTTGGTCAGATTCTAAAACTGTTGAAATTTGGGCCTTCGTTTAGATTTTTAATTGAGTTAAATCAAAGGTGAGTGTTTTAACCCACTCACAACTTCTAAAATTTCTTATGTTAGTTAAATAAAATTTATGATGGGATTAAAAATTTATTTATCGATGTTTGGTATATTTAAATTGTCATTCTAATTAAATTTGACTTTTACTGCATGTAATTATCGTTCAATTTAATATTGAATTTAAAATTTAAATTTAATACCTGTTATTGATTACGAGTTATCTGTTGATATTTATTGATTGATTTGGATGATGATTGTGATGGATGTTTGATTATTGATATTGGATGACTGGATGTTGTGTTTTATATTATTACAACTGCAAGTTCCCTATGGGTTGAAATGATACATACCTGAACGATCTATAGATTAGGTAAAAAGCGTTATGGGTTGAAATGATAGATTCGAGCAATTTCATGGATTTTTATTTAATTTGGGATAGCGGTCTGAAATGATATATAACCGTAAAATTTTAAATTGCGGGTTGAAATGATAAATATCCGTATCACTTGACCCTGGGATAGAAAATTATATACGGACACCAGATTGATTAAAGGATTTCGAATCTTTAAAATTTTGAGTTCGGTTATTTTGAAATAGAAATTGATTTTATAAACTGAGTTATTTTTGATAATCCAAGTGTTAGATGTTGAATTGGAAATGGTTTAATGAACTTGCTCAAAGGATTTAAATTTGAATTCCAAAGTTAATGGGTTAAATATTAATGGATTTATTGGAACTGAGTTACTAAAAAGGTTTGGATACAACTTTAAAATTTATTTAAACTAATTTAAACTATTTTTAACTAAGTTAACTGTTTTAATCAATTTAAAACTATTTTTATTTATTTTAACCTATTATAACCTATTTAATCCATTCTACTCTATCTTACCAATTTTAAACTAATTAATTTTATTTAATCTATTTTAAATCTATTTAATATAATTTTAATCTATTTAATCTATTTTAAATTTATTTAATCCATTTAAAACCTTTTTAAGATAATTTAAATCCATTTAATCTATTTTAGATCTATATAAATCATTTTTAAATCTAATTAACTCTAATTAAACTATTTTTACTATTTAAACTATTTTAAATCTATTTAAACTAGGGGTTTTTAGGCTAAAGGAAGAACATAGAAAAAAAATTAGTTTCAGGGACAAAAAGTTTGTTTTTAGGCTGAAGGACACTTTTTAGTGTAAACCACAGAATGATAGTTGTAACTATCATTTTCAGTTTACACTAAAAAGTGTCTTTCAGGCTAAAAAGCAAACTTGTTGTCCCTTAGACTAAATTTTTTTGCAACTTCTTCCTTGTGCCTATTTACCTGTTTAAACTATTTATAATTACCTAAACTATTTTATAAAATTTCAGACGGTGTAAAGTGAAGTATTTATATTTAAATCCTTAATGACGATACAACCTAAGTTGTAATTTGGAATTGATACCTTTTTGAAAATTTACATATTGAGTAAATATTATTTTTGAAAGTGAAATATGATTTGAAAGTGAATATGATTTTGAAAGAGATATGATTTGAATTTGAATATGATATTTTGATACAAAATGCGGAATTGGCCTTTTGAAATGTAAAAGAACCATCCGGTGTGAAATTAACGTTTGGTTGTTAAAGAGACTGGGATTGGATATTGTCATACTCTCTGCCAATACTGAAAACTACTTTAACAACTGTGTACCTGGTGGAGAAAAAAATGAAGTAGGATGGTTTGGCGAATGATTTCTATATGAGGTATGACGTGACCGTGATTCCCGTGAGTCAGCTTAGATGTGACTTTGGAAAGAGCCATGCCGGGCCAAGTGAGGTCATTTCTCCTATCAGACACATTTCTTAGATACCATATCTATTGCTTTGTGATTGATTTGGTGGTCACCCTTGATTTTGATTTGGGAGTGTGTTCCGAGGTGGGCGGTAGTAGCTACTATGCGCTACCACCAGTCCGGATCCGCAATTGGTACATCTACCTTGGCATTACCTCGAATGTCGTGTTCACATGCCCTAGACTGCCTTCTACGAGTTTGTTTTGTAGCATACCTATGGAGTGCCCTCTGATAGCCTCCAGTTTATGGAGGAGTTACGGTACTATATAGACTATGGCAATATATAAAATATGTTAAGGGGGATATGGTAACGCCTTAACGCTATTTTAATACTCTTACTTCACTATAGACATGTTATAATAGCGTATTATACTGCATAGTAGATAGTTTAACGGATCCTTAAGAGATGTGAATCCCATACATCTCTTAAGTTACTATACTCACCTTAGACACTGGATAGAAGATGTCAAAACCCATAAACATCTCTGACCCCGTCACACTCATATCTACCGTTGATTTAACTTACATAAGATCTTTTAGTTCCGATTCGAGTGTTTTGTCTTTTCAATTCGCTCGGGTCGGCCTAAGCATTTCAGGGCTGAAGACCTTATTTATGGAGGACGTAAACAAAGCTTTGTACTTGTATTATTTATTATATTCAACTGCGTCATGTTGTCCCACTGCATTTATTATTTATTTCTTCCTGTTTTTGTAACTCTGATTTTGTATTGTAAAAAAATAGTCAAATGTATTTTTAAAATAGCTTCATGAACTATTATTTGATTACTATATTTTGTCATTCCACTGCAAGATTCTGTATTTGTTTTATTTCTTTCTCTTTTTCTTATTTACCGCATAATAGTCTACCCTTTTGAATGGTTTGGGACTGGCATGTGTGTCAGCTTAAAACGTCCAAAAAGGTAGGTCGTTACATGAAGGAGCTACATGTTTCGGATCGGTGGAGCTTGGTCCGGCATAGGGTGGTCCAATGGTTGGATTTAAGAAGGGGAAGTATTGATCCATATGTGAGTTGGTTCAGCTAGTGAAGGATAGAACATGAATTCTATTCGATAGGAGCTTGTTTCGGCTAGTGAAGGATGGGATAGAAACCCTATCAGGTAGTTTTTGGTTCAGTGTACGGGGAGCCAAATAGCAATGTTGTTTGGTGTTTATTCTATTTGGTGGGAGCGTGGTTTCAAGCCAAATAGAGAGATGCTAATAGTACTTGGAGGGAAGCTTTTGGGGTGTTGGCTTCAGGGCAAGACATGGGGTTGCTTGGTGGTCTAGTGTGTTCGCTTAGGTTAAGGATAGAGGCCCCAAGAATGACTCTAGTTGACTTTAGGATGGTAACTAACAAAGTACGATGACTCGATGCGACGAGTCACTATGGCATCTACTGGTGGACTGAAAGGATGAGTTTTGCGTGATAGATTGTAGAGTAGAGCATGAGGTTTTGATGCTCGTGAGTTGGACATGGTAGTCTGTGTGTACCCAAGGTTGTTTGTGTATACCCATGTGTTTGGACGTCTGTGTATGTCAAGTCCTTAGCCACCTGTGTAGGCAAGAGTGAGCATCTATGGGGCAGTTCTACTATCGTTATGTGGGTTAAGGTACTGGTGAATAATTCTGTGATTGTGATTCTCATTAGTGGGATAGGGTAGTCTGTGTGTACCTAGCGTAGTATGTGTGTACCCAGAGTAGTATGTATGTACCCATATTTTGGATGTCTGCACATGTCCAGTCCCTAGTCATCTGTGTGGGCGATGGTATGAGCATCTGTGAGATTTATCGTACACCCGAAGCACTTGAGTGATAGATGCACGGCCGTGTGATGGATCCCATGTTTACCATGTGCTTGATATGCTGTGTGATATCTTATACCCCATATTTCACCTATGTTAATGGTTTAGCATGTATTGCGTTTATATGCTAACTTTTTTGATGCAGGGACAAGTCAGGTATGATTCTCCATACCCTCTATTCCCTATGTTATGCCGATTTTTTTTAGTGTTTTGAGATTATTTGTCGCTCATACCAGACTGTTGTCTGTCTCGAGGTTTTATGTTTTGCTTCTTATTATCTCTGGTAGTCTTAAATGAGTAGATTAGATAGCAGGTGTAAACAGCAGATAGACTAGCAGAAGGTGACACTTTCCCATATCTATATTTTGAGTTTATTATTATTTATTCCACTATGTAATACTGTGGAGCCTTGACAGTGCTGACTACTATTACTGGAGGCATTTTATTAGTTTATTTATTTATCAGTTGTATAAACTCTATTACTTTTTTGTATAATTGTATGAGCCCATATACTTTGATTCTGTGCTTCGTGTAGATATTATTATCTCGACTATTTTATATCTATAATGATTATTATATTGTATCTGATGCACCGTGAGATATACAAGAGATTATGTGTTGTGCTATGTTTATTTCTTTCTCTTCTCTTTTAATCTCTTCTCTTATTTCTATTTCCCTCCTTTACTTCTTTTTCTTTCCTTTGACAATCGTCCTACATTGACCGAGTGCTCCACAGCGCACCGTTCGGTTATAGAGCATCGATGGTGTAGGGTGGTCATTATAAGATTCCTTTGCAAACGTTTGGAGAAAAGGAGCCAAAGTAATGCTAAAAGGGGAGGATGAGAGCAACTAGAAAGGAGGTAATCTTAGCTTTGCTCTTAGACTTGTATATAAAATTAAAGCTTAGAGTTTAAAGTTAGAAAGCAAAAGAGTGGCTATAATTTTTCTTGAATATTTTATATGATTTTAAAGCGCTAATATATTAGTGTATTTTAAGAAATTATTAGTCGAATGTATTCTTGATTCAAAGTAGTTTAGTTTACAGCTAAATATGTGTTCATAAAATATTTAAATTTCAAAAGAAAAACTAGCATAAGATAGAACAATATAAACCCTTTTTAAGCATATTTACAACACTTTGTAATAGCATTTTGTATATGCCTTGTTTAAGCTCTTTATAACTGATTCTAAACACATTTTATTTACAAGATATTTTAGTGGAATACCTAAACCATATTTAAGTATACTTTAGAAATAAATTTGAATATAAAATGCTTAAGAAAATAAATAAATAATTTATTGAAAGAGAAAAGGGATTTTGGAAAATTTAAGTATACATAATAAATTTAAGTATGTTTTACATCCTCGTATAATTTTAGATCCTCGTATATTTTGTAAAACACTTAAACCTTATTTACGTTTATTTTACATCCTCGCATATAAATTGACGTGTATAATTTTTGAACATAAATTTGTATACGTAATTATGTCATTAATAAGAGTATGTAAAATAATTTTAAGCATGAAAAGATTTTGGAAAAGAACTCTTAATTTAAATAAAAGAATGTGTGTTTTGGTAACCAAAGTTTTAATAGCAGCGTTCCTTGTAAAACAGATGGTTTATAAATTGAGATAATATATATGTATCTATATATATATATATATATATATATATATATATATGACCAACTAATAAAGTTCTCTATCATATGGTGTCGAAGAATAGAAGTGTCTAGGCTTGGGTTGGATAACCAGAATTCTCCGCTCTCTAGCTGCTTTCCCAACCCGTTGGATAGAGTAAGTCAAAAAGGTTAACCCTTAAATTTTATTATTATGTATATGTGTTTGAAATGTAAGTAAAACATCATATGAATAGATGAAAGTGGTTATAGAACATTATTTTTTAGGACATAAAAGATAGTTAATTTTTTAACTATTAAACATGACCCTTTAACTTAGGAAATACATAAAAGAGACGCGAATTTTATATGATATAGATGTCCTATAAATGAGGCTCTACTGTACATATAAATTCATCTTTATTTTTAAACAAAAAGCAGGGAGATACTCTCAGTGAGACGCTGTCTTATATGTTGTCCGTTTATTCTCAAAAGAACTAGAAATTAGTTAACCGAGAATTCACCGTACGATAATTATAAAGAGTTAGAAATCAGATATATACATATATATATATAGGTACAATTAACTAATTTTCTTCAACATTTGAAAATACGTTAATCTAAATAAAGATACTTTCGAAGAACTACGGGGAAGATTTCATTTAGGATGTTGGACCCATTGTACTGCCTATATAGAGGGTGATTCCAAAGGAGAACATCCTTATGATTTGTATGGTTTGCTAGACCTATCATACTGCCTATCAACTAACGGTCATTCTAAGGGAGATGGCATGGCTAGAATTCTTGTTTTTTTGCTGGAAAGATGATTCGAATGAAGACATCGACTTGGGAGATGACTAAAACTAGGGCATAAAGGAGGTCGAGCTGTATGGATCATTCCATTAGAGTATGTTATATCTTTTCTAGAGTGTATTTCGATTGTATGCAGGTAGATATGATATACTCGACGTTACATGTGATAAACATAAACCGGCTCGGTACCATCCGAGAGTGGCCAAAATTAGATGGGCTCTCAAGTGTCTCTACAATAGAAATATATTATGCATTCGGTAGGGAGGCCCCTACCCTTGTCATGTTGGAAGGGTTCACGAAGTACTGTGGCACTTCCTTGGAAATCCCTTTATCAAATGTAGAAATTACGAATTTAGATGTATACCTGAATAGTTACGAATTTAGATGTATACCTGAATAGTGTTGTGATGTGGTATGCAAGCATCATAACTATTTTACATATTTATTTTTTGCATATCAGACACAATCTATGTATAACCCTTATTTACTAATAAAAATAAAATGGTTTTGATTCTTGTAAGGGAAAAACCATTCGGTTCTTTAGTATGGTCTCATAATGTACCATTATATGTTTACACATATTTATTGAATTTCTCATACCAGACCCTATTTGACCTGAAGTTTATTTTTCCTTTAAACTCTTAGGTATTCATTTGAGAAGGCTGAGAAAGATAGTTTATGTTTTGATGTTTTGGAGCTGACAAACGATGAGTAAGAGGCTTCTAAAGTTCAATTTTTTTTTCTGCTTCACTGTTAATATATATTTAAATAGTATATGTTGGTAAATCTGATAGACCCTGTGTTTTGAAAGTAACAAATTGTACTACTTTTTGTTTATATTATATATGTTCCTTTCATTATGAGATGCTGTTGTAATATTCTTTCTTGCTTCCTTTTATTTTCTTATTCCTCGACAAAATTTCTTTAGGATGCTTAGATGATCAAAACATGAATATCGCAGATGTATTTAGTGTCATCTTCAGGAGTTAGAAAAGTAGGTTGTTACATCTACTTTATCATTCAACTCTAAGGAATTAGTACTTGAATAAAACCCTTCTTTACCAATATAAAAATTGATGTTTGTTGGATTTGCCATTAAAGATCATGCACATTGACCCAGAAATCATGCTTCAACTAGAATGAATAGAGCAACCCAAAGATGTAGAAGATGAACATTACGAAAGGTTTTCTTATGTATAATTTCGATTATGCTACCTAGAAATCAAACTTAGAGATCGTTTGAAGACTAGACCTCCACCGCTATACTTTTATAGCATTCGGAGTTCGTATGAGAGACTGTCACACATAATGTTGTTCATTACCACTAATGTTTCATCTCAAGTCCTAAGGCAAGGCATTATAATGTTTTCTATAGCGTCTCTTAATCGTTGGAGATATCTGACGCCATTGAGACGCCATGATCCCTCTTAAATAGTTGGCCAAAAAAGTGCAATACATTAACTAAATGTAGTGCAAATAAAACTTTATTACTTTAGTATGAATAGAAAAAACTAAAATACAAAAGTATGTCCATAATAAAATATATAGTGATGTCATAGAAAGAATAAACAAGAAAATTTCTCCTTGAACCAAATATCCTCACATAAAAGATACACCCAATTTTGCAGAATGCTCGTTGAAGTCCGTAGCCGGTAATTCTTTTGTAAGTGGATTTGCTAGGATGTAGTCAATCTCAATATGCTTTATGGATATCAATCCATTCCGCACTCTCTTATTCACAATAAAAAACTTGATGTTAATGTAATTTGATTTACTTAAGATTCTATTGTTATTAGAATATAGTACTACTGAATTATTATCATACTAGAACTTTAATGGCCTTTCTATATTATCAATAATGCATAGCCCGCTGATAAATTAATTAGCCATTGTCCATGTTTTGATGCCTTAACAAGCCATAGACTCTACTTCCATGTTGGAAGAAGCTATGATTGATTTCTTAATACTCTTCCATGATATAGCCTCTCTACTTAATAGAAACATGTATCCTAAAGTAGATTTTCTACAATTTCAACAACCAGTAAGGTTAGAATCCTACCAATGATCTTCATGCTGGATCACGTGCATCGACAGTATGGTTAAAAGGGGAAATTTCAAAATATTTACTTTTTTTAATTTGCTCATGATCGTATTTTGTGTTTACATGAACAACAAATTTATATTAAATCATATTTAGTAATAATTAATACAAGAGTTTGGGTTAAACGTTGATTTAATTAAATTTATATATTAAAATTTTATGTTTGTTTGTTATGGTTTAATAATAATATTTTATTATTAGTTTAATTTTAATTCAATTCTATATCATTTGTATTTTCATACAAACATTATAATTGTTGGTGAAATTTTGTCTCACAACACCTCAATTGATTAGGAAAGTAATTGTTAACGTTCATTCACAAATTTGAATCAACAAACTTAACTTGTGTTAAGATTTCCTTTGGGTAGCAATTATGTCACTGGATGCTTACATAATTATGTAGTTGTACTATAACTATTTGTTAGAATGTCTCTAACGCAAATATAAACAAATAATGATGCATGAAAGTAAACAAGACAGAAATTTTTACGTTGTTCGGATGTTAAGGAATCATGCATCCATAAGTCATGTTCTTTTCTTATTTCTTTTCTACTGATACAACTATTTGATGAAAAATAGGAAGATAAAATTTCGCTTCTTCAAAAAATTAAAAGAAAAGCAAGCTCCATATTCCTAATCATATCCTATTTATTGTGTTGAAGATGTACACGGATAACCACCATCCTTTCTCCACCATTATGTTTCCACCTTTGGATCATGACATGTGTCTCTCACCCACATTGTTTGTTGGATGCATCCAGATTGCTGACATGTCTTTGGCGGAAGGCCCTAATTTAGGTGCTTGAATTGTGGTCTTTGGCGAGAAGTTTGAGTTGGAGGCGGAAACTCCTAAAATTGAGGTAGGAATATTTTGAATTAGCGCAGGAGACCTCAGTGTGTTGTACATTTCTAATCTGATGTAGTAAAGGGTTTGCATATTGTCTTAAGAGGACATTAAGAGCCACTTGTTGGTTTTGAGGGAAATTTCGGTGTATTTAGGGTAACGCTATACTAGTTGATGTGTGATACGTGCATGATGCAGCTACGCTTGCCTGATAATTAGATACGACCGTTTTGATCCGCTTTGGGCTTAAAGATGCATGATTTTATATTCCCTAAATGTTAGTCCAATACATGATCTGGGCTGACAGTGGTCTAAGTTGACTATATCTAAGTTGCCCTCGATTTGACTTGCCCTTGTTTTGATTTTCCCTTTAATATGTGTGACCTATTGATAAAGGCTACTCATATTTTTACTATTTTCCTATAAGTGTGGCTCTGAGTTAAAGCATTGTTTGAGTGGCTCGGTGTGTAGCTCTCTGGGATGCTTCTAACCCCATGTGGCATTGCTTACGTTGACCTTAATATGCGAAGTATAGATCCATCTTGAGGGTGTTAACAAAATATGAGTTATCGGGATGTCGGAAGTGTAGTTCAATTGTTCGTTCATTGTGGCTTTTAAGCGCAGTACTTCATTGCCTGCTTCTTGCGACTATGTCAAATTTTGGCTTTAATATCATAATGTTATATTGAGACCAAGGGATGAGTGCAAATTTGATATCCTCATGGCCTTCCTTATAAGCCCATCATTGCATTTTGTTATGATCTCTTGCATTTTGGCTGCTGCTCTTTTAGTTGTGTCAAGTGTCATGACTACAAGCTAGGCGGCCTGCTTCCCTTCCTGGCTTATTATGCATGATCAATTTGGTTGCTTTAGTTCCTTCTCTTTTTATCTTAACCTTTATTGTGAAGGCAACTCTCCTAGATTCATAAATTGCTTAGCCCATATTTAGTATTGTTTGAGAAGCACGGGTGTATTACTTGCCCTCCAAGTCTACGCTGATCAAGATCGATGTAGACTTGTCAACATTTTCACTTAATTTGCAAATCCCGTCACTTCTTTCTAGCCCCTCCTTTCTTTTCATTAGTGAAAAAAAATCTTATTGATTATTTTGCATTTAATGATTTTTTCCACGTGTGATTTCCTTATTGGGCCACTATTTGAATTGTTGTTAAATCAAATCTTTCATTTTTCTAAGCAAATATATATCAATCTTTGCATTATTTTGGCAGCTTAATCGATTGACATCGCACGAACTCCTTCATTATTTCAATTGCAAGGCTATTATTCAAATTCAGGTATGTATATATTTCCTTCGTTTTTTCTATGTTCATTTTTACACTTTACTCAAGAAAGGAGAAGAAGAAAGAAATGAAAAAATTTGCAACTACCTAGATCGATTTCGTTACTAGTTTTGGGTTTTCATTTTTGATTGAAGTAAGAAACTAGTTTTTTGTTTTAATTTATGTTAGATCTCTTTAGTTTAGTATTCTTTTTTCATCAAATCTCGAAATTTTGAAATAGCTTCCTCTTCATCCTTTCCTTTACTATCACCCTCTAGAATTACTCGGGTTGAAGAAGCCACTGGTATCTTGAATCAGTTTAGGTTTTTGGGTTATAAAGCGTAGGCTCCTGAACCCCATGAATATATTAATGCTTCCTTGGTTGGGTTTATTTCCATTACTCCTAAGCACATACGTTGTGGTCTCTACCTTTTCCATATCTAATCCTTCGTCAATGGCTTTCTTCCCTCGATCTTATACCTGTCCAACTTTCCCTTCTTTCTTATACTATTTTGATAGCTACTTTTATCCTCTATGTTGAGAATGGTCTCAACTTCACTTGCAAGGAGCTTCGCTTTCTATTTGACCTAAATAAGAATCCTTCAACGGCTAGCTTTTTCTATACCCAGGCCAGAACGTTGGTTCTTCTAGAAGTTCCCCGGAAGACTCGAAAATGGGTTGAGTTATCTTTCTTTGTTTCTAACTTATATAATTTTCCTCCTTCCTTTCACCAATGTCCTACTCAATTCGTGTTTTTTGAGGAAGACGTCAAGTTGTATGAATCTCATTGGGATAAAATTCTAGGAATAAACGAAAAGGAGAGGAAACAAACAATTTTTTGAATAATGAGAAATTAAGAAATACCATTTTTCCACCCACATCACATGTTTTCTCGAGAAATTTTAAAGCCTTCCTTGACTTTGGCTGGGTCTATGGGTATAAAAGGCTTTATGTTTATTATTCTTATGGTTCTATTTTTTTTACAGAAAATTTCTCGTGATTTTTAATTGTTATTCTTCTTATATATAGGTAACATGGATGCTTTTATTATAGCTACACTTCGTCAACCGTGGAAGCTAATGCAAAAAGATGCTCAGAAAAGAAAGCGTGATATGGTTTGAGATCCTATCGAGGTCCCAAAAAGATGGCTATTTATTCCTTTCCTCCTCCTCTAAACATTCCTTCCCTTTCTAATTCAGTAGCGCTAACTCCCTCCGTTACATAGTAGTCCTGCCCCCAAAACTCGCTACTTGCCTTTGCCTATTTAGTAGAGAGAGTGTGGAAGACTATGATGCATATATTATCTCATATTGCCTCATCTTCTCCATCCTCTCTCCTTCCCCTTTCTCTTCCTATGCTCACTTCTTCTAAATTGATGAACGAGTTGGAAAATTTCTGGTTTTATGTAAGCAATATTCTCTCTCTCTCTCCTTCCCTTCTCTCTCTTGCCCTCTCCCTCTCTCTCTTTTTCTAACCATGTTCTCTTTAGTTTTATAGTACGTTGCTCTGATGGCAAAAGCAAGAGAGAGAGGGACAATGAGCAAGCCACCACACTTGATCGGGTGGATAGACACGAAGTGGATTTTTCTTCTACTATGTATGAGGAGACCAACATCTTTGAGAAGGCTAAGAATGAGGAAGATTCTAAAGCGTTCTGGGAAAAGGTCGAGAAAGATTCCGAAACTATTAAGGATGCCCTAGCCTAAAAGAATCACAATTTGAGGAAAAGGGAGAAAGAGCTAACAACGATGTGGGAAGAGGAAAATGAGGCATGAAGTGTTGAAAACAACACGGGAAGAGTTGAAAACAGTGTAGAAAGAGCTTAATGAAAGTACTTCCACTGTAACCTATAATTTATATGCTTCAACTTAAAGTGAATTTAAGAACGAGATCAATCTCAACTTTTTGGGGAACTGGTCTTTAATTGATAAGGTTTATGCTTACCATCGTGTTCAATAGGCGAAAGAGGTTGCTGTGGAGTATTCCCTTCCTTCCAATCCTTTACAAGTAGTCTAGTACGAGGAGGGAAAGACCAAAGAAGATAAGGGGATTAAAGGTGCCGATGTAACTAATGAGACCGAGATCATTTTGAATCACAATGTAAATACTCAAAACCTTTTGTGTCAACACTTAGACGTGTGACTATATACGACTTGCATTTTGACTTTGTTATGGATGATTTGTTCCTAGTATTGTACTTTTTTACTGCTTAATAAAAGATTGGGTAATTTTTGTTTTTTAGTCTTTTGAAGAAGCTTTGTTGGTAAAGCTTCTAAAGGAAAGCGAGGACGGGCTCAAAACCCGAACTTTAGATCGCGTTGGTCTTAGTGTCGCAACCATCGGTATGCATGAGAGAGAGTTAGAAGAGTCTTATACCAAACTTAGGGACGAAACCCAAGATTTTCTTCCAAGGATTGATTAAGTAGTTAAATAAAAGAGGTGCTTAGTGACTTTGAACTGCGTAGATGGCAATATACTCTAGAAAATGGTTCCATTTCATCTGATAACCCTCACCGGGAATGGTTTAGGCTTAAATTTAGAAATTTAACAAAGTATGAGTTGTGGGGGTGTTAGCGGTGCAGTTCAATCATTCATTTATTATGGGTTGTAAGCAAGTACTTCATTGACTGCTCGTTGCGACTATGTCAAATTTTAGCTTTGGTATCATAATGTAATATCGAGACTAAGGGATGACTGCAGGTTTGATATCCTAATGGCCTTCCTTATGAGCCCGGTATCACATATCTTTGTGATCTTTTGCGTTTTGGCTTCCGCTCTTTTAGTTAAGTCAACTGTCACGACTATGGGCGAGGTATCATTCTTCCCTTCTCGGCTTATTGTGTAGGATTGATCGGGTTCTTTTAGTTCCCTCCCTTTTATCTTAAACTTTATTACGAAGGTAGTTCTCCTAGCCTTATAAATTGCTTAGCCTATATCTAACATAGTATGAGAAGTACAGGTGTAACAATAACTATATTAAACACATTGATCTCAGCTAGGTTCAACATGATGAACATATGTTACAGTTGTATAATAAACCATCATGACTTAGAGTTAATAAAATAGTTTAATGTCATAGGTCATTGATGATAACATATATATGCACACAAATAAATATTTATATATTTCTAATTAATATGAACTAATGATAATATTACTTAATTTAGTGGTTAATTTTATTTACATATAATATGTATATATAATATAATAATGGCTATATTCAAATATTTGTTGTTACTATATTTTTGTTCCGGCATATACATCGTACATGTATTATTTAGGTTTAATAAACTATTTATATTTTTTAATAACCGTTTAAATATATAGTCATATTTGATAAGTTTTAAATTCGAGATTTCGACTTTGTAATATTTTTGACCTCATCAAAATTTAAGGAAAATTGTTTTTTGAGCCTAGAAATGGCATAACACCTAAAGCAAATTGAAATAAAAGAAATCTAGCTAAAGACAACAAGTAAATCATAAAGAACACCGGAATTTTATAGTGATTCGGCAAATCTATTCTATTATATTATTATTGACTATGGAGTTGTAGTCACTAGTATAAGGGTTTGACAAATATAAAAGTCTAGAATAATCAAGTCATGTTTCTTAAGTAACTATAGTTGAGGAGAGATAGAAGACGAAGAAGGAAAAGTGTCAAAAGTCCTTTTTTAAATGCCATAGGTGCTGTATTTATAAGAAAATCGTCCAGTAGAATCGCCAGATCACAGTATACCAAGTCTTAATTCAGATTCAAAAATGCACGAGAAGAAGAAAGAGTCCCCAAAGCCAAAAAACAACTCAATACTGACCAGAAGTGGTCGGTATCGATCTTTTCTATGGAATGGTAGTCACTTATTGTTCCCTCTTTCACTCTTCTATCTCTGATCAGTGGTGTTTTGAGTACTTTTATTTTGAGATCATGTCATTTTCGAGAGGTTCTGATATAATTTGTACTTTTTTCTTTCCTTTAGAACTTCCTTATAGTTGTTCACCATATTCCTTGAGAAATGGACTTCACGGTGATCGAACGAGTTATAGTTCCTCGATCCATATATCCGGGGCCTTATATGAAGTTAAAAGAGTTATTCGTACCAAGTAGGTCAGCTCAGTACCAAGTATACCTTTAGATGCTATTTTGCTCCAATTCCTCTAGTCTATTCCTATCATCCTTTCAATAACCGTGAATCGTTTTGTCTTCATCATGACGTCCAAATTCATCTAAAGACTGCTTAGTTAAAAAGCGGGTAAAATTGCCCCTCCAGAGTATGATTCTGTTAGAAATAAAGCATGCTCTACAACAAGTCAAGATTACTATTATCCATGTACATCCAATAGTTATCTAATGGTTGCCTCAAAGCGTTGTCTCCTTTATGTGGATATCCGTTCAACTGCTTTATTTAGTAGAAATTCCATTTTCCACGCTAAAGAAAAGATATGTGCTTTGGAGACCATTCCACATCTTGGCTAGATATGCACTACCTTTCTTATTTTTCATTTTCCGACTGTTTGACTAAGAATTCTTGTCAGTACCAAGATGTTCTGCTCGGTACTGAGTCCTTTTGGGAAGTCATCAAGTACTATATATACTCGATAGTTAGAAAATTTTCTTCACTTTTCCTCTTTCCAACCTTATCCTACTCGTGACCAAGCTTCCCTTTCCTTCCTCTCCACCGAACACCCATGACCACCATACCTTTGCCATAACTGACCGTTGTTGACACTTTTAGATTTCCGCTATTATTTCCAGATTACTGTCGCTATCTGTTGCTAACTTCAATCATCACCATTCAACCTAAGCATTTTGTCATTGATCTCATTATTCCAATTTGCCCCTAGCTTTAACCAAATTCTTGTTCATATGTAGAAATTTCAAGGTGGGTTGGTGATCAATGATGGAGTCATGGTCATGGTGTGGTGACCGATGGTTATGGACGTTGATGGTCATGCCTAGGGTTTTCCTATGGCTTATGATAGAAGGGAGCAATAACTTGTGATCGAATGAAAATCCTTTGATGATGGTGTTGGAACTAAGCCAACCTACAGCGAATATGATGGGTGGATTTCAATTTTTTTTTCTTTTTAGATCATTGTCGGACCAACAAAGTCTAATTTATTTAGAACATTTCAAAATTTTATTTAAATAATTTTTTCATTTAAATTTATAAAATGATGTTGTGTTTATTTAATTTATGTTGTATTAAATATATATGCGTATATAACATACACATGTGTAAGTGTATGCATGTGTAACATATCAATCCATGCAATGTATAACTTGGCCGTGCATAAAAGTTGGGATATACATCGCAGCTGACACATCAGCTCATCCAATATACAATTGTATTATCCAAATACATGTTTATACTCTTTTATTTATATATAAGTATTACAAATATATATATTATAGTTTTATTTAAATAAATTTATATAAGTGCACAGATATATATATATATATATATATATATATATATATAATCATATGAATAAAATATTGACATTACATATATATCATAGACTTATTTAAATATAATCAAATCATTTATAAAATATTCCTTAAAAAGGTCATAAAGCCGAAAGCAATATATGTAAATAGATTATATATATATATTAAATACAGGAAAATAGGTGCAGGGAAAAAGTTGCGAAAAAATTTAGTCTCACGGACAGCAAGTTTGCTTTTTAGTCTGAAGGACATTCGTTAGTGTAGACAAAAAATGATAGTTACAACTATCATTCTATGATTTAGATTAAAAAGTGTCCTTCAGCCTAAAAAACAAACTTCTTGTCCCTAGAACTAAATTTTTCTACAACTTTTTCCTTGAGCCTAAAATCCTCTATTAAATATTTATATACAAACATATGCATAATAAAATAATATATATATATTAATGTTAATAAAACACACAAAAATATTTTGATAAATATAAATGATCAGGTCTTGTATACGGCCTATATGCATAAATTATTTATTTATGTTTTTAATTTTAAAATATATTTTATTTAAATATTTGTTTGAAAAATATTAAAATATTAACAAAAATTCATTTTCATAATTTTACTTTGAATTTGAAATTTTTGGTAAATCCTAACTAAAATTTTAGTTTTGAAAATTTCAGTACACAATATTTGATTTAAATATAATTTTAAAATATTTTTTTTAATATTAGACCTTATTTAAAATTGATTTTGAAAAATAAGAAAATTGTTTTTTACTTTTTTCGAGATTTTATTTTATGCTAATTTTATTTCAAATGATATAAACCATAATTTGCTTAATATATTTGAACTAATATAATTTATTTATGTAATAAATTTAAGTTAAATAATAATAAAATATAAAAAAGATATTTTATCATTGTCGAAAACTATTATAGCCTTAATACTTTATATATAGAATTATATGGCCATATTGACACACCCACACACATAAAATAAAAACAATTAGCTTTTTTTTAATGAGCCATACTGACTTGAGATGTAATTGATAATTTTTTTTATTAACATTCAAATATCCAACCAGTCTAATTATGATAGTAAATTTGTATATTGAAATCGTCACCTAACTAACAGTAACACACACACAGACACACCTTCACACATATATCATATACGTATACATACATACATACATATATATAGGCACACATATGTACATACACATTATATGGAGATGCAAATGATTATAAATAAGTTAGATCCACACCTTATTACCAAAGCCTGAAAGCATAACTTGAAATGATGATATATACTCCTTGAAATGATGTCCAATCTAAAAGATACCTAGCCCATGAACTGATTACCACTGGCTTTCGAATATCAATTAATTTTATTTCATTTTCACTTTTCAAGTTAGGGAGATAGGAAGGGAAGATCAAAGAGCAATAGATTAGGTCAGAGGATTCAAAAATCTCCTATCAAATAGAGGAAGGACAAAAGAGAATTAGGGATCACATCTTTTGTTCAATCTCCATTGAAATGAGTCATCCAAAATCATGCTATCTCTCTATTAGAGCCGCCTGTACCCCCATTATGGCCACCTATACTGGCCTTTCTAATGGGCCATGAACCCATTTATTGCCCGAACAAATATTTTACATTTTAAATCTAATTTAAAACACTTATCAATATCGTACATCGATTAATATACTTATAACTTTTATAAATACATTAAATATTTGTTTATCAAATCCAAATCAATTTTATTAATATTAATTAATTTATAACAATTATAAATTAGTTAAATTGTTTGGTCAAATGAGAATTCATCATTTTCATTGTGTAGCTCATCAGGTATAAATTTGGTTAGCAATTAATATTGAACTATTTGAATATCAATGCCACATGTCACTTAGCAGGTGGTGTGATATTTTTGTAGAATACAATAGCCTATGATTTTTTTTTTATCATAATAAACATATATATATATATATATTCTTTTAAATGTATTTGCTATTGTGCTATTTTATTTTGTCACACAATTAAATAAATATTCATTGAATAAAATAAATAACTCAATATTTTATTCAAACAAATATTTTATTACAGATTTAATAGTACAAATTTAAGCTCTCACTACATTTATACATTTTTAATTATGATGCAATTTCAGTTACAACATATTTTTCAATTTACTATGTCACCTCACTACATATTCACTCAACACTCGTATTTGATTTTCAACTCTATTCCAGTTTGTATCCCGCATTTGAATTATATGAAAAATAAAAACTGACGCATTAAAATTGAAAAAGAAATATTTTTTCTTTGTACAATGAAATGTGTGTTTTGAAAATATTACTTGCCTCAGTTATTTGGGTTGTTCATCATCATTTTCTTTTGAATTCTTCTTACGCGAATAGCTTGTAACATGCACGGTGTATCACTGTACATGTCACAAGGTCATGCACACTGATATACACTTTCTTGATAAAATTACAGGGACAGGTGAGCACAAGGTCAAACTGAAGCAAAAGCTGAATTCAATTCAAGTTCATATGAGTATCGACCAAATCATCATAACCCGAAAACAAGACAAGTTCAAGGAAAATGTATTAACATGTGGAACCAAAGACCAGCATGGGTATGTATAGAGAATTCAACTCAAAGCAAAGAGACCAGATTAGTTCAACATGATCCAGACCAGCATACATGTGTATACATGTACAAACATGCAATAACATTCACTACGCACATATATACATGCACATGTACGCATGTATATACATGAATATGTTCATGTTTTTCAAACTTAATGAGCTACAGTTTAAGTCCACAACAACAATATGCAACCACTAGAAAAACTCAAATAGAACAATGCACATGAGCGCAATGGAGCATGCAACATACATCAGACATGAATGCAATGACCAGACTATAGCAATAAACTTCAAATGAAAATACAAGTGCACAAATCAAAGGCTAACAAGACTACAAAAACAAAGAGACTCGAGTACACACGAAGTAATAGAGGCCAGAACCACAGGCCAAATTCAATATTCAAGCAAGGAAAAACACTTACAAAGCAGTAAACTGATCAAGTAACATGAAGATACACGTATCAAACCACACATGCAACTGGACATATAACTCGAAGAAATGCAAACCAGTAGAAGTAATAAAAGTGCATCCACCCAGACCAAGTAGCATACAAGTGAAGACTCCAACTAAGCAATTCAATAACAGTTCAGTTCAAACAAACAAGGACAGCAATGTGACAATGTGTGTCACATTAAGTATGAATCAAAAGAAATGCAAGGCTACCAAGTTCAAATATACACAATAGCGGTTTGAATAATAAAATCGAGGAGTTGAAAAAGAAGCAGTTTGAATAGGATTTCAAAATAAACAAGTCGAAGTCAAAAATCACATCAACCTAATATATAATCTCAAATATTCAAATGCCAAAATCAAAGGAGAAAAGGACGGAACCAAAATTCAAATTCACAGAGTATACATACGAGATGGAACAAGCCATATTTATCACCATCATTTGATTAGAAAATCACAACCAAGCAAAACTCATTATAGAATTCAATTGAGAAGTATACAAATGAAAATTAAGGGTTTTAATCCCTATAAATACCCATAATCAACATCGGCAATTAGGCATTCGAGTTCGAGACAAATAGAGAGCACACTTTTAAAATCAAAAACAAAGTTGTAACTCGAATCAAAGTCGAGAATTAAAAGGTGTAAATTTCACATACCAACTCAGAGCACAAATTGAACTCGATTGGTTAGAAGCAGCCGCAAATAATTAAATCGATCAGAGAAGCATCGAAGTGAACTGAGAAGCATCAGCAAACAATTCAATCATCAATCTTTCAAGCGATGCCTCAAATAATCAAAACCTAATATTTGAAGAGGAACGAAGAAAGAACGGCCACGGCAATAAGAAAGAGAAAAATTCTTGCCTTGTTTTAATTAGCAGTGGGTCAATCTAATTACTCTCTATTAGGCTTTATTTATTAATGGGGTTTTGATTAGTTTTATTTTATTTGTAATTTCATTTTTAAATTTTGGTGAATTTTTAGCTGTGTAACTAGGTTATGAACTACGGTGGTGTAGTTCGAGAATTCGCAACTCAGTGGTTGAGTTGTGGCGGGGTTTTGAGCGTAGAGTTAGGTTAGTCAAGTAGCGGGCGTCGAAAGTTACATGTGTAAGCGTCTGACTACTTAATTTCTAGTAGAAACCTTGAGGGCAGCACGTAGGCAGGGTTTTGCCGAATCTGGGTAAATATGTGTATGAACTCTTCTGCATTACTTTCAGTTATTATTTTTATTTCCACATTAATTTTTATTATTATTAGTATCACCCTATTCACCCTTCTCTAGGGTGAAAGCAGTCCTACAAGTGGTATCAAAGCTAGGAACAAAAATCAATTTTTCTTTTAAAAATTTGATTTTTTAATGGCTTCTTTTAATAATGTATTTGCAGAGGGCCAGTCCATAATTAGACCACCCATGTTCAATGGTGAATATGCTTATTGGAAAAATAAAATGAATTTTTTTTGTGAAAATCATAGATGCATGGAATTTTGTTGAATCGGGATATACGACATCAACAATAATGGTAGATAATCAAGAAGTTGAGAAACCGATGGATCAATAGACAAATCTTGAAAATAAACTGCAATTTGCTAATGCTAAGGCCATGAATTCTATTATCTGCTCATTAGATCAAATTGAATTTAATCGTGTCTCACATTGTCTAACTTTGAAGGAAATTTGGCACATGCTTAAACTGACTCGCGAAGGAACCTCCTGGTTAAAGAATCTCGCCTTGCCATGCTTAGTAGCGAGTATGAGAATCACAATGAAAAAGGATGAAAGTGTTAAAGAAATTGATGGACAACTTTCTAATCTCGTATATAAATCAAAATCTCTAGGAAGACCACACACAGAATTGGAAATGGTTCGAAAAATCCTCAAAATCCTTCCATAAACGTTTGAAGCAAAAGTGACTATCATTCAAGAATCAAATGATATGAAACAAATTAAAGTTGAAGAACTCATCAGAAATCTTACCACTTATGAGCTAGAAATCAAATTCAAGGAAGAACGTGAAGGAGGTGATATGCGAAAGAAATCAATAGCTCTCAAACGAACAACAGGAAGTGAAGATGATGATGATGATGATGGAGCAACTGAACTGGCACTGATAATAAAAAAAATTCGAAAGGTGAAACAAAAAATATGGACATCCAGCTTTAAATCAACAATTGAAGAACAGAATAGTCAAAGTTCTAGACAACTTAGAAGCACAGGAGAACATTTTGTCACAAGTGCAATAAACCTGGTCATATCAAGCCAAATTGTCCTCAAGATCAATTCAGCAAAGGGACGAAACCAAAAAGAAGAAGCTTTGCAGCAACTTGGAATAAAAGTGATGAAGATGACAGAAGCACTGGCAGTGAGAGTGAAAAAGATAATCTTTGTCTTCGAGGAGATACAAGTGACAGCGATGATGATGGGACAAGCGAGGTATCCAAACTTACTCACTCAGAATTACTTATATATTTCCATGAGGTAAATGGCTGTTTTGAAAGACTTAGGGAGAAGTACGCTAAAATTGAATCACAAAGAGATAGTTTGATAGAACTAAATAAGCAGCTCGATCAATTGTTAAAACCTATTGAAATAAGAGCCCTAAGTGTGATAAGTGTCCATCATTTGAAGAGAAAATAAAAAATCAAAAATAAAAAATTAAAATTAACTCGCTTGAAAATGAAATTCTGATTTTGAAGAAAGTGAAAATACGAGGAGAGAGAATTCTATCAAAAAGTGCAAAAATGAATCTCTCAAATCACAAGTCCAACAATTGTCTACAGTTTTAGGAAAATTTTCTAAAGGAGAAAGATCGCTAAATATGTTATTTGGGAAACAAAACTATTAATCCTACTAGAAAAGGACTTGGGTATATGGAATCTGAATGTGTTAGAAGTGAAACTTATCCTATCAACTCCAGGTTCACGATTTGTAGAAAAAATGGACACAATCGCAATAATTGCTGGTATAGACCCAAACACGTGAACAACATACCAATTTTGGTTCCTAATGGCATGAATGTGAAATCTCTTAAAGTCAAACAAATATGGGTGTCAAAAGGAACAAATATAGATTGCTTTGGTTCTTGTAACAACCCGCATATTTATCGATTTTTTTATTTAAATATTTTATTTAAATATTTTATCGTTAGTCGGATTTTAGTCCGAAAAGCTACTTTTTGCATACGGTCGAATTAGGACTCGGGACCACTCCCATTGAGTTTAAAATGTCGTTTGCGACCTTTTTGAGTATAAGCTTCGATATGTTTGGAGAAAGTTGATTTTTGCTACTTTTTACTTTGGGTTTGGTTTTTGGGCTCAGCCCTACGTTAACTTATACTCCAAAACTGAACCACTCTCTCCATTCTCCCTCACTTCTTTCTCTTTTCAGTTTTCTTAGCATTAATGGTGGGAGAGATTGAAAATTAAAACTCCAAAACCCTAGTTTCTCTTGCAAATCAAATTCCTAGCTCCAAACTCAAGAAGAACCCATTGGTAAGCTTCTCTCCTTCTTCTCCAACTTATTCTCTTACCAATTTCAGAAATTCCTAAACCTAATTCGAGAATGTTCTTGTTTTGAGCTTAGATTCAAGCTCAATTGGGTTGTGTTGAAGAGAGGTTGATTCTCCATTTGCTTTCAAGCTTCTTATTGTTCGATTTTGTGAAAAGGTGAGCTTTTTATCTCACATCTATGACTATAATTATCTTTGGTTGTTGGGTATGAATTCCTAACACTTCTTCATGTGCATTTGCTCTTGATTTGGATTGGTTTTGTGAATACTCCAATTTTTGGGTTTTTAAGTCAAATTTGTGTGAAATCCTTTTATGGATGTTTGATCATGCTTTTAGTGATGCACCGAGGAGCATATAGGGCCGGGTTGCCGATTGGCATAAACCCTTAGAGCCATTGTTCGTCCGGTCGCATTTTGGAGGAGTTTGCTCTTCATTTGAATAAGGCTGAAAAACAGCCCAGGCATGATTCAGTCGACTGAAAACTCTGTTCAGTCGACTGAACCTGGAACCCGAGAGTTTCCAGGCATGATTCAGTCGACTGAAAAATTCTGCACAGTCGACTGAACCTGGAAACAGAAAGTTTCCTGAACCTGGAAAATTTCCATGTACAGGGTCAGTCGACTGAAAACTCTGTTCAGTCGACTTAACCTGCTGTTTGAGTCCAATTTGCCTTTTGGATTGAATTTTCAATTTAAATCGATTCGCGATGATCCTATTTGTTGTTATCATTTATTATGACCTTGATGACTCCTTTTTAGGGATTTTTGAATATCCACTTCGATGGATTCTTTATCGGTTTCTTTGGATTTTATTCACATCTTCGTATGTGAATTTTAGTGATCGATTGTTCTTACAATCTTCTATGTGATTTGTCACTTTAAAAATATAAAGGTTTTCTATACTAGTAGTAAATATCAAAACTCTTTCTTATAATGATTTCAACTCTACTTTAATACCAAATTCGTTTATAAAACAGTTTTCCAATCTATTAGTATATACAAACCTTACCTCACTCGTATGAGAAATCTAATTAAACGACTTAGTAAAACGAGTGGCATGAAACGCTTGCGTTTACTTTGTTGGTTAATTCTTGGACTTGTTCGATTGAAACTCTTGTGACAATTTTCTAGTGGAGATCTACAATTTGTTCGTAAATATTTAAGTTAAGCAAGTGGTTATGGTACATGAAGCTAAACTCATATATTTACTAGCTTAGTGTAATTGACACTTCTCGATGATCATGACGATCATTTTTGTGATTTAGACTAGCAATGTGCGATGTCTCTTTGTCTGCGTGGGAGACTAAACCCCGTTCGTGTGTCAAATTTGTGGGGTAGCAACCCACGGTCTTCGGACCATTCGTGTGTTAGGTCTTCGGACCATTCGTGTGTCAAATTAATGGCTAGCTACCATGAGATAGCTTCTCGTTCATGTGTTACAGCTGTTGGTGAGTTTTCATGCTCCCGTTCATGTGATAGGCCTCCCCCCCTTATTTTGTGTGATTTCTGGATTCCGTGTGTGGAATTCTGGAATTTTCTTCTTCACCTATTTTTGTGATTTCTATTGATATGATTTATCAATTCTTGTGCATAGGTGAATTTGTGTGTCATTGACTAGATTTCTTGTGTTGATTTCTGGAATGTATGTTTCACCAACTTTGTGATTTCTATTGATATGATTTATCAATTCTTGTGCATAGGTGAATTTGTGTGTCATTAACTTGTTGTGAATACAAGTTTTAGGTATGATACCCTTTTTGGATCTTTGAGAAGATTCTTTGATATTGATTAATCGTTTGTTGATTATCATTTACATACTTATAGTAGTATGCCATTATGGATATTATACGTCTTTGCCATATCTTATATGTCATTTATTGTGGCTTGGTGAACGAAATAAGGAGTATGGCATTTCTTTGATTCTTGTGTAGATTTGGTGATATTGATTAATCTCTCGTAGATTTCCAATTACCTATGTATATCACAGCTTGAAATTGTGATTATTATGTGTTTAGTCGTATCTCTTATTCTATATCGTTTCACCTGATATTTATAGCTAGACTGATCCGTTTATTATTTTCTTATTAAATAATACTCGGGTCAGACCGAGATGTTACAGGTGCTTCTGCTTGACTTCTCTCTTGGGATTGATTCCTCTGACTTTTGGTTAACTACTTAGATTAGTAGTTTTTTGTTGTATACATTTGAGATATAGACTCCATAATGTATACTTATTCTTTTGTGTAGTTCGTGTAACTATTCTTTTGTGATATTGTGGATCTTTTTAGACCATTACTCTGATGTACACTTCCTAGTGTAATATTCATATCTATTTCCGCCTTTGTGATATGAATTGTTTGTGACTGATTTGTGTTATGTTTATTTCTATATTTATTTCTGAAGATATTATAGCCACTGTGTAGTAGCTTTGAGTTTGTGTCGGTATGTCGGATTTCCTCTTGATAAAGTAGCATGTTATACTATCTGACATATCGATGCTCGCACAAAGCAATTACACGGAGAGTCGCTCCTCAACAGCCTTATTCTCCGTGCTAGTTGACAGCATTCACCGTAATGCTCTTGGCTAGCGTGGGTATAGAGGTGGGGCGTCACAGCTTGGTATCAGAGCCAAACTTCGAAACAATATGGAATATTATAACAAGGATCATCGTCCTAAGTCCATCTTAGGAGTCGTGCTTTGGGATTTAATTCGAGTCTTCATACTGATTCATCCTATTTTCCTTATGATTCCTTGTTTTGTCTATCAAGATTGCTTGATATTCAATTTGGTGAATAACTTTTTTCTTCTTCTTCTTTCTTTCTAAAGGAAGAGAAATGTCTAGACCAGGCCGTCCTAGAGTCGTACCGTCTAGCACTCCACCCCAAGATGGAGTTTTTATGACTGCTCAACAGCTTCTTGATTTGGTAACTAATGCTCAAGCAGCTGGAGCTAACCCGGAACCTACTCACCCAAAGTCGGGATTTGTACGCTTGTGCAGCGATTACACCAATTTGGGTGGGGAGCCATTCAAAGGTTCCGAAACTGTTATTGAAGTACAAGCTTGGCTTAGAACATGCGATCGCATCTTTTCGCGCATGAATCTTATTGACCTTCATCGAGTTCAGGTGGCCTCTAGTATGCTCCGAGAAAGAGCATTGGATTGGTACGAGCTTCTTATTTCTGAGATTAATGAAGCAGATCTCACCTGGGAGAAATTCCAAGAACGCTTCGAGTTGAAATTTGTACCGGAAGCAGAGAAAGTGACATTGGCTCGACGGTTTATAGACCTTGTTCAAGGTGAGTCCTCCGTGACTGATTACGTCGCCTCCTTCGAGTCGCTTTCCAAATACGGGGTTGAATACATCAACACCCCTCTGAAGAAGAATCAGAGATTTGTTTATAGCTTAAACAAAAGTCTCAAGAAGCCATTACTTCTAAAATTAGAAGTTTCCTTCGACCAACTCGTTGATATCGCTCTTCGTCTTGAAGAGGCGGATAGAGAGAATGATGTTGAAGTGGTGGGTTCCAAACCAAACTTCAACAACAAGAAGAGGCCAAGCAAATTCAAAGGTCCTTATCCCAATAAGAAAGGGAAGCAAGCAACTCCTGCTGAAAAGACCTTTTTCTCTACTCAAGGGAAATGCTATAATTGTGGTTCGAAAGACCATTTTGCGAACAAGTGTTCAAAGCCTCGTACTTGTCGCTATTGCAAAAGCCCGGACCACTTTATGCATGTGTGTCCCAAACTTCAAAATAGGAGGGAGGTAAAGTTAAATGTTGCTCAAGCCCCTGGCAACACATCTCGTGGCCAAGGTATTTCTCATTCTATTCTGGACAAAATTATTTTATTTCGTGATCAGCCTATTCGAGTTCTTTTTGATACGGGTGTGTCCCATTCTTTTATATCAAAAGAACTTGTTGATACTTTTTCCTTGGATGTTTTGTGTTTAATGACTTCTTTGAGAATCGCGAATCCGGTTGGTGGATCCGCGACAATCAGTTTATTGTGTAAGGATGTCGAGATTATTTTGTGTGATTTTTCTTTCCTTGCCGACTTGCATGTCATGCGTTATTTAGACTTTGGAATGATTTTGGGAATGGATTGGCTTAACCGTTATGAAGCTCATATCTTATGTCCTGAGCGGACTATTCATCTTCGACATCCTCAATCTGTTAAGCAGATTTCTATTAATCTTAAAGATTCAGATTCCAGCTTGGTTGCATCTTTGTATTCTTTAAATCCTCGCGATGACGATGATGATGACGAGGGTGATATTATTTCTCTTATTTACGTCGTTTGTGAATTTTCCGACATATTTGAGCCCGTTTTAGGATTACCACCTAAGCGAGCAATTGAGTTCAGAATTAATCTCATTCCTAGAGCTCAACCTATAACTCGCCCTCCGTATCGTATGTCCAATAAAGAAAATGAGGAGATGCGTAAACAATTATCTGAATTGGAGACGAAGCAATTTATTCGCTCTAGTTCCTCGCCTTGGGGAGCTTCAGCTATTTTTGTGAAGAAATCCGATGGTACACTTAGGCTTTGCGTTGACTACCGCAAGCTTAATGATCTTACTATCAAAAATAAATATCCTTTACCTCGGATTGATGATCTATTCGATCAGCTTAGTGGTGCTAAGGTCTTTTCACAATTAGACTTAGCTACTGGATTTCATCAGCTTCGTATTGCAGAGGATAGTATTCCATTGACCTCGTTCCGTACCCGTTATGGATCTTATGAATGGCTTGTGATGCCATTTGGGTTAACGAATGCCCCTGCTTATTTTGTTGACCTTATGAATCGAGTCTTCAAAGATTTTCTTGATCGATTTGTTCTCATCTTTATTGATGATATTCTTGTGTATTCAAAAACCGAAGAGGAGCATGAAAAACATCTTCGGATTGTGTTGGAAACTCTTAGGAGTAATCAATTAAAGGCAAAATTTTCTAAATGCCACTTTTGGCAATCTCGTGTGAAGTTTCTCGGTCGCATTATTTCCGAATCCGGAATTTCCGTGGATCCTTCAAAGATTGAAGCGATTCAAGATTGGAAGAGACCGGAGAGTGTAACAGAGATTCGTAGTTTCCTTGGATTGGCGGGTTATTACCGTCGTTTTATCAAAGACTTTTCTAAGATTGTCGTGCCTCTCACTAGCTTGACTAAGAAAGGTGTTAAATACATTTGGTCGGACAAATGTGAAGCTTCTTTTCAGAAATTAAAAGAACTCCTTTCTGATGCTCCTATTCTTGTTATTCCCGAGGGGAATCAAGATTTCGTTGTATATACCGATGCTAGTCGCGTTGGTTTGGGTGCCGTTCTTATGCAAAGAGAACGTGTTATTGCTTATGCTTCTAGGCAATTGAAGCCTGCCGAGACTAGATATGCCACTCATGATTTAGAGCTCGCGGCTATTATTTTCGTTCTTCGTATTTGGCGTCATTATCTCTTAGGAGAGAAATTTGTTCTTTACACAGATCATAAGTCTTTGAAATATTTATTTTCTCAAAAGGAACTTAATTTGTGTCAACAACGTTGGCTCGAGTTCCTTGCTCCTTATGATCTTGATATTCTTTATACGCCCGGTAAGGGTAATCGTGTCGCCGATGCTCTTAGCCGTAAACAACAAGCTGTTGTTTCTATGATGATATCCGAATGGAACGATCTCGAGATTTTATCCACTTGCGAAATTCGAGACCGTGTTTCCGATTTATGCTCATCATTTGTTTTATGTAGCCTTGAGGCTCATCCATCTCTTTTAGACCGCATTCTTGAAGCTCAAAGGCTAGATCCTGAATTGGTTCTTCTTGGCCAAAATATTAAGGATAAAATTGATATTGAAGGTTTGAAAGACTTTGATATCGATTCTCGTGGCGGCATTCGGAAATTTGGTAGACTTATCGTGCCAAATGTTAGGGATCTTCGTAAAGATATTTTAGAAGATTCTCATCACTCTAAATTTACCATTCATCCTGGTAGTAGTAAAATGTACGCGGATATGATGCGACTTTATTATTAGGAGGGAATGAAATTCGATATTGCTAACTTTTTTAAGTGTTGCATGACTTGCCAACTCGTTAAAGCCGAACATCAAAGGCCCGGTGGGTTATTGCAACCTTTAGAAATTCCTATTTGGAAGTGGGATCAGATTTCCATGGATTTTATAGATGGCCTTCCCCGTTCTCGTTCGGGTCATGATAGCTTATGGGTGATCGTTGATAGACTTACTAAATCCGCCCATTTTGTTCCCGTTCGATCTAATCGAACCGTTCCTCTTTTGGCCAAAACCTTTATCAAAGAAATTGTTAAATTGCATGGGGTTCTTACTTCTATTGTTAGCGATCGTGATCCATTGTATACTTGTGGATTTTGGAAGAGTCTTCAAAAAGCTTTGGGAACGAAGCTTAATTTTAGTACCGCTTATCACCCCCAGTCCGATGGACAAACCGAGCGTGTGAATCAAACTCTTGAAGATCTTCTTCGTGCTTGTGTTCTTGATTTTGGTGGAAGTTGGGAAGATCATATTTCACTTGTTGAATTTTCCTATAATAATAGCTTCCAATCTAGTATTGGTATGGCACCTTTCGAGGCACTCTATGGAAGGCCATGCCGATCTCCTTCTTGTTGGCTTGAGGCCGGTGAGAAGCTGGTTTTAGGTCCAGATTTTATTCGGGATTCTACAGAAAAGATTGATCTTATTCGTCATAGGATGAAAGAAGCCCAGAGTTAGACAAAAATCCTATGCCGATAACCGGAGAAGGAAGTTAGAATTTTCTGTGGGAGATCTTGTGTTTATTCGTGTTTCACCAATGAAGGGTGTTGTACGTTTCAGTCGATCGGAAAAGTTAGCGCCTCGATATATTGGGCCATTTCCTATCACTGAACGTATTGGTTCCATGGATTATCGCCTTTTATTACCGGCTCAATTTTCTACTATGCATGACGTGTTTCACGTTTCTCAACTTCGGAAATGTCTTTGAGATTCCGATTCTGTTCTTGAGCCCGGTGTTGTGGAAGAGATTGAAATTTCGCCTAATTTAACTTATGAGCAACATCGTATTCGTATCATTGCTTCGGAAGTCAAACGACTTCGAAATAAAGATGTTCCGCTTGTTAAAGTTCAATGGTCTTCAAATCCTAAGGATTGTTCTTGGGAATCTAGAGAGTACATCGAGCGAACACATCCGGACTTACTTTCTCGTGCTCTTTGAGGTGAACTTCTTACTTCAAGTTTCTTTTGTGATTGAATATGCTTTTACGGTTGTTACTTTATGTTCTCTTCTTAAATATTGCGAGGACGCAATTTCTTTAAGGAGGGGAGTCTGTAACAACCCGCATATTTGTCGATTTTTTTATTTAAATATTTTATATAAATATTTTATCGTTAGTCGGATTTTAGTCCGAAAAGCTACTTTTGACATACGGTCGAATTAGGACTCAGGACCACTCCCATTGAGTTTAAAATGCCGTTTGCGACCTTTTTGAGTATAAGCTTCGATATGTTTGGAGAAAGTTGATTTTTGCTACTTTTTACTTTGGGTTTGGTTTTTGGGCTCAACCCTACGTTAACTTATACTCCAAAACTGAACCACTCTCCCCATTCTCCCTCACTTCTTTCTCTTTTCAGTTTTCTTAGCATTAATAGTGGGAGAGATTGGAAATTAAAACTCCCAAACCCTAGTTTCTCTTGCAAATCAAATTCCTAGCTCCAAACTCAAGAAGAACCCATTGGTAAGCTTCTCTCCTTCTTCTCCAACTTATTCTCTTACCAATTTCAGAAATTCCTAAACCTAATTTCGGGAATGTTCTTGTTTTGAGCTTAGATTCAAGCTCAATTGGGTTGTGTTGAAGAGAGGTTGATTCTCCATTTGCTTTCAAGCTTCTTCTTGTTCGATTTTGTGAAAAGGTGAGCTTTTTAACTCACATCTATGACTATAATTATCTTTGGTTGTTGGGTATGAATTCCTAACAGTTCTTCATGTGCATTTGCTCTTGATTTGGATTGGTTTTGTGAATACTCCAATTTTTGGGTTTTTAAGTCAAATTTGTGTGAAATCCTTTTATGGATGTTTGATCATGCTTTTAGTGATGCACCGAGGAGAATATAGGGCCGGGTTGCCGATTGGCATAAACCCTTAGAGCCATTGTTCGTCCGGTCGCATTTTGGAAGAGTTTGCTCTTCATTTGAATAAGGCTGAAAAACAGCCCAGCCATGATTCAGTCGACTGAAAACTCTGTTCAGTCGACTGAACCTGTAACCCGAGAGTTTCCAGGCATGATTCAGTCGACTGAAAAATTCTGCACAGTCGACTGAACCTGGAAACAGAAAGTTTCCTGAACCTGGAAAATTTCCAGGCACAGGGTCAGTCGACTGAAAACTCTGTTCAGTCGACTGAACCTGCTGTTTGAGTCCAATTTGCCTTTTGGATTGAATTTCCAATTTAAATCGATTCGCGATGATCCTATTTGTTGTTATCATTTATTATGACCTTGATGACTCCTTTTTAGGGATTTTTGAATATCCACTTCAATGGATTCTTTATCGGTTTCTTTGGATTTTATTCACATCTTCGTATGTGAATTTTAGTGATCGATTGTTCTTACAATCTTCTTTGTGATTTGTCACTTTAAAAATATAAAGGTTTTCTATACTAGTAGTAAATATCAAAACTCTTTCTTATAATGATTTCAACTCTACTTTAATACCAAATTCGTTTATAAAACAGTTTTCCAATCTATTAGTATATACAAACCTTACCTCACTCGTATGAGAAATCTAATTAAACGACTTAGTAAAACGAGTGGTATGAAACGCTTGAGTTTACTTTGTTGGTTAATTCTTGGACTTGTTCGATTGAAACTCTTGTGACAATTTTCTAGTGGAGATCTACCATTTGTTCGTAAATATTTAAGTTAAGCAAGTGGTTATGGGACATGAAGCTAAACTCATATATTACTAGCTTAGTGTAATTGACACTTCTCGATGATCATGACGATCATTTTTGTGATTTAGACTAGCAATGTGTGATGTCTCTTTGTCTGTGTGGGAGACTAAACCCCGTTCGTGTGTCAAATTTGTGGGGTAGCAACCCACGGTCTTCGGACCATTCGTGTGTCAGGTCTTCGGACCATTCGTGTGTCAAATTAATGGCTAGCTACCATGAGATAGCTTCTCGTTCATGTGTTACAGCTGTTGGTGAGATTTCATGCTCCCGTTCATGTGATAGGCCTCCCTCCCTTATTTTGTGTGATTTCTGGATTTCGTGTGTCGAATTCTGGAATTTTCTTCTTCACCTATTTTTGTGATTTCTATTGATATGATTTATCAATTCTTGTGCATAGGTGAATTTGTGTGTCATTGACTGGATTTCTGTTGTTGATTTCTGGAATGTATGTTTCACCAACTTTGTGATTTCTATTGATATGATTTATCAATTCTTGTGCATAGGTGAATTTGTGTGTCATTAACTTGTTGTGAATACAAGTTTTGGGTATGATACCCTTTTTGGATCTTTGAGAAGATTCTTTGATATTGATTAATCGTTTGTTGATTATCATTTACATACTTATAGTAGTATGCCATTATGGATATTATACGTCTTTGCCATATCTTATATGTCATTTATTGTGGCTTGGTGAACGAAATAAGGAGTATGGCATTTCTTTGATTCTTGTGTAGATTTGGTGATATTGATTAATCTCTCGTAGATTTCCAATTACCTATGTATATCACAGCTTGAAATTGTGATTATTATGTGTTTAGTCATATCTCTTATTCTATATCGTTTCACCTGATATTTATAGCTAGACTGATCCGTTTATTATTTTCTTATTAAATAATACTCGGGTCAGACCGAGATGTTACAGGTGCTTCTGCTTGACTTCTCTCTTGGGATTGATTCCTCTGACTTTTGGTTAACTACTTAGATTAGTAGTTTTTTGTTGTATACATTTGAGATATAGACTCCATAATGTATACTTATTCTTTTGTGTAGTTCGTGTAACTATTCTTTTGTGATATTGTGGATCTTTTTAGACCATTACTCTGATGTACACTTCCTAGTGTAATATTTATATCTATTTCCGCCTTTGTGATATGAATTGTTTGTGACTGATTTGTGTTATGTTTATTTCTATATTTGTTTCTGAAGATATTATAGCCACTGTGTAGTAGCTTTGAGTTTGTGTCGGTATGTCGGATTTCCTCTTGATAAAGTAGCATGTTATACTATCTGACATATCGATGCTCGCACAAAGCAACTACACGGAGGGTCGCACCTCAACAGCCTTATTCTCCATGCTAGTTGACAGCATTCACCGTAATGCTCTTGGCTAGCGTGGGTATAGAGGTGGGGCGTCACAGCTTGGTATCAGAGCCAAACTTCGGAACAATATGGAATATTATAACAAGGATCATCGTCCTAAGTCCATCTTAGGAGTCGTGCTTTAGGATTTAATTCGAGTCTTCGTACCGATTCATCCTATTTTCCTTATGATTCCTTGTTTTGTCTATCAAGATTGCTTGATATTCAATTTGGTGAATAACCTTTTTCTTCTTCTTCTTTCTTTCTAAAGGAAGAGAAATGTCTAGACCAGGCCGTCTTAGAGCCGTACCGTCTAGCACTCCATCCCAAGATGGAGTTTTTATGACTGCTCAACAGCTTCTTGATTTGGTAACTAATGCTCAAGCAGCTGGAGCTAACCCAGAACCTACTCACCCAAAGTCGGGATTTGCACGCTTGTGCAGCGATTACACCAATTTGGGTGGGGAGCCTTTCAAAGGTTTTGAAACTGTTATTGAAGTACAAGCTTGACTTAGAACATGCGATCGCATCTTTTCGCGCATGAATCTTATTGACCTTCACAGAGTTCAGGTGGCCTCTAGTATGCTCCGAGAAGAGCATTGGATTGGTACGAGCTTCTTATTTCTGAGATTAATGAAGCGGATCTCACCTGGAAATTTAAACTCTAATGAATATGAATTGGAAATTTGGAATTGAAAATTTTGAATAAATTGGAAATTTTAATTTGAGTTAAATTGATTAATAGAATATGGAGGATAAATTGAATTGAATCGATAAAACGATATCATTTAAAACCAAATTTGAAATTCTATTATAATTTCTTGTATCTATTGTTGATATTCTGATTTGGTGAGCCAAATGCAAAATTGATATCCAGTTTGATTTGAAAAGATATTTCTCTATCTTTCATCTATCTTCGTTATCTCTCTCTGGCGAATTTCGAGGACGAAATTCTTTTTAAGGGAGGAAGTCTATAAAGATCTCGAATATTATTAAGTTTAAATTGATAATTAAATTTTATTTTTGAATGAAATTTGTGAAAATAATTGGTAATTAATATAAAATTTTAGTTAAATTATGAATTACTTGGAAAAAAAATGTATTTGAATTCAATCGAATTGAATATGAATTGGGACAAAATTTTAAATGCCTTAGAAAATAAATTTGAATTTGAACTTTATATATATACATGTGAATATATATGTATATGTGCATATATTGGATTTGAATTTAAAATTTTAAGTTAAAGAAAGAATTAAATAAAAACAAGTAAGCAAGACAAAGTAAAATAAAAATGCAAGAATAAACAAAGCTCGAATACAAAGCTAGCTAAAAGAGCATAAAACTAAAGCAAAGTAGAAGTAAGTATGCAGGCAAGGAAGATATGTAGGCAAGTAAAAAGTAAAATAGGCAAACATAAACAAACTGTACAAACAAGTATATTAGCATATAAACAAGAAGATAAAACAATACATAAACCTGGGCAAAGCAAGATACAAAGCAAGTAAAATATTAGTCAACAAAAAAAAAAAAATACAAAACAAACAAGTATATCAAGTATAATAAATGCCAGCCAAAACAACATATCCATCAGCCTGCATAAAGGTAAACAAATCAAATTTGATATGGAAGAGTAGTTTGAAAATGAAGTACTCAGGCAATTAATGCAACATGCCTCTAGCATTTAATGCAAGCCTCTTCACCCATGCCTATTATACAAATAACATCACCTGTACAAAATGTTATCAACTTGTACATTTTTGTTATATACATCACTTTCTTCATCTCAGATTTCATTCATTTTAAACTGAGCAAAAGAAAAGAAAAAAAAAAATCAAAACTACAGCTTATAAACACAGAGTTGTACTCTGTTTCACAATATTCCAAGTGAGTAACTTCTTGTTGAAAATTTTGCTTTAGTATAATTTTATATGTTGCTTGAGTAATACCTGAAATATATACCATCTCATATTTCAACTAAAATAACAATTTAAACCAACTACAAACCAGAGGAAGCTCAGCCTATGTCAACAAGAAGGCATCTCTGTCTTTCTTCTTCAAACTGTGAGCAAACATTATTTCTTTTTAAGCCTGATCTTCTTGATTTATATGCCTGAGATGATGATGTTTTTGGGAATATTTTTGGTCAGATAAAAACGTATGGTAAGATATAGGCATGCATGTTTGAGTACAGATATATATATATATATATATATATATATATACCTGTAAACCTCTGATAAAACATGCAGGCTTTATACAAATTAAAATTTTAATTTCTCTTCTGCCAATCCTTTATCGGATTAGATCTCTAAATAAGGTATGTAAAGCATCACCCAGAATTCATTTTAGAAAAAAAAACTCAAGTAATGATATTAAGCAAATATAATATTACAGTAAATCAATTTTAGTCAAAAAAATTCAAACAACTTAAATTTACGTTTTAATTCCAGAATCTAATAGGTGTTTACAAACTATGATTTTTAGAATAAAAATCAGGTTTTTTAGTTAAGTATTGAATGTACATTTCGACATTGACCTGAGAATGGGTTTTTGGGTTTTTTTGAATGGTCGGAGGGACTATGGTGATCGGGACTTCGTGTGAAGATGCTATGATCATCGGAGACTTTGGCAAAATTATCAGGACGACAATCGGAGTATTGAGGTGTCAGAGGGGATTGATTTTTGCCTATAACCATAGTTTTGATTGGGATGAGTAATTGGATCGGCGGGGCCTCAATGGTTGATCGAGTTCGAAGATACTCAGGGAGGTGGTAGGTGAGATGTTGACGAAGGGATGGCCAGAAGTTCTGGGGTCCTGGTGGTCGAGGTTGAGTGGTCGGCGAACTTCCAAGTTTGGATGAAGAGTTCTGATGAGTTCCAGGTTTCGAACGAAACACTTATTTTTGATTTAGAGTAGATGTTGTTGAATCGTGACTTGATCTGAAGTATAGGGTGGATTCGTGACTTGTTGGCGTTGGTGGAGTTTGCCGGAGCTCCGGCGAGTGCTCGTGCACGTATACGTGCATTCACGTCTGGGTTTGAAGACTGTGAGGAAGAAAGGGGAGGCTCGAAGACATGCACGGGGACTTGGTTGATTTGCTCGAAGCAAGGACGAGGGAAACCCGAAGTAGTTGTGGAGTGGAGTTGCTTTTGCATTGCTACAGGTTTTGAAACCTGTCTTCTTTTTTTTATTTGTGGGTTATGTTTTCCTCGGGGAAGACTCGAGTTATTCGAGTACTTGACTCGAAGCAAATGGGGAGTCTGACTCGAAGCAAATTTTAAGGGCCTCGGGTTATTTTGTATGTTACAGGTTTTATAAAACCTGTCTGCAAATTTGAATTTTAAAGCAAATTTAAATGGAATTTGGATTTTAAATTAAAGTTTCAAATCAAGGTTTTAAAAACAAATATTTATTTTTATTTTGATAAAATTCTTTTATAAAGGGTTTCTTAAATTTTAATGGGAAGTTAAATGATTTGCTTTAACTTGAATTTGCAAGTGAGAATATTAATGTATTTTGAAAGCTTAATTCTTAAATAAAAATTAAGTAGATTAGTTTAAAAGCTTTCTCTTATATAAGTAATAAATGTTATTTACATTTATTTTAAAGGATTATAAATTGATTTTTTTTAAATTGGATTAATGTTTAAAAGAATAATCATTTTGAATTTTAAATTCAAAATGTAAATTAAATTTAAATTCAAAAGTGAAATGTTTTTCACTCTAATGTTAATGAAGTCATCAATAAGAAATGAATTATATTAGAGATAATTAAGGCATTAAGTGATGTAATCTATTTGATAATTAATTAAGGACATATTTATGAAATTTATAAATTAACAATTTAGATTTATTTATAATTAGAGATTAATTAAAAGTGGTTAAGAAATGTTATTAGTTAATGAAGATAATTGACTAAGGATTATTAAGTATTAATTAAAGTGATTAATTTTAATAAGATTAATTAATTTAGATAATCCATTATAAATTGTTTAAATGTAATTACTTAATGAAAGTAATTTAAGATTTATCAGTTATTGTACTACATTTTGGACATTTTGATTTACTAAAGTTAATTAAGTTAGTCAATCTAGTTTAAGAAAATCATTAGATAAATTGGAAATTAACGATTAATTATGAGGTGATTTCTTAATGGTAAATAATTAAAGGTTTGTTATTTAGAGAATTGAAGGTTGAATAATTTAATTAATAAATGATTAGAGGATAATTAATCAAATGATTTGAAATCAATTACAGTTAATTTACCATGATCTATGACCCATCTGATTTAAATTAATCAAATAATTTGTTGAGTTCACTTATGGATGTTTGAATCCTATTGATTGTTGAAGTGTTTGATATTTCTGATATGCTATGCTTTGTGCTATCAATTGTTTCAGTATGATCTGTGATGAATGTAATTTATTTATTTATAATGCATTATTTTTCTCTATCTGTGGGTCTGTGTGTATAGATAAGTGTTATTGGGATATACTGCTTATCGATATTATGTGATTACAAATATGTGATGATAGAATGATGTTGCACTATTGTGTTAAACCCCTAGACCACACTGATACACACAAAAATATAGATTTCACGTGGAAATCGATTAAGTCACAGATTTTGAAATAGTTTAAAAGTTGATTATTTAAAACCAAATGGTTTTGGAAATGGATTGGGTTTAAAGTGAAAAGCTTTTGAAAATGGAATTTCAAGTTAAAATTTATTTTAATTTACTTGATTAAGTTTTGGAATTTAAATAATTTGATTTAAATTTGAATTCAAAATTAGGAATTGAATCCTATGATTTGAAATTAGGGATTAAAGATGTTATGTTAGATATATACGGGTTTGAAACCATATTTAAAGTATTATTTTGGGAATTTGAATTAAACCAAAGATTGTAATTTGTATAAATGAAATAGGGTTTTTCCAAAATAAAACTGTTGTTTTTAAATGATAAAAAGCTTTCGTTTCAAATCTTATAAAAAAAAATGAATTTCAAGTTTAAACTAAAACAGTTTTCCAAGTTATAGATGAATATTCAGAAACGAATTTTGAAAATGAATATTTGGGAACGATTTGAAAGCTATGAGACAAATCTTTAATTTAAAGATTTAAACGAATGAATCCTCTTGAAATGGAATTGTTTTGAAATCTGGGAATGAATACTTGTGAAAGTAGGTAAAAGTTTTATGAAATAAATCTTTTGTTTAAAAGATTTGAAATGGTAAATGAGTTTAAACCATTTAAAAGAAACGTTTTGGGTAATAAGTTGTGACTTAATTTAAACCCCAATATCCATATGTTTATTATAAATATTGCGCTCACTATTCGGGTTAGCCGGGAAAGGACCTTTGTGTCATATATCCCATTCCGAATATGTGATTCGACGTTATGGATAGCATTTGAAGACCGGTGGTGAAGACCGGATATTTTCGAAAATGAAAGGACAACTCGTCGAATGTCTTTGCATCGAATGGCCCCGGTATGGAGACTCCATATGTGATGGGAAGTCCTAACATGATTAGTGAATATCCGGATTGCAAGGACTTCTTTGTAAGTGCCTTCGGTTCTGTTCGAGCCCGGAACAGACTTGTATGGATTGTATGTCTGACGTTACAAATTGAGATATAAAGCCGATTTCTTTCAAATATATTTCTGTTGGTGGCGGATAATTTATTCTCTTAGCTTAACGCCCTTCTCTGAGACGTACGGGCTCAGAGGTTATATAGTTGATGGTTATCAGCGATATATTCCCAATTTGGTAATGTGACATGCTGAGTGTTGCTGTGAAATGATCTGTGACATCCCGGAATTTTGACCCTATTATTACAGTAAGTTTTTGATCAAATTTAAATAAAATACAAGATTTTCCATTTTGAAATAAATAGAATGTTGGGTATTATTGGTTGTATATATATTATAAAGGAATTTATAATTTCAAAATATAAATAGACTCTTTTAACAATATTCAAAATTAAATCTGTTTTATTCTATTACATTAAAAATTATATATAATGACACTTAATATCAAAAGTAATAAAAGTAGTTAATAATAATAAGTATAATAATACATTTCTTTTCACATTAATATTAAATAAATACATTAGTGCTAATATAAGTTATAAATCAAATATTGGAAAGATAAACTTTGAATAAAAATATGATTCAAGCAATGTCTCTAACAACAGCTTTTATAACTAAAATAGAGTAAGCTTATAAATAAGGTAAGAATAACTTAACATGTAGTTATAACATAATTCTGTATGTATCTAAGTACACACTATAACATGAATATAAGATATAAATAAAACTGCTAACTTTGTAAACATATAAATCTGTCAAAAACAAATCTGACTTATTTAATAAAATCAAATGAAAGAAGTAATGAATAATAAAGTTTAAATATATTCTTATGTAGTGCCTATGTACACATATACTCAGCAATTAAGTGTTGTATCCAGAAAAAGAAAAATAAAAATAAAATAAATACATAAAACAAAGCTTCACTTTAATTATATGCATAAGAAAAATAAGTTTCACTTCAAATATAATAAATAAAAAGTCTGTAGCTTACAAAACATGTTGGCCGAACATAGCATAAATATCTTTGTACAAACAAATTCAACTATCAGTAAACATTTATTACTTGCTACCATAATTAAAAGCAAAAACATTAATTAGCCCAACTTCTTGTTTAAACAAGTACATGCAGCCGAGATCAATATCATTTCATATTTGCAGTAAAATTTAATACCAGATTCTTGTTGGTCAAAAATGGTGGCTGTCCACTTATCATTTGTTTTGCTCAAGCATTTATATATATCCACCTTTCTATTATCAGTTTCATTTTATACAAGCCTTAACTTAAAAACACAAACCTGAGAAACATATGTTTTGGCTTTGGAAACAAAATTTAATTTAACAGCAAAAACAAAGGAAGATGTGTACAGGCAGTTTTAGAGCTTCAGGTGTTCATAAATTCGAGAGCATCTTTCTGTTCAAAGGGATATTTTGGTGAGTAAACTAAATTTATAAGCCTTAGGTTCAATCGAATACTTCTGTGATTTTGTGGTATGTGTTGTGATCTGCATTGTGATACTGTGTTTGAATATATTTCCCTATGTAAATTGATACAGGAGAAGGTGCTTCTTTTAAAACTCAATTTATCTTCTGTTAGCCTTGATAGGTTTAAATTTTTGCAACCACACAAAAGATTTAAATGTAGATTAAGATGGTTGAACTTGTTTAAACATATAAGTGGAAAGGTATATTACTGTAAACCTGTTTTACAGGTAATCAAAGGAAATATTGATAAATTAAACCACTATGGAATTCTAATTCAAGTATATAAATTGAAAGCTTGTTGAAATTCATGATTTTTAGGTCGAAAATGAAGATTTTTACATTTGTAATTCATGAGCAGTTCGAATGTAAAGATGAAATACATTTTCATCAATTTCAGAGAATTTAATCAACGAAAAGGGCTGGCATTTGAATTGAAGCAAGTTCATACATCCATGAACTCGAGAAAAATATGAATAAATTTTTCTATTGATTTTATTTCCAACACGAGACTTTATTAGGGCTTGTTTTGGGTATTAAATCCCTCTCTGTAAATCATCAATTTCACCACCATATTGGAACCGAGCTGCGCGTGAGTGTAGGAGAGGGTGGAGTGTTGTGTCGTCAAGGCATGGACGAAGTATGAATGGAAACGATGATTCCTGTGGAGTTGGCAAGGCATTTTCCGTGTGTTTGTTACTGTTTTATTTGGGGCGTTCAGTCAATTTTTGAAATTGCATTTTTGGATATGATTTGAGCTTGGATTACGTGTTTGGTGATACTTTGTGACTTGCTGGGATTGTGGGCGATCATCGAAGTCAAGCCCTGCCGCCGTGCACGTGTACGGCGGCGGCGATATGTTTCTGACACGCTTCGTGGTCGCACCCTGTATTCGAGAGGGGGAGTCGAAAATGCCTCGGGTCGTGCTCGTGTGGGTATGGGTTTTCCCTCGTGCTGTTTTCATTCGAATGTGGTAAGTAGTGATGTTTGATTTAGGTTACATCGATTAAACCTACTGTAAAAAAAAAAAAAAGGGAGAAGAAGAAGATGTTAGGGAGGACTCGAGAAAAGGCTGGGGTATCTCGAAGTAACTCTCGCGCTAACGTAAGGGTAGTCTCGGGTTTTACCAGGGACGAAGTCTTGAAGTTTAGTTTTTGCAGTTCTGTGTTTTGTTTAGGAGTTGAGCTTCAGGCTTAATAAGTTAAGTAGTACTTAACACCTGTAACTATCACTTGTTCACTGTTTTAAATTGATAATTTAATTAAGACCGAATGAAAATAAATCAACACTAGAGGTTAGTTGATAATATTTGTTGATTCCCAAATTGCAGATGTCTTTAAAATGTTAGTGTCGAATAATTAACATTAATCAATTTTGTAGGAAGTAATTAAGAATAATTATATTAAGATCGTAATTAGTGTTAGAATTAGACAACGCTTAAGTGAATATTAAATTAAGGATTCATTATTTTAAGTTAATTACTCGGTGATTGAATAAATCAAGTGAATAATTGAATAATTCATTAAAATGAAATAATGATTAATTTAGTAATTAGCAGGAAAAAATTGAATAATTAAGTTATATTAAGGATATTAATTAAAGATCAGAGAACCATTAACTAAGCAATTAAAATTAACTCACTTGATTGAGGAAGAAATTCATTAATAGTATGAAATAAAATTTCATAATTAAGACTTAATAATAAATTAAGGAATCATCAATTAGATGATTTGGAATGAAACAAGTAAATAATGGGTAATTAATGATTAATTAACAGAGTTAAGTATTTAACTCTCAGGTAATTAATCCTAAATAGAATTAATTACGAATAAGACTTAAAAGTGATTGCTTATGGACTGTTGTGATTGAATATCTGTTTGGATATTTATGTGATGATATTCTGTGATGTTCTGTGATATGTTATGTTATATCTATGATGCTTCTATATGTTTTATCTGTGATAGATGCTATGTTGATTCAATTGTTGAATTTAAATTATTTAAACTGTAAGTTAATTAGACAACTTGGCCCTTAAAATGGCGGTTGGATTCGATGAGACCGGGATCGGATGAATCAAATTTGATTCTCCGAAAACCACATCGATCCAATTTAAACGTTAGGTCGAGAATTATGAAGATCGAGTTGAAGTTTTCAGAATGCAAGGGTTATCGTCGTTGACTCTGAGGGTGATTCCAAAATGAGTGTGACGAGATAATGCCTTCGGTTTCGTTCGAACCCGGAACGAACTGGTATGGATTGAATGCTTTCAGCACATCGTCAGGCGGACGATGAGCATTCTAAGAAATATGTTCTTTAAAGGTAATCGCAGCCTCAAGCCTCATCAACCGGGAATGGCTAAAACATGGGAGATGCAGCAAGGTTAGGTGGGTCATGCCCAAGCAGGACAAGATATTTCCCCTGTCTAGATGTCCCTTTTTTTTCCGGCTTAGTGGGTGGTTGGTCGCGCCAACCACGGGGTTTATCTTGTTCGGGACTGTTCAGTAAGGAATGGTTCCAGCCTTGTGTTGCAGGGGATGAAGGGAGTAATCCTCGGTACGGTGATCTAGGCCCCGTACTGTGACGGGCGGTACCCCAGTAGCCCTGCCATTGTATGGGATCCAATTTCCAATAAGCGCCGTACGTTTTGATTGTGCCCAACTATGTTGGAATGTGAGATGTAAGCATTTCAGCTATTTCTGTATTTTACTTGAAAACCCTAGACACTATTATAATATCACTGGATTTCCTATAAAAATGTTTTGGTTAGCGTAAGGTAAAAACTTACTCGTATTTATTTGTGGGGAGTCTTACGTGATACCTTTATTTTCAAATGTTTTTCAAAGTTAAACAACTTTAAACCGTTTACTCATACCAGACCCATGTCTGACCCGGAGTTTATTTTTGTTTTTCATAAACTCTCGGGTACCCAAATTTTTACGGGTAGTCAAGGGATTCAGGTTAGCTTTGACGAATTCTGGAGGAGCAATGGAGCAGGAGGCTTCAGCGTTGTAGATATATATATAAGGTTCTGCTGTGTTGGTATCTCTGAGTCATATTGTTTGAGTTGTATTGTATTGAGTTGTATTAACTAGACAGGTGTTTATAACTGTCTAGTATGTTATGTACAATCTGTATGACTCTGATTGATGTATTATATTATGTAAATACTTATGTGATTAATATAATTTATTCGTTTCGCTGTGAGATTCTGATGTCGTTGTTCTTTTCTTTTCTTTCTTTTCTACTTCTATCCCTTTCTTTTCTTACTAATGATACGTCTTTCTAATAGTAGAAGGGCGGGTCATTACACTTGGTATCAGAGCATAGGTTGGTGATAACCTTGGCTCTGGTAGTGATTACTCATAGAATAGAGTTTTGAGTATATTAATAGATATGAGCGCGTATTTGTTAGTGAATATAAAATTGTTTTTATATTATGTTGATTTATCTGTTAAGTGTTTATGGATTCTGGTCGATGTGTGGGACGCCATTTCATCGATAGGGATTCCTAAACTCTTAAACAAGATTGACCGACACAGTATTGTTTTTAAGGTAGGGTAAATGAAATAATTTTACCCAAATTTATATTTTGATATAAAAGAAATATTTTTCTGAAATAACTATATATACTTGGATGTTTGATTGTTAATAGTACAACCAAATAAAAATTTAAATATGAGTATAACCAAATAAAATTATCTAAGAATGATTTTAAATAAAAAGGAATATAACTAAAATTTGATTAAACCAGAATTTAAGTCCCGGGAATTTGAAAAGCGTTTAAATGAATTCAAACAAAAGGATTTGGGAAATTTAAAAGCTTGGGAATGTTTGAAATATTTTTCCAAAGATTTGAAGGCAACGATGTAATATTGTTTTGGAAAATATTATTGAATGAAAATTGTTTTGGAAAGGATTTGTGAAAATAAGGAAGCACTGAATTCACTTCAGTCGCTGGAAAATAGTCCTGATGATGATGGCCACATCATCAGTATTCATTTTCGAGTTTCTAAAGTGATGGATTGCTACCAGGATAATTGAGCATGATATTTGGAGTTGTTGGGTATACAAGTTGTTTTAGAGATTTTCAAATAGAGAAATTTGTTTTGGTGAAAACAAGTGTTTAGAATTTGAAAATTTGATTTGCTATACCAAGTGAGTATGAGTAGTTATCCTTTCAAAATGGTTTTGGAAATAAGAATCGGGCAATTGAATTCTAAGAATTCTAATTAATAATGTATAAGTTTAGATGAATCAACTATTAAACCTATAAAGTAAAGTTGCTATTAATAAGAGGAAATCGGGTATTGTAATCCCGGAATTAAAATTTAACTTAAGAAAATGAAGATAAGAAAATATACTTGAGTTTAACCTGAGTTAAGTTAAATGGAATTGAAGTTCAAAATGAACTTAATTGGATATAAAACTGGAAGGTAAAATGATTGTAATGGTGAAATGAAAGTTTATACCTTACAATAATAAGTGCTATTTATAATCTGAAATTGTGATTATGAGATGAAATGACTCAAATGAGCAATATAAGCTTATAAGTAAACGAATAAGTTTTGAGCTCATATATTGAGAAATAAAATTGAAGGAAATAAAATTCTTATGTAAATAAGTAAATGTAAACCAAAGTAAGTATTGAATTGAATTAGAATAGAATTGGTGTGAGTTGTGAACAAATCTAATTTAAGTATAAATTAAATGAATTTATTATAAATTCAATAATAAATTGTTCATGTAATTTTAAGAATGAATAAAAAACTAATCAAGTAAATTAGTAAATAGTTGGGATTTGATTAAGGGAAAATCAAATCAAAGATTTGAATGGAAATTGGTGAAACAGAATAAACCTAAGTTGTTAGGTGGAATAGTTTGAAGGAAATAATAGCATGAGTAAATTGTGTAATAGTTGTTTAAAAATATCGGTGGTTGAGTTTGATAAAATAGTTTGAAATCAAACCTGTTGAAATAAAAGAAAATGCAATGTAGAGATTGTGAATAAATTAATTGGGATGGAATAAGTGTAAATTGAGTTGGAATCAATTTAAAAATTGTTATGAAGTTTAAGTAATCATTTATTCACAATGATATTGTTGAATTGCATATAAAATGGGTTGTTTGAAGTAAATGAGATTAGATAAAAATTTATGAATTGTTAGAAGCAAAATAGGATGATTTTGAATATAAGTTTGTATTGCTTAAATGGATTTTATAAGCAAGAAAGTTGTAAATTCCTTTTAATTAAAAGGGAATGGTTTGAGAATTGATTGAAATTAATTGTGTTGAGGATTGGAACCCTACAGTTGTGCTTATGGAAATATGAAATGCTAAACAAATGGAGAATATGTCAAAGCTTTCCAGAATTTGAAAAAAAAAATATTTAGCAACAAAATAATTTCAAGTTGGAAATTTAAAATAAATTAGTGAATGAAACTAATTTGATAATAATAATAGGAATCAGTTTAAATGAAAGATAGACAATAAAAGTTCAATATTCAGAGTTAAGAAAATTGAATTCATATGGAATTGGTAATTCAGATTTAAATAAGAAGATATAATGCTTAAAATTAAACTTAAGAAGGGAAGAGTGAAATCTTAAGTAAAATTGATATTGAGAAAGTTATTCTAAGTGGATAGAAATCAAAATATTGTAAATAAAAGAAAATTGATAGTTGATAATCAATACGTAGGATGAATGTATATTATTTTATACGCATGACAATTTGATCCAGATTCGAGCACAGGATTTCGAGATAGTTATATATCGATCCGAATTAGGATTATTCACTCGATTTTCGACGACGAACCATGGATTTGGATTTTTGATTGGTTCTGGAAATTCTCTATCATAGTTGGAACTATGCAAGGAGAATGACAGTTTTTGATCAAGAAACCAGATCTGAGTCCGCACTAGGAAGTCGGGTGGACAATACTAGTTCGGAAGTGAAATTGTGTGATCGAGTGAGTGATCGGATTTGATATCGCGTACGAATAGTATATGTACATCGTACGGGCTTGATTGAATAGATATTGAAATTCTGTAAAGAGTTAATACTGTAGATTTCAGAATTGAACTGCCAGAGTGAATATCTGGAATGTATTGTATATTCCATATATCCCATCTAAGGAAATGTGTTTATGATTCATCTTTAGTTGTTCAACCAGAAATTCAGGAATTTGGGAATTTAAATCCCATTTAACTGTGGTCAGGAATCCAGTTTGGATTGTTGATCATTGAGAAACAAACTCTCGACAGTTTAAGAAAAGCTTATCCAGATTTATGTCCGGATAACTAGTAATACTGTTAGAATTGACTGTTTGATTGTTTGTCTTTGTATGAATGATATGTATGTTTAGATTGTTAATGTTAAGTTTTTGAATTAACTATTGTTAAAATTTCGGGAACGAAATTCTTTTAAGGGGGGAAGAATGTGACATCCCGGAATTTTGACCCTATTATTACAGTAAGTTTTTGATCAAATTTAAATAAAATACAAGATTTTTCATTTTGAAATAAATAGAATGTTGGGTATTATTGGTTGTATATATATTATAAAGGAATTTATAATTTCAAAATATAAATAGACTCTTTTAACAATATTCAAAATTAAATCTGTTTTATTCTATTACATTAAAAATTATATATAATGACACTTAATATCAAAAGTAATAAAAGTAGTTAATAATAATAAGTATAATAATACATTTCTTTTCACATTAATATTAAATAAATACATTAGTGCTAATATAAGTTATAAATCAAATATTGGAAAGATAAACTTTGAATAAAAATATGATTCAAGCAATGTCTCTAACAACAGCTTTTATAACTAAAATAGAGTAAGCTTATAAATAAGGTAAGAATAACTTAACATGTAGTTATAACATAATTCTGTATGTATCTAAGTACACACTATAACATGAATATAAGATATAAATAAAACTGCTAACTTTGTAAACATATAAATCTGTCAAAAACAAATCTGACTTATTTAATAAAATCAAATGAAAGAAGTAATGAATAATAAAGTTTAAATATATTCTTATGTAGTGCCTATGTACACATATACTCAGCAATTAAGTGTTGTATCCAGAAAAAGAAAAATAAAAATAAAATAAATACATAAAACAAAGCTTCACTTTAATTATATGCATAAGAAAAATAAGTTTCACTTCAAATATAATAAATAAAAAGTCTGTAGCTTACAAAACATGTTGGCCGAACATAGCATAAATATCTTTGTACAAACAAATTCAACTATCAGTAAACATTTATTACTTGCTACCATAATTAAAAGCAAAAACATTAATTAGCCCAACTTCTTGTTTAAACAAGTACATGCAGCCGAGATCAATATCATTTCATATTTGCAGTAAAATTTAATACCAGATTCTTGTTGGTCAAAAATGGTGGCTGTCCACTTATCATTTGTTTTGCTCAAGCATTTATATATATATCCACCTTTCTATTATCAGTTTCATTTTATACAAGCCTTAACTTAAAAACACAAACCTGAGAAACATATGTTTTGGCTTTGGAAACAAAATTTAATTTAACAGCAAAAACAAAGGAAGATGTGTACATGCAGTTTTAGAGCTTCAGGTGTTCATAAATTCGAGAGCATCTTTCTGTTCAAAGGGATATTTTGGTGAGTAAACTAAATTTATAAGCCTTAAGTTCAATCGAATACTTCTGTGATTTTGTGGTATGTGTTGTGATCTGCATTGTGATACTGTGTTTGAATATATTTCCCTATGTAAATTGATACAGGAGAAGGTGCTTCTTTTAAAACTCAATTTATCTTCTGTTAGCCTTGATAGGTTTAAATTTTTGCAACCACACAAAAGATTTAAATGTAGATTAAGATGGTTGAACTTGTTTAAACATATAAGTGGAAAGGTATATTACTGTAAACCTGTTTTACAGGTAATCAAAGGAAATATTGATAAATTAAACCACTATGGAATTCTAATTCAAGTATATAAATTGAAAGCTTGTTGAAATTCATGATTTTTAGGTCGAAAATGAAGATTTTTACATTTGTAATTCATGAGCAGTTCGAATGTAAAGATGAAATACATTTTCATCAATTTCAGAGAATTTAATCAACGAAAAGGGCTGGCATTTGAATTGAAGCAAGTTCATACATCCATGAACTCGAGAAAAATATGAATAAATTTTTCTATTGATTTTATTTCCAACACGAGACTTTATTAGGGCTTGTTTTGGGTATTAAATCCCTCTCTGTAAATCATCAATTTCACCACCATATTGGAACCGAGCTGCGCGTGAGTGTAGGAGAGGGTGGAGTGTTGTGTCGTCAAGGCGTGGACGAAGTATGAATGGAAACGATGATTCCTGTGGAGTTGGCAAGGCATTTTCCGTGTGTTTGTTACTGTTTTATTTGGGGCGTTCAGTCAATTTTTGAAATTGCATTTTTGGATATGATTTGAGCTTGGATTACGTGTTTGGTGATACTTTGTGACTTGCTGGGATTGTGGGCGATCATCGAAGTCAAGCCCTGCCGCCGTGCACGTGTACGGCGGCGGCGATATGTTTCTGACACGCTTCGTGGTCGCACCCTGTATTCGAGAGGGGGAGTCGAAAATGCCTCGGGTCGTGCTCGTGTGGGTATGGGTTTTCCCTCGTGCTGTTTTCATTCGAATGTGGTAAGTAGTGATGTTTGATTTAGGTTACATCGATTAAACCTACTGTAAAAAAAAAGGGAGAAGAAGAAGATGTTAGGGAGGACTCGAGAAAAGGCTGGGGTATCTCGAAGTAACTCTCGCGCTAACGTAAGGGTAGTCTCGGGTTTTACCAGGGACGAAGTCTTGAAGTTTAGTTTTTGCAGTTCTGTGTTTTGTTTAGGAGTTGAGCTTCAGGCTTAATAAGTTAAGTAGTACTTAACACCTGTAACTATCACTTGTTCACTATTTTAAATTGATAATTTAATTAAGACCGAATGAAAATAAATCAACACTAGAGGTTAGTTGATAATATTTGTTGATTCCCAAATTGCAGATGTCTTTAAAATGTTAGTGTCGAATAATTAACATTAATCAATTTTGTTGGAAGTAATTAAGAATAATTATATTAAGATCGTAATTAGTGTTAGAATTAGACAACGCTTAAGTGAATATTAAATTAAGGATTCATTATTTTAAGTTAATTACTCGGTGATTGAATAAATCAAGTGAATAATTGAATAATTCATTAAAATGAAATAATGATTAATTTAGTAATTAGCAGGAAAAAATTGAATAATTAAGTTATATTAAGGATATTAATTAAAGATCAGAGAACCATTAACTAAGCAATTAAAATTAACTCACTTGATTGAGGAAGAAATTCATTAATAGTATGAAATAAAATTTCATAATTAAGACTTAATAATAAATTAAGGAATCATCAATTAGATGATTTGGAATGAAACAAGTAAATAATGGGTAATTAATGATTAATTAACAGAGTTAAGTATTTAACTCTCAGGTAATTAATCCTAAATAGAATTAATTACGAATAAGACTTAAAAGTGATTGCTTATGGACTGTTGTGATTGAATATCTGTTTGGATATTTATGTGATGATATTCTGTGATGTTCTGTGATATGTTATGTTATATCTATGATGCTTCTATATGTTTTATCTGTGATAGATGCTATGTTAATTCAATTGTTGAATTTAAATTATTTAAACTGTAAGTTAATTAGACAACTTGGCCCTTAAAATGGCGGTTGGATTCGATGAGACCGGGATCGGATGAATCAAATTTGATTCTCCGAAAACTACATCGATCCAATTTAAACGTTAGGTCGAGAATTATGAAGATCGAGTTGAAGTTTTCAGAATGCAAGGGTTATCGTCGTTGACTCTGAGGGTGATTCCAAAATGAGTGTGACGAGATAATGCCTTCGGTTTCGTTCGAACCCGGAACGAACTGGTATGGATTGAATGCTTTCAGCACATCGTCAGGCGGACGATGAGCATTCTAAGAAATATGTTCTTTAAAGGTAATCGCAGCCTCAAGCCTCATCAACCAGGAATGGCTAAAACAGGGGAGATGCAGCAAGGTTAGGTGGGTCATGCCCAAGCAGGACAAGATATTTCCCCTGTCTAGATGTCCCTTTTTTTCCGGCTTAGTGGGTGGTTGGTCGCGCCAACCACGGGGTTTATCTTGTTCGGGACTGTTCAGTAAGGAATGGTTCCGGCCTTGTGTTGCAGGGGATGAAGGGAGTAATCCTCGGTACGGTGATCTGGCCCCGTACTGTGACGGGCGGTACCCCAGTAGCCCTGCCATTGTATGGGATCCAATTTCCAATAAGCGCCGTACATTTTGATTGTGCCCAACTATGTTGGAATGTGAGATGTAAGCATTTCAGCTATTTCTGTATTTTACTTGAAAACCCTAGACACTATTATAATATCACTGGATTTCCTATAAAAATGTTTTGGTTAGCGTAAGGTAAAAACTTACCCGTATCTATTTGTAGGGAGTCTTACGTGATACCTTTATTTTCAAATGTTTTTCAAAGTTAAACAACTTTAAACCGTTTACTCATACCAGACCCATGTCTGACCCGGAGTTTATTTTTGTTTTTCATAAACTCTCGGGTACCCAAATTTTTACGGGTAGTCAAGGGATTCAGGTTAGCTTTGACGAATTCTGGAGGAGCAATGGAGCAGGAGGCTTCAGCGTTGTAGATATATATATATATAAGGTTCTGCTGTGTTGGTATCTCTAAGTCATATTGTTTGAGTTGTATTGTATTGAGTTGTATTAACTAGACAGGTGTTTATAACTGTCTAGTATGTTATGTACAATCTGTATGACTCTGATTGATGTATTATATTATGTAAATACTTATGTGATTAATATAATTTATTCGTTCCGCTGTGAGATTCTGATGTCGTTGTTCTTTTCTTTTCTTTCTTTTCTACTTCTATCCCTTTCTTTTCTTACTAATGATACGTCTTTCTAATAGTAGAAGGGCGGGTCATTACATGATCATTGTGTTGATCATTTGTGATAGGATCATTTGTTTGATCGTTTATCTTTGTGATCATTTCCATGATCATTTGTTGACCCAAAGCACATCTTTTGTATAAAGCGTGGCTTTGTGGACGAGACTTCGTCGGACCTCATTCCCCGGAATGGTCAAAACAGGAAAGATGCGGCAAGGTTATGAGGGGTAGCTCCCTTTAGGGTATGTGCATTTCCTTCTGGAAAACGGTGGTATCATGGTATGGAGCTCAGATACTTACTCATGTTGAAACACTTTATTTATGATTGTGTGATGTTGGTGACGAGCGCTCGGTTAAAGGTCCCAAAGGACCGGGGGATGGCATACTCGTGTCAGTAGTTAACCAGTTAGGGGTAACCCGGCCTTGTGTTGGCAGAGATCCGGTTTGGTTCTCGGGGACGTCCTTCCAGAGGCGTTCTCATGTGGCAATGGGAAGTTCCTTGGCCTGACCATTTGTTGGAAATCCAAAGAAACAATACGATCTTGTACGGTTTTAGTTGTAGAACCTGCTTCCTCAGGAGGTAGCTATAGTAGGCATAATATAATGGTACCTATGCTGGCTAAGATTTATATTCTACTTTCGAAATGTTTTCTGCACTTTGCACTTATAGTAATAATATCAAAGAAATTGCGTACGAAGCATCTCTGGCTACCATAAGAAGAAATCTCCTCCAAGTCTGCGTTTGCATTGCGTGTGTGGCGGGAGGTCTTATGGTAGTTACATTTTCAAAAAGCATTACGAATTGATTTTTTAATACTTCTTGGTTTGTTTTTAAAGATAAACTATTTTTGTTGCTCACACCAGTCCCACGACTGATCCAGAGTTTGTGGTCTCCTTCCTAAACTCTGGGTGCTCATTATTTTCTACACGAGCAGTCTAGAGTTGGGTTTTTCAGATAGTTAGGTTCAGTAGATTATCTGGAGCTAGTTCAGTCTTTGGATCACACCAGTCTTGCTGAGCTTGGTGCATTGTTATGGGGAGTTCGAGCTATTGCTGGATTGGTTCTTGGAAATGGAGTTGCAGTTTTTGGAGTTCTTCCTTGAAGACTATCTTAGAGTTATTTTGTTCCGCTGCTGGTGTTATCTATTTTCCTTTCCGCTGCTATCTTATTGTATCATATCTCTGATGTATATTGACATTTGTTGTATCATCTGTTATATCAGATATTGTATCAATGCTGTATATCAATGTATTATTCTTGTTATTCCGCTGTGTTGTTTACTTAATGTTGTTATAAGCTCCGGCGAATCGGATTTGAACGGTCGAATCTATGGCATTCGAATACGATTTGAAGTATGGATGTCGATTTTCGAGTGGGCAAAAATCTGTCTCGTTACATTTGGTATCAGAGCTAAGGGTTAAACGTTAGCTCAGGAGTATAACACATTAAGTAACTCATTAGAGATAGGGTGAAGTATCCCTAGAATGAGTAATCCCTAAGATATCCGTTTGAATGCCTCAGTAAATTCTCTTACTATTCACTGATAGTGAGTATGAGTGCAAGAAGAGAACGAGATGGGGGATGGTGGAGTACGACTATAATTGGTCAATGATCTGTAACAACAGTGGAAACAATCTTTTTCTGTCAATCTCCTTTGATTCGATTTCAATTCTTTTGATTGCATCGCGACAGTTCCAGAAGAAGTTTCAGTGTGATGATGGCCCTACGAATCGTTGTAGAAAATTTTTACTTCATGTTTTCATCGGTTTCTTATCAGTTTTTAATTTAAACTCTAATGAATATGAATTGGAAATTTGGAATTGAAAATTTTGAATAAATTGGAAATTTTAATTTGAGTTAAATTGATTAATAGAATATGGAGGATAAATTGAATTGAATCGATAAAACGATATCATTTAAAACCAAATTTGAAATTCTATTATAATTTCTTGTATCTATTGTTGATATTCTGATTTGGTGAGCCAAATGCAGAATTGATATCCAGTTTGATTTGAAAAGATATTTCTCTATCTTTCATCTATCTTTATTATCTCTCTCTGGCGAATTTCGAGGACGAAATTCTTTTTAAGGGGGGAAGTCTGTAAAGATCTCGAATATTATTAAGTTTAAATTGATAATTAAATTTTATTTTTGAATGAAATTTGTGAAAATAATTGGTAATTAATATAAAATTTTAGTTAAATTCTGAATTACTTGGAAAAAAATGTATTTGAATTCAATCGAATTGAATATGAATTGGGACAAAATTTTAAATGCCTTAGAAAATAAATTTGAATTTTAACTTTATATATATACATGTGAATATATATATGTATATATGCATATATTGGATTTGAATTTAAAATTTTAAGTTAAAGAAAGAATTAAATAAAAACAAGTAAGCAAGACAAAGTAAAATAAAAATGCAAGAATAAACAAAGCTCGAATACAAAGCTAGCTAAAAGAACATAAAACTAAAGCAAAGTAGAAGTAAGTATGCAGGCAAGGAAGAGATGTAGGCAAGTAAAAAGTAAAATAGGCAAACATAAACAAACTGTACAAACAAGTATATTAGCATATAAACAAGAAGATAAAACAATACATCAACCTGGGCAAAGCAAGATACAAAGCAAGTAAAATATTAGTCAACAAAACAAAACGAAGAAAATAAAAAACAAACAAGTATATCAAGTATAATAAATGCCAGCCAAAACAACATATCCATCAGCCTGCATAAAGGTAAACAAATCAAATTTGATATGGAAGAGTAGCTTGAAAATGAAGTACTCAGGCAATTAATGCAACATGCCTCTAGCATTTAATGCAAGCCTCTTCACCCATGCCTATTATACAAATAACATTACCTGTACAAAATGTTATCAACTTGTACATTTTTGTTATATACATCACTTTCTTCATCTCAGATTTCATTCATTTTAAACTGAGCAAAAGAAAAGAAAAAAAAAAATCAAAACTACAGCTTATAAACACAGAGTTGTTCTCTGTTTCACAATATTCCAAGTGAGTAACTTCTTGTTGAAAATTTTGCTTTAGTATAATTTTATATGTTGCTTGAGTAATACCTGAAATATATACCATCTCATATTTCAACAAAAATAACAATTTAAACGAACTACAAACCAGAGGAAGCTCAGCCTATGTCAACAAGAAGGCATCTCTGTCTTTCTTCTTCAAACTGTGAGCAAACATTATTTTTTTAAGCCTGATCTTCTTGATTTATATGCCTGAGATGATGATGTTTTTGGGAATATTTTTGTTCAGATAAAAACGTATGGTAAGATATAGGCATGCATGTTTGAGTACAGATCTATATTATACCTGTAAACCTCTGATAAAACATGCAGGCTTTATACAAATTAAAATTTTAATTTCTCTTCTGCCAATCCTTTATAGGATTAGATCTCTAAATACGGTATGTAAGGCATCACCCAGAATTCATTTTAGAAAAAAAAACTCAAGTAATGATATTAAGCAAATATAATATTACAGTAAATCAATTTTAGTCAAAAAAATTCAAACAACTTAAATTTACGTTTTAATTCCAGAATCTGATAGGTGTTTACAAACTATGATTTTTAGAATAAAAATCAGGATTTTTAGTTAAGTATTGAATGTACATTTCGACGTTGACCTGAGAATGGGTTTTTGGTTTTTTTCGAATGGTCGGAGGGACTATGGTGATCGGGACTTCGTGTGAAGATGCTATGATGATCGGAGACTTCGGCAAAATTATCAGGACGACAATCAGAGTATTGAGGTGTCAGAGGGGATTGATTTTCGCCTATAACCCTAGTTTTGATTGGGATGAGTAATTGGATCGGCGGGGCCTCAATGGTTGATCGAGTTCGAAGATACTCAGGGAGGTGGTAGGTGAGATGTTGACGAAGGGATGGCCAGAAGTTCTGGGGTCCTGATGGTCGAGGTTGAGTGGTCGGCGAACTTCCAAGTTTGGATGAAGAGTTCTGATGAGTTCCAGGTTTCGAACGAAACACTTTTTTTTGATTTAGAGTAGATGTTGTCGAATCGTGACTTGATCTGAAGTATAGGGTGGATTCGTGACTTGCTGGCGTTGGTGGAGTTCGCCGGAGCTCCGACGAGTGCTCGTGCACGTATACGTGCATTCACGTCTGGGTTTGAAGACCGTGAGGAAGAAGGGGGAGGCTCGAAGACATGCACGGGGACTTGGTTGATTTGCTCGAAGCAAGGACGAGGGAAACCCGAAGTAGTTGTGGAGTGGAGTTGCTTTTGCATTGCTACAGGTTTTGAATCCTGTCTTCTTCTTTTTATTTGTGGGTTCTGTTTTCCTCAGGGAAGACTCGAGTTATTCGAGTACTTGGCTCGAAGCAAATGGGGAGTCTGACTCGAAGCAAATTTTAAGGGCCTCGGGTTATTTTGTATGTTACAGGTTTTATAAAACCTGTCTGCAAATTTTAATTTTAAAGCAAATTTAAATGGAATTTGGATTTTAAATTAAAGTTTCAGATCAAGGTTTTAAAAACAAATATTTATTTTGATTTTGATAAAATTCTTTTATAAAGGGTTTCTTAAATTTTAATGGGAAGTTAAATGATTTGTTTTAACTTGAATTTGCAAGTGAGAATATTAATGTATTTTGAAAGCTTAATTTTTAAATAAAAATTAAGTAGATTAGTTTAAAAGCTTTCTCTTATATAAGTAATAAATATTATTTACATTTATTTTAAAGGATTATAAATTGATTTTTTTTAAATTGGATTAATGTTGAAAGAATAATCATTTTGAATTTTAAATTCAAAATGTAAATTAAATTTAAATTCAAAAGTGAAATGTTTTTCACTCTAATGTTAATGAAGTCATCAATAAGAAATGAATTATATTAGAGATAATTAAGGCATTAAGTGATGTAATCTATTTGATAATTAATTAAGGACATATTTATGAAATTTATAAATTAATAATTTAGATTTATTTATAATTAGAGATTAATTAAAAGTGGTTAAGAAATGTTATTAGTTAATGAAGATAATTGACTAAGGATTATTAAGTATTAATTAAAGTGATTAATTTTAATAAGATTAATTAATTTAGATAATCCATTATAAATTGTTTAAATGTAATTACTTAATGAAAGTAATTTAAGATTTATCACTTATTGTACTACATTTTGGACATTTTGATTTACTAAAGTTAATTAAGTTAGTTAATCTAGTTTAAGAAAATCATTAGATAAATTGGAAATTAACGATTAATTATGAGGTGATTTCTTAATGGTAAATAATTAAAGGTTAATTATTTAGAGAATTGAAGGTTGATTAATTTAATTAATAAATGATTAGAGGATAATTAATCAAATGATTTGAAATCAATTACAGTTAATTACCATGATCTAGACCCATCTGATTTAAACTAATCAAATAATTTATTGAGTTCACTTATGGATGTTTGAATCCTATTGATTGTTGAACTATTTGATATTTTTGATATGCTATGCTTTGTGCTATCAATTGTTTCAGTATGATCTGTGATGAATGTAATTTATTTATTTATAATGCATTATTTTTCTCTATCTGTGGGTCTGTGTGTATAGATAAGTGTTATTGGGATATACTGCTTATCGATATTATGTGATTACAAATCTGTGATGATAGAATGATGTTGCACTATTGTGTTAAACCCCTAGACCACACTGATACACACACAAATATAGATTTCACGTGGAAATCGATTAAGTCATAGATTTTGAAATAGTTTAAAAGTTGAATATTTAAAACCAAATGGTTTTGGAAATGGATTGGGTTTAAAGTGAAAAGCTTTTGAAAATGGAATTTCAAGTTAAAATTTATTTTAATTTACTTGATTAAGTTTTAGAATTTAAATAATTTGATTTAAATTTGAATTCAAAATTAGGAATTGAATCCTATGATTTGAAATTAGGGATTAAAGATGTTATGTTAGATATATACGGGTTTGAAACCATATTTAAAGTATTATTTTGGGAATTTGAATTAAACCAAAGATTGTAATTTGTATAAATGAAATAGGGTTTTTCCAAAATAAAAATGTTGTTTCTAAATGATAAAAAGCTTTCGTTTCAAATCTTATAAAAAAAAGGAATTTCAAGTTTAAACTAAAACAGTTTTCCAAGTTATAGATGAATATTCGGAAATGAGTTTTGAAAATGAATATTTGGGAACGATTTGAAAGCTATGAGACAAATCTTTAATTTAAAGATTTAAATGAATGAATCCTCTTGAAATGGAATTGTTTTGAAATCTGGGAATGAATACTTGTGAAAGTAGGTAAAAGTTTTATGAAATAAATCTTTTGTTTAAAAGATTTGAAATGGTAAATGGGTTTAAACCATTTAAAAGAAAGGTTTTGGGTAATAAGTTGTGACTAAATTGAAACCCTAATATCCATATGTTTATTGTAAATATTGCGCTCACTATTTGGGTTAGCCGGGACAGGACCTTTGTGTCATATATCCCATTCCGAATATGTGATTCGACGTTATGGATAGCATTTGAAGACCGGTGGTGAAGACCGGATATTTTCGAAAATGAAAGGACAACTCGTCGAATGTCTTTGCATCGAATGGCCCCGGTATAGAGACTCCATATGTGATGGGAAGTCCGAACGTGATTAGTGAATATCCGGATTGCAAGGAATTCTTTGTAAGTGCCTTCGGTTCTGTTCGAGCCCGGAACAGACTTGTATGGATTGTATGTCTGACGTTACAAATTGAGATATAAAGCCGATTTCTTTCAAATATATTTCTGTTGGTGGCAGAGAATTTATTCTCTTAGCTTAACGCCCTTCTCTGAGACGTACGGGCTCAGAGGTTATATAGTTGATGGTTATCAGCGATATATTCCCAATTTGGTAATGTGACATGCTGAGTGTTGCTGTGAAATGATCATTGTGTTGATCATTTGTGATAGGATCATTTGTTTGATCGTTTATCTTTGTGATCATTTCTATGATCATTTGTTGACCCAAAGCATAGCTTTGTATAAAGCGTGGCTTTGTGGACGAGACTTCGTCGGACCTCACTCCCTGGAATGGTCAAAACAGGAAAGATGCGGCAAGGTTATGAGGGGTAGCTCCCTTTAGGGTATGTGCATTTCCTTTTGGAAAAGGGTGGTATCATGGTATGGAGCCCAGATACTTACTCATGTTGAAACACTTTATTTATGATTGTGTGATGTTGGTAACGAGCGCTCGGTTAAAGGTCCCAAAGGACCGGGGGATGGCATACTCGTGTTAGTAGTTACCCAGTTAGGGGTAACCTGGCCTTGTGTTGGCAGAGATCCGGTTTGGTTCTCGGGGACGTCCTTCCAGAGGCGTTCTCATGTGGCAATGGGAAGTTCCTTGGCCTGACCATTTGTTGGAAATCCAAAGAAACAATACGATCTTGTACGGTTTTAGTTGTAGATCCTGCTTCCTCAAGAGGTAGCTATAGTAGGCATAATATAATGGTACCTATGCTGGCTAAGATTTATATTCTACTTTCGAAATGTTTTCTGCACTTTGTACTTATAGTAATAATATCAAAGAAATTGCGTACGAAGCATCTCTGACTACCATAAGAAGAAATCTCCTCCAAGTCTGCGTTTGCATTGTGTGTGTGGCGGGAGGTCTTATGGTAGTTACATTTTCAAAAAGCATTGCGAATTGATTTTTGAATACTTCTTGGTTTGTGTTTAAAGATAAACTATTTTTGTTGCTCACACCAGTCCCACAACTGATCCAGAGTTTATTGTCTCCTTCCTAAACTCTGGGTGCTCATTATTTTCTACACGAGAAATCTAGAGTTGGGTTTTTCAGATAGTTAGGTTCAGTAGATTATCTGGAGCTAGTTCAGTCTTTGGATCACACCAGTCTTGCTGAGCTTGGTGCATTATTAGGGGGAGTTCGAGCTATTGCTGGATTGGTTCTTGGAAATAGAGTTGCAGTTTTTGGAGTTCTTCCTTGAAGACTATCTTAGAGTTATTTTGTTCCGCTGCTGGTGTTATCTATTTTTCTTTCCGCTGTTATCTTATTGTATCATATCTCTGATGTATATTGATATTTGTTGTATCATCTGTTATATCAGATATTGTATCAATGCTGTATATCAATGTATTATTCTTGTTATTCCGCTGTGTTGTTTACTTAATGTTGTTATAAGCTCCGGCTAATCAGTTTTGAACGGTCGAATCTATGGCATTCGAATACGATTTGAAGTATGGATGTCGATTTTCGAGCGGGCAAAAATCCGCCTCGTTACAGATATTTTGGTTTGAAATTTAAAATAGATTCTTTCAAAAATATTTGTAATAGAATCTATCTTATTCAATTAAATTAAAGGTTCTATATTATTAATATTTGATATAATATACATATAAAATGTAATCTAGATAATAATGTTTAAACTTAAGCAATCCTATCAATATTAAAAATGAATATAAGATATAAGATATAAATATAAAATATATAAATACAAATATAATGTTATTAATCAAATGTTTGAAAATTTAATTACAAATAGAAATAAAACTAAGAAGTTATGTAACAACAACTTATATGGAAATAGAAACATAAGATAAATAACAAATTTTGTTTTAAGTGCAAAGGCAAAACAAAATCTTTGACAAAAATCAATTCATAAGCCAAATCAATATTTAGAACAACTTTACATAAACATATAAGAAAGATTTAGAAAGGATAACCTGTATATACATTTGTGCAATGAAAAGAAGACAAATTTATTCACATAACATACAAAATATCTTTGTACAAACAAACAAAAAAATATAAATATCAGCAAACCATAATTTTGTAAACATATATGAAGACATGTACATTAAATGCTAGAACAACCGTTTGTCAATTCGAATTGTAACCACTATACTAAAATATTGTCCGATCAAAATAAGGTAAGACTTGTACTAGAAGGCACCTCTCTATTCAAACCTATTTCCTTTGTATACATCATACCTTACTTGTTCATTCACAACTTAGCTAACCTGAGAAAAGAAAGTAAACATTTTTATTTTACAAATTAAATATCATTCAAAATCATAAGCAAGGAAGATTTTTAGGAAATTTGAACTGCAGCTTTTCATCCAGAATCATTCTCTCTTCAAAGTAATTCAAGTGAGTAAACATACTTTCTTTGAAATTTAAATTTTGATAATTAGTTCATGTAAATCCTGTGTTTTCTATATATTGTAAATATGTAGTTCTGAAATGTTCTCTGGAAGTTTAAATATGTGATGTTCTTCAGTATTTTCAAGTTTTTGAGCAAGAAAGTAAAGGAAAACTCATACTCTTCATAAAAACATTTTAAAATTAGGAATTTAAACTAAATTATGTTGTTTACACTTAACATCATGGACTGGAAATTGTTTGAAGGTTGACAGTGAAAAATAGATACTATATGTTCATTTTTACAACAAAAAGAAATCAATTGTTAAAATTCGAATATTTTAAATTGTTATTTTGATTATATATCTGAAATAAACACACAAAAGTAAGGTTTTTAAAGCAAGAATGGTGATTTTTAAGTAAGTATTCAAGGTGCAGTTAGAAAATGAATCAAAAATGCATTTTTATCAATTTCTATTGATTCAACAAGTATTACATGTTGAAATTCGTTGTGGAGCTGGCTTGGTGTTTTTCGAATCCAGGAAAAATGCTAAAAAAATTATCTAGTGCAAGGATTTTGAGTCGAATCAAATATAGGGTTTTGGGTTCGATTTTTCGATGGTCTGTAAATTCGTTGATTTTCCGCCATGGATTGATCGAGCTGTTCGAGTTTCTAGGAGATGGTCGAGGAGAGTATGGCCGAGGTACAACCGGAGTTGCGAAGCCACAGGTGGACGGCGTTAGTGGTTAGTGGCACTTTTCTGTTGGGTAGGTTCGTGTCGCAGTTCGAACAAATGGGGTAATTTCGATTTCGAATTCTTCGTGTTGAATTGATGCTTGTTTTCGAATGTGAGGTCGTTTTGTGGTTTGTAGGAGGCGACGTGGTTCTCCGGAGTGACGGCGATGTGCCGTGCACATGAACGGCAGTGATGTATGTCAATGACTTTGAGCAATGGTCGTCGCGAATTGCTACTCGGGAAAGTTGTGGGGTTTCCTCGAGTGTTTCCTGGGTGCATGCGTGAGTGTTTGGTGTACTACAGTCTATATTTTGGCTTAGCTAAATAAAAGAAAAGGAAAAAAGAATGGGTAGTAGAAGAAGAAGGAAGTAGGAGGAGAAGAAGAAATGAGGACGCGGGAAAAGGTTAGGGGAAAACTCGAGTCTTACTCGAGTAAACAAAGTGTTTACTTCGGGTTCTATTTTTAGGGGTTAAGCCTAAATTCATTTAAGTTATGTTGTTTAACAAAGTTTAGTATTAATTAAATAAGTACTGTTGGTAAGATTTAAGTTAAGCTTTGACTTAGAATTTTTAAAAGGAGGTTTGCAAAGGTAAGATGATTAATTAATTAAAGTATAAGTTAATTAAGAATGTAATTGATTTATACTTGTAATTAAATAAATAATTCATGATTAAATAAAATTGTAATTAAAGATTGATAATTATGTGTTTAAATCAATTTGAACTTAAGAATTTAATTAACTCCTTAAAGTTAATTAATAAATAAATAGTAGTTAACAAATTAAGTAATTAATTAAGGATTAATGATTAATTAATTGGTAATTAATGATTAATTAAATAATTAGTGGTTAATAAATGGATAATTAAGGTTATTAATTAATAATTAAGAATTAATTAATTTAGTGAGTAATTAAGTAATAATTAATAAATTTAATAAGTTGATTAATTAGTGATTAACTAAGCAGGATAAAATGGATTATTCTTAAGTAATTAATTAAGTTAAGTAAATCAAACTATTTTGATATGAATTGATAATTCCTGTTTGATTGCCTCCGATATATATTTGGCGATATTCTATGATACTCAGTGATATGCATTGATATCTATGATGACTATGTATGATTTATCTGTGATAACTGTTATGTAAATTCATAGTGTTGAATTAAACTGTTTAAACTATTAAACAACTTGGCCTCTAAAATGGCATTTGGATTTCGATGACACCAGGATCGGGTATCAATTTGATATTCCGAAAATCACATCGATCCAAATTAAATGATAGGTCATAACATATCAAGTGAAGGTCGAGATGGTGTTTCAGAATACAAGGGTTATTGTCGTTAACTCTGAGAGTGATTCCAAAACGAGTATAACGAGATAATGCCTTCGGTTTCGTTCAAACCCGGAACGAACTTGTATGGATTGAATGCTTTCAGCACATCGTCAGGTGGACGATGAGCATTCTAAGAGATATGTTCTATAAAAGGTAATCGCACTCATTAACCGGGAATGGCTAAAGCAGGGGAGATGCAGCAAGGTTAGGTGGGTAGCACCCAAGCAGGACGAGATATACCTCTGTCTAGATGTCCCTTTTTATTTCGGCTGTGTGGGCAGTTATTGGACACAACTGCGGGGTTATCTTGTTCGAGAATGTTCACTAAGGAATAGTCCCAGCCTTGTGTTGTAGGGGGGTCGGGAGTGATCCTCGGTATGGTTATCTAGGCCCCGTACTGTAACGGGCGGTACCCCAGTAGCCCTGCCATTGTATGGAATCCAATTTCCAATAAGAGTCGTACGTTTTGATTGTGCCCAACTATGTTGGAATGTGAGATGTAAGCATTTCAGCTATTTCTGTATTTTACTTGAAAACCCTAGACACTATTATAATATCACTGGATTTCCTATAAAATTGTTTGGTTAGCGTAAGGTAAAAACTTACCCGCGTTTATGTGTGGGGAGTCTTACGTGATACCTTTATTTTCAAATGATTTTCAAAGTTAAACAACTTTAACCCGTTTACTCACACCAGACCCATGTTTGACCCGGAGTTTATATTTTGTTTTTCATAAACTCTTGGGTACTCAAATTTTTATGAGTAGCCAAGTGATAGGTTTTTAGGGTATTGAGTTCTGGAGGAGCTTGGAGCAGAAGGCCAGACGTATGTATCTATCTATCTAGTTACGCTGTGTAGTTGATGTATGTTGTACTTTAGGATGTATGTAGTGACAGATATGTATATGACTGTCATGTGTATGATACTGTAAAACTCTGATATATGTAAAAACTATGTAATAGTTATGTGATGTATAATATTTTGTTCCATTCCGCTGTGAGATTCTGATGTTGTTATTCTTTCTTTCTATCTTTTCTATTTCTATCCCTTTCTTTTCTTATTGATGATAAGTCTTTCTGTGGTTAGAATGGCGGGTCGTCACTGTTGGTATCAGAGCATTGGTTAAGATAATACCTAGGCTCTGGAGTAATATTTATCTTGAGAGTGCGTATTTGTATTTTCATATAAATTATATATCTATCTAAATTTTTTGAGTTACCTGTCCAGGTGGCCAACATGAGTTCTGGAAGAAGAGGCATAGGTAGGGGCAGTACCTCGACTGATAATAGACGAAGTCAAACTGCTAGTGATGATGTAAATCCAGTACTGCCTCAAGTTAGTTTTGCCGCTTTATGCAAAGTCTTCATCAACATTGGAGGCCAACCATTTAAAGGGTCAGAATCGATTATTGAAGTTCAAACTTGGCTACGCTCTTGTGAGCGCATCTTTAAGAGTATGAAGTTGTCTGATGAACGGAAAAGGGAAATAGCATCGTGGCAATTGCAGGGAGGCGCAGTAGCCTGGTGGGATGAAACGGTAGAAAATATTTCTGGGGAAGACATTTCATGGCAAAGATTTAAGGAGTTATTTGAGGAGAAGTTTATGCCAACAGCAGGGAAAACTCGTCTGTACCAGGATTTTTTGAATTTGAAGCAGGGAAGCATGTCTGTTTCTGAGTATGAGACCAAATTAAATGAACTTTCTTGCTATGGCCCAGGGCTCATTGATACTCCCCTTAAAAAGAATAAGATAATTGTGCAAGGATTGATGCCAGAATTTCATGAAAAGATGACGGTGCTTTTGAAAGGATCTTTTATCGATTTAATTGATATGGCACTGAGATATGATAATTTAATGAATAAGAAATCAGTGACACCAGTAGCAGCATCAAGAGGGAAATTTGCTAATCCGAATAAAAGGAAGTTCAATCCCAATGGGAGGAAGCTGAACAACAAGAAGCCTGGAAGTAACAATGGACCTCGCAAATGCTATATATGTCAACTAGAAGGTCACTTGGCGAATAAGTGTCCCAGGAAAGGATTCCAGCAACGACAACAACAACCGCATCATAGTGTACCGGGTTCAGCTTTGGTTCATAGATCTCTATGCTTTAATTGTCACCAACCAGGTCATATGATCAAAGATTGTCCGTTACTTCATAAAGCTCAGCAGAATAAGGTATTTGCTTTGGAGGGTCCACCATCTACTTCATGCAAAGGCAAGGGAGTATTGGAAGGTACATTACTTTTAGATGGCAAGTATATTAAAGTTTTGTTTGATTCGGGTGCTTCTTTGAGTTTTATTTCTCTGGAATCTGTAGAGAAGTTCTTTCTTACCCCTTGTACTGTAGACTGTCCCATCTTGGTATCTAACCTTATAGGAGGGGTAACCAAATTAGATACTATCTGTAAGGACTTGAAGATTTCTTATATATCCCATAGTTTTTCTTGTGACCCTTATGTGTTGAATTTTAAGGGATTTGACCTTATTTTGGGAATGGATTGGCTTGATAAGTATAGAGCAATCCTGAATTGTGATGAGAGAACAGTTTCTCTAGAAACTGATTTGGGTAGGATTGCCAGAGTGTCGTGTGATAATTCTGGAATTCACTTGAGTAGTCTCTTACATGGGATTGAGACTTCTCAAGAGAAGGTTGAAGATATCGATGTGGTCCAAGATTTTCCTGATGTATTTGAGGAAGTTAAGTGTCTGCCTCCGCATCGAGAGATAGAGTTTCGCATTGATTCTATTCCAGGAGCAGTGCCAGTGATTCAGCCCAGTAGGAGAATGGCTCCTAGGGAGAGAGAGGAGTTAATTAAGCAGACTAAGGATCATTTGGAGAAGGGGTTGATTAGGCCCAGTTTTTCTTGTAGGGGCTCTGCTGCGTTGTTTGTCACTAAATCAGATGGATCGCTAAGGTTCTGTGTGGATTATAGAAAATTGAACAAAGTGACTATCCGTAATAAATATCCTCTTCCTCGTATCGATGATCTCTTTTACCAGTTGCATGGGGCTTCTATCTTTTCTCAACTGGATTTAGCTTCAGGTTTCCATCAGTTGAGGGTAGCTGAGGACAGCATTCCCTTGACTGCATTTAGGGGACCAAATTGTTTCTATGAATGGTTGGTTATGCCTTTCGGGTTAATCAACGCTCCTGCTTACTTTGTTGACTTGATGAACCCAGTCTTTCGAGATGTATTGAAAAGTTTGTTCTGGTGTTCATTGATGATATCTTGGTCTACTCTAAATCTGAAGAAGAGCACAGGCAGCATTTGAGGATAGTATTGGAGACTCTGAGGAGGCATGTTTTGAAGGCAAAGTTCTCAAAGTGCCATTTCCGGAAATCGAAAGTCAAATTTTTGGGGCACATTGTTTCTGTTGAAGGTATCTCTGTAGATCCAGCGAAGGTTGAAACTATTCTGGAGTGGAAGCAGCGGAGACACCGATTGAAGTTTGCAGTTTTCTGGGATTGGCTGCCTACTACAGGAAATTTATCAAGGATTATTCCAAGATTTCTTCACATCTGACCAAGTTGACAAGGAAAGGAGCTAAATTCAAATGGACACCCCAGTGTGAAGAAGCTTTCCAGGAATTGAAGATGAGGCTATCCAGTGCACCAGTGCTTGCTATTCCAGAAGGGAAGAGCAAATTCGAGGTTTATACTGATGCTTGTATAATTGGTCTGGGAGCAGTTCTGATGCAGAATGGAAGAGTTATTGCAGATGCGAGTCAGCAATTGAAGCCACATGAAAAGAACTACGCTACGTACGATCTTGAGTTGTTAGCCATTGTTTTTGCTTTGAAGATTAGGGGACACTATCTTTTGGGAGAGAAGTTCGAGTTATTTACGGATCACGAACCGCTGAAATATCTTTTCTCTCAAAAAGATCTTAATTTGAGGCAACAACGGTGGGTCGAATTTTTGGCATCCTATGATTTGGATATTCTGTATACTCCCGGAAAGGCAAATGTTGTAGCTGATGCTCTTAGTAGAAATGCAGTTTTGTCTCTTTTGGAAGTCGTTCCATCTCTCCAGGAACGAATCATAAGTAATAAAATGGAGGATAGATCTTTTGAGGAACTAATTCTTGGAACTAAGGATGGTCGATATTCGGATTTCAAGATGGACAATCAAGGTGCTTTAAGGATTAATGGTCGTTTGTGTGTGCCTGATATAGATGGACTGAGGCAAGAAGTCTTAGCTAAGTGTCATCGCTCCAGACTGAATATTCACCCAGGAATTTCTAAGATGTATAAAGATATGAGAAGAGTTTTCTGGTGGCCGAGCATGAAGAGGGATGTAGCTGCTTTCGTTAACGGTTGTGCCATCTGCCAACAAGTTAAAGAAGATCAACAGAAGTCAGCTGGATTATTGCAGCCTTTGGAAATTCTGATGTGGAAGTGGGAGATGATTTCTATGGATTTCGTCGACGGTTTGCCTAGAACCAAGAAAGGAAATGAAGGAATATGGGTTATTATGGATCATTTAACTAAGAGTGCCTATTTTATACCGGTTAAGGCAACTCGTACTACAGCTTCTCTGGCAGATATTTTCTTGAAGGAGATAGTCAGATTACATGGTGTTCCAGTCAGTATAGTAAGTGATCGAGATCCTATTTTCACCAGCAAATTCTGGGAGGCTCTACAATCAGCTATGGAAACAAGTTTGAGATTAAGCACATCCCATCATCCTCAGACAGACGGACAGACAGAGATGCTTAATCGTATTCTAGAAGATACGCTGCGAGCTTGTGTGTCAGATTTTGGTGGATCGTGGGAAGACCATCTTCATTTAGTGGAATTCTCTTATAATAACAGTTATTAGGCAAGTATTAAAATGGCTCCTTATGATGCTTTATATGGAAGACCGTGTAGATCCCCATCCTGTTGGATTGAATCGAAAGATCGTCTTGTGCTTGGACCCGATCTAATTCGAGAAGCTTCTACGAAAGTTGAGCTTATCAAGAAAAGAATGAAAGTTGCTCAGGATCGTCAGAAGAAATATGCAGATAAAAGGCGAAGACCATTGGGATTTGGGATCGGAGATTTAGTCTTTATCAAAGTTTCCCCAATCAAAGGTGCTATTAGATTCCCAAAAAGGGCAAAACTTGTCCCAATGTATATTGGACCATTCTGAGTGTTGGAAAGAATTGGAGCTGTAGCTTACATAATTGAATTGCTAGAACGGATGTCTGAAATTCATAATGTATTCCATGTATCCCATCTAAGGAAATTTGTTCATGACCCATCATTGTGAACCAGTAGTCCAAGAAGATTTGAAGGTCGAGCCCAACTTGACCGTGGTCAGAAATCCAGGTCGGATTGTAGATCAAGATGAGAAGCAACTCAGGAGCAAAGTAGTGAAGCTCGTCAAGGTGCAGTGGAGCGAGGATCCCAGAGATTGTACCTGGGAAACTCTAGATAGTTTTAGAAAAGCCTATCTGTATTTTTGTCCGGATAACTAGTGATGTTTATTAGGATAGACTATTTGTTTGATTATTATTGTATGGATGATATGTATGTTTGGATTGTTAATATAAAAGCTTTTGAATTAACTTTTATTTTAAATTTCGGGGACGAAATTCTTTTAAGGGGGAAGGAATGTAACGACCCAGAATTTTGGCAATATATTTTAATAAGTATTTAATCTAATTCAAATAAAATACAAGCTTTCATTTTATAAATAAATAAGATCTTTGGACATTTATCAGTTATATATGTATATATATGTTTTGTGAAGTAAATTTTGATTTGAAATTAAAAATAGATTCTTTCAAAAATATTTGTAATAGAATCTATCTTATTCAATTAAATTAATGGTTCTATATTATTAATATTTGATATAATATACATACAAAATGTAATCCAAATAATAATGTTTAAATTTAAGCAATCCTATCAATATTAAATATGAATATAAGATATAAGATATAAATATAAAATATATAAATACAAATATAACGATTTAAATCAAATGTTTGAAAATTTAATTACAAATAGAAATAAAACTAAGAAGTTATGTAACAACAACTTATATGGAAATAGAAACATAAGATAAATAACAAATTTTATATTAAGTGCAAAGGCAAAACAAAATTTTTGACAAAAATCAATGCATAAGCCAAATCAATATTTAGAACAACTTTACATAAACATATAAGAAAGATTTAGAAAGGATAACCTGTATATACATTTGCATAATGAAAAGAAGACAAATTTATTCACATAACATACAAATCTTTGTACAAATAAACAAAAATATACGAATATCAGCAAACCATATATGAAGACATGTACATTAAATGCTAGCACAACCTTTTGTCAATTCGAATTGTAAGAAATCATTTCAGCCACCATACTAAAATATTGTCTGATCAAAATAAGGTAAGACTTGTACCAGAAGGCACCTCTCTGTTCAAAGCTGTTCAAACCTATTTCCTTAATATACATCATACTATACTTGTTCGTTCACAACTTAGCTAACCTAAGAAAAGAAAGTAAACATATTTATTTTACAAATTTAAATATCATTCAAAATAAGAAGCAAAGAAGGTTTTCAGGAAATTTAAACTGCAGCTTTTCAACCAGAATCATTCTCTGTTCAAAGTAATTCAAGTGAGTAAACATACATTTTTTGTAATTTAAATTTTGATAATTAGTTCATGTAAATCCTGTGTTTGCTATGTATTGTAAATATATAGTTCTGAAATGTTCTCTGTTATACTGGAAGTTTAAATATGTGATGTTCTTTAGTATTTTCAAGTTTCTGAGCAAGAAAGTAGAGGAAAACCCATACTCTTCATATAAATCATTTTAAACTTAGGAATTTAAACTAAATTATGTTGTTTACACTTAACTTCATGGATTAGAAATTGTATGAAGGTTGACAGTGCAAAATAGATACTGTATGTTCATTTTTACAGTAAAAAAAAATCAATTGTTAAAATTCGAATATTTTAAATTTTTATATTGATTATATATCTGAAATAAACACACAAAAGTAAGATTTTTAAAACAAGAATGATGATTTTTAAGTAAGTATTCAAGATGCAGTTTGAAAATGAATCAAAAATGCATTTTTATCAATTTTTGTTGATTCAACAAGTATTAGATGTTGAAATTCATTGTGGAGCTAGCTTGGTGATTTTCGAATCCAGGAAAAATGCTAAAAAAATTATCTAGTGCAAGGATTTTTAGGTGAATCAAATATAGGGTTTTGGGTTCGAGTTTTCGATGGACTGTAAATTCGTTGATTTTGCCGTCGTGGATTGATCGAGCTGTTCGAGTTTCTAGGAGATGGTCGAGGACGGTATGGCCAAGGTACGTCCGGAGTTGCGAAGCCATAGGTGGACGACGTTAGTGGTTAGTGGCACTTTTCTGTTGGGTAGGTTCATGTCGCAGTTCGAACAAATGGAGTAATTTTGATTTCGAATTCTTCGCATTAAATTGATGCTTGTTTTCGAATGTGAGGACGTTTTTTAGTTTGTAGGAGGCGACGTGGTTTGCCGGAGTGACGGCGACGTGCCGTGCACGGCAGTGATGGATGTCAGCGACTTCGAGCAATGGTCGTCGTGAGTTGCTACTCGGGAAAGTTGTGGGGTTTCCTCGAGTATTTCCTGGGTGTGTGCGTGAGTGTTTGGTGTATTGTAGTCTATATTTTAGCTTAGCTAAATAAAAGAAAACGAAGAAAGAATGGGTAGTAGAAGAAGAAGGAAGTAGGAGGAGAAGAAGAGAGGAGGACGCAGGAAAAGGTTAGGGGAAAACTCGAGTCTTACTCCAGTAAACAAAGTGTTTACTTCGGCTTCTGTTTTTAGGGGTTAAGCCTAAATTCATTTAAGTTATGTTGTTTAACAAAGTTTAGTATTAATTAAATATGTACTGTTGGTAAGATTTAAGTTAAGATTTGACTTAAAAAATTTAAGAGAAGGCTTGCAAAGGTAAGATGATTAATTAATTTAAATTATAAGTTATTAAGAATGTAATTAGTTTATACTTGTAATTAAATAAATAATTTATGATTAAATAAAATTGTAATTAAAGATTGATAATTATGTGTTAAATCAATTTGAACTTAAGAATTTAATTAACTCCTTAAAATTAATTAATAAATAAATAGTAGTTAACTAATTAAGTAATTAATTAAGGATTAATGATTAATTAATTGGTAATTAATGATTAATTAAATAATTAATGATTAATAAATGTATAATTAAGGTTATTAATTAATAATTAAGAATTAATTAGTTTCGTGAGTAATTAAGTAATAATTAATAAATTTAATAAGTTGATTAATCAGTGATTAACTAAGCAGGATAAAATGGATTATTCTTAAGTAATTAATTAAGTTAAGTAAATCAAACTATTTTGATATGAGTTGATAATTCCTGTTTGATTGACTCCGATATCTATTTGGTGATATTCTGTGATACTCAGTGATATGCATTGATGTCTGTGATGACTATATATGATTTATTTGTGATAACTGTTATGTGAATTCATAGTATTGAATTAAACTGTTTAAACTATTAAAAAACTTGGCCTCTAAAATGGCGTTTGGATTTCGATGAGACCGGGATCGGGTATCAATTTGATATTCCGCAAACCACATCGATCCAAATTAAACGATAGGTCGTGACATATCAAGTGAAGGTCGAGATGGTGTTTCAGAATACAAGGGTTATTGTCGTTAACTCTGAGGGTGATTCCAAAACGAGTGTAACGAGATAATGCCTTCGGTTTTGTTCGAACCAGGAACGAACTTGTATGGATTGAATGCTTTCAGCACATCGTCAGGCGGGCGATGAGCATTCTAAGATATATGTTCTATAAAGGTAATCGCAGCCTCAAGCCTCGTCAACCGGGAATGGCTAAAATAGGGGAGATGCAGCAAGGTTAGGTGGGTAGCACCCAAGCAGGACGAGATATACCCCTGTCTAGATGTCCCTTTTATTTCGGCTGTGTGGGCAGTTGTTGGCTACAACTGCGGGGTTATCTTGTTCGGGACTGTTCGGTAAGGAATGGTTCTGGCCTTGTGTTGTAGGGGGTCGGGAGTGATCCTCGGTACGGTGATCTAGGCCCCGTACTGTGATGGGCGGTACCCTAGTATCCCTGCCATTGTATGGAATCCAATTTCCAATAAGAGCCGTACGTTTTGATTATGCCCAACTATGTTGGAATGTGAGATGTAAGCATTTCAGCTATTTCTGTATTTTACTTGAAAACCCTAGACACTATTATAATATCACTGGATTTCCTATAAAATTGTTTGGTTAGCGTAAGGTAAAAACTTACCCGTGTTTATGTGTGGGGAGTCTTACTGATACCTTTATTTTCAAATGAATTTCAAAGTTAAACAACTTTAACCCGTTTACTCACACCAGACCCATGTCTGACCCGGAGTTTATATTTTATTTTTCATAAACTCTTGGGTACTCAAATTTTTATGAGTAGCCAAGTGATAGGTTTTTGGAGTATTGAGTTCTGGTGGAGCTTGGAGCAGAAGCCCAGATGTATGTATCTATCTATCTAGTTCCGCTGTGTAGTTGATGTATGTTATACTTTGGGATGTATGTAGTGATAGATATGTATATAACTGTCATGTGTATGATATTGTAAAACTCTGATATATGTAAAAACTACGTAATTGTTATGTGATGTGTTATAATTTTTTTCCATTCCGCTGTGAGATTCTGATGTTGTTATTCTTTCTTTCTATCTTTTCTATTTCTATCCCTTTCTTTTCTTATTGATGATACGTCTTTCTATGGTTAGAATGGCGGGTCGTCACAGCGATCTTCAACTCTATTCCAGTTTGTATCTCGCATCTGAATTATCTACAAAATAAACATTGATGCGGTAAAATTGAAAAAGAAATATTTTTGCAGTGTACAATGAAGTGTATGTTTTGAAAATACTATTTTCCTCGGTTATTTGGGTTGTTCGTCATCAATTTCTTTTGAATTCATCTTACACGAATAGCTTGTAACATCCACAGTGTATGTAACAGCCCTAGTTTTTAGTTATTTATTTCTTTTAATTATAAGATTTTTAAATATATTTTATATAATATTTGTAAACCAATAAAGTTTTAATAATAACTGTGAAATTTAAGCTATGTTTGAACTGTTAAATTTCGCGTTTAAAAGACGCGTCAATTATAGGGTATAAGTAACGTAATAAAACGTGTAAGTTAAAAATGTTATTTTTATAGAAATTTTTGATGTTCTGTATTACGACAGTTTGACGTATTGTAAAAATCATATTTTTAATATTTTTAGATTTAAAATATCAGTTAGTGGTTTTATAGCAAACGTTATTCTGTTTTAACTGAAGTTGATTTTAAATAAGTGGGTATATATTCTCATCCCAAAGCTTTGCAAGATCCTTGCCGTTCCTTTAAAATTCAATCGGAATACAAATCAAATATCGTACCACTAATTAAGCAGATTGGTGAATGTTTCACTGCCTTTTTGTTTCAGTTTCAAAACATAGGAGAATGTGCTCACTGGTAACGTTATCCCTTGAACAGCTGCTTCCTTTTATTTTTCCTATGATCTCGCCTGCAAAACGTTCATATACGCTTCCAAACCTTTAGTCAATTGCCTTATTCTTCTCTGTGCATTTAATCACGCATACATATACCAGTAAACTATTTATATGTTGTAACTGATATCTTGAAAACCACTTAGCTGCTTGCCCTTTCTTTTCATTTTCCAGTTAAACTCGCCTCAAATAAATCCCTTTTCATCAATCACACCACCATGTTTCATACGAAAGTTATATCTAAGCAAACTAGCAATCAATAAATCTAGCATTTAATTTATCATCAAAACTTTTTGTGAACTCTCGGCCTTCCCCTGATGGATGCATCTTGCATTGAATCTGGAAATTTTTGTACTTACCTTTCCCTGTAATTTCGCAAGATATTGCCTACAATCCATGCTTGCCTGTGTCTTTGCCAAGAAGCACGCATAAATCACGCATGTGTAAATTAAGATCCTTGCATCTGACAGCTTCAAGTCTCTATGACTACTTGCTTCTCTTCCCTTGATCTTGCAGCAGTTCAAATCCTTTAAGTTGCAACGTTCGAACCTATTTATTCCTTGTGCAAACTGTAGAGAGAAAATCACGTGAATAGACAATTAACAATAGTAACTGATAGCAAAATGATCGGCCCTCCTTTAATTCATTCAAAATATTTGCCTTCAGTTGGGATTAGGCAGTAAGTAACATACACAAATTTACCTATATATTCGAAACTTTATCAATAAAATCAAATTTTCACATGGCCTTTCACCTGTAATCTCGCAAGCCTTACCTATAAGTATACCCTTTCTCCTCTGCATCTCATTTATTCTGCCTTGCTTCCTCTCAAGTCATCAGGTAAATTCCCTTGTCTTCTTCAGTTCTTCTTTTTCCTTTCCTTGATGCCTTGCTCGGCCATTCTATTTTGTTATACCGTGCTTTGCCATAGGACTGTCTGCATAGGGATCCAAAATTTGCATAAGTTGAAAGATCTAGTGGGATGGGATTGGAATATAGGCAGAGAGTGGAGTGAGTTTTGTTTTGCATAGAAAAAAAATGTAGACTAGGAGAAGTCTGTAGGTAGAGACATGGAAATACTTTGAAACATATAAAAAAACAGAGGGTTGTATTTGTAAAAGGTATGAGATATCAATGTAATGCCTTAGTGGCTGATGCGTAGGTCTGAGTGGAATGAGTAGGGCCTCGTGCATGTTGAAGTTTTAAGATTTGTATATAATATAACTGTGATGCATTTTTGGTGGGAGCATGCATATGGTATCATAGAGTCTGTCAGGATATTTGGCCCAACTGTGTAAGTGCATAGCTAAATAGTGGACTTAGGCTGAAAATTTAAGAAGAGAGCCATGTTCTTTTAAATTGATGTCAGTGGATGTTTTTTTTTAGTTGCTTGTAAATTTGTTGCATAGGAGTCATAGGGAGAATCTGCATATAAAATTTTCCATAGTAGGCTATACATATCTGAGTGGCACTGTGTACACATATATATATCAGTGAGGCATGCACTAGGTTAGAATACGTAGGTGGACATATATGCATTGACTCAAGAGAAGTGTGGAAGGCCGTGTGTGAAGTTTTGTTTACATGCCACTAGTGTACAGGGAGGTATTGCATGGGGTAGGTGGGAATGCACAGATTCTTGTGTAGCAGTGTGCATGTATGTATACCCAGTCCTCACCACTTCTGTTAAAGCGTGCATTAGATATGATGGCCGAGCTTGGTGAGAAGATTTGCATCTGACCTGGTGTGTAAGTGAAGACTGGGAGTTGTTGATGATGAATAGAAGTAAGGGGTAGTTGTTTTGTTCAAGTTTCAGTGTTGAGTGTAGTGGTTGGTATCATATTTTCAGAGAATGGTGCACAGACATTTTACCCGGAGTTCTGGCAAGTTTGACTCGAAGAAATCACATGTTGGCTCGAAGTATTTGGAGGGGTGACTCGGGTAGTTGATGTTTTAACTAATGCAGTTGAAAGTGGGTGAGTTACTCGAAGTTTTGCAGATTTGTCTCGAAGATCTTGCATGGTTGGCTCGAAGAAATTACATGATATACTCGGTGTAGTTGCGTGAAAGCTTGGGTTTTCTGCCTGTACAAATTTTAAAGCCTGGAAGTCTAAATGGAAGATGAGTTAAATTGTAGCTGAGTTGGAATAATTTAGGCTAAAGAGATGGTGACGTGAGTATACGTGTACAGGTGTGAGTTGAAATAAAGATGTGCACGTGTACATGAGTGTATCACGGCATATAGTAGGAAAAAAAACTTCACCATATTGTTTAGTCGGCCTTTAGGAATTTTGTCGTAAATTTTAGTATTGGCAGGGTTCACGGATTTGGGTACATTTTAGTCTATTTTCACGGTGGAGTGGTCGAGCAAGTCAAACCAATTCTCGTCCTATTTTAAATTTTTCTTTGACCGTAAATTCTAAAGTCGCGTATTCAATATTTTGAATCTTGTTCTAGATTTGAATCTAGGCGACATCCGAGAAATTTTGATCGGTACTCTCTGTCGTTCTTTTCCGGCGAAATTGTCGTTTTTGAAATTCAAATTTTCTGCAGCTTTCAGGTGAGTATTTCTCACCAGACATACGGACATATATTTTGGTAAATTATCGCAAGTGTATGTGTAAAATTTTATTTAAATATTATCTGTCTGTAGTATAACGTAGAATGATGAACCCCATTTAAATTGACACCTCATCAGTTATTTATCTGTTGTATTATTTCTGTAGTTATATTATTAAATGTTTATTTACTGTTTAATCATCACTGCAAGTTCCCTGAAAAATTTAGATTGTTATGGGCTGAAATGATAGGCCTAAAATGATTAGTATTGTCCAATTATTCTGTAAATTGCTTAACTGTTAACTTGGGATTGCGGGTTTGAAATGATAGAACCCGGGGTTTTGTAAAGTGCGGATTGAAATGATATAAATCCGTATCACTTGACCTAGGCTAGAAAATTTTATACAGACCCGTGGTTCTTATAATATTTTCTGAAATATTTAAAAATTATTTTGGAAGTTAAATATTTTGATTTAATATCTTTAAAGGATTTTTATTTGATTTTGAATGAGTTATAAATGTTAATGAATAAATAAATGTTGAATAAAATTTGGAATATAACTTATTTTGGTAATTCTGGATTTTTGAAAGGGTAAGATTTCAGTTAAGAAAATAATTAATAATAAGTTATATTTGAAAATGAATTGTTAAGTTAATAATCTATTACAGCATTTAAATGCTGTCTTTTTAGGATTGGACTATTTTAACCCATAGACCTTAGGTAGCATTTCATAAGTGCTACAGAATCTAGAATTTGATTGTTTTAAAATTTATGGAAATTAATTTTGGGAAAAGTTGTAAATTTTGGAATTTAATATGTAACAAGTTAAGAATTTGTTTTGTGGTTTTAAAGGAAGAATTTAACTTCAAAAAAATTTGGTAAAGTTATAAATTCCAAAATAGATTGAATAAAATTTAAATGGTATATTATAACATGAAATGTTTAAATCAATATTTTGATATTGAAGGAATTTGAAATTTATTTTGATTTCAAAGTATAAATACCATTTTTAAAGTTGTAACCACGGGTTATAATAACGATGGGTTGGCAAAGAGACCGGGATCGGATATGGACATACTCTCTGTCGATACCGAAAACCACTTTGACTAACCGTGTACGCGGTGGAGATTCCAGAATGAAGTAGGTGGTGGCGACGTTTCCTGTAAGGTAAATACGTGGACCCGACTCCCTTGAGTTGGCATAAGGTGGCTAAAACAGGAGCTATTCCCAGGCCAATGAGGTCATACCTCTGATCGGACACTCCTCTTCGATATTATACTATGACTTTGGATTGATTCAGTGGCCACTTATATTTTGATTTTGGGGGAGTTTGTTCGAGGTGGGCGGTAACTGCGGCTACGCGTTTCCATCAGCCTGGGTACGCAAATGGTATATCTACCCTGGCATTGCCTAGTTGTGCCGTGTCATCTACCATACCGAGCCTTTACTACGAGTTTCTATTTGTGTCGTACCTATGGAGTATCCTCTGGTAGCTTCCCGATCAGGAGGTATTACGGTACTGTATAGACTATTGGCATTATTCTGTGTTAAGGGCTATATGGGTAACCCCTTAACGCTACTAAAAAGTAAGTTTATTTTATAAATAGACACTATTATAATAGCGCAATATACTACATAGTAAATAGTTTAACGGATCCTTAGAGGATGGGCGGTCCCAAGCATCCTCTAAGTTACTTACTCTATATTACAGTACACTTGAATTAGCTTACATTATATAAGTATGTATGTCCTGACTCGAGTGTTTATGTTTTATTTTACGCTCGGGTCAGCCTGAGTTGCAGCTTCAGTTTCTATCTGGAGCTAGGACATCCCATAGATCATTCGTGCTGCCGGAAGCTTTTCAGTCTTTATCTTATTTGCAATCAAGACTTTGGAAGACTCTGTTTCTATTTATGTCTAAACTGTATTGCAGATTCTAAACTTTGTAATTCTGTTTGGTTAAAGTTTTTATAGTGGCTTCATGAACCACTGAATATTATATTTCCGCTGTGAGTTCTGATATCTGTGTCTGTGATTCTGTGATTTATTTACTGCATATTCTGAGTTTTGCCAAATTTATTTTACAACGCAGTATTTTGAACAATTCAAGTCCGACATGTGCGAATGCGAATGGTTGAAAATACTAGGTCGCTACATTTGGTATCAAAGCTTTGGTTCTAGGCAAAACTTAGAATGTATGGTAAATTTGATTTACAGAATCACTTTCATTCGAGCTTGAACCACTTTCTTTTCGAATTTTGGAACATTCCCTACGGTTCCAAAGCTCATTCGTGTCCCACACCTTTCATCATCTTTAGATTCTGGAGTATCCCATAACTCCACTTCAGATGATCTTTATAGTGAATTGGCGGTCTCGCCATTATTCTAATAAAGGGGTGGAACTCCTTTACAATTAGCATTGATTCACCGGAGATTTATATTTATCCTCGGTTTATATGCTAGTATCTTTGGTTATTCCGAACTCTATCTCTTCAGATCAAATGTAGATTTACCCCAACCACATCGATCTGACTCTTTAAGTCACAGTTGACCAGGTCAAGGTTGTCTGCGATTTATTTAAACTTACCCAGTTCCTTATTCTGTTATTTAATCATCAGATCTTCTGATTCCAACTTATCTTGAATTCTATTTGATTTGAGTTCATCAAATTTGAATCTCTATCCTTGTTTTGGAAAAAAAAATTATGTCTATATTTGAAAATAAAATCTAATATTATATATAAGTATAATTTTCAGAATTTTATAATTAATTTAACTAGTTGTCAAGAAATAATAATTTGATTTTATTTATGGTTTTGTAAACCATGTGTTTTGTCTAATAAATAATTGAATATAAACAATGGTTATAAATTAATTTGGAAACAGAAATGAATTTAAACAAGAACTTGAGAATTCAATTTCCGATGGTTTCAAACCTTGGGTTAAATTTTTAAAAGGATATATTATTTAAAGTATTTCGAATAGAAATTTGTTTCCAAAGAATTTGAAAATTTAGTGCTCTTCTCTTTGTCGTTGGAAAATAATTTCGGTGATGACTGCAGCATCATCGACATTCATTTTCGAGTTTCGAAGTGAAAAGACATTCTGTAGTCTGGCTACAGTGTTACCTTGAAAATTTAAATGATTTGAACTTCTAAAATATGACTTAATGTATAATATATATAGATATATAATTTAAATTTGATTTGACATATTATGTATATATATTTATTTATCCCTAAATGGTTTAAAGGGAATCAGAAATTTAATTCTTAAATTTTATCTTGAGGAATAATTTCAAAAAAAATAAAAAGAAAATAAAATTTTTGAATAAGGAATTCCAACTGGAGATAATTGAATTTGGAAGTTTTAGTTGTATAATACTCAATTTCATTTCAATATAACTTACCTTGATTTTCAGAAGTTAACAATGTAATTGGATAATATACAATATAAAATGATGTTAAAGGAACTAAGGACAAATTTAAGCAGTCGTAATAGGTGTAAACATATTTAACATAAGATGAAGAAAATTATATTGGGAGAAATGAATTTAGTTAAAAATTATTAAAACACATTTTGAGTATAACAAACAATTTTCAAACTTATGATTTTAGAAATTTTTATTTTAAGATGATTGGAAGAGGGAGCAAGTTTCTATGGGTTTTTACCGATGGTTTGCCGAGATCTAGGAAGGGAGATGAAAGCATCTGAGTTATTGTGGATAGACTGACTAAGTCCGCTCATTTTATTCCAGTCAGACCTACCCGCACAGCTTCGAGTTTATCCGAAATTTATATGAGGGAGTTTGTGCGCCTCCATGGCGTTCCCCTTAGCATTATTTGCGATCAAGACCCTAGTTTCACTAGTCAGTTTTGGAAAGCGTTCCAAGAATCCTTGGGTACTCGTTTGAACCTAAGCATCGCTTACCACCCACAAACTGACTGTCAAACTGAAAGGGTAAATCCGATTCTTGAGGATCGTCTTCGTGCTTGCATCTTGGACTATGGAGGATCTTGGAAAGATCATCTCCATCTTGTGGAATTCACCTATAACAATAGTTATCAGGAATAAATTCCAATCCTTTGTCCTTATTTACCTTAGTTTCTCTTTCCATCTCATCCTACCTTTTCAGGCTAGTCTTAAGATGTCCCCTTTTGCTGCTCTATACGGGAGACCGTATAGATCTCCTTCTTGTTGGATTGAATCCAGTAACCGCTTAGTTCTTGGCCCTGAGATGATTTTTGAAGCTTCGGAGAAAGTGGAGGAGATTAAGAGAAGATTTAAAGTTGCTCAAGATAGACAAAAGAAGTACGCTGATCGGCGTAGAAGGAAGTTGGAGTTTGATGTTGGTGATTTGGTATTTCTTAAGGTCTCTCCTTTAAGAAATGTGGTTCGGTTGGTCGTAGAGGAAAACTGGCCCCTAGGATCATTGGTCCATTCCGTATTTTGGAGAGGATTGGATCTCTTGCTTATCGACTAGATTTACCCGAGAAGTTGCTGGAATCCACAATGTGATCCATGTATCTCACCTTCATCGCTGTCTACACGATCCATCTCTTGTCATCCAGCCTACTGCTCTTGATGGTCTGGACATCGAGCCTGATCTAACTATTGAAAGAAGCCACTTCGTATCATCGATCGAGGTACGAAACAGCTTAGAAGAAAATCTGTCCTATTTTTCAAAGTGCAATGGAGCACCGATGAGCGAGATTGCACATGGAAGACGGAGGAGAGCATTCGTGCTTCAAATCCGGAACTATTCGTTTAAGATACTTTGCTCTACTATCTTATCTTCCTTGGTTTTTCTTTCTTTTGTTCCTTTTCGAGGACGAAAAGTTCTTGAGTGGGGAAGAGTGTAACAGCCCTAGTTTTTAGCTATTTATTTCTTTTAATTATAAGATTTTTAAATATATTTTATATAATATTTGTAAACCAATAAAGTTTTAATAATAACTGTGAAATTTAAGCTATGTTTGAACTGTTAAATTTCGCGTTTAAAAGACGCGTCAATTATAGGGTATAAGTAACGTAATAAAACGTGTAAGTTAAAAATGTTATTTTTATAGAAATTTTTGATGTTCTGTATTACGGCAGTTTGACGTATTGTAAAAATCATATTTTTAATATTTTTAGATTTAAAATATCAGTCAGTGATTTTATAGCAAACGTTATTCTGTTTTAACTGAAGTTGATTTTAAATAAATGGGTATACATTCTCATCCCAAAGCTTTGCAAGATCCTTGCCGTTCTTTTAAAATTCAATCGGAATACAAATCAAATATCGTACCACTAATCAAGCAGATTGGTGAATGTTTCATTGCCTTTTTGTTTCAGTTTCAAAACATAGGAGAATGTGCTCACTGGTAACGTTATCCCTTGAACAGCTGCTTCCTTTTATTTTTCCTATGATCTCGCCTGCAAAACGTTCATATACGCTTCCAAACCTTTAGTCAATTGCCTTTTTCTTCTCTGTGCATTTAATCACGCATACATATACCAGTAAACTATTTATATGTTGTAACTGATATCTTGAAAACCACTTAGCTGCTTGCCCTTTCTTTTCATTTTCCAGATAAACTCGCCTCAAATAAATCCTTTTTCATCAATCACACCACCATGTTTCATATGAAAGTTATATCTAAGCAAACTAGCAATCAATAAATCTAGCATTTAATTTATCATCAAAACTTTTTGTGAACTCTCGGCCTTCCCCTGATGGATGCATCTTGCATTGAATCTGGAAATTTTTGTACTTACCTTTCCCTGTAATTTCGCAAGATATTGCCTACAATCCATGCTTGCCTGTGTCTTTGCCAAGAAGCACGCATAAATCACGCATGTGTAAATTAAGATCCTTGCATCTGACAGCTTCAAGTCTCTATGACTACTTGCTTCTCTTCCCTTGATCTTGCAGCAGTTCAAATCCTTTAAGTTGCAACGTTCGAACCTATTTATTCCTTGTGCAAACTGTAGAGAGAAAATCACGTGAATAGACAATTAACAATAGTAACTGATAGCAAAATGATCGGCCCTCCTTTAATTCATTCAAAATATTTGCCTTCAGTTGGGATTAGGCAGTAAGTAACATACACAAATTTACCTATATATTCGAAACTTTATCAATAAAATCAAATTTTCACATGGCCTTTCACCTGTAATCTCGCAAGCCTTACCTATAAGTATACCCTTTCTCCTCTGCATCTCATTTATTCTGCCTTGCTTCCTCTCAAGTCATCAGGTAAATTCCCTTGTCTTCTTCAGTTCTTCTTTTTCCTTTCCTTGATGCCTTGCTCGGCCATTCTATTTTTTTGTACCGTGCTTTGCCATAGGACTGTCTGCATAGGGATCCAAAATTTGCATAAGTTGAAAGATCTAGTGGGATGGGATTGGAATATAGGCAGAGAGTGGAGTGAGTTTTGTTTTGCATAGAAAAAAAAATGTAGACTAGGAGAAGTCTGTAGGTAGAGACATGGAAATACTTTGAAACATATATAAAAACAGAGGGTTGTATTTGTAAAAGGTATGAGATATCAATGTAATGCCTTAGTGGCTGATGCGTAGGTCTGAGTGGAATGAGTAGGGCCTCGTGCATGTTGAAGTTTTAAGATTTGTATATAATATAACTGTGATGCATTTTTGGTGGGAGCATGCATATGGTATCATAGAGTCTGTCAGGATATTTGGCCCAACTTTGTAAGTGCATAGCTAAATAGTGGACTTAGGCTGAAAATTTAAGAAGAGAGCCATGTTCTTTTAAATTGATGTCAGTGGATGTTTTTTTTTTAGTTGCTTGTAAATTTGTTGCATAGGAGTCATAGGGAGAATCTGCATATAAAATTTTCCATAGTAGGCTATACATATCTGAGTGGCACTGTGTACACATATATATATCAGTGAGGCATGCACTAGGTTAGAATACGTAGGTGGACATATATGCATTGACTCAAGAGAAGTGTGGAAGGCCGTGTGTGAAGTTTTGTTTACATGCCACTAGTGTACAGGGAGGTATTGCATGGGGTAGGTGGGAATGCACAGATTCTTGTGTAGCAGTGTGCATGTATGTATACCCAGTCCTCACCACTTCTGTTAAAGCGTGCATTAGATATGATGGCCGAGCTTGGTGAGAAGATTTGCATCTGACCTGGTGTGTAAGTGAAGACTGGGAGTTGTTGATGATGAATAGAAGTAAGGGGTAGTTGTTTTGTTCAAGTTTCAGTGTTGAGTGTAGTGGTTGGTATCATATTTTCAGAGAATGGTGCACAGACATTTTACCCGGAGTTCTGGCAAGTTTGACTCGAAGAAATCACATGTTGGCTCGAAGTATTTGGAGGGGTGACTCGGGTAGTTGATGTTTTAACTAATGCAGTTGAAAGTGGGTGAGTTACTCGAAGTTTTGCAGATTTGTCTCGAAGATCTTGCATGGTTGGCTCGAAGAAATTACATGATATACTCGGTGTAGTTGCGTGAAAGCTTGGGTTTTCTGCCTGTACAAATTTTAAAGCCTGGAAGTCTAAATGGAAGATGAGTTAAATTGTAGCTGAGTTGGAATAATTTAGGCTAAAGAGATGGTGACGTGAGTATACGTGTACAGGTGTGAGTTGAAATAAAGATGTGCACGTGTACATGAGTGTATCACGGCATATAGTAGGAAAAAAACTTCACCATATTGTTTAGTCGGCCTTTAGGAATTTTGTCGTAAATTTTAGTATTGGCAGGGTTCACGGATTTGGGTACATTTTAGTCTATTTTCACGGTGGAGTGGTCGAGCAAGTCAAACCAATTCTCGTCCTATTTTAAATTTTTCTTTGACCGTAAATTCTAAAGTCGCGCATTCAATATTTTGAATCTTGTTCTAGATTTGAATCTAGGCGACATCCGAGAAATTTTGATCGGTACTCTCTGTCGTTCTTTTCCGGCGAAATTGTCGTTTTTGAAATTCAAATTTTCTGCAGCTTTCAGGTGAGTATTTCTCACCAGACATACGGACATATATTTTGGTAAATTATCGCAAGTGTATGTGTAAAATTTTATTTAAATATTATCTGTCTGTAGTATAACGTAGAATGATGAACCCCATTTAAATTGACACCTCATCAGTTATTTATCTGTTGTATTATTTCTGCAGTTATATTATTAAATGTTTATTTACTGTTTAATCATCACTGCAAGTTCCCTGAAAAATTTAGATTGTTATGGGCTGAAATGATAGGCCTAAAATGATTAGTATTGTCCAATTATTCTGTAAACTGCTTAACTGTTAACTTGGGATTGCGGGTTTGAAATGATAGAACCCGGGGTTTTGTAAAGTGCGGATTGAAATGATATAAATCCGTATCACTTGACCTAGGCTAGAAAATTTTATACAGACCCGTGGTTCTTATAATATTTTCTGAAATATTTAAAAATTATTTTGGAAGTTAAATATTTTGATTTAATATCTTTAAAGGATTTTTATTTAATTTTGAATGAGTTATAAATGTTAATGAATAAATAAATGTTGAATAAAATTTGGAATATAACTTATTTTGGTAATTCTGGATTTTTGAAAGGGTAAGATTTCAGTTAAGAAAATAATTAATAATAAGTTATATTTGAAAATGAATTGTTAAGTTAATAATCTATTACAGCATTTAAATGCTGTCTTTTTAGGATTGGACTATTTTAACCCATAGACCTTAGGTAGCATTTCATAAGTGCTACAGAATCTAGAATTTGATTGTTTTAAAATTTATGGAAATTAATTTTGGGAAAAGTTGTAAATTTTGGAATTTAATATGTAACAAGTTAAGAATTTGTTTTGTGGTTTTAAAGGAAGAATTTAACTTCAAAAAAATTTGGTAAAGTTATAAATTCCAAAATAGATTGAATAAAATTTAAATGGTATATTATAACATGAAATGTTTAAATCAATATTTTGATATTGAAGGAATTTGAAATTTATTTTGATTTCAAAGTATAAATACCATTTTTAAAGTTGTAACCACGGGTTATAATAACGATGGGTTGGCAAAGAGACCGGGATCGGATATGGACATACTCTCTGTCGATACCGAAAACCACTTTGACTAACCGTGTACGCGGTGGAGATTCCAGAATGAAGTAGGTGGTGGCGACGTTTCCTGTAAGGTAAATACGTGGACCCGACTCCCGTGAGATGGCATAAGGTGGCTAAAACAGGAGCTATTCCCAGGCCAATGAGGTCATACCTCTGATCGGACACTCCTCTTCGATATTATACTATGACTTTGGATTGATTCAGTGGCCACTTATATTTTGATTTTGGGGGAGTTTGTTCGAGGTGGGCGGTAACTGCGGCTACGCGTTTCCATCAGCCTGGGTACGCAAATGGTATATCTACCCTGGCATTGCCTAGTTGTGCCGTGTCATCTACCATACCGAGCCTTTACTACGAGTTTCTATTTGTGTCGTACCTATGGAGTATCCTCTGGTAGCTTCCCGATCAGGAGGTATTACGGTACTGTATAGACTATTGGCATTATTCTGTGTTAAGGGCTATATGGGTAACCCCTTAACGCTACTAAAAAGTAAGTTTATTTTATAAATAGACACTATTATAATAGCGCAATATACTACATAGTAAATAGTTTAACGGATCCTTAGAGGATGGGCGGTCCCAAGCATCCTCTAAGTTACTTACTCTATATTACAGTACACTTGAATTAGCTTACATTATATAAGTATGTATGTCCTGACTCGAGTGTTTATGTTTTATTTTACGCTCGGGTCAGCCTGAGTTGCAGCTTCAGTTTCTATCTGGAGCTAGGACATCCCATAGATCATTCGTGCTGCCGGAAGCTTTTCAGTCTTTATCTTATTTGCAATCAAGACTTTGGAAGACTCTGTTTCTATTTATGTCTAAACTGTATTGCAGATTCTAAACTTTGTAATTCTGTTTGGTTAAAGTTTTTATAGTGGCTTCATGAACCACTGAATATTATATTTCCGCTGTGAGTTCTGATATCTGTGTCTGTGATTCTGTGATTTATTTACTGCATATTCTGAGTTTTGCCAAATTTATTTTACAACGCAGTATTTTGAACAATTCAAGTCCGACATGTGCGAATGCGAATGGTTGAAAATACTGGGTCGTTACAGTGTATCACTGTACATGTCACAAGGTCGTGCACACCGATATACACTTGCTTGATAAAATTGCAGGGACAGGTGAGCACAAGGTCAAACCTAAGCAAAAGCTGAATTCAACTCAAGTGCAAATGAGTCTCAACCAAATCATCATAACCCAAAAACAAGACAAGTTCAAGGAAAATGTATTAACATGTGGAACTAAAGACCAGCATAGGCAAGTACAAAGAATTCAATTCAAAGCAAAGAGACCATATTAGTTCAACATGATCCAGACTAGCATTCATGTGTGTATATGTACAAATTTGCAGTAACATTCACTATACATATATATACTTGCATATGTATGCATGTATATACATGAATATGTTCATGTTTTTCAAAATCAATGAGCTACAGTTCAAGTCCACAACAACAACATGCAACCACACTAGATAAACTCAAATAGAACAATGCACATGAGCGCAATGGAGCATGCAACATACATCAAACGTGAATGCAATGACCAGACTACAGCAATAAACTTCAAATGAAAATACAAGTGCACAAATCAAAGGCTAACAAGACTGCAATAACAAAGAGACTCGAGTGCACACGAAGTAACAGAGGCCAGAACCACATACCAAACTCAATATTCAGGCATGGAAAATCACTTACAAAGCTGTAAAATGATCGAGTAACATGAAGATACACATGTCAAACCACACATGCAACTGGACATATGACTCAAAGAAACGCAGACCAGTCGAAGCAACACAAGTGCATCTAACCGGACCAAGTAGCATACAAGTAAACACTCCAACCAAGAAATTCAACAAAAGCTCAGTTCGAACAAGAACAAGGGCAGCGATGTGATAGTGTGTGTGACAAAAAGTATGAATTAAAAGAAATGCAAGGCTACCAAGTTCAAATATACACTGTCGCGGTTCGAATAACAAAGTCGAGGAGTTGAAAAACAACTATTTAAATAGGATTTCAAAGTGAATAAGTCGAAGCCAAAAATCACGTCAACCCAATATATTATCTCTAATATTCAAATTCCAAAATCAAAGGAGAAAAGGATGGAACCAAAATTCAAATTCATGGAGTACACGTACGATATGGAACAAGTCATATTTATCATTATCGTTCGAATAGAAAATCACGGCCAAGCAAAACTCACTTTAGAATTCAATTGAGAAATTTACGAACGAAAATTAAGGATTTCAATCCTTATAAATACCCATAACCATCATTGACAATTAGGCATTTGAGTTCGAGACAAATAGAGAGCACAATTTTAAAATTAAAAACAAAGTGGCAACTCGAATCAAAGTCGAGAATTGAAAGGGGCAAAGTTCGCATACTAACTCAGAGCTCAAAATGAACTCGATTGATTTGAAGCAGATGCAAACAACTAAATCGATTAGAGAAGCATCGAAGTGAACTGAGAAGCACCAGCAAACGATTCGATCCTTACTCTTTCAAGCGGTGCCTCAAATAATCAAACCCTAATTTTTGAAGAGGAACGAAGAAAAAACGGCCACGATAATGAGAAAGGGAGAAACGCTTGTCTTGTTTTAATAAGTAGTGGGATGGTCTAATCATTCTTTATTGGGCTTTATTTATCAATAGGGTTTTGATTAGTTTTATTTTATTTGTAATTTTCTTTTTAAATTTTGGTGAATTTCTAGTTGTGTAAGTTGGTTACGAACTACGGTGGTGTAGTTCGACAATTTGCAACTCAGTGGCTGAGTTGTGGTAGAATTTTGAGCGTAGAGTTAGGTTAGTCAACTAGCGGGCGTCGCAAGTTTACGTGTGTAAGCATTTAACTACTTAATTTCTAGTAGAAACCTTGGGGGCAACACATAGGTTGGGATTTGTCGAACCTGGGTAAATTTGTGTGTGATCTCATCTGCATTACTTTCGGTTATTATTTTTATTTCCACATTAATTTTTATTATTATTAGTATCATCCTATTCACTCCCCTTTAGGGTGAAAATGATCCTACAAGTGGTATCAGAGCTAGGAACAAAAACAAATTTTGTTTCAGAAATTTGATTTTTTTAATGTTTTCTTTTAATAATGTATTTGCTGAGGGCCAGTCCATAGTTAGACCACCCATATTCAATGGTGAATATGCTTATTGGAAAAACAGAATGAAATTTTTTATAAAATTCATAGACGCATGGAATATTATTGAATCAGGATATAGGACACCAACAATAATGGTAGATAATCAAGAAGTTGAAAACCAATGGATTAATGGACAGATCTTGAAAATAAACTATAATTTGCTAACGGTAAGGCTATGAATTATATTATCTGCTCAATAGACCAAATTGAATTTAATCGGGTCTCACATTGTCTAACTACGCAAGAAATTAGGCACACGCTTTGAGTGACTCACGAAGGAACCTCCTAGGTTAAAGAATCTCATCTTGCCATGCTTAGTAGCAAGTACGAAAACTTCACAATGAAAAGAGATGATAGTGTCAAAGAAATGTATAGACGACTTTCTAATCTCGTATACAAATCAAAATCTCTAGGAAGACCATACACAGAATCGAAAATAGTTCGAAAAATCCTCAGAATCCTTCCATGAAAGTTTGAAGCAAAAGTGATTGCCAATCAAAAATCAAAGGATCTGAAACAAATTAAAGTTAAAGAACTCATCGGAAATCTTACCACTTATGACCTAGAAGTCAAATTCAAGGAAGAACGCAAAGGAGGTGATACACGAAAGAAATCAACGAACAACGGGATGTGAAGATGATGATGATGGAGCAGCTGACCTGGCACTAATAATAAAAAAATTCAAACGGTGGAACAACAAATATGGAAATCCAGCACTAAATCAACAATTGAAGAACAGAATAGTCAAAGTTCTAGACAACTCAGAAGAGCAGGAGATCATTAGTCACAAGTGCAATAAACCTGGCCATATCAAGCCAAATTCTCCTCAAAATCAATTCAGCAAAGGGAAGAAACTGAACAGGAGAATCTTTGCAACAACTTGGAATAAAAGTGATGAGGATGATAGAAGCACTGACAGTGAGAGTGAAAAAGAAAATCTTTGTCTTCGAGGAGATACAAGTGACAGTGTTGATGACGAGCCAAGCGAGGTATCAAAACTTACTCACTCTGAATTACTTATATATTTCATGAGGTAAATTGCTGTTTTGAAAGACCTAGGGAGAAGGGCGCTAAAGTTGAATCACAAAAGATAGTTTGAAAGAACTAAATAAGCAGCTTGATCAATTAATTAAAACTATCGAAATAAGAGCCCTAAATGTGATAGGTGTCCATCATTTGAAGGGGAAATAAAAAATCAAAAATTAAAATTAAATTTCTTGAAAATGAAATTGATTTTGAAATAAAGTGAAAATACTAGGAGATAAAATTCTATCAAAAAGTGCACTTTGTTATTAAATGAAAATGAATATCTCAAATCACAAGTCCAACAATTGTCTACTACTTTAGGAAAATTTTCCAAAGCAGAAATATTGCTAAATATGTTATCAGAGAAACAAACTGTTAATCCCATTAGAAAAGGACTTGGGAATACTCAATCTGAACGTGTTAGAAGTGAAACTTATCATGTCAAATCCAAGAGCATGATTTGTAGAAAAAATGGAAAGAATCACAATAATAGCTGATATAGACCCAAACACACGAAAACCATACCAATTTGGGTTCCTAAAGGAACTAACGTGAAATCTCAAAAATTAAAAAAATCTGAGTGCCGAAAGGAACAAATATAGATTGCTTTGGTTCTACACAAACTTGTATTTCAAAATTGTTTGTCACAAACAATCAGGACCTATAAAAACAAATAGGTCATAAAAATCTTTCCCCATGTAGGTGTTTTGCTGGGCTAAGAAACAGCAAGAGTGGTACCCAGATTCTGGCTATTCTAGGTGTACGATCGATTTCACCTTGAGAGGGAGGGTGAATAGGGTGATACTAATAATTATAAAAATTTAATGCAGAAGTATAAAATAATTGCAGCACAGATAACAGCAGAATAATAGCAGCACAAATAATAGCAAAATATTAAAAGCAGAAATAGAACAACACAGATTTACCCAGCTTCGGCAAAACACTGCCTATGTGCTACCCCAAGGTTTCTACTAGAAATTAAGCAGTCAGACACTTATACATGTAAGCTCGCGACACCCGCTATCGACTAACCTAACTCTATGCTCAAAACTCAACCAGACCTCAGCCATTGAGTTGCGAATTCTTGAACTACACCACCATAGTTTGTCCCCTAGTCACACGATTAGAACTTTGTAAAAGTTTGAAAATAAATTACAAACAAAAAAACAACTTAAATCAAAACAAGAAACACTATTTTGAAATAGTAGCCAAAAGTGTTTAAGAAACCGGCCCAATAAAAATATATCACTCAAATAAAGATGTCGGCCCGATAAATAAAGATGTGATTCCCTTTTTTCTTTCTATTTCTTCGGCCTTGAATCTTTTGCGTTGAATAAATGGTTGTTTTGTTCTTCTTCGTTCAAAATTAGGGCTTCGTGGGAAATTGAGCATGCCGACTTTGAATTATACTTCGACTACTTTCTTTGATTTCACGGCTGCTTCAAATTGTCGAGTGCGTACACTTGGTTTAAAATTGGTACGTGATATTCCTTTTCAACTTTGATTATTCTCGACCCAGATTCGAGTTATTTGTTTGATTTACTCAGTAATTAGCTTTCTGATTTTCTTGAACTCGAACATCTCTAAATGCTGATGATGATTGGCTTTAAATAGGGTTCGATCCCTTTTATTTTCATTCGTATAAACCCGTTTTTCCGTCGTTCGATTTTGCTTGAATGCATACGATTTGATTAGACTAGTTCAATTCATATATCCCTTTGCTTGATTATTATGGCTTGAGTTTGCTTTGGTTGTGGTTCTATACTTTTCTGGTTTGACTTCTGCCACTTGGAATTTGTGATAATTTTTACTTATTTGATTCTGCCTTGGTCACTACGACTTTGATTCTCTGCATTTAAACTTGACTTTGGTTCCGTTCTTTATTCCCTTTGACTTCGACATTAATTTTTTGATAATCTGGATTGATACCACTTGTTCAATTTACTCTCTCTGTGTGTGTATATATATATATATGTTTGAAATTTTTTGACCAATGGCTTGTTTGGTTTTTGTTTTTTCATTCACTGTTGCATATATATATAAGTATGGATCATTGTTGTTGCATTTCATGCGAACCGAGCATTTTGAATTGTGTACATTTTAATGATCGTACTACTTGGGCTGTCTAGCCTCTGAACTTAAATTCTGGTTCCATTATGCTTTTCACTTGAAACCTGTTCTATGGCATTTTGAAGTCTGGTCTAGACACTTCATTACTCTAATGCATTGTGGTCTGGTTCCATGTAACTTTGTGCAGTCTGGTTGTATTTTCTGGTTTACCACTTTGTTGTTGCTTTTAATCTGATGAGTTGATGTTCATTTCCACTTGTATACATACATACATAAAAGTATGTATATATGTGTGTGTGTTCACCTCAGTTGCATTCTATGTTTTATATGTGGTCAGTGTTGGTGATACCTTTATTTAATCTTGAAACTACTTTCATGCTCCACTGTATACCGAAATTTGCTCATTTGAGCTGCTGTATTGATTTGAAAACCTTTTCTTCGGAGTTTAAGCTTGTATCGGGTCTAGTATACATGCATGTATATCCTTTTTTCTCTCCGAGTACTTGCATTTGAACTTGTGTCCATTTGTGTGATTCTGTAATTGGTTTGGTTTCTTCTTGGAGACTGGGACTCGTTGAGTTCATTTGTTTTTATTTGACTGGATTATGGTTTAGGACTAGTTCTGGTTGAAGTTGTACCGAGTCTTTTTGAGCTGGTCTGTCATTCTCTACACTTTCGTTATTCATATATTGTTTTGATGTGGACATTGTTTTGGTCGAGACTTGAACTCTATTGGGTTTTGAATTCTTGTACTCGGCAATTTTGTGATGTTTTTGTAATGCACCTGAGTTGAACCTAGATTTGGCTCGGGTTTGACATTGTGCTCATGCCATGACTTTATTTTTATTGTGCTTGAGTTGAACCTGGTTTTTGATTGGGTTTGACCTTGTGCTCACCTGACCCTGTAGTTTTATCAAGTGTATATCGGTATGCACGGCCTTGTGGTATGTACAGTGATACATTATGCATGTCACAAGTTATTCGTGTTTGATGAATTCAAAATTAAATGATGATAAACAACCAAAATAACCGAGGCAAATAACATTTTCAAAATACACAATTTATTTTATACTGCACAAATATTTCTCTTTCAATTTTACCGTGTTAGTATTTATTTTGCAGATAATTCAGATGCTGGATTCAATCTGAAATAGAGTTGAAGAAAAATACGAGTGAATGAGGGATATGTAGTGAGGTGCAACTGTAAATGATAATTGTAATATAATTGAAATTTTGTGTACGTGCTTAAATTTGTACTATTCAAAATCGTAATAAATATTTGTTTGAATAAAATATCCGTTTGAATTTAAATTCTATGTTATTTATTTTATTCAACAAATATTTATTTAATTATGTGAAAATAAAATAGTACAATAACAAATACATTTAAATGAATATATATGTTTATTACCATCAAACAAAAATCATATACTAGCATATTCAACAATCTCCCCCTTTTGATGATAACAAACATATATTTAAGATTTTAAATATATTAAATGTATTTGATCATTCAATTTGCTCCCCCTATTTGAATCCTCCCTCTCTACAACAAAACCCCCCTTCATATATGCATGAAAATAAAGAAAAATATGCAAATGAACCTAAATGCAAATAGAAAATTCAAAATAAAATATTTGATCTTTATTTGCAAAAATCTTAACTTTTCTCTCTCCCTTTTGTTATCGCTAAATGAGTAATAATGTTAGAAAAATAGATAAAGTGATTGACATTAATACGACCTTGATTCCCAATCGAGTATAAATATTAAATTTCAAAAAAAAATCAAACAAAAATAATAAATACTCAGTTAGGCGCATATCCACTGTAGAATGATAGGATGATGTAAAGCCATATAGCTATGTCTATTTATGGTATATTTATATCAGGAACTTGAATATATACTAACCATGCATAGCCGTTAGGACTTTTAAATGAGATTAGTGGTATTCCTAATTTATTTTAAAAAAAACGAATTCAAGCATCTTCTAACCACGCATAACCGGGAGGACTTTTAAGTGGGATTAGAATCAACTTGTCTATTTAATAATCAATTTTGATGTGTTCCATACATGCATGACCGTGAGGATTTTTAAATGAGCATGAAAGCACAAAATCAAAAATTGAAAGTAATTCACTCATGCATAACCGTGGGGACTTATAAATGAGAGCGAATACTTTGGATATTTTCATTGCTAAAAATAAAATAAAATAAAAACAAATGATTTCCCGTTTAAAAAACCACATTTTGACATACTATGTTGGATTTTAATGAGTGATGGTCGTTAGAAATATTACAGAAATAGAGATGATCGTGGAATTTTTACCAAACAAGAATTATTATAAATCCTATTTAAATTTTTAAGGAAATTTACTAAATATACTTTCTCAAGTTATATATGATCAATATCAACACTCATCACTTTTTCAATCACTATTTATCTTTTCGATAATCAGTAGGGAGTCAGATTTATTAATGTAGTCATTTAAGATCAATTTTAAAAGTAATTACAAAATCAAATTTTCTAAAATGACTAATCTGAAACAAGATCAACAATAACTATTTTCTGGAATGGGTTTTATAAAAGAAAAAATGTCAACTACTTGAAAATCAATTGAAATGAAAAATATGCAGATATTTTCTTTGAAAAACGATGCAACTACTAAATGTCTCATAATAAATCACGTTCCCTAGTAATTTTTCTATCAACTAAATTACCAGTGTAATCTGCATCCGAATTTTCCTTTAACTCAGATTATCATTAATTGGATGTTATAGACCAGATCATGGAGTGTGCAACAAATACCTTAAAATCCTTTTTACAACTTTCAAATGAAATTTTATTGGATTTGAATTGAAACCGTGTAAATAATTTACCAAGGAATATAATGTCGGGTCAAATATATCCACGTGTATCTAGAGTAATCAAAAATCAATTCAAGACAATATTCTTATCGTCTAAACTTGCAAAATCATTAGTCCAAACAAATCTATATGAGATAGTTCAAAAGGCTTAAGATATACTTATGGTGTTTTTAGCATAAAAAGATAACCGGACAACAATTTTCATAAGTCGGAATCATAATCAATATTCATTATCACATAACTGGCTGAGTTAAATTAGATTTCGGTGCAGATTTTCACATTTAATAAATCATTCAAGATAAATGTACCGTTATCTATTTTACCTTTATGATAATTTTTCGTTGTTGCCCATTGTGATTCTGCCACCTTTATGCTAGGCTAAGGAACTTTGATTTTTCACCCGTCGTGTGCTTGGAATGACCAGAATCCAGGTAACACTGTTGTTGTTCCTTAGCGTGCCCCACACCTACACGAGAGAAGATTTTTGTGACCTATTTTTTTATAGGTCCATGGTTGTTAGTGGCAAATGATTTTGAAAATATGTTTGAGTAGACCCAAAACAATCTATATTTGTTCCTTTCAGCACCCAGATTTGTTTAACTTTAAGAGATTTTATATTCGTGCCTTTTGGAACCCAAATTGGTATGGTTTTCACGTGTTTGGGTCTATACTAGCAAAGATTCTGGTTGTGTCCAGTTTTTCCACATATCATGCACTTTGAATCGACTTGATTAATTTCATTTCTAACACGTTTAGATTGATTATACCCAAGTCCTTGTCTAACAGTATTAACAGTTTGTTTCCCTAACAGCATATTTAACGATCTTTCTCCTTTGGAAAATCTTCCTAAAGTTGTAAACAATTGTTGGACTTGTGTTTTTAGAGATTCATTTTCATTCAATAATTGTCTGCACTTTTTAATCGAATTTTTTCCTCGTGTTTTCACTTTCTTTCAAAATCAGAATTTCATTTTCAAGTGATTTAATTTTAATTTCTGATTTTTTGATTTCTTCTTCGAATGATGGACACTTGTCTAACTTAGGGCTCTTGGTTTGGCAGTTTTTAACCAATTGATCAAGCTGTTTATTTAAATCTAACAAAGTATCTCTATGTGATTCAATTTTTGCATATTTGTCCCTAAGTCCTTCAAAACAGCCATTTACTTCATGAAAATATATGAGTAATTCTGAATGAGTCAGTTTTGATACCTCGCTTGGCTCATCATCATCACTGTCAGTTATATCACTTCGAAGGCATAGATCTGCTTTTTCACCTTCACTGCCAATGCTTTTATCATCTTCATCAGTTTCATCCCAAGTGGCTGCAAAAATTCTCCTTTTTGGTTTCTTTCCTTGGCTGAGTCGATTCTACGGACTATGATACGGCCAGGTTTATTTTACTTGTGGCATATGATCTCCTGCTCTTTTAAGTTGTCTAGTACCTTGGCTGTTCTACTTTTCAATGGTTGATTTAGTGCTGGATTTCTGTATTTGTTATTCCATCTTTTGAATTTCTTTATTAGTAGTGCCAACTTAACTGCTCCATCATCATCATCACTTTTCGTTGTTCCTTTAAGAGCTATTGATTTCTTTCAAGTATCATCTCATTTGCGTTCTTCCTTGAATATTATTTTAAGCTCATAAGTGGTGAGATTTCCGATGAGTTCTTCAACTTTAATCTATTTCAAATCTTTTGATTCTTGAATGGCGGTAACTTTTGCTTCACAATTCCATGGAAGGACTCTGAGGATTTTTCTGACTATTTCCAAGAGTTTTTTATTTGTATATAATATTGGAAAGTCATCCATACATCTTTTTTACATTTTCATCCTTGGCCATTGTGAAATTCTCGTATTCGGTACTAATCATGATAAGGCGAGATTCCTTGACTTGAGATGTTCCTTCATGAGTCACTTCAAGTGCATGCCAGATTTCCTGCATAATTAGACAATGTGAAACACGATTAAATTTGATTTGATCCAATGAACAAATAATAGAATTCATAGATTTAGCATTAGAATTCCATAGTTTATTTTCTGGATCTGTCGATAGATCCATCGGTTTATCTATTTCCTAATTATCTACCACTATAGGTTGTGTTTTATAACCTGTCTCAACTATATTCCAAGCATCGATGGTTTTCAGAAAAATTTTCATTCTATTTTTCCAACAATCGTATTCACGATTGAACATTAGTGGTCTAACTATGGACTGACCCTTAGCAAATGCATTATTAAAAGAAGTCATTTGAAAATTTTAAAACAAAAATTTGTTTTTGAAAAATCAAAATTTCTATAATCAAAAATTGGCTTTTGTTCCTAGCTCTGATACCACTTGTACGATCGATTTAACCCTAGAGAGGGGTGAATATGGTGATATTAATAATTATAAAAATTTAACGCGGAAGTATATAAACTAATTGCAGCACATATAATAGCAGCACAGATAATAGCAGAATATTAAAAGCAGAAACAGAACAACAAAGATTTACCCAGCTTCGGCAAAACCCTGCCTACGTGCTTCCCCCAAGGTTTCTACTAGAAATTAAGTAGTCAGACGTTACACATGTAAACTCGCGACACCCACTATCGACTAACCTAACTCTACGTTCGAAACCCTACCACAACTCAACCACTGAGTTGCGAATTCTCGAACTATACCACCGTAGTTCGTCCTTTAGTCACACAACTAGAACTTTTATAGAAGTTTGAAAGTAAATTACAAATAAAAAACAACTTAAATCAAAAATAGAAACCCTATTTTAAAATAACAACCCAAAGTGTTTAAGAAACCGGCCCAATAAAAATATATCACTCAAATAAAGATGCCGGCCTAACAAACAAAGACGCGATTCCCCTTTTTCTTTCTATTTCTTCGGCCTTGAATCTTTTGCGTTGAAAAATGGCTGCTTCGTTCTTCGTTCAAAATTAGGGCTTCGTGGGAAATTGAGCACGCCAACTTTGAATGATACTTCGATTACTTCTTTGATTTCATGGTTGCTTCAGATTGTCGAGCGCGTATACTTGGTTCAAAATTGGTACGTGATATTCCTTTTCGACTTTGATTATGATCGACCCAGATTCGAGTTATTTATTTAATTTACTTCAGTGATTAGCTTTCTAATTTTCTTGAACTCGGATGCCTTTGAATTCCGATGATGATTAGGTTTAAATAGGGTTCGATTCCCTTTATTTTCGTTTGTATGAACTCGTCTAATAATTTCTTCTGTCGTTCAATTTTGCTTAAGTGCATATGATTTGATTAGACTAGTTCAATTCATATATCACTTTGGTTGATTATCACGGCTTGAGTTTGCTTTGGTTATGGTTCCGTTCTTTTCTAGTTTGACTTCAGCCACTTTGAATTTGTGATAAATTTTACTTATTTGATTTTGCCTTGGTCACCACGGCTTTGATTCTCTGGCATTTAAACTTCAATTTGGTTTTGTTCTTTATTCCCTTTGACTTCGGCATTAATTTTTGGATAATCTAGATTGATATCACTTGTTCAATTTCTATATATATATATATATATTTACTATATATATATATATTTACTATATATATCTATTTGAAATTTTTTGACCCATGGCTTGTTTGGTTTTTGATTTTTCATTCACTGATGCATATGTATATAAGCGTGGATGATTGCTGCTGCATTTCATATGAACCGAGCATGTTGAATTACGTACATTTTCATGTGCGGTCTACTTGGACTGTCCAGCCTCTGAACTTAAATTCCGTTTACATTGTGCTTTGCACTTGAAATCTATTATGTATCTTCTTGTAGTCTGGTCTAGACAATTCATTACTCTGATGCGTTATGGTTTGGTTCCATGTAACTTTGTGGAGTGTGGTTGTATTCTCTCGTTTACCACTTTGTTGTTGCTTCTAAACTGATGAGTTCATGTTCATTTCCACTTGCATACATACATACATAAATGTATGTATATATGTGTGTGTGTGTGTTTACCTCAGTTGCACTCCACGTTTTATATGCGGTCAGTGTTGGTGATACCTTTATTTAATCTTGAAACTACTTCCATGCTCCACTGTATATTTGTAATGACTAAAATTTGCTCATTTGAGCTGTTGTGTTGATTTGAAAACTTTTTCTTCTGAGTTTAAGTTTGTGCCTGGTCTGGTATACATGCATGTATAACCTTTGTTCGCTTTGAGTACTTGCATTTAAATTTATGTCCATTTGTGTGATTCTGCAATTGGTTTGGTTTCTTTTTGGAGACTGGGACTTGTTGAGTTCATGTGTTTGCATTTGACTGGATTTTGGTTTAGGACTAGTTGTAGTTGAAGTTATACCGAGTCTTTTTGAGCTGGTCTGTCAATCTATATACTTTGGTTATCCATACATTGTTTTGATGTGGACATTGTTTTGGTCGAGACTTGAACTCTATTGGTTTTTGAATTCTTGTACTCAGCAATTTTGTGATGTTTTTTGTAATGCACCTCAGTTGAACCTAGCTTTGGCTCGGGTTTGACCTTACGCTCATGTCGTGACTTCATTTTTATTGTGCTTGAGTTGAACCTAGCTTTTGGTTAGGTTTAACCTTGTGCTCACTTGACTCTGCAGTTTTATCAAGTGTATATCGGCATGCACGGCCTTGTGACATGTATAGTATACACTGTGCATATCACAGGTTATTCTTGTTTGGTGAATTCAAAATTAAATGATGGCGAACAACCCAAATAACTAAGAAAAATTACATTTTCAAAATACACATTTTATTTTATACTGCACAAATGTTTCTCTTTCAATTTTACTGCATCAGTATTTATTTTGCAGATAATTCAGATGCTGGATTCAATCTGGAATAGAGATAAAGATAAATACTAGTGAATGAGTGATATGTAGTGAGATACAAATGTAAATAATAATTGTAATGCAATTGAAATTTTATGTATATAGTGAGTGATCAAATTCGTAATATTCAAAATTGTAATAAATATTTGTTTGAATAAAATATCTGTTTGAATTTAAATTATTTGTTATTTATTTTACTCAGCAAATATTTATTTAATTATGTAAAAATAAAATAGTGCAATAACAAATACAGTTAAATGAATATATATATATATATGTTTATTATCATTAAACAAAAATTATATACTAGCATATTCAATACTAGGCACATGACGGGCGACAAACCAAAATTCCTTAGCTTAGAGAAATACCAAGGTGGTAGAGTCAAAATGAGCAACAAGCGATGTATTATAAGTTGAAAATCTGAACCATAATCAGATTTCAATCAGCCAGTGATCAACTGAGAAAATTTGAGCACCACAATTAAATTTGACAAGGATGAAAAAGGTAAGTTAGTTGATCCAAAGAAATATCGAGTTATGATTGATCACTTCTTCATCTTGCCACTTCTGGACATTATGTTCTCTGCTTGCTTGTGTACACGGTTTCAATCAAATCCAAAAGAATCTCATTTTAAAAGCTGTAAAAGGATTATAAGGCATCTGTTGCGCACACCACAATTCAGTCTGTGTTATCCAACTTATGAAAACTTTGATTTAAAGGGGTATTCAGATGCAGATTATGCTGGTAGTCTAATTGATAGAAAAATTACTCGTGGAATGTGTTTTATGTAGGGATATTCATTAGTTGCATCACTTTCACAAAGAAAATATCTATATAAATTTCATTTGAATTGATTTTCAATTGGCCGACATTTTTACAAAAACCCTTCCAGAAAATAGTTTTTGTCGACCGCATCTCAATTTAGGCATTGTAGAAATTTGATTTTATATTTTTGGAATTGATCTAAAATGTCTATGTTAACTAATCTGACTCCCTACATATCACCGAAAAGGAAAATAGTGACTGAAATTTTTTGATGAGTGTTGATATTAATCATACATTATGACTTGAGACGGTATATTTAGTAAATTTCTTTAAAAATTTAAACCGAAATTGTAATAACTTTTGTTTGTAAAAATTCTGTGGCCATCTCTATTTCTATCATATTTCTAACAACCACCACACATCAAAAATCAATATAGTATGTCTAAATATGGTATCTAAATAGGAAATTATTCCTTTTTTAATTAACTAGCAATAAAATTGTCCAAAAATACTCACTCTCATTTAAAAGTCCTCGCGGTTATGCATGGGTGAAGTATGTGAAATATTTGATTATGTGATTTTATGCTTATTTAAAAGTCCTCATGGTTATGTATGTATGGAATACATATCAAAATTGATTATTAAATAAACGAGTTGATTCTAATCCTATTCAAAAGTCCTTACGGTTATGCGTAGAAGATGCTTGAAATTCATTTTTTTAAAATTTAATGAGTACTACTAATCACATTTAAAAGTCCTAACGGTTATGCTTGGTTAGTAAGTATTTAACAGTTTCCTGTCATAAATATACCACAAATAAACGCAACTATATGGTTTTTCTATACCGACATCACCCCTATCACTCTAAAGTGGAATATGAGCCTAACAGAGTATTTATGATTTTTGTTTGATTTTTAATTGAAATTTAATATTTATACTCGATTTAGTATTAATGTCTATCACTTTATCTCTATTTTTCTAACACTACTACTCTTTTGCTGATAACAAAATAGGAGAGAGAAGTTAAGATTTTGGCAAACAAGTCAAGTCATATTTTTTATTTGCATATTCCCATCTAGGTTCATTTGCATATTATTATTTTCTATTTTCATGCATATGCGAAAGGGGAGCATTGTTGTAGGGGGAGCATTCAAATAGGGGAAGCTCATGGAATTCATCAAGACCAAATATATTTAATAGAGTCAAAATCTTAATATATATTTGTTATCATCAAAAGCGGGAGATTGTAGAATACAATAGCCTATGATTTTTGTTTAATGATAATAAAAACATATATATATATATATATATATATATATTCGTTTGAATGCATTTGCTATTGTACTATTTTATTTTGTCACATAATTAAATAAATATTTGTTGAATAAAATAAATAACTCAATATTTTATTGAAACAAATATTTTATTACAAATTCAAGTAGCACAAATTTGAGCTCTCGCTACATTTATACAATTTCAATTATAATATAATTTCAAGTACAACCCAATTTTCAATTTACAATGTCACCTCACGACATATTCACTCAACAATCGAATTTTATCTTCAATTCTATTCCATTTTGTATCCCACATTTGAATTATCTTCAAAATAAACACTGATGCAATAAATTGAAAAGGAAATATTTTTGTAGTGTACAATGAAGTGTGTGTTTTGAAAATATTATTTTCCTCGGTTATTTGGATTGTTCATCATCATTTTCTTTTGAATTCATCTTACACAAACAGTTTGTAACATGCATAGTGTATCAATGTACATGTCACAAGGTCATGCACACCGATATACACTTGCTTGATAAAATTGCAGGGACTGGTGAGCACAAGGTCAAACCCAAGCAAAAGCTAGATTCAACTCAAGTGCATACGAGTCTCGACCAAATCATCATAACCCAAAACAAGACAAGTACAAGGAAAATGTGTTAACATGTGGAACTAGAGACTAGCATGGGTATGTACAGAGACTTCAACTCAAAGAAAAGGACTAGATTAGTTCAACATGATCCAGACCAGCATACATGCGTATACATGTACAAATATGCAGTAACATGCACTACACACATACATACATGCATATATATATATATATATATATATATATATATATCAATGTATATACATGAATATGTGCGTGTTTTTCAAAATCAGTGTGTTACAGTTCCTGTCCACAACAACAGCATGCAACCACACTAGACAGACTCAAATTGAACAATGCACATGAGCGCAATGGAGAATGCAACATACATCAAACATGAATGCAATGACCAGACTACAGTAGTAAACTTCAAATGAAAATACAAGTGCACAAATCAAAGGCTAACAAGACTGCAAAAACAAAGGGACTCGAGTACACACGAAGTAACAAAGGCCAAAACCACAGACCAAACTCAATATTGATGTAAAGCCCCAATACGTCCACTGTATCAAATGCCGAACAATCGAATGACGGAAAACCGAACCGTTAGGGTTAAAGAAGAAGAAGCTAGAAGAAGAACAGAAAACAATAATAGAATCTCACATTTCGCAGCAGAATAACATATAACAGATAAATGAATAATCTTTAAAACAAAGAACTATATCGGTCTATACATGCATCATCAAGGTTTACAACAACACAATACAATAATGGCAATTATTATAACTTGCTTACGTGAAAATTTTGACTTTCACCAACCTAAACGCAACGGACGTTACATAGTAAAGTGATACGTCTCGCCATCTAGCTTGTCTCCAGATCTCCACAGCATATCTTTTTCGACCTCGCTCCAGAACAACTGATAACCTGATTCTAGGCTTCCCGCGTGGAAAATTGTGGGCACCCAGAGTTTAGAAAGGGAACAATAAACTTCAGGTTAATCATGGGACTGGTGTGAGATCTTAAAAACAGTTATTTGCATAAAGAAACAAAAAGAAATCCGCTATGCTTTTGGAAAATGAAACTACCATAAGGCCTCCCGCCACGCACACAATGCAATCGCAGAATTAGAGGAAATTTCTCCTTATGATAGTCAAACATGCTTGATACGTAAAATCCTTTTTAATATTATCATTAGTGCAAAGTGTGGAAAACATTTCGAAAGTATAATATTAACCTTAGCCAGCTTACAACCATTATTGTATACCTACTATAGCTACCATATTCAATAGCAAGTTACCGCCACATTCCATGGCAGGTTATACAACTAAAACCGTACATGGCTTGTATTGTTTCTTTGGATTTCCAACGAATGGTCAGGCTAAGGAACTTCCTGGGCCACATGGGTATGCTTCTGGAGGGACGTCCCGAGAACCTAATCGGATCTTTTTCAACACAAGGTCGGGTTACCTCTGTAACTAGGTAACTACTACACGAGTACGCCATCCCTCGGTCGTTACCGAGCTTTATCCGAGGATCCTCAACACCAACAACCACAAAGTAAGAAATTTGCATGAATCACATAGGTTAAATATCTGGGCTCCATACCATGATGCAACCCTTTTCCAGAAGGAAATGGACATACCCCCAGGGGGTGCTACCCCCAAATAACCTTGCCGCAACCTTCCTGTTTCGACCATTTTTGGGTTGTGAAGTTCGACGAGGTCACGTCTACAAAGCTACGTTTTACACAAAAGCCATGCTTTGATCAACACATGATCAGCAGCACTTCGTATGCCACATTACCAAATTGAGAATGTATCACTAGTAACAATCAACTACATAACCTCTAAGCTCATACGTCTCAGAGAAGGCTGTTAAGCTAAGAGAATAAATTCTTTGCCACCAACAGAAATGTATTTGATAGAAACTAGCTTTACATCTCAAACTGTAACGTCACACACACATCCACACAAGTCCGTTCTGGGATCGAACGGAACCGAAGGCACTTCAAAGAAGCCCTTGCAAATCCGAATATTCAATAAACACGTTCAGACTCCCCATCATGAAGGGTGTATAACCTTTTTGCCAGAGCATTTCAGTGCAGAGACATTCGACAGGTAATCCTTTCGCTTTCGAAATACCCGGTGTTCAACACTATCTTCAAATGCAATCCCATTTCGTTGTATCATTATTCAGAATGGGTTTTATGACACAAAGTCCTCTCCTGGCTAATCCGAATAACGAGCATTTATTCTCAAAATAAGTGTTACATTCAGATTTCAAATATATCACAACGAATTTCGTTCGATCTTCTAACAAAAGATCCATCACAAAGATTCGATGTGGTTTTCGAATATCCATTTGGAATCCGACCCCCGGCCGCATCGAAATTCAAATGCCATTTAAAGGCTAATATTGATAGTCGGTTATTCAACTATCAATCAATAATTCACAACAATCACCAAATTTTAAATAATTTTCCCCCAATTATTTACTTTCAAAATATCTTTGCAAGATATATTTTCACACTTCAACACTTTGAAAACAAATTTCAAATCGCTTTCCTCACGTGGAATAAATTTCCAAATATTTATTTGTTTCCACTGAAAATCTGTCGAGTCCGAATACTTTAAACATCTAAAGTACTTATCCAAATTTACATAATTGGAAACATTCAAAATAAAAACTATTTTTAAACACTTTATTTAAAATATTAGTTATGAAAATATTATATTAATATCTCATATAAACTTCAGGCCCAAACTAATTTTAAATAAAATTAGTAGATAGAGTATAAATATTTAAATAACCATTTTCTAAATCAAATATGAATTAAGTCTTTAAATAATCACTTCTATAATTAATTAAATAAATCTTACTTTAAAGATTTACAAAATAACTTGAGAAAATAATTTCTCCAAAATATTCTTTTTAAAAACCAACTCTAGAACTTTTAATTTATATTGAAAACTACTTTGAAAACATACCCGACTTTCCAGGGAAAATACACTTTCTATTTCAAAATGGTCCATTTAAATCAATTAATAAATCCTTCTCGATTTATTTTAATTTATATTACAATTCTGTAAATTTCTTCCCACACTTTAAAAATAAACCAACATTTATTTTAAAAAAAAAAATTCCCTTTCATTTATAAATTCTCATTAGGAATTTAAATTCCAAATATCCACCGATATACAATTTTCAAATTGATTTCCAAATATTCACTTTCAAATACCAAATCGAATCCCGAATTAATGTAACGACCCGTAAATTTTTGATAATTAAAATAGCTAAATTTAATAAGATTTCGTGATTTAGTGTTAGAAAAAAATTATAAGTCGTTTGGAATAATAATAACTAGAATGAAATGCAACAAAATATTATCTAAGTTAATTATTTATGAATTGAATGAAATCCCAAATTAATCGAAATGATATGTAGTAAAAGGTAATTGAATGAATTTGTATTGTATAGGTAATTGTGACACTTGTTTGTAAATAATAAACTGATAAGTAATTAAAGGTTAACGGTGATAATTATTTAAGTTACATATTCATTTAGTTAGTCGAATTAAATTTGTGAACCAATTGCAATTGAAATGGAAGTTTATATAATAGTTGAGTGAATTATCTCTAACTGTAGTTAAATAATAATGTAGAGTTCATTTGATGTAATATAGTAAATCGACTGATAATGAAATTTTTATTTAAAAATCCAATATTGAAATCCGTCAAATATTGAAAAATTAAATTGTTTAAATTTAATATTTGGAATTCATTGAATTAATTGAATAATGGGAATTGAATAACTGTTTAATGAAAATGGTTGTTCTATAATTTGAATTTGTTAAATTTTATAAGTTCGTTTGAATATTTCAAAAGATAGTGATTTAAGAATAATCAAATTTGTTTAAATTTAATATTACAAATGTTTGAATAATTAAATTTCGAATTTGATATGATTAATTCGATATTGAAATTTAATATATGAAAATAGAGTGAATAATTGAAATTTGATTTAATATGATTCAAATTGGTTTCCAAAGTGAATGTAAGTTATATTGGGATTAAAATAGAGTTAATAAGATTTTAAAATTGGAATTTATTGGATAATTGAATAAACGGGGTTAATATGATTAAAATGATTTGTAAAATTTTATTTTATCATATTGGAGTTATAGTGATGTTATAGAACTCTTAAAACTGAATTTAAAATTTATTTGTGAAAATTGAATATTTTAATATTTAATTATCGACTGAAAAATAACCAATTTTTGAATAGTCACAGAATTTGACGAAACAAGTTCCATTGGATCCATAATAATTTGTTATTATCGGATTTCAATTTTCGTAGCAATCGGAGTTGTCGTTTGACCGTGGCAGCTCGAAACGCGTTGAAATTGTTTTAATTTCAATTTGGCGAGTTAAAATAGTCTTTTTTCAAACGGTCTCGGATTTCGACGAAACCAGTTTCATCGGATCCGTAATGTGATATTGTAAGATTTCAAATTTCGTGTCAATTGGATTTATCGTTTGTCCGGGGCGAGCCAAAACGCATAGAAATTCGTTTAAATCAATTTAATTTAAATTGATCGTTTATCGCTATAAGTCTCACATACGATCGAATTAGCTTCCGAAACCTATTCCATTGTGTCCAGAACGCGGGGTAAACTCTAGAAACGCCGGTCACCGCGCGTAAATCGGAGTTCGAAAAATCCGGAATGAATAGAGTTCGTCGTTTCCTATAAATAGCCCTTATTCACAAATAAAAAAAAAACCTAGGGTTACAGCCGCTGCTTGTTATAATCAATGGCCGGTAATCAATCTCCTTCCTCCCTCAATTTCTTCAAATCCAAGCGTTTTTAGGCAACGATCTCAACTAGAGAATCGAAGAGAGTAGCGAGGCCGAGGTATCCAACGGTGATGACGAAGTTTCGAGCAACCGATCAACGACAATGTTCATTCAAAGGCACGCGTTTGGGCACGATTTTCGAGCAGCAAGGGGAGGCCGAGCCTTACCGTACTCTGGCCGGTGGTGAAGCTCGCTGAGGCGCGTCGTTCGTCATGTTCTGATCGAATTATCGGTGAGATGGGTGGGGCCGGTGGCATGCCCTAGTATGCGCGATTGGGTTCGGTTATTACAACCTGGGAACGAACGCGTTTGGGAAGAAGCTTCAAGTAGCGGCCGAGATTTCTTCAATTGGTAATGTGCGGCCAGATTTAGTTTAAGGTTAAAAAAAAGGAAATTGTTAATTTATTTATATTATAATCCATGTAACTTTAAACTATCATAACTTTGTCATACGAGGTCGGAATTCGACGAAACAGGGTGCGTTGGAATCGTATGGATGAGCACTACGCTATGGAATTGGATTGGTATCGTTTGGAGCTAGAGAAAATTTCGGGTTAAATCGAACGTCGTTCGATTTGATTTAAAATCGGAAAATCAAGGTGAGTGTTTTATAACGCTCACAACGTACTAAATATCTTTATGCTAGTTAAATTGGATATTATGAAGTGTTATGATTTTATTGTCGTTGTTGATAGAATTTAATTGTCATATAGATTGTCATTTGAATTAACCGTTAAAAATTAAATTGACAGTTAAATTGAAATTAAAATTGAATTGCGATTAAATTACCTGATATTGATAACTATGAAATTGCCATGAATTGTATTGTCTATTGGATGATTTATTTCGATGGTTGCTATTGGTTGATATTTAAATGTTTGGATGTTTATTTGCTTATATATATCCTGTTATGCATACATATGATACTGTGATTTAATTTAAGTAATATATACTCATCCCTGACATTTAATTGAAATAAATAATAACTTGGCCATAGGATAGAAAATTATATATGGACACCGAATTGGCTAAATTAATAATTTTTAAAATCGTCGATTTGAAATTTATTTAAATGTTTTGATTTAAAAGTTATAAATAGAAACCAATTTATGAAAATCAAATTTATCGAAAAATTGAGTTTGGAATGTTGAAATAAATTTTGGTTAAAGGAATTTAGTTAAATAATTTAAGTTGAGACTTTGAGATTTAAAATTTGGATATGATTGAATTTCGAAAATTTATTTATTTTAAAGATTAAACATTTCTTCGAGCTTTGAGCATTACTAAGTAAAAGCGATATAAAAAGGATATTTTGAAATTGAGCTTGAAATTGAACCATGTTTTTAATTGGGTTTTAAAACTTGGATATTGAAAGATGATTTTGTTAAGTGTTATAAATGGATATTTTGGAAAATCAAGCTCCGAATCGATATAAATTGAAATTAAATAAGTTGAAGATGAATAAAGGATTGAATAAATTTGAAGTCAAAGTTGACATTGATTTGAATTGAAATCGAAATTGAATCGGTAGAATGAAAATTGATATTGATTTGAATTGGGAAGTTATAAAATGAAATGGATTGGTTTTGAAGCTGTTTTCTTTTGTTTTCCAAATTACTCTGCTATATAAACCATTTTGAATACTTAACTATTTTGATCTATTTTAAATCTACTTAACCCAATTTAAATTATTTTAAACTAATTTATCTATTTCAAATCCATTTTAAGATTTTAAGTATTTTAACTATTTTAATTATTTAAAACTACTTTTAAACTACTTAAAACTATTTTTCTAAAATTCTAAGCTGTCAATAAGGTGCAATGTTTATATTTAAATCTTGAATTTAAATACGAATTGAGTTAAATGAAGTTGCAACCTAAATTGAAATCCGAATTGATTTTGAAACCGAAAAAGATATTGAGACGAAAAATGACTTTTGAAACGAAATCGGACATTTAATAGATGCGATGATATTTGAAATGGATTTGATTTTTTTTGAAGCAAATATGATATTTTGATATCAATTATGAATCGATTTGAAATGTAAAGAGCCAGCGGTGTAATAATACGTAGTTATTAAAGAGACCGGGATCAGATATGGACATATTCTCTGTCGATACCGAACACCACTTTAATAACTATTATACGCGGAGTGTTGATCCAGAACGAAGTGGATGATTTGGTGAAAGCGTTGACTGAAGAAAGAGAACGATATTGGATGACCCCTGACATGACTAAAATAGGAGCCGCGTCGGGCCATTGAGGTTCGCCACCTCTAGCGGACACGCTTCTTCGATACCATTTCTATTACATTTGTGATTCTATTTGGGTGCACCCCTTGATTGGGAGTGTTGTTTCGTGGTTTTGGGGTAGCTGTTGGCTATGCTCAACATCAGTCCGGTTCACGCAACTACTAGTATCCTAGTTGGTATCGCCTCATGTACCTTGTCATACTGATTATCCTATTCACGACCACTACGTTATGTTTTGTGTTATACCTATGGGGTACCCTCTGATAACCACCAGTTTACGGTGGGGCTTACGGTGCTGTATAGACTATGGCATTATAAAATGTGTTAAGGGGGATTATGGTAACGCCTTAACGCTATTTTGATACTTTATATTACTGATAGGCATTATCTACTTAGCGTATATTACTACATAGTAGATAGTTTCACGGATCCTTGAGAGATGGAAAATCCCGTAACATCTCTTGAGTTACTGCACGCACGTTGACACTGGATAGGAGATGTCAAACCCCGTAAACATCTCTGACGCTGTTACACTCATATTTATTTACGATTGATTTAACTTTCATAAGGATATTTTAGTCTTGACTTGAGTGTTTTGTCTTTTCATTACGCTCGGGTCAGTCCTGGGTTTTTTCAGATTTTTGAAGATCTATTCTGGAGGATGAAGACGAAGATTTGGTATACTATTACTATTATTACCCTTGCATCATGCTATCTGCTGCATTATTTTAATTGTTCTGTTGTATATGTATAACTTTGATAAATGTTGTATAAATAATTGTCAAAGTATAGTAAACAGCTTCATGAACTGTTTATTTGACTATTATATTTTATCGTTCCGCTGCGAGATTCTGTGTTGTTTCATTTCCTTTATTTCTCTTTCTTTTCTTTTCTTATTTACCCCAATAACCATCTGCCATTTTGAATGGTTTGGAATCGACATGTGTATTTGATCGTCGGTTAAACTGTCCAAAAAGGCGGGTCGTTACAGTTGGTATCAGAGCTTTGGTTTAGCGATAAACCTTGGCTCTAGTGGGGAATAACTCATTGAAATAGAGGTAAACTATATGAATGAGTTGAGTGTATATGAGAGAGCGTATTTGTTATTTGATATAAAATGGTTTTATATTGTGTTAACTTTGTTCCGTTGAGTATTTATGAATTCTGGTCGATACTTGGGACGCCAAGACGTCGATAGGAATTTCTAAACACTCGAATAGGACAAACCAACACAATATCGTTTTGGAATGTATTTTATATAAAAGAATTATTTGAATATTTATTCATTTTGATTGAATTGATTGTTAGGAGATGATAATATTAAATTATTATCGTTATTGTTTGATCAGTCAATATTTACAACAATTGATTTAATAACAATGGATTTAGAAAAATGAAATCTTGTAAACACAATTGATAATGAATATAAATGAATTTTAACTTGGATTTGGGAATTTAAATTCCGGTGTTTGAAATTGACTTACAAGAATTTGAAAATATAATATGAGTATTATATGATAGTATAATTGAGTTGAAATTGTTTTCGAAGGATTTTTTTAATGATAAGTGTTATATTCCCTTCTCTTGACGCTAGAAAATGATTTCGGTGATGAGTGCACGCATCATCGGCGTTTATTTTCGAGAGTCCGAGTGGGGGAGACCACTTAATAGCTTGTCTAAACCTTGTTTTGATTCAAATTTTATTTTATTTTGTATTCTCTATAGTATGATTTGATATATAAATTATGTAACGATCGCGATTTTTCGTTGCCGAAAAACCGAAATGTTAGGGTTTAAGAAAAAGAAGAGGTAGAAGAAGAGAAAGAAAACAACAGAACAACATCAGAATCTCACAATTCGCAGCGGAACAACATATAATAAATAAATGAATAATCTTTAAACAAAGAACTATATCAGTTATTACATTACATCATATTACATTTCATTACATCAAAGTGTACAACAATAAACAAACAGCGGAAAAGAAATACTATATACTAGTGAATACGCCATGCCATCCATCTTGCCTCCAGCAAGTCCTGAATTCCAGAATATCCTGTTAAATCTAACTCTTGACTGCCCGTGTGGAAATTGGTGGGCACCCAGAGTTTAGGAAGGAAAAAAGTCATGTGAATGGAGTGAGAACTCAAAACAGTTTATTTTTCTTTAAAATCAAATAGAGGAATATTTTTAAATCTAATTCGAAATGCTTTTAAAAATGAAACTACCATAAGGCCTCCCGCACACACACACAGTGCAAACGCAGAATCGGAGGGGATTTCTCCTTACGATAGTCAAAGATGCTTGATACGTATTAAAAGGAACATTTTATATTATTACTAGTGCATAGTGTAGAGAAAATCAATTCGAAAATAAAGATATAAATCTTAGCCAGCATAGACATTTCGAACTATGCCTACTATAGCTACCATTCAAACAGTGGGGCGCCACCATAAGTGAATGATAGGTTCTACAACTAATACCGTACAAGATCGTATTGTTTCTTTGGATTTCCAACGAATGGTCAGGCCAAGGAACTTCCCATTTCCACATGAGAACGCCTTTGGAAGGACGTCCCCGAGAACCAAACCGGATCTCAGCCAACACAAGGCCGGGTTACCCCTAACTGGGTAACTACTGACACGAGTATGCCATCCCCCGGTCCTTTGGGACCTTTATCCGAGAGCTCTCTAATCAACATCACACCATAATAATAAGTGTTTCAACATGAGTAAGCATCTGGGCTCCATACCATGATACCACCCTTTTCCAGAAGGAAATGCACATACCCTAAAGGGAGCTACCCCTCATAACCTTGCTGCATCTTTCCTGTTTTAACCATTCCGGGGTGTGAGGCTCGACGGAGTCACGTCCACAAAGCCACGCTTTAAACAAAAGCTGTGCTTTGGGTCAACAAATGATCATAGAAATGATCACAAAGATAAACGATAAAACAAATGATCCTATCACAAATGATCGACACAATGATCATTTCACAGCAACACTCAGCATGTCACATTACCAAATTGGGAATATATTGCTAATAACCTTCAACTATATAACCTCTGAGCTCGTACGTCTCAGAGAAGGGTGTTAAGCTAAGAGAATAAATTCTCCGCCACCAACAGAAATATATTTGAAAGAAACCAGCTTTATATCTCAATTTGTAATGTCAGGCATACTATCCATACAAGTCTGTTCCGGGATTAAACAGAACCGAAGGCACTTACAACGAAGTCCTTGCAATCCGGATAATCTCTAATCACGTCCGAATTTCCCATCACATATGGAGATCTCTATACCGGGGATCAGCCAGTGCAGAGACAATCAACAAGAAACCCTTTCGTTTTCGAAAATATCCGGTCTTCAACACCGATCTTCAAATGCAATTCATAACGACTTATCACATATTCGGAATGGGTTATACGACCCCAAGGTCCTTTCCCGGTTAACCCGAATAGTGTGCGCTTATTTAAAAAATTAAATATGGCATTCAATTTCAAGCAAATCACAACAAATACCTATTTAAAGGTAAATATTGATAGTCGGTTATTGAACCATCAATAGATATGCACAACATCACCAGATTCCAAATAATTTTCCAAATTATTTATTTTCCAAAAAATATCTTTACAAGATATATATTTTCCATTTTTCAAAAATAAATCAATATTTATTTTTAAACCCATTTTCCCAAATTTCATTTATAAATTCCATATTGAATTTACATTTCCAAAATATTTATGAATATAGGATTTCCATTCGATTTCTAATATTCATTTCCAATTTATCTTCAAAAAGATAAATTCAAAATATTCACTTAATATTGGAAAAACATTTCCATACTTATTTATTTATAAGTAATTCACAAGTCTTTTTATTTTCTATACTTGGAAAATATTCAATATACTTAAATCGAAATTAAGTATATATTTCATTCTTTAAGGAAATCATTCTCTTAAACATATTTATTTGGGCCAAAACGAATGTTGCGTAAAACATCGTTACGACAACCCAAAATCACTAGTATAGGGATTCGAAATTAAAATAGATATATAAATCCCAATACTATACCAAACATTTCCTTTCGGAAATCATTTACTATAACAACAGTGCTATAGTCCACCATTTCCTTCTATTTCTCGAAAACGTCTATTTCAACAATGAATGTTGAAATCTATGGTTTCGATAGTTAATACATTTTAAAATATCTTTAGATCATTTTAATTCTATTTAAAACATCACATCCAAAACATTTTCTTTAATATATTATTCACTATTCAAAAACGTGAATATACTTGTTAACCAATTTCATCATTTCTATTCCTTTTGTTTTAAAGGACTATTCACTGTCTAAAACATGAATATAACTCCATTTAACAAGTTACAACAATTTACTTATCAAAATAAGTCGTTGCGGATTTATAAAACAATGTTTATAAATTCCATTTCTATTTATTTTATAAAAACTTCCTTTTACAAATTTCCTTTATTAACTTATTCGATTTATAACTCAATTATATACCGAAAGTCCATATTATAAGTTAAATGCTTATAATTTATTTGTTTACCAAATTGTTCTTTTAACTTCCCAAATTATAAATCTTATAACTTATAAGATTCGTTTATTTATCCAAAATCTATTCTTTTAAATAACTTTACAAATTTTATAAACCTACTGTTTATAAAATTCCATTTATAACTTCACCGTTATAATTCTATAAATTTCATTCTTTATGAAATTTATTCACAATTCATTCTAACACTTATAAAAGCTCGTTTTACAATTCAAAATATTCTAATTTATAAATATCCATTTTATAAATCTTTTATATGGATCAATTTATATTATTCTTTTAAAATGTCTTTAAACTCCTTTATAATTTCCTCATTTTGATTTATAAAATAATCAAATTTCATAAATCCTATTTTTTAAACTTTTTATAATAAATTCAGAAATCCAAATTTTAACTATTTTATAAAATCATTCATCCCATATTTTCAAAATTCAACTTTTAACTATATTTCTCAAAAATCATAATTTTTATACATTAAAATTATAACGTTTATTTATTTAAGATGAATTAATTCAAAAAAAAAATATTTAATAAACGTATATTTCCAAAAATCACTTTAGAAATCCCTTAAAAATAAAAATCGTTATTTTTAAACTTCAAAATTGGATCCGATGATGCAACACATCAAATAGTCAATCGTGACTTTTAAATATCATATATCGATATGATAAACAATCAAATATCACAATATCTGAATCAAACAAATATTTGTGAGGAATCCAGTTGGATCCCTCCAACCTGTTTCCCTGCATCTACAGACATTAGCACAATACCAATTCCACTTCGAGGTGGAATATCGCGGTATATGGGATTTATAAAATATTATCCGCTTAATAGGTGGCGCAATAGGGTCTCATCCGCTATACAATGCGGGAAATCATCAATTGCAATATATACCTATGCCAATATATATATATATATATATATATATATATATATATCCTACTATATCTAATATCACAACTAAACACAATCAATAAATAATTGCAAATCCAACTTATAAAATTTTTTTGAGTGAGAAGTTCTCACCTTAGCTTTTATTTTGCAATCCATTTCCATCTTGACTCGATTTTCTTGATTTATACCTTGTATAAATATTTACATAATTTATTAATATTTGAATACCTTAAATTAACCCGTTATTTATTTTAAAATAACACTTTTAATTTTTTTAAACAAGCTTCTATTTGATAATTTAAATTAACCAATGATTTTCTTTTAAACTAATTTTCTTCTTTTAATAAATTTATTCTAACTAATTATTAAATTTCTTTTTCTTACCAAAAAATTATATTTTAACTAATTTCCCCTTTAAAAATTAATTTGAACTAATTGAATAATTTCTTACCATACAAATTAATTTAACTAATACTTTTATTTCAACAACAATTTAATTTCCTTCTCAAAAATCAAATCAATTTATAAATCCTTTTGAGATTACTATATATATGTTATCAATTGGAAAATTTCAATCACATATCTCACCGTATACTTTTTTTTTCATCATTTATTTTTTTTTTCTCTGGAAAATATACAGGTTATTAAATTTAACTTAGATTAAAAATGCACTAGTTGTACCTTACAACCTGGAACGCATCGCGAACGAACCCACACCACAGATGTTTATCCCCAATCGAGCACTGCAATCGATCACACTCCCCAACCATCGTCGCCTGCACCCTGCTTTGCACGCCTGAACGCTGCCTCTCCTCCTCGAATAGCACGGCACCCAGACGAGCTAGTTGTTGTTGCACGCGATGCCCAGGCAGCTGCGACGATTCCCAATGTCGAATGCCACTGTCCATCAAGTCGCCCCAAATCGCAAGACCCCAACGTGAAACCCTAGTACTCGTGATCCTCCCTCTCCACGCGGCCCACGCGCGCGCGTGCTCGCGCCCCCTCCTCTTTAGTTTGTTTTTTTTTAATACTCGGCTGTGGCCATGAATGTTGATTTGGGGGGAAGAGGAAATAGGAGAGGGGCTTGCGAATTTATTTATATATTTTTTTCTGATGGGGGCTCCGGCCATTTTTTTTCTTTCTTCGATTTGGAACTGAAGGGAGAAAGGAGGGTACGGGGTAATTTAAAATGGAAGAAGGCATGGTGTACACGATCTGATATCGTGATTTTAGGCGTGATAAATGGAAGATAACGTGTGTTTGTTTGACTAAATTTAAATTTTAAATTTAAATTGAATTCGTTGAAAACTTTAACGCGTTTACTCACTATGTGCTCACATATCAACTCAGAAAAATACGAAATTTGAAATCCGAGAATAATTCAATATTACGGATCCAATGGAACTGGTTTCGTCGAATTCCGAGACTGTGCCTCGGAAGGCTATTTTTAAATATCGATTCAAACGATATAATTTCAAAACTGAACAATTCACTTTCAAATTCAATCCTGAAGCTTCTATTAACTTCAGTATTATCAATATGAATTTTACAAGCCTTTGAAATATTTTTAATTGGCTTAAAATTGAAGATTCAAATTTTTATTCAACTTTCAATAGATTAAATTTTATAATTTAATCGTCAAATTCATTCTGATAATTTGAAATTCAAGTCAAACCATCATTCAAATATTTAAAATTAATTAAATATTTTCAATTTAAATTGTTCAAAATTCTGGGTCGTTACAATCTTCCCCCCTTAAAAGAATTTCATCCCGAAATTACAAGTTAAGAGGAATGCCCTTATCCCGTCTTTTATTTTTCACAATCCAAATAGTTTTATCAACTTCCTAAAACAAATCTTTTTACTAGAGATTCACTATCATTTCAACTAGCTTTCCAACTTCAATTATAGGTTCCAAACAACATTGTTTACCTAACAATTCAAATTTAAATTTAAATTCAAATTCTAAATTTTAAACTTTCAAAATTTCTCAAAAATTTTCTAACACTCTAAATTTTCGAAAAATTTCGCCAGCGTCTCCTTTGCGCGGCTAGCTCGGTACGACTACAAAATGGCACCACGGCCCCTCAGAATCAAAAAGAAAAGAGAAAGCCAAGTGGCTGGATAAGAAAATCACCAAATTTCATATTGAAATTGAAATACGTACCTTTTTATCGAGCAATTCAATTTTATCTTTGAAATCAAAATTCCAATTCCATTTCTTTCAATACACCTGTATATCCTGCTAGTCATAATATCCAATTCCAACATTCAAACCATTTTGCCAATTCTATTACAAAATTTCCAATATATACTTCTTATACATTTTTACTTCACTATTGAAGTTACACATTCATTTTCATTCAATTCAATTTCAATTTCATTTGAATTCAATTCACAATTTCAATTCTATTTGAATTCAATTCATAATTTAAATTCCATTCGAATTCAATTCTCAATTCCAAATATTGAATTCTAACGATTAACTTTCATTTACTAATTCATATTGCTACTTTAAATTAGTTTCATTCACTAATTCATTTTAATTTGCAAATTTCTAAATTGATTTGTCGTTAACTAAAATTTTCCAACAATTTTCAAAAATTTTCTAACTCCCAAAATTCACGGAAAAATTTGGCAGAGTCTCCTTTGTACGGAGGAGCTTTTGCAATTTTACAATATGTATAAATATGTATACATCGACCCACGGTCGGAAAACAGAAAAACGGTTCATATTTCCTATTTTTATTGCGTAGGCGTACCTTATTTAGCATTTTTAAGCCAAGCGGCTAATTATTAGCTTATTAGCACGATCAAATCCAGCCCAATGACTTCGCTAAACCTGTACTTACTTAGTTTAAACACGTCAGTGACAAATATAAGAAATCTATTAGCATTCCATTCATTTTCAATAACAAATATATAGATTTCATTAGCAATACATTCAAGATAAATTCCATTAGCAATACATATGGTTTTAATTCATCTTTAGTCGCTTACGACCAATTCACATGACATTTCCATTAAATCAAGTCGTTTACAACTCATTTTATTCATCCTATTCATTTCTAAGCAAAACGAATTCATACCATTTTAATTGATTCAAAAATCAATTTTATTTGCTTTCATTAACTCATATAATTTTATACAATCTTGTTTGTGTCAAACGACAATTATTTCTATGCAAATTTAATGATATTCACTTAATAGAATATCCATTCTAGTTTATAACTAATTTAAATTGATACCAATTCAATTTATTTTAATTCCATATTCAATTCATCTCGAATTTACTTAATTACTAACAAAGGAAATTTCAATTTATTTCTTTTACTTACTTGAATTTATATACAAATTCAAATTTATCTTCAAATTTAGCTCACGACTAAACTTTAATTTGACCAATTCATTAGTCCATGAATTAATAATTTATCAAGTTAGTTTACTTGAATTCAATCCATTTTATTTTCACCAAGTTTTGATTTTTATTCAATTTGATCAAATCAAATCTCATTTCATCATTCAATTCCAATTCATTTATTTACAATTTATTTTACAAATCCCAATTGTATATGGATTCATTTCCTTATATATATATATATATATTCATATTTATAAATTTCATTCGTTAAATGAATTTATCTTTAATCTCTGGTTATACATTTTATTTCTTATTTAATTCCATATACTAATGATAATAATTTAATATTATCACTTCCTAACAACCATGCAACCATATACTATAATAATTCATAGAAAATCATTTCTTTTCTATCAAAAAAATAGTTTTGGGCAAAATTATCTTATTTACCCGATTCAAAAACAATTTTATATTCACTAACAAATACGCGCTCATATCTATTATTACACTCAAACTCATTCTAGAGTACTGCTGACTCTATCTCTAATGAGTAATACCCAACAGAGCCATGGTTGTCGCTTAACCATATGCTCTGATACCAAATGTAACGACTCGGAGGCAGCGGTCACAACCGGTAGTTTTTCAACCATCCCAGCCCCACCGTGGCTTACACTGATATCCCAAACTTGCTTTTACGGCCAGCCTCTCGACTGTCTCAGCTTACGCCTAACCAACCCCCTAAAAGAGGACGTGTGGGGGCAAGAGTCTCCCGTTCGCCACCAAACCGCGAAGCGAGAACCCCCCATCACATAGCGCAAATCTAAGCAAGACCAAAATGTTAGGGTTTAAGAAAAAGTAGAAGTAGAAGAAGAGAAAGAAAACAACAGAACAACATCAGAATCTCACAATTCGCAGCGGAATAACATATAATAAATAAATGAATAATCTTTAAACAAAGAACTATATCAGTTATTACATTACATCATATTACATTTCATTACATCAGAGTGTACAACAACAAACAAACAGCAGAAAATAAATACTATATACTAGTGAATACGCCATGTCATCCTTCTTGTCTCCAGCAACTCCTGAATTCCAGAATATCCTGATAAATCTAACTCTTGACTGCCCGTGTGAAAATTGGTGGGCACCCAGAGTTTAGGAAGGAAAACAATAAACTCAGAGTCAGTCATGTGAATGGTGTGAGAACTCAAAACAGTTTATTTTTCTTTAAAATCAAATAGAGGAATATTTTTAAATCCAATTCGAAATGCTTTTAAAAATGAAACTACCATAAGGCCTCCCGCACACACACAATGCAAACGCAGAATCGGAGGAGATTTCTCCTTATGATAGTCAAAGATGCTTGATACGTATTAAAAGGAACATTTTATATTATTACTAGTGCATAGTGTAGAGAAAATCAATTCGAAAATAAAGATATAAATCTTAGCCAGCATAGACATTTCGAACTATGCCTACTATAGCTACCATCCAAACAGTGGGGCGCCACCATAAGTGAATGATAGGTTCTACAACTAATACCGTACAAGATCGTATTGTTTCTTTGGATTTTCAACGTATTGTCAGGCCAAGGAACTTCCCATTTCCACATGAGAACGCCTTTGGAAGAACGTCCCCGAGAACCAAACCGGATCTCTACCAACACAAGGCTGGGTTATCCCTAACTGGGTAACTACTGACACGAGTATGCCATCCCCCGGTCCTTTGGGACCTTTATCCGAGAGCTCTCTAATCAATATCACACCATAATAATAAGTGTTTCAACATGAGTAAGCATCTGGGCTCCATACCATGATACCACCCTTTTCCAGAAGGAAAATGCACATACCCTAAAGGGAGCTACCCCTCATAACCTTGCTGCATCTTTCCTGTTTTAACCATTCCGGGGTGTAAGGCTCGACGGAGTCACGTCCACAAAGCCACGCTTTAAACAAAAGCTGTGCTTTGGGTCAACAAATGATCATAGAAATGATCACAAAGATAAACGATCAAACAAATGATCCTATCACAAATGATCGACACAATGATCATTTCACAGCAAATACTCGGCATGTCACATTACCAAATTGGGAATATATTGCTAATAACCTTCAACTATATAACCTCTGAGCTCGTACGTCTCAGAGAAGGGTGTTAAGCTAAGAGAATAAATTCTCCGCCACCAACAGAAATATATTTGAAAGAAACCAGCTTTATATCTCAATTTGTAATGTCAGGCATACTATCCATACAAGTTTGTTCCGGGATCGAACAGAACCGAAGGCACTTACAACGAAGTCCTTGCAATCCGGATAATCTCTAATCACGTCCGAATTTCCCATCACATATGGAGATCTCTACACCGGGGATCAGCCAGTGCAGAGACAATCAACAAGAAACCCTTTCGTTTTCAAAAATATCCGGTCTTCAACACCGATCTTCAAATGCAATTCATAACGACATATCACATATTCGGAATGGGTTATACGACCCCAAGGTCCTTTCCCGGTTAACCCGAATAGTGAGTGCTTATTTAAAAAAATAAGTGTGGCATTCAATTTCAAGCAAATCACAACAAATACCTGTTTGAAGGTAAATATCGATAGTCGGTTATTGAACTATCAATAGATATGCACAACATCACCAGATTCCAAATAATTTTCCAAATTATTTATTTTCCAAAAATATCTTTACAAGATATATATATTTTCCATTTTTCAAAAATAAATCAATATTTATTTTTAAACCCATTTTCCCAAATTTCATTTATAAATTCCATATTGAATTTACATTTCCAAAATATTTATGAATATACGATTTCCATTCGATTTCTAATATTCATTTCCAATTTATCTTCAAAAAGATAAATTCAAAATATTCACTTAATATTGGAAAAACATTTCCATACTTATTTATTTATAAGTAATTCACAAGTCTTTTTATTTTCTATACTTGGAAAATATTCAGTATACTTAAATCGAAATTAAGTATATATTTCATTCTTTAAGGAAATCATTCTCTTAAACATATTTATTTGGGCCAAAACGAATGTTGCGTAAAACATCGTTACGACAACCCAAAATCACTAGTATAGGGATTCGAAATTAAAATAGATATATAAATCCCAATACTATACCAAACCTTTCCTTTCGGAAATCATTTACTATAACTACAGTGTTATAGTCCACCATTTCCTTCTATTTCTCGAAAACGTCTATTTCAACAATGAATGTTGAAATCTATGGTTTCGATAGTTAATACATTTTAAAATGTCTTTAGATCGTTTTAATTCTATTTAAAACATCACATCCAAAACATTTTCTTTAATATATTATTCACTATTCAAAAACGTGAATATACTTGTTAACCAACTTCATCATTTCTATTCCTTTTGTTTTAAAGGATTATTCACTGTCTAAAACGTGAATATAATTCCATTTAACAAGTTACAACAATTTACTTATCAAAATAAGTCGTTGCGGATTTATAAAACAATGTTCATAAATTCCATTTCTATTTATTTTATAAAAACTTCCTTTTACAAATTTCCTTTATTAACTTATTCGATTTATAACTCAATTATATACCGAAAGTCCATATTATAAGTTAAATGTTATAATTTATTTGTTTACCAAATTGTTCTTTTAACTTCCCAAATTATAAATCTTATAACTTATAAGATTCATTTATTTATCCAAAATGTATTCTTTTAAATAACTTTACAAATTTTATAAACCTACTGTTTATAAAATTCCATTTATAACTTCACCGTTATAATTCTATAAATTTCATTCTTTATGAAATTAATTCACAATTCATTCTAACACTTATAAAAACTCGTTTTACAATTCAAAATATTCTAATTTATAAATATCCATTTTATAAATCTTTTATATGGATCAATTTATATTATTCTTTTAAAACGCCTTTAAACTCCTTTATAATTTCCTCATTTTGATTTATAAAATAATCAAATTTCATAAATCCTATTTTTTAAACTTTTTATAATAAATTCAGAAATCCAAATTTTAACTATTTTATAAAATCATTCATCCCATATTTTCATAAATCAACTTTTAACTGTATTTCTCAAAAGTCATAATTTTTAGACATTAAAATTATAACATTTATTTATTTAAGATGAATTAATTCAAAAAAATATATTTTATAAACGTATATTTCCAAAAATCACTTTAAAAGTCCCTTAAAAATAAAAATCGTTATTTTTAAACTTCAAAATTGGATCCGATGATGCAACACATCAAATAGTCAATCACGACTTTTAAATATCATATATCGATATGATAAACAATCAAATATCATAATATCTGAATCAAACAAATATTTGTGAGGAATCCAGTTGGATCCCTCCAACCTGTTTCCCTGCATCCACAGACATTAGCACAATACCCATTCCACTTCGAGGTGGAATATCGCGATATATGGGATTTATAAAATATTATCCGCTTAATAGGTGGCGCAATAGGGTCTCATCCGCTATACAATGCGGGAAATCATCAACTGCAATATATACATATGCCAATATATATATATATATATATATATATATATATATTGCTATATATATAGATATATCCTACTATATCTAATATCACAACCAAACACAATCAATAAATAACTGCAAATCCAACTTATAAATTTTTTTTGAGTGAGAAGTTCTCACCTTAGCTTTTATTTTGCAATCCATTTCCATCTTGACTCGATTTTCTTAATTTATACCTTGTATAAATATTTACACATTTTATTAATATTTGAATACCTTAATTAACCCGTTATTTTATTTTAAAATAACACTTTTAATTTTTTTAAACAAGCTTATATTTGATAATTTAAATTAACCAATGATTTTCTTTTAAACTAATTTTCTTCTTTTAATAAATTTATTCTAACTAATTATTAAATTTCTTTTTCTTACCAAAAAATTATATTTTAACTAATTTCCCCTTTAAAAATTAATTTGAACCAATTGAATAATTTCTTACCATACAAGTTAATTTAACTAATACTTTTATTTCAACAACAATTTAATTTCCTTCTCAAAAATCAAATCAATTTATAAATCCTTTTGAGATTACTATATATATGTTATCAATTGGAAAATTTCAATCACATATCTCACCGTATACTTTTTTTTTCATCATTTATTTTTTTTTCTCTGGAAAATACACAGGTTATTAAATTTAACTTAGATTAAAAATGCACTAGTTGTACCTTACAACCTGGAACGCATCGCGAACGAACCCACACCACAGATGTTTATCCCCAATCGAGCACTGCAATCGATCGCACCCCCCAACCATCGTCGCCTGCACCCTGCTTTGCACGCCTGAACGCTGCCTCTCCTCCTCGAATCGCGTGGCACCCAGACGAGCTAGTTGTTGTTGCACGCGATGCCCAGGCAGCTGCGACGATTCCCAATGTCGAGTGCCACTGTCCATCAAGTCGCCCCAAATCGCAAGACCCCAACGTGAAACCCTAGCACTCGTGATCCTCCCTCTCCACGCGGCCCGCGCGCGCGCGTGCTCGCGGCCCCTCCTCTTCAGTTTTTTTTTTTTTTAATACTCGGCTGTGGCCATGAATGTTGATTTGGGGGGAAGAGGAAATAGGAGAGGGGCTTGCGAATTTATTTATATATTTTTTTTCTGATAGGGGGCTCCGGCCATTTTTTTTTCTTTCTTCGATTTGGAACTGAAGGGAGAAAGGAGGGTACAGGGTAATTTAAAATGGAAGAAGGCATGGTGTACACGATCTGATATCGTGATTTTAGGCGTGATAAATGGAAGATAACGTGTGTTTGTTTGACTAAATTTAAATTTTAAATTTAAATTGAATTCGTTGAAAACTTTAACGCGTTTACTCACTATGTGCTCACATATCAACTCAGAAAAATACGAAATTTGAAATCCGAGAATAATTCAATATTACGGATCCAATGGAACTGGTTTCGTCGAATTCCGAGACTGTGCCTCGGAAGGCTATTTTTAAATATCGATTCAAACGATATAATTTCAAAACTGAACAATTCACTTTCAAATTCAATCCTGAAGCTTCTATTATCTTCAGTATTATCAATATGAATTTTACAAGCCATTGAAATATTTTTAATTGGCTTAAAATTGAAGATTCAAATTTTTATTCAACTTTCAATAGATTAAATTTTATAATTTAATCGCCAAATTCATTCTGATAATTTGAAATTCAAGTCAAACCATCATTCAAATATTTAAAATTAATTAAATATTTTCAATTTAAATTGTTCAAAATTCTGGGTCGTTACAAATTATATAAGTATATATTATTTCAAAACTTGATTTGAAATGAAACCGGGATTGGAATTCTTAAGTCCTTTAATAATTAATGATTTTTTTTTTATGATTGAAATGAATTTAGACTTGAATCATTAAAGAACTTCTGAATGGTGAAATGAGGAATGATCCTAAGAGCTAAGTGAAAATATCAATTGAAGTAGAAATCCTTAGAATTAGGAAATTAGGAACTTAAAATAAAATTGAAACTGTAAAACTCGCATAGTATTAAATTTCATTCTGTAGCATAGATATAACTTGCCAAAATATTTAAGAAGTTCAAAAATGTTATATGAATTGTTAATTGGATAATATACAAGTATAGGTTTGAATAATGAAATATGCATCTAATCAATGGTTTGTAAATATAAATAAAAATTGTTAGTAAACAATTGGAATTTAAATTAACATTTAAGGGTGATTCACAATTATGTTAATATAAAATGGAAATACTATATGTGAATGTAAATGTGAAATTAAATTATAGTGAAATTTAAGTAATGACTTAAGAATTAATTAATTGAAAAATTCAACTTTAAATGAAAAGAAGTTGTATGTTGTTTAACTACATTCTATTTGCATAACTATAACTTACCAAATACTTAAAAGGTTTAAAATGCTAATAAGGATAAGTAGAGAAATAATATACCAGTGTGAGAATGAATAATAAAATGTGAAGATCTATTGATAGTTATAAATATAAAAGAAATTTAAGCTGTAAAATGAATGATATATATAAGTGAATGAATAAATTTAAAATTAATGAAAAATAAAATTGGTAAATGGAAACTAATTAAATTTGAATATAACTAAATGTCAATAAACTTGGAAGTGTATGAAATTAAAATTGACTTGGAAATGTATAATTGATTTAGTGTAGATTTTGGGATGGATGTTAATGTTTGATATGCATTGGTTGTTAGATGGATGAAAATTGATTAAGTAGAATTCATTAGTGTTAGTGGAATTGAATAAACGGAAGAAAAAAAATTAAATTCGAATTTGAAGCAAAGTGAAATTAAATATAATTGAATTCAATTTAAATTGAAGCAAATTGACTGAATTTAAAATGTGAATGAAACAAACTTGAATAAATCGAAAACAAATTGAATGTAAACCTATTGCATGGATGATTAAGAAAATAAATGACTTTGTGTTTATGATTGTTCTTTAGAAAATTTGAAGTTTTGATGGTTTGCACTTTGAAATAATAAAAGCAAATTTTTGGGAAAAATACAAAATTGTCCAATATATATGCTGAAACGAAAACAACCATAACTTTTAAATGGCTAAACGAAATTCGATGATCTTGGACTTTTCGAAAAGCATAGAAACTATAACACAACTTTTGTTTAGATAACTTGAGAAAATTTCTTCGTCTACTAGGTTAAAAACTTGAATGTTACTCGCTGTCCTGTGTAAAAATAAGTAAAATCAGTAGCATACACCCTTAGTATTTTCGCCATATCTTTTGACTGGTTTATCGGATTTTGATGATCTTGCACTTCCTGGAAAAAAAGAACTTAAGCTAAAACTTTTGTTTTATGTGTTTTGTGTTTTGATGTCGTTTAGAAGGTCGAAAACGCGGGTGAACGTCACTGACCTGCGCAATTCATTGCCCTGGCTGAGGCGTATCCACCAAGTAAAACAGCCATAGTTTTTGAATGTATGGTCCGAATTCGATGATTTTGGATATTCCGGAAAGCCTGAAATGAATGCAACAACTTTTTTTTAGAATCTGTTGCCGAATTTTATCGTTTAGGTGTCCTAAAACTAAGATTTGTTTGCTGTCCTGAAATTGGAATCTTAGTTTTGAAGCTAAATATGTTATATATATGTTGTCTAGGCTAAGTATATCGATCTATCTTTATATGCATGGTTCTAACTTAGTTATTGAGTGTTTAGTAGGTGCAGATTGCGCTTGCTTCGCATTTGGAGCTCTCTTTCGCGCTATATTAGCCGTATACGCTCGCTAACAATATATAAGGTACATATCTCGGATTACATACCGTACTTTTACACTTTTTCCCTGCGGGATGCCTCATCACTTGATGGGATGTATATTTGTGATATATATACTGTTATATTTTTTTCCGATCGAGCCGCGCAAAGGAGACTCTGCCGAAATTTTCCGTAAAATCCGGGTGTTAGAAAATTTTTCAAGTTTTAAAATTTTTTATAACTTGCTTTGATTACTAACTTTTAAAGTTAGGAAGCCGTTCAGAGTAACTTAGTGGAAGCGTAGTTATGACTTTATAAATGGAATTTCATAGTTTATAAGTGGATAATTTTTAATAAAATATATCAAATGTTGAATTTTTTACTTAGTTCCTTTTCTCTTCATTTTCCTTTTCGGGGACGAAAAGTTTTGAGTGGGGGAGAGTGTAACGACCCGTAAATTTTCAATAATTAAAATAGCTAAATTTAATAAGATTTCGTGATTTAGTGTTAGAAAAAAATTGTAAGTCGTTTGGAATAATAATAACTAGAATGAAATGCAACAAAATATTATCTAAGTTAATTATTTATGAATTGAATGAAATCCCAAATCAATCGAAATGATATGTAGTCAAAGGTAATTGAATGAATTTGTATTGTATAGGTAATTGTGACTTTTGTTTGTAAATAATAAACTTATAAGTAATTAAAGGTCAACGGTGATAATTATTTAAGTTACATATTCATTTAGTTAGTCGAATTAAATTTGTGAACCAATTGCAATTGAAATGAAAGTTTATATATTAGTTGAGTGAATTATCTCTAACTGTAGTTAAATAATAATGTAGAGTTCATTTGATGTAATATAGTAAATCGACTGATAATGAAATTTTTATTTAAAAATCCAATATTGAAATCCGTCAAATATTGAAAAATTAAATTGTTTAAATTTAATATTTGGAATTCATTGAATTAATTGAAATAACGGGAATTGAATAACTGTTTAATGAAAATGGTTGTTCTATATTTGAATTTGTTAAATTTTATAAGTTCGTTTGAATATTTCAAAAGATAGTGATTTAAGAATAATCAAATTTGTTTAAATTTAATATTACAAATGTTTGAATAATTAAATTCCGAATTTGATACGATTAATTTGATATTGAAATTTAATATATGAAAATAGAGTGAATAATTGAAATTTGATTTAATATGATTCAAATTGGTTTCCAAAGTGAATGTAAGTTATATTGGGATTAAAATAGAGTTAATAAGATTTTAAAATTGGAATTATTGAATAATTGAATAAACGGGGTTAATATGATTAAAAATGATTTGTAAAATTTTATTTTATCATATTGGAGTTATAGTGATGTTATAGAACTCTTAAAACTGAATTTAAAATTTATCTGTGAAAATTGAATATTTTTATATTTAATTATCGACTGAAAAATAGCCAATTTTTGAATAGTCTCAGAATTTGACGAAACAAGTTTCATTGGATCCATAATAATTTTTTATTATCGGATATCAATTTTTGTAGCAATCGGAGTTGTCGTTTGACCGTGGCAGCTCGAAACGCGTTGAAATTGTTTTAATTTCAATTTGGCGAGTTAAAATAGTCATTTTTCAAACGGTCTCGGATTTCGGCGAAACTAGTTTCACCGGATCCGTAATGTGATATTATTGTAAGATTTCAAATTTCGTGCCAATTGGATTTATCGTTTGTCCGGGGCGAGCCAAAACGCATAGAAATTCGTTTAAATCGATTTAATTTAAATTGATCGTTTATCGCTATAAGTCTCACATACGATCGAATTAGCTTCCTAAACCTATTCCATTGTGTCCGGAACGCGGGGTAAACTCTAGAAGCGCCGGTCACCGTGCGTAAATCGGAGTTCGAAAAATCCGGAATGAATAGAGTTCGTCGTTTCATATAAATAGCCCTTATTCACAAAAAAAAAACCTAGGGTTACAGCCGCCGCTTGTTATAGTCAATGGCCGGTAATCAATCTCCTTCCTCCCTCAATTTCTTCAAATCCAAGCGTTTTTAGGCAACGATCTCAACTAGAGAATCGAAGAGAGTAGTAAGGCCGAGGTATCCAACGGCGATGATGAAGTTTCGAGCAACCGATCAACGACAATGTTCATTCAAAGGCGCGCGTTTGGGCACGATTTTCGAGCAGCTAGGGGAGGCCGAGCCTTACCGTACTATGGCCGGTGGTGAAGCTTGCTGAGGCGCATCGTTCGTCATGTTCTGATCGAATTATCGGTGAGATGGGTGGGGCCGCGGTGGCATGCCCTAGTATGCGCGATTGGGTTCGGTTATTACAACCTGGAAACGAACGTGTTTGGGAAGAAGCTTCAAGTAGCGGCCGAGATTTCTTCAATTGGTAGCGTGCGGCAGGATTTAGTTTAAGGTTAAAAAAAAAGGAAATTGTTAATTTATTTATATTATAATCCATGTAACTTTAAACTATCATAACTTTGTCATACGAGGTCGGAATTCGACGAAACAGGGTGCGTTGGAATCGTATGGACGAGCATTACGCTATGGAATTGGATTGGAATCGTTTGAAGCTAGAGAAAATTTCGGGTTAAATCGAACGTCGTTCGATTTGATTTAAAATCGGAAAATCAAGGTGAGTGTTTTATAACGCTCACAACGTACTAAATATCTTTATGCTAGTTAAATTGGATATTATGAAGTGTTATGATTTTATTGTCGTTGTTGATAGAATTTAATTGTCATATAGATTGTCATTTGAATTAACCGTTAAAAATTAAATTGACAGTTAAATTGAAATTAAAATTGAATTGCAATTAAATTACCTGATATTGATAACTATGAAATTGCCATGAATTGTATTGTCTATTGGATGATTTATTTCGATGGTTGCTATTGGTTGATATTTAAATGTTTGGATGTTTATTTGCTTATATATATCATGTTATGCATACATATGATACTGTGATTTAATTTAAGTAATATATACTCATCCCTGACATTTAATTGAAATAAATAATAACTTGGCCATAGGATAGAAAATTATATACGGACACAGAATTGGCTAAATTAATAATTTTTATAATCGTCGATTTGAAATTTATTTAAATGTTTTGATTTAAAAGTTATAAATAGAAACCAATTTATGGAAATCGAATTTATCGAAAAATTGAGTTTGGAATGTTGAAATAAATTTTGGTTAAAGGAATTTAGTTAAATAATTTAAGTTGAGACTTTGAGATTTAAAATTTGGATATGATTGAATTTCGAAAATTTATTTGTTTTAAAGATTGAACATTTCTTCGAGCTTTGAGCATTACTAAGTAAAAGCGATATAAAAAGGATATTTTGAAATTGAGCTTGAAATTGAACCATGTTTGTAATTGGGTTTTAAAACTTGGATATTGAAAGATAATTTTGTTAAGTGTTATAAATGGATATTTTGGAAAATCAAGCTCCGAATCGATATAAATTGAAATTGAATAAGTTGAAGCATAAGGATATTTTAGCCCTGACTCGAGTGTTTTGTCTTTTCATTACGCTCGGGTCAGTCATGAGTTTTTTCAGATTTTTGAAGATCTATTCTGGAGGATGAAGACGAAGATTTGGTATACTATTACTATTATTACCCTTGCATCATGCTATCTGCTGCATTATTTTAATTGTTCTGTTGTATATGTATAACTCTGATAAATATTGTATAAATAATTGTTAAAGTATAGTAAACAGCTTCATGGACTGTTTATTTGACAATTATGTTTTATCGTTCCGCTGCGAGATTCTGTGTTGTTTCATTTCCTTTATTTCTCTTTCTTTTCTTTTCTTATTTACCCCAATAACCACCTACCATTTTGAATGGTTTGGAATCGACATGTGTATTCGATCGTCGGTTTAAACTGTCCAAAAAGGCGGGTCGTTACAATTAATTTCCCAATTTATTTCAACACCAAATCAAATTCCAAATTGATTTCTGAACATTTATTTCAAAACACCAAATCAAATTCCGAATTGTTTCTAAATTTATTTCCAAACACCAAATAAATTTTCAAATTGATTTCCCAAAGATTTATTTTTAAACACCAAATGCGACGACCCAAATTTTTTTTAACATTTGAATCAAAATATTTAATTGATTTTAAATATTTGGAGGTTATTTTAACTTGAATTTTTAATATAAATATGAATTTGGCAATTAAATTATTGAATTTGGTTTATTAATGATGGGTAAAAATTTGAATTTTCAATTTTGGCTTGTAAAAATAAATTAAAGGCTTCAAAAATTTATATTGATAATACTGAGGTTAATTGAAGCTTCAAAATTGAATTTGGAAATGCTTTGTTCTGTTTTGAAATTTAATTGTTTAAATTGATATAAAAAATAGCCTTCCAAGGCACAGTCTCGGAATTCAACGAAACCAGTTCCATTGGATCCATAATATTGTATTATTACCGGATTTCAATTTTCGTAGCGTTCGGAGTTGTCGTTTGGCCGTACGAGAAGCAAACGTGTTGAAAATTTGATCGAAATTTAATTTAATAACTAGTCTAAAAAGCTATACTCTCCATACGATCGAATTTGGACTCGAAACCTTTTCCATTACATTCGGAATGAGAATATAACATTATAAACGCCTGGCGGTACACCTCGATAGGGGTTTGGGATTTTATGTTGCCATATATGAGATATTTTTAATATTACAATATATATTCAAAGTCAAACGTCATTATCTCATAGTCAGCCTATCTTCCTCTCGAAGACTCAACTCTTCAATTTTATAACGCAAGGGCTTATCTTCTTTCCAAATAACTGGAAAATAAACCGTTCAAATGATAATGGCCGAAGACTCTTTAAACAAGATAAAAGCTGTGACTTCAAAATAAAAATAAAAAAGAGAGGAATCAATGGTCGTTGCCTTCAAAATACATAAATTTCTATCAGCGAAATTTTCTTTTTCCCTCTTCTTGAAATCAAAATAAATTAAATCAATGGCTTCGGGCCTCATCGAGTTTCAGAGCATCGCGTTGATCGTTCGAGGATTTGGTCGCGCGACAAGAGAATAGGAGTATCGTATGGCGTGCGGCGTCGACTACAGGGGGATGGTGGTAGTCGAGATTCTCGAATCTTGGGCGGCGAAACTCAAGGTTAAGGCCGATGTCGAAGGTGGAAAGATGAAATCGATCATTGGAGGGCAGTTAGGGCAAGTTTTCGCGAGGTTAATCGAAGCTGAGTCGGGACGATGGCGAGCAAGTACGAGGAGGCATGATGGCTTAGGGCTCAGGTTCGACGATTACTGTGGGGTCGATCGAAGTTTGAACGGCAATGGCAAGGATTAGGGTTTCCAGATGTTCGAACGCCAGGGTCGTGAGGTATTGAATTTTATTAATTTCAATATATGTGTATATACATATAGATATTTGGAAATAAATTTAAAATAAGGTTTAAATAAAAAAATTATGCAGATTTGAATATTGTATTTATTCTGGTATTTTACAGTAAGCTATAGATAAACAGGAAAAATTTATACGGGAAAAGAAAAGAAAATTTATTGGTTTAAAATTAATTTATATTAGTTTCTAATAAATTAAATTTATTATAGGTAATTGACTGAAAATTTAATTATTCGTTTTAAAAAAACCAAATTGTTAATTTAAAACAAATATTATCAAATGGGAATTTAATTGTTCGATTTATTTCGGATATTAATGAATTGTATAAATGTTTATACAAGGTCTAAAATGGAGAAACAAGCCGGAATGAAAATGACTTGGAATGGATTGCAAAATAAAAGCAAAGTGAGATCTTCTCACTCAAAATTATAGTAATTGAAAATTCAGTTATTGATTGGTTGTTGAATTATGATAGTTGAACTTAAAAAAATATGATTGTGTGTTTGGATGACTAATTTATTATTAGTTATATTAAAATAGACCTTGTACGCCGCATAATAGCGGAGGTTATTATATTAAACCCATATACCGCGATATTCCACCTACAAGTGGAATTGGCATTATATATGTATTTGGATTTGTTGATTTCTCGCATTATATAGCGGATGAGACCCTATTGCGCCGCATAATGGCGGATGATATTTTTATAAATCCAATATACCGCGATATTCCACCTCGAAGTGGAATTGGTATTTAATTGTTGTGCTAACGTCTGTAGATGCAGGGAAAACAGGTTGGAGGGATCCAACTGGATTCCTCAAATCTTTGAATTTGTTTCAATATATTGTGTGTTGATTTATTTAAAATCTGTGTGTGATTTTATTGTGATTGAAATCGTTGAAGGCTAAAAATTTAGCCGAATATACAAAATGTTTAATGAATGGATTCCAAGTAATAATATTAAAAAGTTGAAGAATTTATTTTAAAAATACAGTTTTTAAATAATTTGGAAGAGATAAAGGAATTTATTTTAAAAATAAATTCGGAAAATTGATTTGGTGTTAAAAGAATAAATCTTTGGGAAAACAATTTGGAATTTGATTCGGTGTTTAAAATAAAACTTTGAAATCAAATTGGAAATTGATTTGGTGTTTGTATACGATCCTTGAAATCAATTAAAAAAAATCATATATCAGTGGATATTTAGGAATTTAAATTCACAATGAGAATTTTTTATAAAAGAAAGGGATTATTTTAAAGACTAAATTGATATTTATTTTAGAAATTGGATATTTAAATAGTTATATCCTATCTACTAAGTTTATTTTAAAATTAGTTTGGACTTGAATTTTTATATAATATTTTCATAACTAATATTTAAGTAAGTGTTTTAAAATAGTTTTATTTTAAATATTTCCAAGTATATATGTTTGGATAAGTAATTTAAATTATTTTAAAGTATTTTAACTCGGCGGACCTTCAGTGGAAACAAATAATATCGGGAATCTTATTCCGCGAGTGAGAAATGAATTGAAATTTGTTTTCAAAGGATTGAAAGGTGAAAAGTAATTTGAAATTTGTTTTCAAATGGTTGAAGTGTGAAAATTGTATCTTGCAGAGATATTTTGAAAATAATAATTGGTGAAAAATTATTTGGAATCCAGTGATTGTTGTGAATGTTGATTGATAGTTAAATAACCAACTATCAATATTTGCCTTTTAAAGGACATTTGAATTTCGATGCGACCGGGGTCGGATTCCAAGTGGATATCCGAAAACCACATCGAACGTTTGTGATAGTGATGGATCTTTTATTTAAAAGATCAAAGTAGAAATTTGTGTGATTTGTTTGAAATCTAATTGAACACTTATTTTTAAAAATAAGCGCTCGTTATTCGGATTAGCCGGGAGAGGACCTTGTGTCATAAAACCCATTCTGAATAATGATACGACGAAATAGGATTGCATTTGAAGATGGTATTGAAGACCGGGTATTTTCGAAAGCAAAAGGATTACCTGTCGAATGTCTCTGCACCGGGTTGCTCCGGTATAAAGATTTTATCACCCTTTGTGATGGGGATTCCGGACGTGATTTGTGAATATCCGGATTTGCAAGGGCATCTTTGAAGTGCCTTCAGTTCCGTTCGATCCCGGAATGGACTTGTATGGATGTGTGTCTGATGTTACACTTTGAGATGAAAGCTAGTTTCTATCAAATACATTTTTGTTGGTGGCGGAGGATTTATTCTCTTGGCTTAACACCCTTCTCTGAGACGTACGAGCTCAGAGGTTATGTAGTTGATTGTTACTAGTAATGCATTCCCAATTTGGTAACATGGCATACGAAGCGCTTCTGATCATTTGTTGATCAAAGCATGAATTTGTGAAAAGTGTAGCTTTTTGGACGAGACTTCATCGGACCTCACACCCCAGAAATGGTCAAAATAGGAAAGATGCGGCAAGGTTATGAGGGTCGTGCCCTTTAAGGTATGTCATTGCCTTCTGGAAAAGGGTGGTGTCAGGTATGGAGCCTTGATATTTAACCTTTGTGGTTACTGCAAATACTTTTCTTTGTGGTTGTTGGTGTAGAGGATCATTGGATAAAGGTCCTAAAAGACCGGGGGATGGCACACTCGTGTGTAGTTATCTAGTCACAGAGGCAACCCGGCCTTGTGTTGGAAGAGAGCCGGTTAAGTTCTCCGGACGTCCCTCTAGAGGCGTACCCATGTGGCAATAGGAAGTTCCTTATCCTGACCATTTGTTGGAAATCCAAAGAAACAATATGCGCCCTGTACGGTTTTAGTTGTATAACCTGCCATGGAATGTGGCGGTAACCTGCTATTGAACATGGTAGCTATAGTAGGCATTAGTGCGAAATGCCTATGCTGGCTAAGATTAATATTATACTTTCGAAATGTTTTCCACACTATGCACTAATAATATTATCAAATGATTTTGCGTATCAAGCATGTTTGACTATCATAAGGAGAAATCTCCTCCAATTCTGCATTTGCATTGTGTGTGTGGCGGGATGCCTTATGGTAGTTTCATTTTCCAAAAAAACATAGCGAATTTCTTTTATTTTCTTTGTGAAAGTAACTGTTTTTAAGATCTCACACCAGTCTCACGACTGACCTTGCTTATCTTTGTGAAACGTGATGGGGGATTCTCGCTTTTTGTTTGGTGGCGAGCAGGAGACTCTTACCCCTACACTTCCTCTTTAAGGGATTGGTTAGACGTAAGGCGTGACAGTCGAAAGGCTGGCCGTAAAAGCAAGGGCAGGGTACCATTGCATGCCACGGCGGGACTGGGATGGTTGAAAAGCCTACCAGTCGAGATTAGCCGCTGTCGATGGTTGAAAAGCCTAGACCTTTACAAGTGGTATCAGAGCAATTGGTTAAGCGATAACCCTGGCTCTGTTGGGTGTTACTCATTAGAGATAGAGTCAGCGGTACTCTTGAATGCGTTGAGTGTAATAATAGATATGTGCACGTATTTGTTAGTGAATATAAAATTGTTTTGCATTGTGTTGACTTATCGGTTGGTTGTTTATAGATTCTGGTTGGTACAGTCTGGCCAACTGTATCGATAGGGGTTTCTAAACTCTTAAATAAGATAAATCGACACAGTATTGTTTTAAAATAGGGTAAATGAAATAATTTTACCCAAAAACTATTTTTGTATATAAAAGAATTGATTTTCTGTGAATTTTTATGGTATATTGTTGCTTGGTTGTTAGGAAGTGATGATATTGAATTATCATCACCATTGTATGGAAATTTAATAAGAAATAATGGTATAACCAAAGATTTGGAGATAAATTCATTTAACAAGTGAAATTTATAAATATGAATTGAAAGGATAAGGGAATGAATTCATATACAAATGAGATTTGTAAATGTAAATTGTAAAGGCGATTTATCACTTGGAATAAAATTCACTAATGGAATGAAATTGGTAATGTTAATGTATAAATGAGTTTTATAAATTGAAATGAGATGCCAGAGTAATCTTTGAAATACAGATTAAAGGATTTGGATTAAAATTTCAAAAGATTAAATTTCTTTAATTTGAAAACGGTTTGGAAAAATATTTTGAAGGAATATAATTGATTTCATAGTTGGTTTTGAAATGTGAGTGATTGCCAAAAAGACTCTGGAAATCTTTAAAATGTTACAATATCTAAATAAGTTTGATAACTCATAAAAAATATTTGAAATTTGATTGGAATAAGATTCAAATTGAAAAGGAATAAATTTGTGAATGAACAAATGAGTTAACATTTGTGAGTAAATGAATTGGAATTCAAAAATGGAATGAGATTTGATTTGGATCAAGTTGAATAAATATCCAAACTTGGGAAAAATAAAATGAATTGAATTCAAGTAAACTAATATGATAATTAATTAAGTCATGAAATAGGAAAGTTGAATTAGTTAAATTAAAACTTGAATTGTGAGTTAAATAAAAAAATGGTTTGACTTTGCAGATAAATTCAAGTAAGTAGAAATAAATTGAAAATTTCCTTGTTATTGATAAAATAAAATCGAGATGAATTGAAAATGGAAATTTGAAATAAAATGGATAAATGAGTAAAACTAATTTAATTAAATTAGTCGATGGAATGGATTTGATAAATGAAAATCAAATCAGGGATTTAAATTGGGGAAGTGTTACAAGGAAAAATAAATTTGTGTTTTGAATTGAAATAACTTAAGTAAATATTTGATGTGTGATTTAGTTGTAAATAATTAAAATTGTATCGAAACCATATAAATTTCTAGTGGAAATAATTTTGAATATTTTGCTTGTGAAAACTATGTGTTTACTGTTGAAAATGAGTGAAATGTAAATGAATTTCCTATATATGTCACATATGTGTTTATATTGAGTAAATACAGGTACAGGAGGGCCGTTTGGCAGGATTTGGTCGCGCTAAAATGCTAATAATAAACTGCTTTGCTTAAAAATGCTAAACAAGGTACGCCTACGTAATAAAAAATAGGAAATATGAACTGTTTTTGTTTTTTCGACCGGGTGGGTCGATGTATATATATTTATATCTTTTGTCAAATTGCAAAAGCACCTCCGTACAAAGGGGACTCTGCCAAAAATTTTAAAAATTTTAGGAGATAGAAAAACTTTGGGAAAATTTTTTTGTTAGCGATAAACGATATCAAATTTGAAATTGAAGTAAATTAGTGAATGAAACTAATTTAAAGTAATAATATGAATCAGTTATAATTGAAAGATAAAATTCAATATTCAGAGTTGAAGATAAATTGAATTCATATGGAAATGGGAAAACAAATTGAATAGAAGTAGATATGAAAACTTCTGTAAGAAAATGTATAAAATGATTTTAAAGGCTATGAATGGATATTATTGCTAAGTAGGATATACAGGTATTGTAAAGAGAAAGGAAAGTTGGTTTTGATTTCTGAAGATAAATTTGAATTGCTCGACAAAAGGGTATGTATTCCAATTTCAGTATGAAATTTGGTGATTTTCTTGTCTAGCCACTTGGCTTTTTGTTTTCGTTTGGAATCTGAGGGCCTGTGCTGCCATTTTGTAGTCGTACCGAGCTAGCCACGCAAAGGAGACGCTGGCGAAATTTTTCGAAAATTTAGGGAGTTAGAAAATTTTTTGAGAAATTTTAAAAGTTTAAAATTTGAATTTAAATTTAAATTGTTAATGAAAACAATGTAGTTTGGAACTTATAGTAGGATTCGGAAAGTAGTTGAATTAATGATGAGTCTTAAATAAAAAGATTTGTTTTGGAAAGTTGATAAAACTGTTTGTTTTGGAAAATATAAAACGGGTTAAGAATCATTCTTCTTAACTAGCAATTTCGGGACGAAATTCTTTTAAGAGGGTAAGGATGTGACGACCCAGAAATTTTTTAACATTTGAAATCGAAATATTTAATTGATTTTAAATATTTGGAGGTTAGTTTAACTTGAATTTCAAATATAAATATGAATTTGGCAATTAAATTATTGAATTTGATTTATTAATGATGGGTAAAATTTTGAATTTTGAATTTTGGCTTGTAAAAATAATTTAAAGGCTTCGAAAATTTATTTTGATAATACTAAGGTTAATGGAAGCTTCAGAATTGAATTTGGAAATGCTTTGTTCTGTTTTGAAATTTTATTGTTTAAATTGATATAAAAAAATATTCTTCCGAGGCACAGTCTCAAAATTCAACGAAACCAGTTCCATTGGATCCGTAATATTGTATTATTACCGGATTTCAATTTTCGTAGCATTCGGAGTTGTCGTTTGGCCGTATAATAAGCAAACGGGTTAAAAATTTAATTTAATAACTGGTCTAAAAAGCTATCTTCTCCATACGATCGAATTTGGACTCGAAACATTTTCCATTGCCTTTGAAATGAGGATATAACATTATAAACGCCCGACGGCACACCTCGATAGGGGTTTGGGATTATGTTGCCATATACGAGATATTTTTAATATTATAATATTTGTTCAAAGTCAAACGTCATTATCTCCTAGTCATCCTATCTTCCTCTCGAAGACTCAACTCTTCAATTTTATAACGCTAGGGCTTATCTTCTTTCCAGATAACTGGAAAAAAAATCATTCAAGTGAAAAAGAGGAATCAATGGCCGTTGCCTTCGAAAGACATAAAATTCTATCAGCAAAATTTTCTTTTTCCCTCTTCTTGAAATCAAAATAAATTGAATCAATGGCTTCGGGCCTGTTCAAGTTTCAGAGCATCGCGTTGATCGTTCGAGGATTTGGTCGCGCGAGAAGAGAATATGAGTATCGTATGTTGTGAGACGTCGACTACGGGGGGATGGCGGTAGACGAGATTCTCGAATCATGGGCGGCGACTCTCAAGGTTAAGGCCGATGTCGAAGGCGGCAAGATGAAATCGATCGTTGGAGGGTAGATAGTGCAAGCTTTCGCGAGGTTAATCGAAGTTGAGTCGGGTCGATGGCGAGCAAGTACGAGGAGGCGTGATGGCTTAAGGCTCAGGTTTGACGATTACTGTAGGGTCGATCGAAGTTCGAACGACAATGGCAAGGATTAGGGTTTCCAAATGTTCGAACGCCAGGGTCGTGACGTATTGAATTTTATTAATTTCAATATATGTGTATATACATATAGATATTTGGAAATAAATTTAAAATAAGGTTTAAATACAAAAATTATGCAGATTTGAATATTGTATTTATTCTGGTATTTTACAGTAAGCTATAGATAAACAGGAAAAATTTATACAGGAAAATAAAATAAAATTTATTAGTTTAAAATTAATTTATATAAGTTTCTAAAAATAATTTATTATAGGTAATTGACTGAAAATTTAATTATTCGTTTTAAAAAAAAACCAAATTGTTACTTTAAATTAAATATTATTAAATGGGAATTTAATTATTTGATTTATTTCGAATATTAATGAAATGTATAAATGTTTATACAAGGTCAAAAATGGAGAAACAAGCCGGAATGAAAATGAGTTGGAATGGATTGCAAAATAAAAGCAAAGTGAGATCTTCTCACTCAAAATTATAGTAATTGAAAATTTCAGTTATTGATTGGTTGTTGAATTGTGATAGTTGAATTTAAAAATTTTTGATTGTGTATTTGGATGACTAATTTATTATTAGTTATATTAAAATAGACCCTATATGCCGCATAATAGCGGATGTTATTATACTAAACCCGTATACCGCGATATTCCACCTACAAGTGGAATTGGTATTATATATGTATTTGGAGTTGTTGATTTCTCGCATTATATAGTGGATGAGACCCTATTGCGCCGCATAATAGCGGATGATATTTTTATAAGTCCCATATACCGCGATATTCCACCTCGAAGTGGAATTGGTATTTAATTGTTGTGCTAACGTCTGTGGATGCAGGGAAAACAGGTTGGAGGGATCCAACTGGATTCCTCAAATCTTTGAATTTGTTTCAATATATTGTGTATTGATTTATTTAAAATCAGTGTGTGATTTTATTGTGATTGAAATCGTTGAAGGCTAAAAATTTAGCCGAATATATAAAATGTTTAATGAATGGATTCCAAGTAATAATATTAAAAAGTTGAAGAATTTATTTTAAAAATACAGTTTTTAAATTATTTGGAAGAGATAAAGGAATTTATTTTAAAAATAAATTCGGAAAATTGATTTGGTGTTAAAAGAATAAATCTTTGGAAAATCAATTTGGAATTTGATTTGGTGTTTAAAACAAAAATTTGAAATCAAATTGGAAATTGATTTGGTGTTTGTATACGATCCTTGAAATCAATTTTTTTAAAAAAACATATATCAGTGGATATATGGGAATTTAAATTCATAATGAGAATTTTTTATAAAAGAAAGGGATTATTTTAAAGACTAAATTGATATTTATTTTAGAAATTGGATATTTAAACAGTTATATCCTATCTACTAATTTTATTTTAAAATTATTTTTTACTTGAATTTTTATATGAGATTTTTATATAATATTTTCATAACTAATATTTAAGTAAGTGTTTTAAAATAGTTTTAGTTTAAATATTTCCACGTATACATGTTTGGATAAGTAATTTTAAATTATTTTAAAGTATTTTAACTCGGCGGACCTTCAGTGGAAACAAATAATATCGAGAATCTCATTCCCCGAGTGAGAAATGAATTGAAATTTGTTTTCAAAGGATTGAAATATGAAAAGTAATTTGAAATTTGTTTTCAAATGGTTGAAGTGTCAAAATTGTATCTTGCAGAGATATTTTGAAAAAAATAGATAGGGAAAAATTATTTGGAATCCAGTGATTGTTGTGAATGTTGATTGATAGTTAGATAACCGACTATCAATATTTGCCTTTTAAAGGACATTTGAATTTCGATGGGAACGGGGTCGGATTCCAAGTGGATATTCGAAAACCACATCGAACTTTTGCAATAGTGATTGATCTTTTATTTAAAAGATCAAAGTAGAAATTTGTGTGATTTGTTTGAAATCTGATTGAACACTTATTGTTAAAAATAAGCGCTCGTTAATTGGATTAGTCGGGAGAGGACCTTGTGTCATAAAACCCATTCCAAATAACGATACGACGAAATGGGATTGCATTTGAAGACGGCGCTGAAGACCGGGTATTTTCGAAAGCGAAAGGATTACTGTCGAATGTCTCTGCACCGGGTTGCTCCGGTATAGATATTTTACCACCCTTTGCGATGGGGATTCCGGACGTGATTTGTGAATATCTGGATTTGCAAGGGATTCTTTGAAGTGCCTTCGGTTCTGTTTGATCCCGGAACAGGCTTGTATGGATGTGTGTCTGACGTTACACTTTGAGATGCAAAGTTGATTTCAATCAAATTCATTTCTGTTGGTGGCGGTGGCTTTATTCTCTTAGCTTAACACCCTTCTCTGAGACGTACGAGCTCAGAGGTTATGTAGTTGATTGTTACTAGTAATGCATTCCCAATTTGGTAACGTGGCATACGAAGTGTTGCTGATCATTTGTTGATCAATGAATGACTTTGTGAAAAGTGTAGCTTTGTGGACGAGACTTCGTCGGACCTCACACCCCGGAAATGGTCAAAACAGGAAAGATACGGCAAGGTTATCAGGGTCGCGCCCTTTAAGGTATGTCATTGCCTTCTGGAAAGCGGTGGTGTCAAGTATGGAGCCCTGATATTTAACCTTTGTGGTTACTGCAAATACTTTTCTTTGTGGTTGTTGGTGTAGAGGATCCTTGGATAAAGGTCCCAAAGGACCGGGGGATGGCATACTCGTCTAGTAGTTACCAAGTTACAGAGGTAACCCAGCCTTGTGTTGGCAGAGAGCTGGTTAAGTTCTTGGGAGGTCCCTCCAGGGGCGTACCCATGTGGCAGTAGGAAGTTCCTTAGCCTTACCATTTGTTGGAAATCCAAAGAAACAATACGCGCCCTGTACGGTTTTAGTTGTATAACCTGCCATGGAATGTGGCGGTAACCTGCTATTGAACATGGTAGCTATAGTAGGCATAAGTGCGAAATGCCTATGCTGGCTAAGATTAATATTATACTTTCGAAATATTTTCCACACTATGCACTAATAATAATAATGTCAAAGGATTTTGCGTATCAAGCATGTTTGATTATCATAAGGAGAAATCTCCTCCAATTCTGTGTTTGCATTGTGTGTGTGGCGGGAGGCCTTATGGTAGTTTTATTTTCCAAAAAAACATAGCGAATTTCTTTTATTTTCTTTGTGAAAATAACTGTTTTTAAGATCTCACACCAGTCCCACGACTGACCTTGCTAATCTTCGTGAAACGTGATGGGGGGTCTCGCTTTTTATTTGGTGGCGAGCAGGAGACTCTTACCCCTACACGTCCTCTTTAAGGGGTTGGTTAGCCGTAAGGCGTGACAGTCGAAAGGTTGGCCGTAAAAGGAAGGGCAGGGTACCATTGTATGCCAGGGCGGGGCTGGGATGGTTGAAAAGCCTACCAGTCGAGATTGGCCGCTGTCGATGGTTGAAAAGCCTAGACCTTTACACTAAATCAAATTCCAAACTGATTCTAAACATTTGTTTCAAAACACCAAATCAAATTCCAAATTGATTTCTAAATATTTTCCAAACACCATATCAATTTTCAAATTGATTTCCCAATTTATTTTTAAACACCAAATCAATTTTCAAAATTGATTTCCCAAAAATTTATTTTTTTAAATACCAAATCAATTTCCAAATTGAGTTTTAAAATTTCATTTCCTTTTAAAATAAATTCCTTTATCACTTTCAAACTATTTAAAATCCGAATTTTAAATAAATTCTTCAACTTTTAAGCAATATTACTTGAAATACATTTATTAAAATCTTTTTCCCATATTATAGAATGTATTCGATAAGATTACAAAAATCAACCTTTATACTTTTAAATTTCTTCTTTTAAATTTGTCCAATTTATAAAATTCATTTACTTAAAATTTTCTACTTTAATTTCCAAAAATCTAATTCTTAATTTCTGGTATCCTACGATACCAAAAATATATTCGGCTAAACTATATAGCCTTCAATAAATTTCAATCACAATATAACCATGCACAGATTACACAACATTGAAACAAATTCAAATATTTGAGGAATTTAGTTGGATCTCTCCAACCTGTTTCCCTGCATCCATAGACGTTTGCACAACGTTAAATACCAATTCCACTTCGCGGTGGAATATCATGATATATGGGATTAAATAATAGTATCCGCTATTATGCGGCGCATAGGGTCTCATCTGCGATATAATGCGGAAATCAGTCACTCCAAATACACACACACACATATACTATCACAATCAAACAATCAATAACTGAAATTTCAATTATTAAAATTTGAGTGAGAAGATCTCATCTTTTGCTTATGCTTGCAACCCGTTTCCATTCCGGCTTGTTTCCATTCAGATATTGACCTTGTATAAACAATTATATAATTTTATTAATATTCAAATAAATCGAACAATTAAATTCCATTTTAAAGTTTTAATTCAACTAATAATATAGTTTTAAATTAATGATTTAATTTTAAACGAATAATTAAACTTTAAACAAATTTTCTTTTAATAATTTCTTGGTAATAAAAATAAATTCATTAAATAAATTAATCAACCCAAATACATATTTTTAAAATAAACTAATAAGTTGAAAATGTATATACGTATATTTATTTTCTTTTAAAACTACACATATATTAAACATGCATGTAAAATTTTCTTTTGAAACTATATATATATATATATATTTTCTGTTTTAAACCTTATATACATACATATATAATAATAACTTTCCAAGCCATCCTCTAAAATTCCGGTTTATATTTTAAATTAACTATGTAGGTGTATTTACATATATATTGAATATTATTTATATTAGTTTTTTCATTCACTGAATACATACATATTTCATATATATTTTTCACCGGTATAAATAATCTATGAATTAATAAATAAATAATACCTTGATGTTCACGACAAGTCACCAGACCACACGATTACGCCTCCGTGCACCTCGATCCTCGCACATCTAGACTGCCACGACTATGACTTCTCCCAGCATATGAGAACGCGCCGCTACCACCTAAGGGATTGCCGAGCATCGTGACTCCCAATCTCAAAGTACTTGCATGAAATTGAGCTGCCTCTTTTGCCCTGCGAGCACGGTGCCGCCTCGAGCTCGCTGTTCACGATCCACTAGATTCCCCTGCGAAGAACTCCACGACGCCGTTGTTTACGAATTTGCTATCACCATTATCGCACGAACGAAAAAGTAATGACGATCGTGATCTAGGGCTCGCAATCCCACAGTTTGAGATTGCCTCGATTTTTAATTTGATTTAATAATTTGGCTTCGGCCATCGATATATATTTTTTTATTTTTTTGAATCAAAATGAAATGAATAATCTTTGGACATTAATTTTTTTTGAACTTCGTTTCCCTTTTTTTATTTGTTTGGCTTCGATTATACGAAGAGGAAAGGGGACGCAAGTCGACGAAGATGACAAATGTTAAGAGGGATGATACATGTTAAAAATAGTCTTGTGAAAACAATTTTTATATTAATGTATATATATTAGTTTAAATTTCAATTTAAATTTAAATCGTTTAGAGATCGAGGACTAAAATCTCGATCTCCAATCGAAGCGTGCCGCCAGGCGTTCATAAGGTTATACCCTTATTCCGAACACGATGGAAAATGTTTCGAGTTCAAATTCGATCGTATGGAGAAGATAGTTTTTTGAACCCAGTTATTAAATTAAATTTTGATAAAATTTTCAGCGCATTTGCTTATCATACAGCCAAACGATCATTCCAAATACTACGAAAATTGAAATCCGATAATAATACACTATTACGGATCCAATGGAACTGATTTCGTCGAATTTCGAGGCCATGTCTTGGAAGGCTATTTTTTTATATCGATTTAAATGATAAAATTTCAAAACTGAACAAATCGCTTTCAAATCCAATTCTGAAGCTTCCATTATCTTCAGTATTATCATTTTAAATTTTTCAAGCCTTTGAAATATTTTTAATCAGTTTAAAATTGAAGATTCAAATTTTTACCCAACCTTAATAAATTTAATTTAATAATTTAATCGCCAAATTCATAGTTATATTAGAAATTCAAGTTAAATCAACTTCCAAATATTCAAAATCAATTAAATATTTCAATTTCAAATGTTCAAAATTCCGGGTCGTCACATTCTTCCCCCTTAAAAGAATTTCGTCTCGAAATTACTAGTTAAGAAGAATGATCCTTAACCCGTTTATTATTTTCCCTAAACCAATTAGTTTTATCAACTTGCCAAAACAAAATTTTTCATTAAAGATCCATTATCATTTCAACTACTTTTCCAAAATCTTCTATAAATTCCAAACACATTATTTATTCCACAATTCAAATTTAAATTTAAATTTAAATTTTAAACTTTCAAAATTTTCTCAAAATTTTTCTAACTCCCAAAATTTCCGAAAAATTTCGCCATCATCTCATTTTCGTGGCTAGCTCGGTACGACTACAAAATGCCACAACAGGCCCCCAGATTTCAAAAAGAAAAAAATGGTCAAGTGGCTAGACAAGAAATCATCAAATTTCATACTGAAATTTAAATACATACCTTATTGTTGAGCAATTCAAATTATCTTCTAAAATCAAAATCCCAATTCCATTTCCTTTAACACACCTATATATCCTACTAGCAATAATATTCAATTACAACATTCCAAATCATTTTGCACATTTCTATACAAAAGTTTCAACATCTATTTTTATTCAAATCCGTACGATACACTTACATCATTCATACGCAATACCAATTTCTATCGCTCACTTGATCACACAATTTCACTTCCGAACTAATATTGTCCACCCGACTTCCTAATGCGGACATAGGTCTGATTTCTTGATCAGAAACCGTCATTCTTCTTACATAGCCATAAACTATGATGGAGAATTTCCAGAATCAACCAAAAATCCATATCCAGATTCCTCGTCGAAAATCGAGCAAAAAATTCCAACTCGGATTGATATAATCATCTTGAAATTTTTTGCTCGAATTCTGGATCAAATTGCTATGCGAATAAAATATACTTATATCCTACGTATTAATTCCAATTGATTAGGTATATCAATTTTCTTTTCTGTTATTCACATTCAATTTTCATTCATTTATTCACAATTACCATTTCACAATTCCCAGTTTAACCTTCACTCAATTATTAACTTTGTATATTTCTAATATCAAATTTACTTAAGAATTACACCATTCGTTTTCTTAAGTTCGATCCAAGTATTTCACATACTTCCTATATTTATTTTCAATTACCACTTGGTTTAATATCAACATTATATTTAAACTGGATTTCAAATTCCATATGAATTCAATCTACCTTTCATTTATAATATTGAATTCAATTCATTACAAACCATATTTAAATTTGTCATCCTTTCAATTAGCTTCACTTACTAATTTCATTTCAATACTTTGCTTTGTTTATCACAAATCAAATTCAATTCCAATTCTGGTTCCATTTACTTACAAATTCGAAATGAACTTCAACATTCAGTTTCACTTTCATTTACTTGCAATTGTAAATTTATTTATTCGTTCACAATTTTATTTTCCACCTTAATAAATTTTATTCCATAACTATTTTTATCAGATTCCGGAGTCTTTTCAACATTTCAAAATCATTTATAAAATCGATTAAAATTATCTTTTGAATTTCAAAACCCAAACCCAGTTTGCAAACAACTACAATTTTTGAATAATTTGGCAGCAATTCCTCTCTTGGAAACTCAAAAATGAACACCAATGATGTCGCAATCATCATTGGAATTATTTTCTAGTGACCGAAAAGAGTATAGTGCATTTATCCCTCCAAAAATAATTTCCAAATATTTTTGAATTTCAAATATCATCATATTTCAAATCCAATTCAAAAATATTCCCCAAAATAACATTACCATTATTTTCCAAACCTTTGAAAATCATTTCCAAACTCCAAGGGAATTTAATCTTTTCCAAATTTCTAAATTTTCAAATATTTCTTTGGAATTCTATTTCAAGTTATAAATCACATTTACAATTTATATTTACAAATCCCATTTGCATAGGAATTTATTTCTCATCTTTAGCTATGATTTCAATTTCTTATTCAATAATCATCGATAATAATTTTAATATTATCACTTCCAACAAACAATTAAGCATATACTATATTAATTTACGGAAAATTATTTCTTTTATATACAAAAATAATTTGGGCAAAATTATTTCATTTACCCTATTTTAAAACAATACTGTGTCAGTTTATCTTGTTTAAGAGTTTCGAAACCCTTATCGTTACAGTTGGCCAAACTGCACCGACCAGAATCTATTCACTAACAAATACGTGCTCATATCTATTAATACAGTCAAACTCATTCTAGAGTACTACTGACTCTATCTCTAATGAGTAAACCCCACTAAAGCCAAGGTTGTTGTTTAACCAACTGCTTTGATACCACAATGTAACGCCACAATTTATCGACGCTTGAAAGTCGACATCAATACATCCACTGTATCAAATGCCGAACAATCGAATGCCAAAAACCGAGCCGTTAGGGTTAAAGAAGAAGAACAGAAAACAATAATAGAATCTCACATTTCGCAGTGGAACATCATATAATAGATAAATGAATAATCTTTAAAACAAAGAACTATATCGGTCTATACATACATCATTAGAGTTTACAACAACACAATACAACATTGGCAGTTATTATAACTTGCTTACATGAAAATTTTGACTTGCACCAACCTAAACGCAATGGACACCACATAGTAAAGTGATACGTCTTGCCATACAGCTTGCTTCAAGATCTCCACAGCATATCTTTTTTGACCTCGCTCCAGAACAACTGATAACCTGACTCTAGGCTGCCCGTGTGGAAAATTATGAGCACCCAGAGTTTAGAAAGAGAACAATAAACTCCAAGTCAGTCATGGGACTGGCGTGAGATCTTAAAAACAGTTATTTTTACAAAGAAACTAAAAGAAATCCGCTATGCTTTTGAGAAATGAAACTACCATAAGGCCTCCCGCCACATACACAATGCAAACGCAGAATTGGAGGAGATTTCTCGTTATGATAATCAAACATGCTTGATACATAAAATCCTTTTTAATATTATCATTAGTGCATAGTGTGTAAAACATTTCGAAAGTATAATGTTAATATTAGCCGGCATACAGCCATTATCGTATACCTACTATAGCTACCATATTCAATAGCAAGTTACCGCCACATTCCATGGCAAGTTATACAACTAAAATCATACAGGGCTCGCATTGTTTCTTTGGATTTCCAACAAATAGTCAGGCCAAGGAACTTCCTAGGCCACATGGGTACGCCTTTGGAGGGGCGACCCGAGAACCTAACCAAATCCCTACCAACACAAGGTCGGGTTACCTCTGTAACTAGGTAACTACTACACGAGTATGCCATCCCCCGGTCGTTACCGACCTTTATCCAAGGATCCTCAACACCAACAACCACAAAGTAATAAATTTGCAGCAACCACATAAGTTAAATATATGGGCTCCATACCATGATACAACCCTTTTCCAGAAAATAAACTACATAACCTCTGAGCTCGTACGTCTCAGAGAAAGGTGTTAAGCTAAGAGAATAAATTCTCCGTCACCAACAGAAATGTATTTGATAGAAACCAGCTTTACATCTCAAAGTGTAACGTCAGACATACATCTATACAAATCCATTCCGAGATCGAACGGAACCGAAGGCACTTCAAAGAAGCCCTTGCAAATCCGTATATTCACTAAACACATCCGTACTCCCCATCGCAAAGGGAGATATAATCTTTATACCGGAGCAATTCAGTGCAGAGGCATTCGACAGGTAATCCTTTCGCTTTCGAAAATACCCGGTCTTCAACACCATCTTCAAATGCAATCCCATTTTGTCGTATCATTATTCGGAATGGGTTTTATGACACAAAGTCCTCTCTCAGATAATCCGAATAACGAGCGCTTATTTTAAAAGTAAGTGTTACATTCAGATTTCAAATAAATCACAACAAATTTCCACTTTGATCTTTTAACGAAAGATCCATCACAAAGATTCGATGTGGTTTTTGAATATCCATTTGGAATCCGATCCCTGGTCGCATCGAAATTCAAATGCCGTTTAAAGGCCAATATTGATAGTCGGTTATTTAACTATCCATCAATAATTAACAACAATCACCAGGTTTTGAATAATTTCCCCCCAATTATTTACTTTCGAAATATATTCGCAAGATATATTTTCACACTTCAACACTTTGAAAACAAATTTCAAATGCTTTCCTCACATGGAATAAATTTTCAAATATTTATTTGTTTCCACTGAAAATCTGCCGAGTCCGAATACTTTAAAAATCTAAAGTATTTGTCCAAATATACATACTTGGAAATATTCAAAATAAAAACTATTTTTAAACACTTTATTTAAAATATTAGTTATGAAAATTATACTAATATCTCATATAAACTTCAAGCCCAAACTAATTTTAAAATAAAATTAGTAGATAGAGTATAAATATTTAAATAACCATTTTCTAAACCAAATATCAATTAAGTCTTTAAATGATCACTTCTATAATTAATTAAATCAATCTTTACTTTAAAGATTTCCAAAATAACTTGAAAAAATAATTTCTCCAGAATATTCTTTTTAAAAACCAACTCAAGAACTTCTCATTTATATTGAAAACTACTTTGAAAACATACCTGGCTTTCCATGAAATACACTTTCCATTTCAAAATGGTCCATTTAAATCAATTAATAACTCCTTCTCGATTTGTTATAATTTATATTCCAATTCTGTAAATTTCTTTCCATACTTTAAAAATAAACCAATATTTATTTTAAAAAACAAATTTCCCAGTCCTTTATAAATTCTCATTAGGAATTTAAATTCCAAATATCCACTAATATACAATTTTCCAATTGATTTCCAAACATTCACTTTCAAACACCAAATCGAATCCCAAATTAATTTCCTAATTTATTTCAACACCAAATCAAATTCCAAATTGATTTCTAAATTTATTTCCAAACACCAAATCAATTTTCAAATCGATTTCCTAAAGATTTATTTTTAAACACCAAATTAAATTCCAAATTGATTTCTAAACATTTATTTCAAAACACTAAATCAAATTCCAAATTGATTTCTAAATTTATTTCCAAACACCAAATCAATTTTCAAATCGATTTTCCAAAGATTTATTTTTTAACACTAAATCAATTTTCATAATTGATTTCCCAAGAATTTATTTTTTAAAATACCAAATCAATTTCCAAGTTGATTTCTAAAATTTCATTTCCTTTTAAAATAAATTTCTTTATCACTTTCAAACTATTTGAAATCCGAATTTTAAATAAATTATTCAACATTAAACAATATTACTTGAAATCCATTTATTAAAATCTATTTCTCATATTTTGGAATTTATTCGCTAAGATTACAAAAATCAACCTTTATACTTTTAAATTTCTTCTTTTAAATTTATCCAATTTCTAAAATTCATTTACTTCAAATTTTCTACTTTAATTTTCAAAAATCTAATTCTTAATTTCAGGCATCCTACGATATCATAAATATATTCGGCTAAACTATAGCCTTCAATAAATTTCAATCACAATATAATCATACACAGATTACAAAACATTGAAACAAATTCAAATATTTGAGGAACCCAGTTGGATCCTTCCAACCTGTTTTTCTGCATCCACAGATGTTAGCACAACAATTAAATACCAATTCCACTTCGAGATAGAATACCATGGTATATGGGATTACCGTGGTATATGGGATTAAATAATATCATCTGCTATTATGCGGCGCATAGGGTCTCATCCGCTATATAATGCGAGAAATCAATCAATCCAAATATATACATACATACACACATACATACTATCACAATCAAACAATCAATCAATAACTGAAATTTCAATTATTAAAATTTGAGTGATAAGATCTCACCTTTTGCTTACACATGCAACCCATTTCCATTCCGGCTTGTTACCATTCAGATATTGACCTTATATAAACAATTATATAATTTTATTAATATTCGAATAAATCGAACAATTAAATTCCATTTTAAAGTTTCAATTCAACTAATAATATAGTTTTAAATTAATGATTTAATTTTGAACGAATAATTAAATTTTAAACAAATTTTCTTTAAATAATTTCTTGGTAATAAAAATAAATTCATTAAATAAATTAATCAACCCAGATACATATTTTTAAAATAAACTAATAAGTTAAAAATGTATATACGTATATTTGTTTTCTTTTAAAACTACATATATATTAAACATGCATGTAAAATTTTCTTTTGAAATTATATATATATTTTCTGTTATATATATATATATATATATATATATATATATATAACTTTCAAAATCATCGTCTAAAATTCCGGTTTATATTTTAAAATTAACCATGTAGGTGTATTTACATATATATTGAATACTATTTATATTATTTTTTCATTCACCGAATACATACATATTTCATATGTTTTTTTCCACCTGTATAAATAATCTATAAATTAATAAATAAATAAAATACCTTGCTGTTCATGACAAGTCGCTAGACCACGCGATTACACCTTCGTGCACCTAGATCCTCGCACGTCTAGACTGCCATGGCTTCTCCCAGCATATGTGAACGCGCCGCTACCACCCAAGGGACTGCTGAGCATCGCGACTCCCAATCCTAAAGTACTTGCATGAAATTGAGTTGCCGCTTTTGCCCGGCGAGCATCGCGCCGCCTTGAGCTCGTCGTTCGCGATCCGCTAGATTCCCCTGCAAAGAACTCCATGGCTCCGTTCTCTATGAATTTGCTATCACCATTATCGCGCGATTGACAAAGTACTAATGACTGCGATCTAGGGCTCGTAATCCCACAGTTCGAGATTGCCTTGAATTTTAATTTGATTCGATAATTTGGCTTCGTCCATTGATATATATTTTTTATTTTTTTGAACGAAAACGAAACGAATAATCTTTGGCCATTTGATTTTTTTAACATCGTTTCTCTTTTTTTGGCTTCGATTATACGAAGAGGAAGGGGGACGCGTGTCAACGAAGATGACAAATGTTAAGAGGGATGATACGTGCTAAAAATAGTCTTGTGAAAACAATTTTTACATTAATGTATATATATTATTTTAAATCTCAATTTAAATTTAAATCGTTTAGAAATCGAGGCCTGAATTCTCGATCTCCAATCGAGGCATGCCGCCAGGCGTTCATAAGGTTATACCCCTATTCCGAACGTGATGGAAAAGTTTTGAGTTCAAATTCGATCTTATGGAGAAAATAGATTTTTGAACCCAGTTAGTAAATTAAATTTTGATAAAATTTTCAGCGCTTTTGCTTATCGTACGGCCAAACGATCACTCCAAATATTATAAAAATTCAAATCCGATAATAATACACTATTACGGATCCAATGGAACTAGTTTCGTCGAATTTCAAGAACGTGCCTCAGAAGGCTATTTTTTTATATCGATTTAAATGATAAAATTTCAAAACTGAACAAATCATTTTCAAATCTAATTCTGAAGCTTCCATTATCTTCAGTATTATCAATATAAATTTTTCAGGCCTTTGAAATATTTTTAATCGGCTTAAAACTGAAGATTCAAATTTTTACCCAACCTCGGTAAATTAAATTTAATAATTTAATCGCCAAATTCATAGTTATATTTGAAATTCAAGTTTAATCAACCTCCAAATATTCAAAATCAATTAAATATTTCAATTTCAAATGTTCAAAATTCTAGGTCATTACAATTCAGGCATGGAAAAACACTTAGAAAGCAGTAAAATGATCAAGTTACATGAAGATACACATATCAAACCACACATAGAGCTGGACATATAATCGAAGAAATTGCGGACTAGTCAAAGCAATGCGAGTGCATCTAACCAGAGCAAGTAGCATATAAGTGAAAACTACAACCAAGCAATTCAACAAAAGTTTAGTTCGAACAAGAACAAGGACAGCAATGTGACAGTGTGTGTAGCATCAAGTATGAATCAAAAGAAATGTAAGGCTACCAAGTTCAAATATATACAGTAGCAGTTCGAATAACAAAGTCGAGGAGTTGAAAAAGCAGCAGTTTGAATAGGATTTCAAAATAAAAAAAGTCGAAGTCAAAAACCACATCAACCAAATATATCATCTCAAATATTCAAATGCCAGAGTCAAAGGAGAAAAGGACGGAACCAAAATTCAAATTCATGGAGTATACGTACGAGATGGAACAAGTCAAATTTATCACCATTATTCGATTAGAAAATCACAGCCAAGAAAAACTCACTATAGAATTCAATTGAGAAATATACGAACGAAAATTAAGGGTTTCAATCCATATAAATGCCTATAATCATCATCGGCATTTAGGCATTCGAGTTCGAGACAAATAGAGAGCACACTATTAAAATAAGAAACAAAGTTGTAACTCGAATCAAAGTCGGGAATTAAAAGAGGCAAATTTCACGTACCAACTCAAAGCATAAATTGAACTCGACTGATTTGAAGCAGCCGCAAACAATTGAATCGATCAGAAAAGCATCGAAGTGAGCTGAGAAGAACCAGTAAAAGATTCGATCCTCAATCTTTCAAGCGGTGCCTCAAATAATCAAAACCTAATTTTTGAAGAGGAATAAAGAAAGAACGACCACGACAATGAGAAAGGGAGAAACACTTATCTTGTTTTAATTAGTAGTAGGCCGGGCTAATTATTCTCTACTGGGCTTCATTTACTAATAGGGTTTTTATTAGTTTTATTTTATTTGTAATTTTCTTTTTAAATTTTGGTGAATTTCTAGTTTTGTAACGAGGTTACGAACTACATTGGTTTAGCTCGAGAATGCACAACTTAGTGGCTGTGGCAGGGCTTTGACCATAGAGTTAGGTTAGTCAAGTAGTAGGTGTCGCAAGTATACATTTGTGAGCGTTTGACTACTTAATTTCTAGAGCAGCATGTAGGCAAGGTTTTGCCAAAGCTGGGTAAATTTGTGTGTGATCTCTTCTGCATTACTTTCAATTATTATTTTTATTTCTGCATTAATATTTATTATTATTAGTATCACTCTGTTCACCCCCCTCTAGGGTGAAAACGATCCTACAATTTTGGCCAAATTTATTGCTTACTTGATTTTAGTAAAATTCAATTTTACTTTGTTAACATTGCCCGGTTGTGACTTTTGTTTACATCAATTCTCTTCGTCAAAACTATATCACTTTCGACTTATGGAATTTGGTAATGATCAAAATTTTAATCTCATCCATATTCAAATCTGTAGTCCAAATACAAAGTCCATGGTTCAATAACAACAAATATTTTTAAACAAAATGCTTTGGCTACAGCTTTGACTTTGAATTGACTTCAATTGATTGTGATACTAACCTCGTGTAACTGAGGAGACGTCTCCACTCTTGAATGGTGCTTCAATTCCAATACATCCATTCGACCTAACTATAGTCACTCGATGGAAGCCATGATTTGACTATAATCAAAGTTGAGCTTTTATATTAAAGATTGACAGCATTCTTAAAATGAGAGAACTTTGCAAATCGGTCACATCAATATTTTTTATGTTTGACCTTAGGTACATTTACCAACAAAGACTATTAAATGAGTTGTTCCATAGTTATCCAATAACTATCAGTACCTACACCCTAGGTGCCCCTGGTAGTAATGAGTAATGCATTGCCCAATATTTGAAGAATGTTATATACTCTAATCTCAACGGACACGAATATCCAGTTTTGAAGCATCTTGACTACAAACATTTAAAATGATGTGTTCTATAATATTATGATACAACACTGATGATTACAACTATTCGTAATTGCGATCGCAGACACACCATTTATGGATTTTCTATTAAATATATTTTAATTAATAATTAATTAACATAACATATTATATCAATTATATAATAGAAAGAAAGCACATTCTATTTTGAATAAGATTAGTTATCGAGTTAGATATATGTGACAAATTACATAATTGTTTCTAGAACATAACCTCAACTTTATCAATCTCCCACTTGCAATTAGGGTTAATTATGGAATCATATTCTAACTTCTCCAATTGGTTTCCTCAAAACCAATTTGGATCAGTCCCTTAGTGAATGGGAATACTACCATGTTTCATTTATCTACTCTGTCAATCAACTCTTTTTTACGTTGATAATCTTGTTTATCGTGTAGAACAATTCAATGTATGTCTCAACTTCAAGTGAGCTCCAAGTACTATTACAAACTATATTACGGCATTATTATCATATAATAATGTTATGGGATTCTCAACATTTGGAATGACCCTCGGCTCAGTTATAAATTTGTGAATTTATTATACCATTGCTTATATAATGGCGCTATTCAACCCAAAGAACTTTGCCTTTTCGTTGAATCAGCCACAGTCTCTTCTATTTGGAACATCTTCAACTTACAGATTCTTAACTTGAATTTATTATCAACATATTACACTCAATATCGCTTATGAAGTTTGAGCCAGAACTCATTTTCAAAGGAGTTCGGTTTTTCTGTAAACAATTTTACAGTATTTTATAAATACACGAGAGCACCTCAAATAGCCATTTAGTGGTTTCTATTTGCATTTGATATTTGCTTAATGTAACACATACATAAACAAATCACGATATCGTAGACAACATACATGTCTGATAACTCTTATTGCTAATGCATACGGAATTCATCTTGCACGCTCCGTATTAAACATTTTAATAAGGTATGCTTGGATATCGTTTCGGACATTCCATATACCTTTTATACTTACTATAAAAGACATCATTTACAAATCCAACGTTGAGTATTAAAAAAAATAAAGTTGATTTTAACACAAGTATATCATTAACAATCTATAGTGTGCTGTTTATTTATGGCTTTGAAATATCTATTTACCTTTTAACATTCTTTCTTATAAACAAACGCTTCCTTTGCACTTTGAACAATAATCAAACTATTTGATATTTCTACCAGAACACTTATTCAATTTTGATTTTTTTCTAAATGATACTTTCGTATCCATTCTTGGATCATTTTCGAAAAACCCACAAACTCAATATCGCTTCCGTTGACTTCAAGACACTTTAGTTGTTATGTGCAAACAATCTAGTGTAAATGTATGTTTATTACTTTTCACTTCAACATAAATATATGAAAACATAAATTTCATTGTAACGACCCGGAAATTCCGATCCCTAAATTTCCAGATAGTTAGTGAAAAGAAGAAAGATAGATGAAAAAGAAACAGAAACAAGACACAGAAAACCTCACATTCGCAGCGGATAAAATATAATATCATATAATAACAGTTTATAAAAGAACTGTATTCTGTACATTTACATTTTCATATATCAGAGTTACAATATTTACACAACTCAGGACAGTTATAAAACAACATATCCTAGATATATAACTATATATCACAGCGGGTACACTCCATACATTCCAGCCATCCAGCTCGCCTTCTGTGCTCCGGAACGTCCTTACCTGAAAATCTGTAATACTCGGTCTGACCCGAGCATTACATCAAAGTAACACCCGGGTCAGGCTGGAAACCAGCATGAGTAAACCCATCTAACATGAATGACAAAAGCATACAATTTATATGAACCCGGGGTATCCTATATCAATCACAACTTCACAAGTGGTTATAGACATCACATACATTACACATCAATTTCTAAGTACTAAACCTAGAATTAAAGGTCAAATTTACTTAAATCATTCCTTATCAACCAAATTATTTCACATATCAATCTATAAGAATCGAAGTGGTTTCGGGTATTAACTAATACCCGACTCAGGTCTCTTCGGATCCAATATCATCTTAACTTACATTATTCAAGTGAAATACAATTCAATTTTAAATACAAAGTGTCACAATAATTTATCATCAACAGATAATCACATCATCATGGTTTAAATCAAACATATCTTATCATATATCATCATGAACCATATATTAGGGATACCAATTAATCAAAGGCTTCCAGTATCATTCTATTTATCCCTTAATTAATTTCACAAATTAATTTTTATCCTTAACTAGATACAGTAATTAACCTTTAATTACTTCATTAATTAATTATTAACCATAATTATTAATCACCCTTGCTTAATAACATCCATTAATTACTTCCTTTTGTAATTACACTTCCATAAATTAAGTAATCATTCATCAATCAACAAGTGTTTAAATTAATTAAACTTATTTAATTAATCTAAAATAATCACATTAAACTTAATTAATTACATTAAGTAATTAATTTATTAATTACTTCCATAAAGTAATTAAACTTAAACAAATGATTATTATTAATTAATTAATCTAATTAATTATTAAAAATTAATCACATTGATTAATTATTAAATAATCTTTAGTTAATGACCTTCATTAACTATTCTTAATTACTTAATTAAGAAATTAATCCTATATTAATCATTATTAATTACAAATTAATATATAATTACCAATTAATTAATCCTTAATTATTAATTAATTAAGTGTTAATTACAATCTTAATTAATCCTTAATTACTTGATTAATAAATCTTAATCATTAATTTAAAATTTAATTAACAATCCTTAATTATAGATTAATTCACCTCAATTAATTAATCTCAAATTTAATCAATCAATTTAAAATTTATTAATTACTTAATTAATCATCCACATTATTAATTAATTAAATAATTAATTATTCATCTTAATTATCTTAAATCTTTAAAACTTTTCTTACAATCTACATCTTCAATTTAAATGCAAATCATTTAATCATTTTAAAGCAATTTAAATTTAAACCTTTATTTTAAAAACCCAAATTTAAACTCATTTTAAATTTTATATATATTTTTACAATTTTAAACTCCCAATTCAATTTCAAAACACACATATGCTTTTACACTTATAAGTTTTAAAATCCAATTTTAAATTATTTCAAATTTAAGAAAATCAAATTTGAATTCCTAATCAATTTCAGATTTTCAAAACTCAGTTTAAATATCAACTTGCAATTTAAACTTTATCTTTAAATTTAAAAACAGTAACAGATTCTGTTTTATTTGAAATCAAACTAGAGTTTAAAAGTTTAATTTTTTTCAAAAACCCAAAATTAAACTAATTGAATTTATATCTAAATTCAGTTTAAATTTTACACTTAGTTCAGGTTTTAAGTTTACATTTTAAAGTCCTACTTTTAAAATTTTAAAACTGGAAACGAGTTCTGTTAGTTTTGTTAAAACCTGAAACATATCATTAACTCGAGCCTCCCCTATATTACTTCGAGTCAAATGAACGCCTACTTCGAGTCACAACTCAAATTACCCGAGACGATCTCAAGGCACCAAAAACAAAAACCACCAACCTGTTCCACCTATCACCGTGCACCTATACAACTATACCGGCCACCGCTGACCACCACCGCGACCTTCCTTCAGTCACCGTACATCCCCTCAGGCCAACCAAACAACAATTCGAACAACACCCCCTCTAATTCAAGATCGAGACACGGTATTCAAAACCTGGAACAAGCAGTACCACTTCGATCCATAACCTGTCAACGGCTTCGTTGACGCGACTCCGGCCACCATCAACTTCGAATCTTCGGCGACGACTTCTTCAATCCATCAACCTTCATTTCCCAAAACCCTAAGACACTCGAACAAGTAAACTTGCCGAAATGATCCAATTTCCCAGCCAAACAGAAAATAGGGTTTAAAACTGCAAAACCCAATTTCAACCTCAAAAACAAAATTCAGTCTCAATCCAAAATTTTCCCATTATCTCTACTAATTTCTCCTCCTCCAGGATAAATCTCAGCACCTTAAACCCCTTGTGGCAACAATGACGACCAAAAACCCCAATTACAGTAAGGCTAGAACTGCACATGGGTTTTGATGTTAAAATTTGTAACTTTACTTTTAAAAATCATAATTTTGTGTAAAGTTTTGATATACAAACCTGGAACACTGTTTTGTAATATTTGAATTTCATCTTATTCAAATTGTTGCCCTGTTGATTTAATTTACAGGTAACACACAATTTTATTTACTTATATAAAGTTTTAAAACTTACTTTATCTCAAAATAAACAAGTTTTATTCAATGATTAAAACATAGCAGCATACAAATCAAAGATGAAGGATTTTATTCTATCAACTAAAGCTTATATTGTAAATAGTCAGAACATGAGCAAAACAGAATGCACCACATATAAACATTTACACAGCAAATTCAAAATGTTTAGTCATTTCTAAATAAAAGTATGAAACAACTTTACCTACTTAATTTTTAAAGGTTAAGTTACTCACCTATAATTATGCAGACAGAGCCATTTTGTTTTTAATTTGCAAACAGCTTTTGACAGAGAACTTTTGACTCGAAAACTTCATTTGAATGCCTTTAAAACTTGAACTCCAAAAACTGAAATGCTTGTTTGATTCTTTGAAACTTTTAAACTTGAATGTTGTAGATGTCTTTATCAACTTTAAAATACTATTGCTCTTTGGTTTACAACCTTACATGCATGCTGGCTACAGATTGAAGAATGCAATGACTAATTTCCAGATTGCAGAAAACAAAAATGCAGCCTTTCTTGCTTAAATTGTTGCATGTAGGTAGCTTAAGTTTTAACTTGAATGCTTTGAAATGTCTCCAGATTTTACATGCAGGTTTGAGGAGCTGCAGGCTTTTGTTCGAAATGCAGGAAATCATGATTTCCATATTACAGAAACATGAATGCAGGTTACTTGCTTTATTTCCAGAGTTTTGAAAAATGAATTGAATGCATGCTTTTGAAGATGGAAAGGTTGCACGATGAAACAGATTTGCTATGCAAATTTGAAAATGAGGAGTTTGATTCAATTTGAAAATGGATCATGGATTTCAGATGGATTTTCTGGGTTTGAGGAAATGAAAAACTACAGCTTTGAAATATGTTACAGGGATCTTGATTTTGGTACTTGGTTTGAAAAAAACTTTGAGCTTGAAAATGAGGTTGTATGCAGGTTACAGATTTGTTATTTTAGAGTGAGATATTCTTCTCATTTTTTCTGAAAATTTCTTGGTTATGAAATGGAAATGAGAAAAGAAGGGAATGGAAAAAAAATGTAAGTTTATATAACTTATTTATGATTTATTTTAAAATCAAAGAAAAAGAAAAAGAAAATAAAATTAAACAATGACACTTGGCTTAAGCTATTAACACTTGTTAATATCCTCATTTAAACACTCAACACATGTTAACTTATGTCTTAATAAACTTACACATGTCCTTTTAAATTAATTAGCATTTTTAATTAATGTTAATGAAAGTTTAAAGTTAATTAGTTAGTTTCTTATACTTAGTTATGTATATAATTAATTTCTAAATAATAAAGCAAAGTGTTATTATAAATAAAACAATATACAAATAAACCATTTTAATTTAAGCACTTTTAAAGAAAACAAAACAAAACCTTATTTTAAACTATCATATTTAAAAAACAATTATCTTATATTTTTAAAACAATTGAATTAATCTAAATTAACTTTTGAAAAATGTTTATTTTAAACAAAGCTTCAGATTACAATTCATTCATATATAAATTATTAATAGGTTAAATTAAATTTCAAGTCAATTTTACATATACATATACTTAAACAAATAAAATTTCAACTTGTGTGTATATAATAATTCTGTTTGAAATCTATATGTATATACACAACACAATTATAAATATAGATATTTATTTGATCAGATTCATTTGTTCAATATATAAATTTAGTATCCCTATTAATTAACCCAATTATCTTATTAATTACAATGACCAGAAATCCGGGTTATTACATTCCTCCCCCCTTGAGTCTTTTCGTCCTCGAAAAGGAACGAAGCCAGAATTTATTAAAATGCTTTAAAATCATATAGATTTTCTTTGATCATTTTTAATACATTTTAGAAATCTACATAATATTACAAAAATAGTTTTTATAAAAATACTTTTATAACTCGATGTTTCAATAAGTCCGTCCTCGTTCTCACAGAAATACGGTCATACGTTGATCAGACGTAAGACTGATAATCTACAAGTGCTTGGCAGACCCATTTTCAACACCCAGTGAAAATACTTGGAAAATAATTTTATTGAAAAGATAGAAAACAGTTTTTGGAAATAGAGGATATATCTTTGGTGAGAATGCTCTGGAAATCATCACCCCCATCCATGGTCACAGTTACATTCCAGGGTTACGTTGCCGTCGCAGCAAAAGTCCATGTAACTGTAGGCTCTCAGCGGCCTCTCGATTACGCCATGGATCCCCACACAACAGATCACAATTACACCCAGGGTTACGTTGCTGTCACAGCAAAAGCCCATGTAAGTGCAGGCTCTCAGCGGCCCTCTGATTTTCGCTGTCCAAATGAAACTTCTCCACTCCACTCCAACATAGGTCGCAGTCTGCCGATATAAAATCAAACGCAGACCGTTGGCTCTCAGCGGCACACACGACTTTCGCTATGTTATACCATAGATCGCGGTCTACCGATATAAAATCAAACGTAGACCTTGGCTCTCAGCGACACACACGACTTTCGCTATGGTATACTCTACTCAAAATTCCCAGGAACTAGTTTTGTCCGGACTCCTCACAGGATCAACTTTAGAACCCCCCCTTGGGGCTCAAGGCAGCACTACCCAATGGTATTCCTGAGAAGTTCATTCCAAGGGAGTGCCTTTTCCCCCAGAGCCATCATCAAAACATTTTATACTATACATATATAGTATCTTCAAATCATACACCTAGTATGATATCATACAAAGCTCCTTTACACAAAATCGATTATCCCAAAATCGATAATTCTCAAACTAGGCTTTCCAAATTCAATATTGATTTTACCCAAAAATCAAAAGCCTTTCCAAATCCATAGGTTCCCAAAACCTTTTTCCAAAATCCTCATATGATCCTTTATATATATATATATATATATATATATATTCAGATATATAAAATCCTTTTAAAACTTTGGATCATTTCAAACTTGTATAAAACTCATTTTATACTTCAAACATTTCCAAAAACCCTTTTCTTCTGGCAAAAGATTCATCAAGGGAAGTTTTATTTTATAAAACAAAGATACTTAACTTTGTTTACTTAAGATAAAATATTAAAATTTGATTACTCTTTTCAATATCATTTTCATTCAAATTCGTACGATGTACACATATCATCCGTACGCTATACCAATCTGATCGCTCACTCGATCACACAATTTCATTTTGGAACAAGTATCGTCCACCCGACCTTCTAGTGCGGACACAGATCTGGTTTCTTGATCAGAAACCGTCATTCTCCTTGCATAGTCATAACTATGATAAAGAACATCCAGAACCAATCAACAATCCATATCCAGGTTCGCCGTCGAAAATCGAGTGAAAAATCCCACTCGGATCGATATAACTATCTCGAAATTCTATGCTCGAATCCGGATCAAATCACTATGCGAATAGAATAACATACGTACACCCTACGTATTTATCTTTATTGGTTATTAGCCAAATTAATTCCATTTCTATTCACAATCGCTTTAATTTTCATTCACTTATTCACAACCGCTTCAATCCCATTTGGATTATCACCTCTATTCTTATCTCGATTGGGTATCCATCCAATAATAGTTTAAACTCCGACCAGTTTATTTAGAAAATAATTTGAAAATTTTAAAAATAGATAAGTAGTTGGAAAATAATTATTTGTTTGTAAAATAGCTGTAAAGTAGTTCAATAATTGTAAAATAATTTGAAAATAGTTAAATAGTCATAGAAATTTTAAATAATTGCAAAATACTATAAAATAGAAATTAGTAGTTGAAAACAGTAATTAGTTTATAAAACAGTTGAAATATAGTAATTAGTTTATAAAACAGTTGGAAAACATTTTCAAAAATAATTGTAAAACAAGTATAAGATAGTTTTGTTTTTTTTTTTTAAAAAGAAAGGTTGTATATATAATGAATAACTTGGAAAAATATGTTTATATTAAAACAATTTATATTAAAAATAGTCCAGAGTCAAAACTGTTCACTTCCCAATCTCCATTCTCATCAATTCAATTTAAATTTCCTCTACCATTTAAATTGACCCAATTCCAATTAATTAACTTCAATTTCCATTGAAATTGATTCAACCTCAATTCAAGTTGAATTAATTCTTAACTCCTTTTCAAATTTAAATCAAATTCCATTTGATTTTAAACATATTCAACTTTAATTACTATCCCAAGTTATTTCAATCACTTTGGACTAATTTCAAATTTTCCATTTGAATCTTATAATCATACATCTTTAATCACAAGTTCAATTAAGTCAAATCAAATTCAATTTGAACTAATTTCAATTCAAATTCCAAATTTAAATCATCTCGAATTATATAAATTCGAGTGATTACTTCAAATGTTGATTTAATTCCTTTAAATCAATTTACCTTTTAATCCCAACCATGGATTACCATACTCCATTTCTCATTCATTTAAACAAATCCATTTCACAACTTAAAGATTTTTAACAACAATAAGATGATATCATTTAATTCATCTTAAAACATTCATCAATTTACAATTTCCAGATCTCAAACCCATTTTGAGATCACACAAACTCCCAATTCATATTAACCATTTAACTCCCCAAATTAAATCTCAATTTCATCTTGAAATTCCCAAATCATGTTGATCATTCCAACTTATTTAACTTTTTCCCAAGTTAAACTCAATTCACTTAATCCAGTCAACCTTACCTAGTTTGAACTTCAATTTCAAATTTTGAACTTTTCATCATTAATCTTCCCACTTATTAAGTTCAAAAATTTATCACTTCGGGTACCACATTCTATTCCAAATTCAAAACTCAACATTTAGAGTTTATTTCAAAATTACCCTTGATATCATGTATATCCGTACATATATACATATTTATTTCTTGGCCCACCAAGTCAAATTTTAAAATTTAAACCACTCTTGGTTTTTAATTCAAAACCAATTCCTTTAAATCTTTAAACAACTCTTATTTGCATCAAACTCTCTTATTCAAATAATATTACTTATTTTTTTTTTTAATAAATTGAAACCAAATTTCAAACGTTTTTAAATCTTAAGATTCAAACTTCACAATTTAGATCAACTTCAACTTCAATTTATATCCCATACTTATCTAAATGGTTTACTTCCTTAAAACATTTTATTGTTTATTGAAGAAAAATCATTCCATTATTAAACACAATAAACATCTATTTCTTTGGTTTGAAACCAGTGCTAATTCATCTTATTCTGAAATACTTTTCCAATTCAAGATTTCAATTTTAGTTTGAATTCATTTCAAACTTATCTTTAATTTAATTTCAATTCGGTTGTAATTCTATTACCACTTAATTCTTACTTTTATTTTTAATTTAATTAATACTACAACCAATTTCCTTAATATAATAGATAATCTATTTCTTATATAAGATTCATTTACTTTTGAAATCATTTCAAAAACTTTTATATAAGAAAATAAAAAGTACGCTCTCTCATATATATATATATACCTAACTCATTATAGGGTACTACTTAACCTATCCTTAATGAGTAATCCCACCAGAGCCAAGGTTCTCGCTTAACCTTCAGCTCTGATACCAAATGTAACGACCCGGAAATTCCAATCCCGAAATTTCCAGATAGTTAGTGAAAAGAAGAAAGATAGATGAAAAAGAAACAGAAACAAGACACGGAAAACCTCACATTCGCAGCGGATAAAATATAATATCATATAATAACAGTTTACAAAAAGAACTATATTCTGTACATTTACATTTTCATATATCAGAGTTACAATATTTACACAACTCAGGACAGTTATAAAACAACAAATCCTAGATATATAACTATATATCACAGCGGGTACGCTCCATACGTTCCAGCCATCCAGCTCGCCTTCTGTGCTCCGGAACGTCCTTACCTGAAAATCTGTAATACTCGGTCTGACCCGAGCATTACATCAAAGTAACACCCGTGTCAGGCTGGAAACCAGCGTGAGTAAACCCATCTAACATGAATGACAAAAGCATACAATTTATATGAACCCGGGGTATCCTATATCAATCACAACTTCACAAGTGGTTACAGACATCACATGCATTACACATCAATTTCTAAGTACTAAACCTAGAATTAAAGGTCAAATTTACTTAAATCATTCCTTATCAACCAAATTATTTCACATATCAATCTATAAGAATCGAAGTGGTTTCGGGTATTAACTAATACCCAACTCCGGTCTCTTCGGATCCAATATCATCTTAACTTACATTATTCAAGTGAAATACAATTCAATTTTAAATACAAAGTGTCACAATAATTTATCATCAATAGATAATCACATCATCACGGTTTAAATCAAACATATCTTATCATATATCATCACGAACCATATATTAGGGATATCAATTAATCAAAGGCTTCCAGTATCATTCTATTTATCCCTTAATTAATTTCACAAATTAATTTTTATCCTTAACTAGATACAGTAATTAACCTTTAATTACTTCATTAATTAATTATTAACCATAATTATTAATCACCCTTGCTTAATAACATCCATTGATTACCATTAATTACTTCCTTTTGTAATTACACTTCCATAAATTAAGTAATTATTCATCAATCAACAAGTGTTTAAATTAATTAAACTTATTTAATTAATCTAAAATAATCACATTAAACTTAATTAATTACATTAAGTAATTAATTTATTAATTACTTCCATAAAGTAATTAAACTTAAACAAATGATTATTATTAATTAATTAATCTAATTAATTATTAAAAATTAATCACATTAATTAATTGTTAAATAATCTTTAGTTAATGACCTTCATTAACTATTCTTAATTACTTAATTAAGAAATTAATCCTATATTAATCATTATTAATTACAAATTAATATATAATTACCAATTAATTAATCCCTAATTATTAATTAATTAAGTGTTAATTACAATCTTAATTAATCCTTAATTACTTGATTAATAAATCTTAATCATTAATTTAAAATTTAATTAACAATCCTTAATTATAGATTAATTCACCTCAATTAATTAATCTCAAATTTAATCAATCAATTTAAAATTTATTAATTACTTAATTAATCATCCACATTATTAATTAAATAATTAATTATTCATCTTAATTATCTTAAATCTTTAAAACTTTTCTTACAATCTACATCTTCAATTTAAATGCAAATCATTTAATCATTTTAAAGCAATTTAAATTTAAACCTTTATTTTAAAAACCCAAATTTAAACTCATTTTAAATTTTATATATTTTTACAATTTTAAACTCCCAATTAAATTTCAAAACACACATATGCTTTTACACTTATAAGTTTTAAAATCCAATTTTAAATTATTTCAAATTTAAGAAATCAAATTTGAATTCCTAATCAATTTCAGATTTTCAAAACTCAGTTTAAATATCAACTTGCAATTTAAACTTTATCTTTAAATTTAAAAACAGTAACAGTTTCTGTTTTATTTGAAATCAAACTAGAGTTTAAAAGTTTAATTTTTTTCAAAAACCCAAAATTAAACTAGTTGAATTTATATCTAAATTCAGTTTAAATTTTACACTTAGTTCAGGTTTTAAGTTTACATTTTAAAGTCCTACTTTTAAAATTTTAAAACTGGAAACAAGTTCCTGTTAGTTTTATTAAAACCTGAAACATATCATTAACTCGAGCCTCCCCTATATTACTTCGAGTCAAATGAACGCCTACTTCGAGTCACAACTCAAATTACCCGAGACGATCTCAAGGCACCAAAAACAAAAACCACCAACCTGTTCCACCTATCACCGTGCACCTGTACAACTATACCGGCCACCGCTGACCACCACTGCAACCTTCCCTCAGTCACCGTACATCCCCTCAGGCCAACCAAACAACAATTCGAACAACACCCCCTCTAATTCAAGATCGAGACACGGTATTCAAAACCTGGAACTAGCAGTACCACTTCGATCCACAACCTGTCAACGGCTTCGTTGACGCGACTCCGGCCACCATCAACTTCGAATCTTCGGCGACGACTTCTTCAATCCATCAACCTTCATTTCCCAAAACCCTAAGACACTCGAACAAGTAAACTTGCCGAAATGATCCAATTTCCCAGCCAAACAGAAAATAGGGTTTAAAACTGCAAAACCCAATTTCAACCTCAAAAACAAAATTCAGTCTCAATCCAAAATTTTCCCATTATCTCTACTAATTTCTCCTCCTCCAGGATAAATCTCAGCACCTTAAACCCCTTGTGGCAACAATGACGACCAAAAACCCCAATTACAATAAGGCTAGAACTGCACATGGGTTTTGATGTTAAAATTTGTAACTTTACTTTTAAAAATCATAATTTTGTGTAAAGTTTTGATATACAAACCTGGAACACTGTTTTGTAATATTTGAATTTCATCTTATTCAAATTGTTGCCCTGTTGATTTAATTTACAGGTAATACACAATTTTATTTACTTATATAAAGTTTTAAAACTTACTTTATCTCAAAATAAACAAGTTTTATTCAATGATTAAAACATAGCAGCATACAAATCAAAGATGAAGGATTTTTTTCTATCAACTAAAGCTTATATTGTAAATAGTCAGAACATGAGCAAAACAGAATGCACCACATATAAACATTTACACAGCAAATTCAAAATGTTTAGTCATTTCTAAATAAAAGTATGAAACAACTTTACCTACTTAATTTTTAAAGGTTAAGTTACTCACCTATAATTATGCAGACAGAGCCATTTTGTTTTTAATTTGCAAACAGCTTTTGACAGAGAACTTTTGACTCGAAAACTTCATTTGAATGCCTTTAAAACTTGAACTCCAAAAACTGAAATGCTTGTTGGATTCTTTGAAACTTTTAAACTTGAATGTTGTAGATGTCTTTATCAAGCTTTAAAATACTATTGCTCTTTGGTTTACAACCTTACATGCATGCTGGCTACAGATTGAAGAATGCAATGACTAATTTCCAGATTGCAGAAAACAAAAATGCAGCCTTTCTTGCTTAAATTGTTGCATGTAGGTAGCTTAAGTTTTAACTTGAATGCTTTGAAATGTCTCCAGATTTTACATGCAGGTTTGAGGAGCTGCAGGCTTTTGTTCGAAATGCAGGAAATCATGATTTCCATATTACAGAAACATGAATGCAGGTTACTTGCTTTATTTCCAGAGTTTTGAAAAATGAATTGAATGCGTGCTTTTGAAGATGGAAAGGTTGCATGATGAAACAGATTTGCTATGCAAATTTGAAAATGAGGAGTTTGATTCAATTTGAAAATGGATCATGGATTTCAGATGGATTTTCTGGGTTTGAGGAAATGAAAAACTGCAGCTTTGAAATATGTTACAGGGATCTTGATTTTGGTACTTGGTTTGAAAAAAACTTTGAGCTTGAAAATGAGGTTGTATGCAGGTTACAGATTTGTTATTTTAGAGTGAGATATTCTTCTCATTTTTTCTGAAAATTTCTTGGTTATGAAATGGAAATGAGAAAAGAAGGGAATGGAAAAAAAATGTAAGTTTATATAACTTATTTATGATTTATTTTAAAATCAAAGAAAAAGAAAATAAAATTAAACAATGACACTTGGCTTAAGCTATTAACACTTGTTAATATCCTCATTTAAACACTCAACACATGTTAACTTATGTCTTAATAAACTTACACATGTCCTTTTAAATTAATTATCATTTTTAATTAATGTTAATGAAAGTTTAAACTTAATTAGTTAGTTTCTTATACTTAGTTATGTATATAATTAATTTCTAAAGAATAAAGCAAAGTGTTATTATAAATAAAACAATATACAAATAAACCATTTTAATTTAAGCACTTTTAAAGAAAACAAAACAAAACCTTATTTTAAACTATCATATTTAAACAACAATTATCTTATATTTTTAAAACAATTGAATTAATCTAAATTAACTTTTGAAAAATGTTTATTTTAAACAAAGCTTCGGATTACAATTCATTCATATATAAATTATTAATGGGTTAAATTAAATTTCAAGTCAATTTTACATATACATATATTTAAACAAATAAAATTTCAACTTGTGTGTATATAATAATTCTGTTTAAAATCTATATGTATATACACAACACAATTATAAATATAGATATTTATTTGATCAGATTCATTTGTTCAATATATAAATTTAGTATCCCTATTAATTAACCCAATTATCTTATTAATTACAATGACTAGAAATCCTGGTTATTACATTCATACTAGGAAATAACTTTGTAAGTAAGATCTAAGAAAACTTGAGCACATAGAATGGTGAATCTATTATGTTAATTTCAATAATTAAAATTCACGGTATTATTCTTATCAACCTGGCTCACTATATTCCAACATCAATTGTCTTTTTCTTAAAGACACATTTGTATCCAATGAACCATATCTCATTGGGTACAACTATCAAAATCATATTTTATCATGTTCTGGGAATCTATTTTGGATTTGTGCATCATACAATATCATAAAGTTAATACTCTTAATGGTTTAGTTAAACAATTGAGGATTATTTATCCTTGACATTAATAAGAAACCAAACTCATAGTTTTTCTTTAATGTACATGAATACTCATTAGACGTTGTAATGTATTTATGTTCATTTAGGTTTGGTAAATTTCATTTCGTCCCTCATAATCGGTTTTATCATTAGATCGTATCCAAATGTATTCTAATACCTAATTTCACAAAGAAATTCCTTTGCTATGAAGTTGGTATTTCTTGAAACAAAAGTTATTTCTTAGTGCAATGGAATAGGCATTCATAAAATTGATTTTGTATTAGTTCTTAATATATTTATGTACATGTCATAAATTAGTCATCTGATGACTATTGTTCCCAAAATTCTTTTGGGACGATCCACATAAGATCTCTTACGTACAATTATTACATGCACTCTTTCGACTGACATAACCTGCCAACTCCATGGCCTAGGATATGTAGGGATTTCTTGTAAACCTATGTATATACATACATATACATATGTATGATTTTCTAAACCATTCTTTGGGTGCTATTAATTTTAACCCTACGTACTGCTCTTAAGTACACACGTTATAGAAAGAATTTAACTCAACTTCACTCATCATTAATCGTGCTTTACCAACAAAGGTCGATTATTCCTTGTGAATACATCACTATGTATTATAGGGAGGAGTGACATATGAAACCAAATCTTTATTCATATTAGGTACATACAAAACTCTTTCCAACATACTCACCCATTCAATTAAATCGAATCATTATCATTTCATGTTATACTATTTACTTTCATTTTTTATTCTATAAGCTTATCATAGACTTATACATTTGTATAAAATAAACTTATCCATGTCTATGATAACTCATTGGTGAATATGACAAAGTATATGGAACCGTTTTGGTACTGATAGACTTATGATTGCATACATTTGTATGATAAATCCAAAGAGTTCTTCAAATCTTATGACGCTCCAACAAATAGGTGCATTACCATCAATTGTCTATGACATAGTTAACCAATAACATATGATTCATAACCGTATAATAAAAATTATTTCTCAAAATTATGGCTTAGTCTATAACTCCAAAATAATTGTAAATAATTTCAAATACTTCAGTATTTTCCAAATGCATCACTTTTGTTATGAAAACGGATACCACATAGTTTTATTTCATAACGAACTTTCAAAATGTTTAAATTAAAATATAACTAAGTCTATTTTTCACTTGATACCAAAAAATAGTCGCTATTTCATAAATAATGTTTGGTGTGTTTTACAAAAACAATTTTCATAACTTGATGTAATTAGTAAGTGCTATGTGGCATGCTTCCGCTATTTTTGTCATTACTATAATAGCATAATGAATTCGGAGGTCCATCATTCACTTAATACATACTACTTATTTGATATACAACAATTAGTTTACAGCGGAGAGTTCTTTGATCAAATATCTTAAACTTAAAGAAATAAATGTCAAAGAAAACAATTTTCAATATGAAATTACATTTTGGAATAGAAATCATATTTCTTATTTCAATATTAAGTATCAATTATTATTTTACAACTTTCGTTTTCGATGTTTTTTATGGAGCATAAGTGACTATTCACGCTCTTTATTCCAATTTTATCTTAAAGCACATCTATTCTTGTAAATTCATTTTTCTATCTAAAGGGTTGAACCATTCAAAAGAAATCCATTACTACAATACCATAACAAACTCTTTACAAAAGTGCACTAAATCATCCTTAACATTTATGTACATCAAATATGATGCACCTTATGTAAACTGGTTAAAATGACATTTCAGTGATTGAGTTGTTAGATGTAGTTTTGGTCTTGTGTTACATTTAACACAATATGATCTTTTATTGTAATCAGTCAAATTGAATACACGATCTCACATTACGGTTTATTTGCTTATTTCGGATGAACAAATTTCATCGAAATATTGTACATAACAAACTATGACTGTTTACCATATGACATTTATATGCAATTGTATGTAGATCAACTATCCATAGTATTGTATTGCCTTTTAGTTCATAACTCATAGAAAGCAATACATGGTCTTAACTAATTAAACACACAAGCGACCAAACTACGAACATGTCTAGTAGTTGTATAATCATCCGCTTACATGGGTGTTGAAAATTTTAACACGCAAATATCATTTATTAGCAATTTATATGTAGTATTTTTATTTGTCAATCTTTAATTTAATTCATTAGAATATTTTAATTGATAAACATTTAAAAATCATATTGAATGCACAAATTTATCAATGTAGATTGTTATAACATTATATATCATATTCCTTACAATATTAGAAAGGTTAAATGTTATCATCTCATTTTTCTAATAAGGCTTCTACTAGATGTTTCACCAAACCCTAAGTGAAACAAAAAAAAATTCAACTTCACTAGTGAATGTTAGGGCTCGTATTTCTTAGGATTTTGACATTGAGGAAAGCTCAACAAATCATTGGCCCACATAGATAGATAACTCCTTATCATTTGTATCACCTATAACTCCTAACATATGGTTCCTTGCCCTAATCTCGTCTTTACCTTGAGGAATGATTAACAAATACGTACAACTATCTTACCTCAATTATTCAATATATTAAGTACTATACATAACATTTCTAGCTTGAGGAAAGCTCAACAATTAAAGAGCATGCAAGTAATCTATTAATAAATAAATGATAGAGGAAAATATTATATTTAAGATTCATAATATTTAATATATTATATAGTGTGATACTGGCTTACGGAGAAATGTATTTCTTATGAAATACCCTCGTGAGTCAGTGTCGGATGCATATGAAATAACGTCATACATATAATTCGTCTATGTTTATCCCTTAAATCTATTTAGAGTTTCTTTAATGTTCCACTTTTAGTTATGCATTCATATTATATAAATTTTGTTATTGTATAACTTTTATATTTCATATTAATTATATAACTGCCTTATGTATAATATTATATTAATTAACACTTATTTAATTTAAAATGATTAGTATTGGGTGCAAAAATCTTGGCACGCTTAGGAGTATTTAGTTAGCCTATATTATGTACAAATAATTATAAGTGTATAAATATATTATTAACATATAAATTACATATTATAAATAGGTTAGTAATTAGCATTAAACCCCACTGGATGGAAGTAAGGATAATCATAGGAATTAATCTATAATTAAAGGCATAATATGGATTTTTCCTTATATGGCCTTAATACACTAATGCGATGAGATATGTATATCGTAGTATGTTAGAGGAGTGGAATTATGACTTAGTTATAGGGATACGAGGTCAGTCAAAAGCACATAGAAGTTTGTCCAGCTAACCCGGCTACCAACAATGTGACTTTGAGATTGATGTAAGACATCACATATAACAAGTATCCACGTAGGATGCAATGTTACTCGTAATTTTTAGTTAAGTCTGCCCAGTCAATCTAGATACCAGCACCTATGAATAGTTGGAATAATGTAAGACATCATGGTTTGGGTTATGGATCAAAATACATAGCGCCTTCTTATAGGTCAGGGGTATTAAGTGGCTACTATAGGGTCTGCCTCCTTCCTACTTAAGAAGTATTAAATAGTCGAGATTATCGTTTAGGTATGCTAAAAGGGAATCTTAATAGGGGTCTGCTTTAGGGTCAAGGGTATTAAGTGGCTATTATAGGGTCCAACTCTTCCTATAAAGAAGTATTAAGTGATTTGATGATTTCAAGCAATGTCGGTTAGGCAGTACTAGAGAGGGGTCCACCTTAGGTTGGGTATTAATGATGGGGATATGCTTAGGATATAGGTATTAAATGGTCAAAGTCTGCCTTATTCCAATGAAAATGGTATTAAGTAACTTGGGTACTTTCTCTCACATTGTTAGAACACAACCGGTGGTAGTTCCATAGGAATGTAAAAAGCCCTTAGCCTCCAGTTAAAGGTAAATAATTGAGTAGGACTAGAAGAGCATAAATTTTGGAGTTGGACTGGAAATGCCTTTGGTCGTATATATAGTTGATGGTATTCTTGTAGAGCATGGTATAGGACGGATAAGACATATTTCTTATCTAAATGATACCGCCCAAATACTATTATGGTAAGACTTGAGATTTTCATTCACCGAACATTGTTGCTCTAACCCCCTCCTCATCACAACACACAAGTTAGAGGATACAATGTTTATTTAGAACATGAAGGCAGAGGTGAATTCCTGTGCCAGTTTATCTATCTATTTATGTTTTTGATATATTTTGATTTACCCCGTTCAGACATGTTGTTATTTTGGGATATTGTATTTTGAATATTTGAGATGATATGTTGTGTTACTGAGATTTGAATTTTTATGAAATGGTTACTTATTTATGATATTATATTTTATCCATTCTGCTGTGAAATTCTAATAGCATAGATGGATAGGTCTATGTATTGTTCATTGTATTAATTTTACTAACCAGTAGTCAGCTATGGAATAGGTCTAAGGTTCGACGGGCTTTTATTCTGTCGAAAATTAGGCCCGTTTAGAGGTGGGTTATTACATTTGATATCGGAGTTAGGTTGGCCGATCAACGGGGATAGGAATATGTAAGAGTGTATTTTTTATTTTTAAAAGTATTTTTCAAAACCTATTACACACACACACACACACACTCTTATTCGAATATACGCAAATACACAAGGTAAATCTTTTACATTGGTAAATAATACTATCTTAGGAAGCTGTAACTAAAAGTTTAAACCTAAAGATAGTTGATTATGGCTAAAAATCATTCCTCTGAGGCTAGGAAACTCTTTACCCAAGAAATACCTACAATTAGGGGGATGCCATAATGGTTCAAGCAATACTTAAGCCATGTAGGGCAAGTTCCTTCTCCTCAACAATCTACACCAGTGACACCCATTGCCCTGCCTTTTGAAGCAGCACCTCGCCCACTAGATTTTCCAAATTGTGCAAAGACATCAGAATATGAAAGGAAGAGTGTATACGGTTGTTGAAAGTTTCATGGAGACGAAGGCTTGGATTAACAACTATGAACATATAGTGTGGGATCTTGTATGGGAGGACCAAATCAAGAGGAGGATGACTACATAGCGTCTAAAAGGAGAGGCCCTAGATTAATGGACTACAGTGGCGAAGAGGATGCTAAGGAAGGAATCACTTGGACTGAGTTTAGAACTAGTTTTGAGTTACAATTCATGTCCAAAGCTGAAGTAAGTTTACAATTGGAAAAGTTTATGCAACTTAGGTACGGAGACTCCACGTTGAAGAGTATATTGGTAATTTCATGGAATTGGCTAAATTTGAATTGAATTTGATTAATACCTTTGTAAAGAAGGCTATAAAGTTTGTTAAGGGTCTTTATTACCCACTTAGGGAGTGCTCTTAACCAAGGGGACCACTAATAGATGATAGTTGAAATGGCTCTATCATGGACTACTGGTAATGAGGAGAAGGAGAAGGTAGGACTGATGCAAAATCAAGGTGAAGCTAAGAAAGGAGGATTTTGGCCGACAGGAAGGCCAAGGGAAAGATTAAGAAAGGAAGTATAAACTGTCGTAGATGTCATAAGAAGAGACATGTTTCTAAGGACTACAAGGTAATCCTAATTAGGGATGAATTTAAAGGAAGACACTACCATTTCCATAAGGAGGGACACTAAAATAATCAGTGTTCGAAGCTAGCTAAGGAGGGACAAAGTGGGTAAATTAATGCCATTAAGGTTGTACCTATCTCAAGTAGGCGTCTTGCTAGAGATCATAAAAAAGCTGCAGTGGAAGGTACAAATTTTATTTCCGAGAATACTATTCGTACCATATTTGACTCGGGAGCATCACATTCTTTCATAGATAGAAATGTAGTTAACTCCTTAAATCTAGATTTCCATGTTATCACCAACCCAATAGTCTTGTCAAATCCTATTGGTGGTCGACACACCTTTCCCTAATTTGTAAAGATCTAGTTATGGATATATACTATCAATTTTATATGTAACGCATATGTTCTTAATTTTGAAGGGTATGGACTTATCTTAGGAATGATTAGTTATCTTATTTGTTGGAACTGACCCATCTAGCAACGGAAGATATGAGCCAATTTCAAAAAATTTAGCTCATTGAATCTTTATTGGCTTTATGAAGTATAATTTATTTAGAACATTTATAAATTTAATTTAAATAAAATCTCTTATTTCATTTAAGTTTACAAATTATAGATAGAATTTTATTTAATTTATATTTCATTAAATATAATAGTACACATATATATCATATAGATATATTTATGTTTGTGCATGTGTAACATAATAGTCCGTGCAAGGTATAACATGTCCATAAATAAATGTCTGGATATCACAACGGACATGTCAGCTCATCCTATATGCATTAAATGTTGTCCGATTATTTTTATGTATGTAAACTTGTTATTTATATAAATATTAAAAACTTTGTAAAACTATATATATTACTTATATATAAAATATTAATGATTTATATACATATGTACTATAATATTAAAAATTTAAATAGTATTTATACATAATATAGAAAAGTTTTTTTAAATCATTATACACATGTTTGTATGTATATATGTATTACAATAACAAATTTATTATTATTATTATACATATACATATGTTATTCGACCTTTTGACCCCCATATCCGAACGAACTGAACCTATCAAGCAAGAGTCCTGAATGATAACTGCTAAACTTGGAGGTCAAACAAATCAAGAAATAAGGTTGCCAATATGCAAACAACCTCCCAAAGTGGTCCATGCATCATACTTCTTTAAGAACTAAAATCGAAGTACATCATTCAAACAAATTTATTGATCAATACCAATCCATGCCTATGGATCAGTACCAATCCCGCTTTTTTTCAACTCCACTTTAAACACGCACAACAAGCCTAGGAACCAAGTTCAACCAAGGTCATTAGTTGAAACTAGAGGAATCATGGACATTCAACATCAAGATCCATCAAAGTGATGGATCGGTACTGATCCATCTCCATGCTTCGGTACCGATCCATATCACTTTATCCAAAATGCCCACCTTCTCTCTATTCTCAAGTATTGATGTAAGCAACCCATTACAAGCTCCATTGGTCAATCACCTTCCATTTACTAATGAACGTCTCGAGCACTTAAAATTAGCAACTCCATTATCTACTAATCCATCACTTGGACTCAAAATCAAGCTTATAACGGTATGAACAAGTTGGAAATCGTGAAGCTAACAATGAGTCACTTCATCTGAGAGCAACAAGAATGATCTATATAAAGATCTTATGGATCGGTGCTGATCTATCAACCTTGCTGACTTGGCCACGTTTTCTCAAGGACAACCGCTACTAGATAGTAGAGACCGTAGAGGAAGACATAGGAGTGCATTTCTCGTCAACCTACAGCTATACACAGAAGGCCAGGGTCTCATTCTTGGGAATCTTTTTTCTTTCTTGCAATTATTACATAACTTGTGAAGTGGTATTGATCCATAAGAACTGTACTTGTAAAACAACAGTATAATAAAAAGAAACATTAAGCAAACGTAAGCATCGATCGGCCGAATCACTATAAACCTTGTGTGTATTGTTTTGCTCGTTTTCATTTACTTTTCTTCACTTTTCTTCTCTTCTAAAATCTATTAGGTGTTTGTGACATTTTTGGTTCAAACATTTTGGTGCTTTCATTAAGATATACTTGAACTCGCTGATATGAGATTTGAAATTTTTTTAAATGATGAGACAATCAACTAGGAAGACTACTATTGGAGGAAATCAACAAGGAGGCAGCCAAGAGGCGTCCTCAGGAGCTAACCCTCTATCCGTCTACATAAGCAGGGATGAGATAGAGACCATGATGATGGAAATGTAGGAAAGGATGATTGCGTGCCAGGAAGAAATGATGGAAGGATTTTTTAGGAGAATATGATAGGTAGGAACAGTTGGAGTTGTCACAAACCAGAATTAAAGGCCTGAAGCTGGTGCAAATGCACTTGTGGGGAGAATTAAGAAACCTGGAACAACCACCGAATGAGTTATATGGATCGGTATCGATCTTCAAGGATCGATCGGTGCCGATCCCCAAGAACTCAGGGGCATGGCAAATGTCAACCTGGGCAGAGATGACATACGTTTGGGAAATAATGGTAAGCCTTTGAATGTGAATCAGAATGTCGATGTAGTTCGTAGGAGTATTTTCCAAAATTACATCGTGGGAACGGGGTGGAAAGCTAAAATGCAAACCAAAGAGTACTTTTAGATAATTATAATAGACTTGTTGAGATAGTTAGACGAGCAATAAGGGGTGGACTACTTAATTGAAGCCTAGAAGATGTGAACAGGAATTCGTTTTCTCTGAACATTCGGTACTAGGAATCCGCTTGATTTCAAGGTGCCGACGTTGGAGACATATGATGGAAAGATGGATCCAATAATCCACCCGATGAGGTACATTCAGCCCATGAAAGGGTTACGTGCGTCTGAAGAAGTGATGGGACGGTGTTTCCCTTTGTACCTGATCGATGTGACTCCATATGGTTTAGACAGTTAGAGAACAGTTCCATCGGAAGATGGGTTAAATTAGTAGATAAATTCAAGAGGCAGTTCAAAGTACATATCTGATGACCTAAGAATGTAATAACACTATCGAGTGTGAAGCAGAGGGCCGAAGAGACCCTTAGGAGTTTTTTGACAAGGTTCAATGCGGTAGCTGCCATGGTCAGTAAGTCAGATCCATTATTGGTTTAGATGGCGGGGATTTCAGGTGTAGCCAGTAAGACAAATTTCTAGTTGGTTTAGAATGGGATCCTCCAATGGATCTTGCAGAATTTTATTACGAGGCCCAAAGATACCTACGTCACGAAGATGATGAGGCTAAAAGAACAGATGTCAATGCTATGGATGGCGGGGACCGTCTGGAGCAGGATCTAGCAAAGATAAAGGAAAGGAAAAGATGGGAGATGACTCTAAAGGATTAGAGCGGCAAAGATGAGAACTGAAACTCTCTTCTTATATGGATTTGAATGAAACCCCGGAATGGATTTTCTTGACACCAAGGAATATATCCCCTATCAAAAACCAATAAGGAGAGAGCCTACCGATCTTGAATGGATGTCCAGAAAGTATTACTTATTCCATAAGATGGATGGGTATAGCTCAAATGATTATAGGCACTTGCATGATTTGATCGAAGAACATGTAAGTAACAACCAATTACAACTGTTTGTGAGTAACCAAGCCACGATGGTGGAACAAAAGCAGTCATCATCTGCGGTGAAGGGAAACAGCCTTGGTTCAAGGTCGAGGATAGTCATCACTTAATTGGTATGGCAGAGAATCAGGTTCGATTCTCGCACTCTATCTTCACTTTCAATAAACAATGCAATGTTACAGTTGAACCACTCACCCGTGTATGAGATCTCGATCAATCCTTAGGCGCAACCTGAGCTAATTATTAGGTGTAATGCCCAATAAGGCAGTTATCATGACGTTTGACTCTATGTTTATTAGTGCTTTAATTCGAATCTAGTAGATGGATCCTTGGTTATTGAAATCCATATGAATGTGATGACTAATATTGATCATGGTAGTCCCGAACGTAGAGACAAGGCGATGACCACAATGTGCAAGTTCACTTATCGGAGAGAAAGTGGATGGACTTGTGCGATATTGGTCACTTTAAGCCCGACCAAAGAGTTGTGACCGGAGTGAAAGATGCAGGTCCATTTATCGGAGAGCAAGTGGATAAGACTTGTATTAAAAGTAAGTTACCTTATAAGAGTACAAGTGGATGGGCTTGCTTAGTTGTTGAGTCCCCTGGCCAGAGAGCGAGCCGATTGGGCTCAGCAAGGGTGTGAAGAGACCATGGATTTGATTATCGGCTCAGAGCAGCCACGAATTCAACTAACGATCCGAAGAGATAATGGACTTAACTATCGACCCCGAATGATCACGAATTCAATTTAACAACCCAAAGAGATTGAAGACTTAACTATCGGCCATGAATAACCATGAATTCAATTAACGACCCGAAGAGATCATGGATTTGACTACCTGCCTAGATATGCCATGGATTTCAACTAGCAATTCTAAGAGATCAAAATTTCAACTAATGATACAAAGAGACTAAGATTTCAACTAGTGATTCAGAGAGAATGAGCTTTCAACTAACGATCCATAGTCATTAGTAATTGAATCAATCATTGAATGCATGACTGGGAGAAACTGAGATCAACACCTTGGCTTTGAACACCAGTTGACCTTGATGTAATTAGGTTACGATTATCGAACAGCGCCATTGATTTCAACGTGTAACTGCGAACCCCCAGATGAACAGGGGATGGTCCTGGTTTGTGACACAACCCATGACTTACCGACTTCAGGAGTACACAGAATCATTGTATGTAACTAGAACACTCAAACAAGGACTTGAATCCTTAAGTTATTACGGTCTGGAACAATTTTTGATTTACAGGTGAATTCAAAGGAACAGGATGATTCGCTATAGCTCGATCGGCTGATAGCCAGAAAGCTGAACTATTAAAATTCCATCGACTTCGACATCTATTCTCGATTCAATGCATATCTTGTCAAAGATAAGCTTTTTGAGGCAAGTGTTATCCGGTCTTTTGACTAGGCCATATTCGAACGAATTGAATCTATCAGGCAGGAGTCTAGAATGATAACTGTTAAACTTAGATGCCAAACAAGGTCAAAAGATAAGGTTGTTAACATGTAAACAACCTCCCAAAGATGTCCATGCATCATACTGATTCAAATACCAGAACCGGAGTCCATCATTCAACCAAAGCTATGTATCAGTACCAATCCATAGCTATGGATCAGTACCAATCCCTGGTTTTTGTCCAACACCACTTCAAATCCACACAAACAATCCTAAGAGCCAAGTTCGACCAAGGTCACAATGTGAAACCAAAGGAATCATGAACATTCAACATCAAGATCCATCAAAGTGATGGATCGGTACTGATCCATCTCCACGGATCGATACCGATCCATAGCAATTCATCCAATATTCCCGCCTTCTCTCTATTCTCAAGTATTGATGTAAGCAACCCATTCCAAGCTTCACTACAGCATCGCCAATCATTTTCTTTTGCACGCTTCGAGCACTTGAAATCAACAACTCCATTCCTTTACTGATCCATTAGTTGGACTTAGAAAAAAGCTTATAGTAGTACAAACAAGTAGGAAATCATGAAGGTAACGACAAGTCCCTTTATCTAATAGCAACAAGAATGATCCATATGAAGATCTTATGGATCGGTACCAATCCATCAACCTTGCTGAACTGACCATGTTTTCTCAAAGGCAACCACTGCCAAATAGTGGAGATCGTGAAGGAAGACGTGAGAGAGAATTTTCAGGCAAACTACAGCTATAAATAGGCGGCTAGAAGCTCATTTTGAGGATCTTTTGGCTTCCTTGAAATTATTACATGTTAATTTGTAACCACTCATGGAGCGGTACTGATCCATAAGAACTGTATCTATAAAACAACAGTATAATCAAAAGAAACATTAAGTGGACGTAGGTATCAATCAACCAAACAACTATAGATCTTATGCGTATTGTTTTTACTCATTTTCGTATACTTTTCTTCAGTTTTCTTCTCTTCTAAAATCCATTAGCTGTTTGTGCCATTTTTTTAGTTCAAACAATATATATAAATATAGGTATATTAATAATATTTAAATAAGTATTTGTATGTGTATATATATACACACATTAATTATGAAAATAAAATTTATATATATATATATATATTAAACCTTTCCTGATCGAATGCACAACACAGAAAAAATGATTTATAATTTTATTATATTATTAAATCTATATATACATATATTAGTCAAAATACAATAAAAAAATATAAAAAAATATTTTGATGGTATATTATACGAACTTTAATTTTTTAGATAATTAAGCATGATATTCGATGCTTACAAAAAATTTATAGAATTTCCTCAGTCAAATGATATTTTTAATTAATTAGATACTTTTAGTAGAATATTAAAATGATTTTTAAAAATATAAAAACCGATTTGAAAATTCTAATTTTTTATGCGAGAGTTATATGAGGATAAAATAATTTAAAGTTTAAATTTTAATTTTTGATGTATATATTATTTTATATGAATTATTTAATTTGTGTATTAATTTAAAAATAATATATAGTAGTAAATAATTGTTAAAAAATAATTTGTAGTATCCAAAAATAATAATTACTATAAATATGAATTTATAATTATAGATTGATTATTTACATTATATGATGATATAAATATACTCAAGCCATAGAATTAAAATTAAATGACATCTTAATATATATATATATATATATTGATAAAATGATAATAATAGAAAATAAAACATATGCAACTGTGCACTTCATATCTACATAAAAAATTGTGTTTTATTAATATATATATATATATATATAATAATTTCTTTTATTCAAAAATTATAAAACATGTAGTATAGTAAATTCATACCTAATACTAATGCTTGGCACACCTTGTAATGATGAATTCTCCCTCCTTTGCAATCTTCACGATTTGGCAAATTGCTAATCCTTGAATTGTAGACCTTTAGCCATCCAATAGTTGATGCCTTTTGAATTAATTTGAGATGAATTTGTTGGAGCTCCTTATAAATGAAGCCAACCAGCAATAATGAAGAAATGACAGCCAAAGAAGCCATTTTTGCATTAGGGTTAGGGGTCCTTTCATAGTGAAAGAAATAGTGAGAAATATGGATCACATCTCATACCATTTCTTATCAAACCTCAACCATCCATCTCCAAAACCCTATAGCCTTTTTAGTCACTTCCTACACACCTTATTACTGTCGAAATAGCATCTTTACATCATGGGCTAACAACCCATTTAAGCCAAATAAATATTATTTATTAAATCTAATTTAATTGCTTGTCGATATCGCATATCGATCGATATACTTATCACTATTATAAATATATACAATATTATTTATTCCTAAAATCATACTCAAAATTTTATAATAAACATTTCATAAGTATTAAATAATGTAATTAGTTTATAACAATTATAAAATAAATAAATTATTTGGTGTAAAGATAATTCATCATTCTAGTTGTGTGACTCCTCAAGTGTAAATTCAGCCGGCTATTAACATTGAACTATTTGAATGTTAATACTCACACGTCACTTAGCTGGTAGTGTGATATTTTGGCTAAATTTATCGTTTACTTAGTTTCGATAAGATCCAATTATATATTATTAAGCGTTACCTGATTGTGACATTTATTTTACTCCAATTCTCTTCGTTAAAACCGTATCACTTTGGACTTACGAAATTTGGTAATGATTAAACTTCAGTGTCATTCATATTCTACTGTATAGTCCAAACACGGTCCTTGGTACAATAATAACAGTTATTATTAACTAAAATGCTCTGGCTAGAGACTTTGACTTTGAGTTGACCATGATACTAAACTTATATAACCGAGGAGACAAATCCTCTCTTGAATAGTGCATCATTTTTTATACTTCCAATCGACCCAATTATATTCACTCGATGGACGCTATGCCATGATTTGACAACAATCAAAGTGGGGCTTTCATATTGAAGATCCACAGTATTCTCAAGTCGAGAGAGTTACGCAGATCAATCGTATCAATATTTTCTGTTTGACCTTAGTTATATTAACCAACAGAAAACTATCGATGGATTTATTCCATAGTTATCCAATAGCTACTAGTAGTAATACCTAGGTGCCCCAAGCAGTCGTGAGCTATACACTTCTCAACATTTGAACAACGTAACGTACTCTAGTCTCAATGGATATATCGATATCCAATCTTGATGCATCTTGACTAAGAATGTTTAAAATGGTAGATTTGTTTTCATTACGATAAATTACTCACGGTTACAACACTTTGCAACTGCTGTCATAAAATGCATCATTTATGGATTTTCTATTAAAAATACTTTAAACTACATTAATTAATATAATAAATTATATCAGGTATATAATCGAAATAAAACACCTTTATTTTGAAAAAGATTAGTCAATGAGTTAGATATATATAACAAATTACAAAATAACCCTAGGGCATACCCTAACTGTATCAATCTTCCATTTGCACTTGGGGTCAATTATGGAATCTTATTCCAACTTCTCCAATCAGTATTCCCAAAATCAATCAGGTCGGTCCATCAATGAACGGGTATGCTATTATGCTTTGATCATCTACTCTGTCAATTAACTCTCTTCGACGTTGATAAACTGCCTTTATCATATGGAATAATTCAAAGTATATTTCTTGAATTCCAATGAGCTCTAATTCTATTAGAACTATATCTTGACATTATTATCATATAACAATGTTACGAGATTCTTAACATATGGAATCACTATAACACCTTTTTAATTCAACCATAAATAAATTGGATAAATTAAATAAGATAGGGATAGGAATGAAAATTTTTCAAAAGTTGGAATTTAACCATAAAAGTTATATCGCTGCGTTTGTGGTGAAATTTTGACCAATTTCGATATATAATACGTTGAAAATGGAGCTCAAACGGAAAAGTTATAGACCTTTGAAGTTTACAAGTTCAAAATGATTTAAATAGAATTCAAGTTCAAATAAATAATTAATTTTAAAATTTGAAAGTTAACAGTAATTAAACTTGTGAGTAAATGTTAAAATTAATGTTAATGTTGAAATATAATTAAGGAGTATAATAAATAAGAATAACGAAACTAAAAATCTACCCAGAACAAACATCACGGTCGACCGTTAGCGGTCGACCGATAGAGTAGGGTATTTGACTATTGACTGTGAAGTAGCAGTTAGTGTTAGTGAAATTGAATGTTTCAGATTTTATAATTTCCAACAGACCATCATCCAATGGTTCCTGTGAGTTCCAACCACTATAAATAAGACCTTAGACCCTTCATTTTTATTCACATATATTTTGGAAACATTAGTAAAGCTCTGTTAGTTCGCCTCTTCGTAGATTCAGAAATACTCAGTTAGAGTTTTAGGTAAGAAATCCTATGCATCTATTTTTGTTTATAGTTTATTTTCTCAATCTATTTTCCTCCAATCCCTCAATTTCTAAATTTACTCTATATGTACAAAATACTTATTACATATATATCAAAAAGAACAAACCCTTAAAGATTATTGACGGCGTGTCAAATCCAAAGGAGGCAAAGCTAAGGATATATTGTAAGTGGAAACTTAGCATTTCAATTTTAGTAATTGATCAGTATAATGGGTTTGAATATGCTGTGAGGAGTTTTGGTTTGCAAAAACATCATATTATAAACCTTCAAAACTCCTTTAGTACGAAATGTCAATTCTATATTAAAATCTCAATTGTTTATGACAAAATAATGCAATAGTGTAGATTTGTAGTTCTGATAATTTTACCTTCTATTCCACCCCTTATTCTTTTTCTTTGAATTTGGTTAAAGGATTTTGATTAAGGAATAGTATGTAAGGTACGAATTTTATTCGTAGTTTATACTACTTATTCCCATGAATTAGATAGAAACTCCTTGATTATTTTATGTGAAAAAGGAGTTGAATAGAGCGTAAAAATTGGAATTGTAAGTTTCTAGTATCAACGTATTCCATTATTTTGATATAATAAGTTATGTTTAATTTTTGTTGTATACAAGTCTATTGATTGGAAGTTTTGGTTATGAATATTGGAATTTTGGCATCGTTGATGATACGGATAAGACTTGTATAATTGTTGAAAAAGTTTACATTTAAATAGCAGTTTAGGGCATAAATTCTGCACGCTTAGAAATTACTAGGCATGTAAGTGTGTGTATGTATATATCTGTGTAATTAACATATAGTTATAATGTGTAATTACATAATTAAATATGTTATTGAATTTATTAAAATCCCCCTTAGGAAGATAATTAATGTTAAAGGAAAAATAAGAAAGATCTGTTATAAGGCCTTGATTATGGGAATGATGAGATGTATGATGATATATGTAGAGAGTGATATAAGTTATGACTAAGTTATAGGGATGCGTGGTCAATCAAAATATACACAGAAGTTTGTCTAACTAATCTAACTACCAACAATGTAACTTTGGGGCTTATATGTGACATCGCCTATAAAAACTAACTACAATATCACGAGGTTAGTCTCAAATTATGTAGGGTAAATCTATAGCTAATCTAACTACCAATACCTATGAATAGTAGGTCTAATGTGAGACGTCACCATGGAGTACGAGTCATAATACGAAGGACCTGCTTCATAGATTGAAGGTATTAAGTGGTTGTATGAGGGCCCGCTTCTTCTCTGTGTAGGAAGTAGTAAATGATCAGGGTTATGGTTAGGCAAGGTAGAGGATATCTCAAAAAAAGGCATGCTTCAATAGGAAGGATTAAGTTGTTGAATAAATTCTTTGCAATGTCAGCTAGATAGTACAAGTGAGAAGTCCATATTGGGATTATAGGTGGGAAATGATGTGGACCTGCCTTAAATAGAAGTATTAAATGGTCGGAGTCTGTCGAATTCCATTTAAAAGGTATTAAATGACTTGAGTACTATCTCTTACATTGATAGAACGTTATGGACGGTAGATATGGGTCATTGGGTTGATAACAATTTGGTTACGAATTTATATTTAGAAAGACTTTTATTTATGTTTGAGAAAATCCTTTAGGCTTATATTTCAAAAAAATATGATTTATGTTGTTACGACTACTTACCATTACAACATAGGTTTAGAAGGGTGATGCTAAAGGCAAAGACGATAATGAGGCTTGTGGCAGTAGTCTATTTATTTAACTGTTACTTTCTACAGTTTTTGATGTACCCATGAAATAAAAACAAAGTTGTAGTTTTGGATTATCTTATCATGGATATGTTACGACTATTGTTGGGTTTTGGAATTATTGATATTTTGTTATGGTTTTGGATGACATTTTGAAATTTGAATAAAATGGTACTGTTGTTATTATAATATTTTATCCTTTCGATGTGAGATTCTAAATGCATAGATAAATGGTTCTATATTATTCTTTTTACCAACCAACAGCCAGCTTTGAGATGGTTCTAAGTTTCGATGGGCCTTTTCTGGGCTAGAATTTAGGTCCATCTCAGGACGGGTTGTTACAATCACCCACAGTTTAATTATAAATTTATGCATTTATACATTGATTTTTAATGCCGTGCTATCCAAGTTGATGTACTTCGCCTTTTCATTGAATCGGCCACCATCTTTCATTTGAAACATTTTCAATTTGAATTTTTTTTACTTGAATTTATTACTGACATACCATACTCAATATCGCTTATGAAAATTTGAGTTTGAACACTCCTTCGTAAGGAGTTCACCGTTTCTTTAAATAATTCTCTGGTATTTCATAAATACACGAGAATGCTTCAAATAACCATTTAGTGATATCAATTTGGATTTGATATGTGCTTCATGTATCAAATTTATGAACAAATCACGATATCGCAGACAATATAACATGTATGATAATTCCTATTGCCAATGCATAAGGAATCCATCTTACATGTTCCATATTAAACATTTCAATAAAGTGTCATTGCATATCGATTTGGACATTCCCAATATCTATTATATAAAAGACATCATTTACAAATCTCACATAGAGTATTAAAACAACTAAGGCTGATTTTAGTACAAACGCATCATTAAAATTAGCAATGTATTGTTTACTTAGAGTTTAGAAATATCAATGTACCTTTTAATGTTCTTTCTTATAAACACACGCTTCCTCTGCATTTTGATTGATAATCAAACTATTTGATATTTCTATCAAAATATTTATTCAATTTTCGATGTTTATAAAATGATACTCTCTATCATTTCTTGGATTAGTTCCATAAACTCATAAACTCAAAATCACCCCCACTGGCTTTGAGACACTTTAGGTATCACGAGTAAACAGTCTATTCTAAATCATTATTTAGAATTAGCACATGAATACAAAACACAAAGTGATACTAAGCAATAATATTATGAGTAAATCTGAACCAATTTGAGCACATGAAATTATGAGTCCGTTACCTTAATTTCAACAATTGAAATTTGTTGCATTATTCTCACCAATGTGGCTCACTATATTCCAACTGCATTTGCCTTTCTCATAAAAACATATTTACGGCTAATGGATCATATTTATTTGAGTACAACTATCAAAATGATATTTTAATAATGTACTTGGAATCCATTTGGATTTGCACAGCATATCTTATCATAGAGTCAATACTCTAAATGACTTAACTAATAACGGAGAATTATCTATTCTTGAAAGGATAAGAAACTCATAAAATCTCTTCGATGTGTGAGAATACTTTTTAGACACTCTAGTTGATGTATTCAATTAGGTTAGGTTAATTCATTTCATCTCACGAAATCAGTTTCATCTTTGGATCATATTTAAATCCGTTACAATACCAATAATTTCTCAAAGAAATATCTTCTTTATGAAGTTGGTATTTCTTGGAACAACTATTGTTTCTCAGTGCAATGGAACGCAAAAACTGATTATGCATTAGTTCATAATATATTTATGTTCACAGCATAAATTATTCATCCAATAACTATTGTACTTAAACTTCTTTTAGGCGATTCATACATGATCCCTAACGAAGAAATATTACGTACAGCCTTTCGACTTCCCTGACCTGCCAACTCCTTGGCCTATGATATGTTGGGATTTCTTATAAACCCTTATCATGTATGATTTTGTAAAGTATTATTTAGATGTAATAATATTAACCTTATATGCTACTCTTAAGTACATGACCTTAAAGAAAGAAGTTAACTCAACTTCACTCATAATTAATTGTACTTTATCCAACAATGTTCGACTACTCCTTATCAATACATCATTATGTATTATAGGGAGAAGTTACAGTTGAAAATGAATCTTTATTCGTTTTAGATACATTTGGAACTCTTTCCAATATACTTACTCACACGATCAAGTTGAATCAAATCTTCTACATGTTATATTGTTTGCTTTTATTCTATATTTTGTGAGCTTATCATAGAGTTATACATGTGTATCAAATACACATATTCATTGTTGTGATAAATCATCGGTGAATACGATGAAAAATGTGGAACCGTTTTGGTACCAATAGACTTACGATTACATACATTTATACATATCAATCCTAAGATTTCATTAACTCTTATGATTCTTCCACTAAATGGGTGCATAGTCCTTAATTGTTTCAGATATAATTAACCAGCATTATATTACATATAATCATATAATAAAAATTATTATTAAAACTACGATCAAGTCTATAAATCCAAAATGGTTGGAATTTTTTTTAGATACTTCCGTGTTTTCCAACACATCACTTTTGTTATGAAAACAAACAACACATTATAGTTTTATTTCATAACAAATTGTTTGCGTGAAAAATGGCCGCAAACACCCAAAGTCGTATGAGTTGGTTGATTTTATGTTGTGTTTAGTGATTTGGGTGATTTATGCAAATATGTTAAAAGCAAGGACTAAAATGTAAAAGACACACAGATTTATAGTGGTTCGGCAAGAACGTGCCTACGTCCACTTTATATGTTATTCTCCTTTTTTCTTCAGATTACAAGTACAAAGCTTTGATTACAAGTATCTAAAGTTGTTTGAGAGTTCCTTCCAGGCTTGAGCTCTCAAACTTGTCTCCAAAAAATTGTCGTCCATTGTTGTACCCCTGCCCCTCTATTTATAGAGTGAGGTAGGGGGCAGGGGTCTTGGAAGTATATAGCTGCAGGTGGGCCTGGGCTGATGCAATCCGGACTGGCAACTTCTGGTTCGGCGGAGCTTGGCTCGGTCGTTGTTGGGGAAGGAGGTTGGTTCGGCATGAAGGTTGGACCGGTGATGGAGTGGACCGGTGGTTGATGAGAGGTGTGTTTGGCTCGGTAGTGCATGGAGATGGAATTGGTTCGGCTTGATCTGGTTCGGTGGTATGTGATTCGGTGGAGCATGGAAGTGGAGTTTGGTTCGGTGGGATGATGGCGAGGTATGTTGGATCGGTGGTGAAGAGCTTGGAAGTGGAGGAGCTCGGACCGGCTTTGAGGTGGAGAGATCTCGCCCCTTTTCTCTTGGACCGGTGCCGAATGAACTGACGCATAGGGAAGGCCGAATGAAACATGTTACTGCCGAATGAGCCTGACCGTGAATGCCGAATGAGTCTTGTATACTTGCATAGCTGAGTGGATACGAGAGTAGAAGGCCGAATGGACTTTGTATTCTGATCTTGAGTGGAACTCTGGGCTTAGGTACGCTTGCTAATTGCTTCTTCTTAGCTCGGTCGTGGTAGAGACGCGCTCAACTTTGATATTCCAGTTTTGTCCAAAAAATGGGATAACACTTTGCCCCCCAAAATATGCCTTGCGGTAGGAAGGCGTGTTTTGTAATGCCATGAGCCGGATGTTCATATCCTGTCATCAACCTGTAGAGAATTTGATAGTTTATATGGCCCCAAATGACGACCGTTCGGGATCGAGCTATTCGGGATGAAGCGCGGCCATTCATGGTCAAGCGCCTAACTTCAAATGACGACCGTTCGCGATCGAGTCATTCGAGGGAAAGTGCGACCCTGCGCGGTCAAGCGCGTAAATCCATGCGTCGATTGTTCGGGATCGAGTCATCTGCAGTGAAATGTGACCGTTCAAGGTCAAGCGCTTTACTTCAAATGACGACCGTTCGGGATCGAGTCATTCGAGGTAAAGTGCGACAGTGCGCGGTCGAGTGAGGACCGTTCAAGGTCAAGCGCTTAACTTCAAATGACGACCGTTCGCGATCGAGTCATTCGAGGTAAAGTGCGACAGTGCGCGGTCGAGTCTGTAAGTCCACGCGTCGATCGTTCGAGACCGAGCCATTTGTGATGAAATGTGACCGTTCAAGGTCAAGCGCCTAACTTCAAATGACGATCGTTCGTGATCAAGTCATTCGAGGTAAGGTGCGACAGTGCGCGGTCAAGTGGCGGTCCTCAAATGACGACCGTTCGTGATCAAGCCATTTGAGGTAAGGTGTAGTAGTCAGTGATCAGGTAGCGGACCTCAAACGACGACCGTTCGCGATCGAGCCATTTGAGGTAAGGTGAGTTGTGCCGTTCGAGGCGAGTTGTGCCGTTCGAGGCGAGTTGTGACCGTTCGCGATCGGGTGCCGTTCGAGGCGATTTGTGACTGTTCGAAGTCGGGTGCCGTTCGAGGCGAATTGTGACTGTTCGGAGTCGGGTGCCGTTCGAGGCGAGTTGTGACTGTTCGAAGTCGGGTGCCGTTCGAGGCAAATGAGTGTGCCCGGGGGGGACTTAATATTATCAGTGTTGGAGTTATTGTTTGGGGGAGTTTTCGAATCAAAGATTTCGGCAGTTCGTTGCCATGCAATAGGTGCTCGTGGACCGTTCGCGATCCAACGGGCATACAAGTAAATAATTTTTCCATGGAATTGTAAATGTCAAAGCAATAATCATACGAGTTCCACAGTAGGAACGTTCAAATCAAAATCAAAGCGGGAGCAAGACGAGGATGTCAAAGTGTAAACTCTTACTATGGTGCGGTCTATAGTCATTCAGAGCATGCCTATGGATCGTGCGCGATCGCTCACATGTGTAAATGATTTAACCGTGCTAGTGAGAGGTTTGCGACTTATTCATTGCTTTCGACCTGCCCCCGAGTTCATGAGGGAATTTTACCTGCCCCCTGACTGGACGTTCATTCCTTACCAGGTTGCTCAGAGGCATCTATCTTACTCTTTGGGATTGGATCAACTGGCTCCAAGCGTGGTGCCCCCATGCGGGATCGATGCCTGATTGATAGTCGTCTGCTGATTGGGGGTTGCCCCCTGCTGAGCCATTTCATCTGCTTGTTGTTTGAGCATTTCTGATCCAGCTACATGGATCTGGGTTCCGGCGTAATGTTGTCTGAGAAGAGCTTGCGTCACCTCCTCTTGTCTTTTCATTCTGACTTTCATTTCCTCTCTGGTGATGTAGATGGATGCTCATGTAGATGGATGCTCCTCCTGCTCCATTTCTAGAAGAAGTCTCTTGATTTTCCTTCATGTTCACATTTCTCTGCCCTTTTGCCTTCTACTTGTTTGTCTCGTCATAACTCTTAGATCTAAACTCTTAGATTTTCAAATTCAACTTCTATCCGTGTAGCGGAAGCTGGTTCCTTCTCAGTGAAAGCACCAAAATGTTTGCGTGAAAAATGGCCGCAAACACCCAAAGTCGTATGAGTTGGTTGATTTTATGTTGTGTTTAGTGATTTGGGTGATTTATGCAAATATGTTAAAAGCAAGGACTAAAATGTAAAAGACACACAGATTTATAGTGGTTCGGCAAGAACGTGCCTACGTCCACTTTATATGTTATTCTCCTTTTTTCTTCAGATTACAAGTACAAAGCTTTGATTACAAGTATCTAAAGTTGTTTGAGAGTTCCTTCCAGGCTTGAGCTCTCAAACTTGTCTCCAAAAAATTGTCGTCCATTGTTGTACCCCTGCCCCTCTATTTATAGAGTGAGGTAGGGGGCAGGGGTCTTGGAAGTATATAGCTGCAGGTGGGCCTGGGCTGATGCAATCCGGACTGGCAACTTCTGGTTCGGCGGAGCTTGGCTCGGTCGTTGTTGGGGAAGGAGGTTGGTTCGGCATGAAGGTTGGACCGGTGATGGAGTGGACCGGTGGTTGATGAGAGGTGTGTTTGGCTCGGTAGTGCATGGAGATGGAATTGGTTCGGCTTGATCTGGTTCGGTGGTATGTGATTCGGTGGAGCATGGAAGTGGAGTTTGGTTCGGTGGGATGATGGCGAGGTATGTTGGATCGGTGGTGAAGAGCTTGGAAGTGGAGGAGCTCGGACCGGCTTTGAGGTGGAGAGATCTCGCCCCTTTTCTCTTGGACCGGTGCCGAATGAACTGACGCATAGGGAAGGCCGAATGAAACATGTTACTGCCGAATGAGCCTGACCGTGAATGCCGAATGAGTCTTGTATACTTGCATAGCTGAGTGGATACGAGAGTAGAAGGCCGAATGGACTTTGTATTCTGATCTTGAGTGGAACTCTGGGCTTAGGTACGCTTGCTAATTGCTTCTTCTTAGCTCGGTCGTGGTAGAGACGCGCTCAACTTTGATATTCCAGTTTTGTCCAAAAAATGGGATAACACAAATATTCATAATACTCATATTGTAATATATCTATCTATTTTACAGTTGACACCAAAAAATACTCATTATTCCATAAATAAGGTGCAGTATATGTTACGAAAACAATTTTCATAACATGATCCAATCAATAAGTTATATGTAGCATGCCCCCACTATTTTCGCCATTACTATAACAGCATACTTAATTCAAAGGTCTATCAGTCACTTAATATAAATTATTTATTTTATATATATAACTAGTTTACAGCGGAGAGTTTTTGATCAAATATCTTAAACTCAAAGAAAAAATCTTATGGAAAATAATTTTCTATATGAAAGTACATTTCAAGAAAGAAATCATATTTCTTATTTCAATATTAAATATTAATTATTATTTTGCAATTCGCGTTTTCGATGTTTCTTTATGAAGCAAAATGAACTGTTCACTCTCTTCATCCTAACCCTATCTTAACTTACATCTACTCTTGTACATTCGTTATTCTTTCTAAATGGTCGAAACCTTCAAAATAATATCCTTACTACAACATCATAATGGACCATTTACAAAAGCACACTTGATCATCCTTAACATTTAAGGACATCAAATGTTGCATCTAGCGTAAACTGATCAAACTGACGTTTCAGTAATCAATTTCTTAGCTCTATATTATAGTTCTGGTCTTGTGTTACATTTAGCACAATACGATCCGTTTGAAGTCAATCAAATTGAATACTCGATCTCACAGTACTATTTATTGGCTTATTTCAACTAAACTAATTTGAAAAAAATATCTCACATTACGGATTATGCTTATTCCCTATAAAACACTTATATGGGATAGTACATGGGTCAAATATCCATAGTCTTATATTGCATTAGATTTCGAAGCTTATTGAATGCAATACACGGTCTCGACTAAATAAACACATAAGTGATTAGATTATGAATGTATTAAGTAGTTGAAAAATTAGGTACTTACATGGGTACAGAAAACATTAATACGCAAGAAGTATTTAATAGTAAGTTACATACATGCCTATATTATTTCTATTTGTTAATCTTCAATTCAATTCATTTGTATATCTTAATTGGTAAACATTTTATCAATCATATTAAATGCATAAATTTATCGATTTAGATGATTATAACATTATACAATATATGTTCTTACAATATTAGAAAAATTAAATGTTATCATTTCATATTTCTAATAAGGCTCCACTAGTTTTTTATGTTTTTCCAACCCTAAGTTGAAACATAGAAGACTTTCAACTTCATTGGTAGGTGTTAGGACTCATCTGTCTTGGAATTCCGACCTTGATTCTGCTCAAAGGTCATAGCTCCACGAATGATGGATAACTCCTTATCGGTTGTATCATATACTACACTTAACCCTTTGGTACCTTGTCCAAATTCTGCTACGACCTTGAGTCTGATCAACAAATTGAAATGAAATTATTCACTTGTACCTACCGCATCGCGATGACCTAAGTATAGTATATGTACCTTGAGTCTGCTTAACAAATACATAGAGTTATCTTACCTTGTTTATTTAATATATTAATAATACTACACATAATATCCCCAACTTCAGTCCCCTTAATAACTAAAGAGTATGGAAGTAATTTATCAATACACACACATACATGATAGTGGACAACATTATGTAAAAGATTCATAATCTTCAACATATTATATAGAGTTATAACGACTTATGGAATAATATATTTCTTATAAAATACCCTCATAATTCAAGTGTTGGACACATCTGAAATCGTGGTATATGTACTATATGTACGTATTTATCTCTTAACTCTATTTTGAGTTTCTCACTATTCCACCTTTTGTTATATATTGATATTATATAAGTTTTCATTATTATATAACTTTAATATTTCATATTACTTATATAATAGTCTTATGTATAATAGTATACTTATCAAATCTTATTTAATTAATGTTAATTAAGTAACAATTTAATTAATTTTATATTAACTTAATATAAAATTTATATAAAATTTAATTATATAATATAGCCTTTATAGTATAACACATATATCGTATATATGTACATATTATTTAACCAGTTAACCTTAGATTTATTTAATTAATCAACCTTTGATTAATTTTACTTAATTAAACAATTTTAATTAAATTACACTAATTTCGAAATTCAGTTCATATACATACATGAAAACTTATGTTATTTTAAACATTTTAAAACAACATAACATATATCATAATATGTAATACATGTACACATTTAGTAATTTATTTATTTTATTAATCTTATTAATAAATTTTATAAATTTCAAAATTTATTTGTATTAACTTTCAAACAATTAGAAATTTTTTATTAAATTATAAAATTTATAATATGTATATATTTTATTTTAAATTTAACGATTAAATTTGAAATCTTATATTTTCAGTTTCCAAACAATTTTGAAAATTTGACCTAAGGCCTAATTCAAATTGAGTCTTTTCTGTTAAGGAAACCTTTAGGCTATGAAATTATTAGTTAACTCTAACATGAGTAGTTTAGACCATAAAGGCTTTTGGGCTCTAAAATCATTGTTGGAACGGGCCGGCCCGTAGCGGAAGATATGAGTAAATTTCAAAAAAAATTACCCTAGTGGATTTTTATTGGGCCTATGAAGTCTAATTTATTTAAGACATTTATAAATTTAATTTAACACTTATTTCATTTAAATTTACAATTATAGATAGAATTTTATTTAATTTATATTCAATTAAATATAATAGTACATATATGTATCATATACATGTATGTATATGTATGCATGTGTAACGTAAGCCATATATGGTATAACATGTTCATATATAAATGTTGGGATTTTTATCGCAATGGATATGTTAGCTCATCCTATATGTATTAAATGTTGGCCAAATATATGTATGTATGTAAACTTGTTATTCATATAAATATTTAAAACTATATATACATATATCATTTACATATAAAATATTAATGATTTATATACATATATATTATAGTATTAAAATTTTAAATAATATATATATATATATATACACATACATACATAATATATAAAAGTTTTTTTTCAAAATCATATTTCATATATATATATATATATATATATATATATATATATATATTGAAAATAGGTTTTATATATATTCATGCATATATGTACTACAAACAAAACTAATATCAATTTTTTTAAATATATAGGTATATTAATAATACTTAAATAAGTATTTGTATTTATACATATATATGCATTAATTATGAAAATAAAAATTATATATATAATCTTTCCAGACTTAATGCATAACATGCAAAAATTATTATAATTATATTGCATTAATGTGTGTATATACATACATACATATATATATATATATATATTAGTCAATTTACAATAAAATAATAACAAAAATATTTTAACGTTATATTAATTGAATTTTAATTTTTTATAAAATCAAGAATGACAATTAAATATTAGAAACATTTTCCTAGGATTTTCTCTTTAAAATGATATTTTTAATTAATTAAATACTTTCGAATGAATATTAAAATGAATTTTTAAAAATATAAAATTGACTTAAAAATTATGATTTTTTTGGCGCGATATTATATGAGGATAAAATAAATTTATAAATTTGAAAATTTTAATTTTTGAAACATATATTAATTTATATGAATTATTTAATTCGTATATTGATTTAAAAATAATAAATACTATTGAATAATTGTTAAAAAATAATTTTCGGTCACCAAAAATTATAGTTATTATAAATATTCGTTTATAAAATATAGATCAATTCTTTACATGATATGATGACATAAATATATTCAAGTCATAGAATTAAAATTAAATGACATATATATATATATATATATTAATTGATAAAATGAAAATAATAAAAAATAAAATATATGCGGCCATGCACTTCATATCTACATTAAAAATTGTTTTTTTAATAAATATATAAAATTAATCAAGTATGTGACAACATTGATATATATATATATATATATATATATATATATATATATTGAATAATATACTATTATTCATAATTTATAAATCATATACTATAGTAAATATGTATTTAATACTAATGCTTTTAAGCACACCTTGTAATGATGTGAGATCATGGTTATGTTGACATGTCATATACCTTCATGATCAATAGTGATAGTAGTAATAGGGAGAATCCGTTGACTTTGCCACTAAGGTGGATGGTTCTTTAGGGTTATGCATTAACTATAAAGAGCTTAATAAGTTGACCAAGAAAAATAGGCATCCCTTACCAAGATCAAATGAATTGTTTGATCAGCTTGTTGAAGCCTAAATCTTTTCCTAATTGGATTTAGCCACTAGATTCCAACAATTGAGGATAACTAAGGACAGCAAGCAGAAGACCACTTTTTGCACTCCAAATGTGTTGTATGAATGAGAATTGATGCCTTTCGGTTTGAAGAATACCCCTGCATACTTTGTAGATTTAATGAGTAGAGTCTTTAGTGAGCAGCTAAATAAATTCATCATGTGTTCTCCAAAAGTGAGGGTGAGCATGAAAATCACTTATGGGAGGTACAATGGACCTTGAGAAGGCACCAACTAAAAGCCAAATTCTCAAAGTTTCATTTTTGAAAGGAGGTGAGATTCCTAGTTATATTGTTTCTAAAAAGGGATTGTCTGTTGATCCTGCAAATGTAGAAGTTATTCAAGACTGAAAGATTCCAAGAACGACATGGAAGTTAGGAGTTCTCTTGCACTGGCGGGTTACTATAGGAAGTTTATCAATGATTTTGCAAAGATGTAGTCCCACTAATTCGCTTAACCAAGAAAAATCTAGTTTTTGCATAGGATGAGAAATGCACGAAAGCATTCGAGAAGTTTAAGGAGACGTTGAGTAGTGCGTCGGTACTTACCATTCCCAATGGGACAAAGCATTTCACTATTTACACTGACGCATGTTGTAAGGGATTAAGAGCTATTCTTTTGCAAGTACGTAGGGTGATAGCCTATGCAAGTAGGCAATTAAAGAACCATGAGAAGTGGTATCTAACTCATGATTTAGAGTTGGCAGCTATCATCTATTCTTTGAAGATGTGGAGGTACTATCATTTAGGAGAAAGGTTTGAGTTATTCACTGACCACAAATCCCTTAATTACATGTTTTCCTAAAAAGATTTGAATCACAGATAGTAGAGGTGGATGAAGTTTATAGCATCATATGACTTTGAGGTACAGTATACCTTTGGAAAAGGGAATGTCATCACCGGTGCCCTTAGCTAGAGGCATGCTACTCTAGGTACTATTTATGTGTGTAGGCAGTTGGATTTCCTCTCAAATTTCAATTTTCAACCACCAACGGATCCTACTCTAGGCTATTTGGTAGCTATGAAAATTAGATCGACATTAATGGACCGCAATGGACATGAGCATAAGGAAGGTGTGATGATAGTAGACATTTTGGACAAGCTAAGGAGGGGAGAGAATTTTCCTCATAGAGGTAGGTATGCAATCGATGAAAGAGGGTGTTTGAGAAGGGATGGTTTCCTTTGTGTTCTATGGCGAAGGATGTGTTGGAGGATGTTTTGGTTGAGTGTCACCATTCTCGGATGAATATTCACCCCAGTGGAGATAATGAAGAATATGAAGTGAATTTCCTATTGACCGCGGATGAAGAGTGTAGCAGAGTTTGTCTCTAGGTGTTTGAGATGCCAAAAGATAAAGGCGGAATAAGGGAAGCACGGAGGGTTGTTATTGCCATTAGAAGTACCAACTTGGAAATGGGAGCACATATCGATGGACTATATAGACGACTTGCCTAGGAGTCAAGGAGGCAATGAAGTTATTTGGGTTATAATGGATAGACTCACTAAAAGCGCCCACTTTATTCCAGTTAGAAGCAATAGGACTATAGTATCTTAATGCAAGTTTATATCGAGGAAGTAGTACGACTGCATGGATTTCTATTTAGCATTGTTAGTGATAGGGATCACTTATTCACGAGCTAGTTTTGGAAGGTTTGTAGTCAGCCTTTGGAATGATGTTGAATTTTAGCACCGCTTACTACCCACAGACTAATCAGCCTGAAAGGGTGAATAAAATTTTAGAAGATTTGTTGAGAGCTTGCGTCAGGGATTTCGGAGGACATTAGGAGCAACACTTACCCTTAGTAGAGTTCGCGTACTATAATAGTTACTAAGCGATGATTGGTATGACACTCTTTGAAACAGTATGCGGAAGGTCATGCAAATTGCTTAATTGTTGGTGGGACCCACATATTAAATTCTACTTGGACCAGATTTGATCCGCGAGACCTCCAAAAAGATAGAGATGATTAGGCAAAACATGAAGGCCGCACGTGATCATCAGAAGTCCTATGCTGACAAGTGAAGGAAGAATTAGATTTTGAGGTAGGAGACATTCTCTCTTTGGAAGGTTATGAGGTTTGGTACATCAGGAAGTTGGCGTCAAGATTTGTTAGGCCTTTCTCAATTTTAGAAAGGGTGGGGAAACTTACATGTCAAGTAGAGCTTCCAAATAAGTTAGTAGGGGCCTATGATGTCTTTCATGTTTCACACTTAAGCAAATACCTTTATGACACCACCATCATAGTAGAGCCTGATCAGTCAATAGATATTGGGATGGGGTTGATAGCACCTCGTGCCACCGCATACATAACGAAGCATGGAACTATGAAGCTCTAAAGCAAAGGGATTGGGCTATTTCGAGCACAATGGAGAGATAATCCAGTGAATAGCACATAGGAAACTGAAGAGAAGATGAAGGCTTCTCATCATGAGCTCTTCTCCAGTAAATATTCTCTCTCCAAAAGTTAGGTTTTCGGTTGCATCCTAGTTGCTAGATTGCATGATAGGGAATGGTTGCCACACTTTTCACTGTTATTTTTTCCATTCATCTAGAAATTTATGCATATCTATGATGCTTGCATACTTGCCTATATGTCACGATCGTACATTCACGCTAGGATAGAGTTTACCTAATGTATGTTGCATGCATAATCATATTGCACTTTTGGTTGAGTAGATGGTTATGTAGATAAGTTGGTTGTATAACATGGTTATAGAGTGTGTGTTACATAATTCGTCCCTTAGGGAATTCGGGGATGAAATCCTTTTTAAGGTGGGAAAATGTAACATCCAATGAAAATTAAAACTAATTAATAGTAAGGCTAAAAATGAAAATTTTGTAAATATCAGAATTTGGCCATGAATATTGCACTTTTGGTTGAGTAGATGGTTATGTAGATAAGTTGGTTGTATAACATGGTTATAGAGTGTGTGTTACATAATTCGTCCCTTAGGGAATTCGGGGATGAAATCCTTTTTAAGGTGGGAAAATGTAACATCCAATGAAAATTAAAACTAATTAATAGTAAGGCTAAAAATGAAAATTTTGCTAATTATCTTTTATATATAAATTTTTGTAATTGAAGCTTAAACATAAAAGTTATTGACATTTAAAGGTTTCGAATTTAAAATAATTCAGACGAATTCAACATTTGAATCTAAATAATGTTAACGTAAAAAGATATAAATAGGTTAATAAATATAATTAACGTTAAGCGGTACTTAACATTTAAGAAAACATTAAGATAGTTTTAAAAAGGAATTAAGTAAAAAGAAACGAAAACAAGATAAATTCAAGTTCCTAAATAGGTAACAGTCGACACCCTCACTATGGCCGGTCGACCGCTAGCAGTTGATCTCTTGACAGTGAACGGTCGACCGATATTGTGGCACCGACTACGATTTTCTTAGATGCGAACGGCCTAAATTTAATGATTTCAACCAACTTAAATTTGACGGTTCCGGTGGCTTCTAACCACTATAAATAAAAGACTAACCCCTTCGATTTTATTAACAAATTATTTGGGAATGCTAGCCAAACACTATGGATCTTCTTCCTCAATAAAATATAAAAATTCAAATCCATGGAAACAAGATAATAGGTTTATATATATTCATTCTTTTATTTTCACTAGTGTGAACCCATGCTTTGCACACGTACATGGCAAAAAAAATTTAGTTGTAGTAAAATTTAAATTATTTTGTAGATAATCAGAATATATACATGGAAGAATTAGAAACATAGAAGTTAGAATTATTAAAATCTTAAATTAGACAATATAAAGAAATTTCAGTCCTTGCATAAACAAACTTTTAAAAGAAAAATAATTTAAGATCATAATTTTGCACATATAAAAACAAAGGATATGATGTAGAAAAGATGTATAAAGTCAAGCAATTTTTCTATACTGCCCATGAATTCAGAATATCATTACTATCATTTATTGCTCTAAATGATACAATTCCCACTGGTCCATCATACTTAACTCTCAGCTTCTTTGATCCCACCATCTCAGCTAAATGTTTCTTTACTTCCTATGCCAAGAAGAAAAAATTGAAGTTGGTAGAACATAAGAATAAACAATGCTTGAAATATCACTAAAGTATGGTTTTGTTGATTTAAATAACAATTCATCATTAAGGTTGCATCAGCTACCTTTTTAGAGTATGTATACATACTAAGCAAATATATCGTTAACTACTATGGTTCTATTACTGGTCGTCACCGTCCTATGCAAAGCAAGCAAAGCTAGCTGCTCAAAAAAGTACCTTTTTTTTTTACATTATAATCAGAAATGAAATAAGTATACATTGGTTAAATGTAGAAGTGCTTTAACTTTTTTTGTTCAACAACTTGGATATGAAAAAATGCACCATGAACCACTCGTACGCACATAGAGAGTAAGTTGCGTAACCAATAACTATTTTATAATGAGAATCTAGCTTGAAAATCTTATCAGTTCGAGTATCCAGTGATGGTAACATAACATTGATGCTATGTAAATGAACTTAAAGATTGCATTCGATATATATGAGTGAGTGATTAACGGTAAGTTTCAATTAGTTAAATTTTCTTTGCAACAGGCAGCACACCCTACGTTCATACTTTGGTTTATGGTAATCTTATTTTACATAGGTACATACAAAACACATGGCCAAATAAGAAACTGGCATTGCACTTTCATGCTACCATGAGTCAGTGAAAATAATATCTATGATTGCAACAGATTTAATGGCTTGCAGCACCATGAGTCAGTGAATCATCATCGTTAACTACATGGTCAAACTTTATTCTTTCTTTGAATCTCAAACACACATTTGCACTCAAACCCCTGGCCAATACAAAATCAACTCCCTTATTATCTGAAACATTTTGCACACGCTCAGAATTTCCACTCAGACCATCATCCAATTTCTTTCAATTGTGCTTAACCACATCTAGAGTATCAACAACAGTCACCTGACTTACACCCAATATAGCCTTATAACCAATTGTACATAATGCCCTATCATTTCCCAAAGTAGCCGTACATATAGTATTAATTTTTCATGCTTTTAAATCCTCTTGTATAAGATCTGAATATGGGGTAACCACCAACCACTAATGGAACCATAACCCAAGCATTACATCACCATATTTCTTAAGTAACAACTTGCTATCATCCATTCTCTCCATATCCAATTATTCTAAGCCTCCTTTAACACTTTTTGGTCGTCAATTATACCAATATTTCAAATTTATTTCAAACGGAAAAATTAAGCTCACAAATAACAACACTTTTAGTAGTGTGTTTAGCGTCAAGTGAAAAACTTCCTCTGTTGTTTCCTTTTTCAATACCATTACTCGTATTACTCTAGTTGTTTGTGGCTAAAGGCTCTGTTTTTGAGATATACTACTAATTTGATTTTGTAACTTTAGTTAGTTTTTGTATAACCATTTATTGTGCATCTTTCCTTACATGATGCGCTACCCATTATATCACCATCCAGATCATTTTCATACAAACAACTCCTTGATGCATAATATGTTAGATCGGGATCACATAACATAACGTCAGAAGAGAAACATCCATTGTTCTTTATTAACAAAAAAGGCCCAGACATCATCTCCAACCATTTATGAAATTGAATTTCCTCTTTCTATTGTACTTCTGTTCAAACCCCTACCACATTTCATTGCATCTCATTATAAGTGATAATTACAATATTTGAGATGAAATTAGCATCTCTTTCCAAATTAAGTGTTTTATGGCATTTGACAACTGACTGGATAAACCAATTTACTTAATCAAGTAATATGGTATTTAAAAGGTAGAAGGCTCAATCAATTGAGGTTACCTTTTTATTGAGATACCATTGCCTCCTTTAGAGTTTATATGTCCATTTCCTATAAACTTTAAATAAAGAGCATTAGGAATTAGAATGCATACAACTGCAACTAATTTTCGTTAGTAAACCATAAATGTTTTATGATCACTGAATAATAACATATAATTAACCAATTCGAATGATCTACACTATAAATCCAAAATTGGTACAAAAGAACATTAAGCTAAGAAATACAAATGGATGTAGTAATTCTTATGCAACTATCAACCCCTAAAGTTAGGAGTGGATTGAAAAACTTCTAGCGCATTACATTAAGTGATATAAAAAAAGGGATTGGTTCTGAATCTTACGCCACATTTTGCAAAAAAGGCACTATTATTTCAACGAAAAATCAGTTTATAAGCATAAAATGAAGCTTTAAAACATATAAGCTATGATCTTTGCATAACAATGGTTATCAAATATCCATTGCTACAAAAAATACAGATCATATGCTCTTGTTCAAATTTTAATTTATAATTTTCGAATCGAAGATATCCCATCATCCTAAGTTCCCTTAGGGTATGTTTTTGAATAGCTAAAGAAAACATAACAATCTGAATTATAAAAATAAAACCAAAGAATAATAGAATATTATCGTTACTTCTTCCATTTATCCAAACCTTTCCCCGCCACTCAGATTTTAAAATTTATCTAGCGCCTACTGCTAGCTGTGGTTCCAAACAACATTACACATTAAAGGAAAATTACCAATAGAAAAGATTTGGATATCAATTGCAAAAGATTCACCTTGACAGACTCCATTGCATGCAATCCATTTTCAGTAACATTTTTTTCATTTGCAATAAAGGAGATGGTGTTCCATGGTTCGTTAAATAAAAAACTAATGAAGTAACATGGAAATAATCCATAATATATTAAGGAATACCTCGGTTTAGAGGTTATTAAAAGTAAATATTACTCTTAGATTTGTATCGACATTGGAGTGTAAAAAAACAGAAATTAGAAAAACCATAACAACCAAAACAAAAGGAATTTTACATCAGATCTCACGCAGCACCTTCTCCCTGCATTTAATTTTCGAGATGGGTTCAGGAGATCGATTAGAAGAAAGTAGAAAATTGAGTAGTTGGTCCAACAAATAAAAATGAAAGTGCGGTAAGTGGTTTTTTGGGAGAGAGCAACTGGCATAAGGCTTACGTTAACTCAGAGAAACAATGTTGTTTTTGAAGGCAAAACGGTGGAAAAAAAGAAAAATTTGGGAACAATAAGAGAGAAGGATCGAGGGTTAGGAGGATAAAGAAGGATGGAAGGTGGGCACGAAATTGAAAGAAACAGAAAGCGTGGCCATTCCTTTCACAAAATATCCGACGAACTTACGTGCGCTTGAAATTCAACTGAATATAATATAATAGGATAGTTTCTTTCCGAATCACTGATTTTCGAATTTAATTTCAAAGATAAGAGGTTTGAAGGAGCAATTAGGAAAAGGTGTGATCAAATCCAAAAGGATGCTGGAAACCATCTGTGATTGAAAATTAGTTTTTCATATTTTAGTACTGGTATAGTAGAAGTTCAAATTTCCTTTACAAAACCCTAAAACTAAAACCCCAAATTCCCCAGAACGATATCTCAATTTCTTTTATTTAAATCTCGATTGTTTTATATCAAAATAGCAGAATTTGTTTTGTTAATGCAATTTGAATATTGTAACGTCCCGTCTTTTTGTACGCTTTAAATCGACGATAAAGCACACACGTCAGACTTAAACCATACAGAAGGGCGGATTGTTACGGGCTAAATAAGAAAAAGCAGAGAAAGAAAGAAACAAAATAGAATCTTGCAGCGGAACGATAAAATATAATAATCAAATAAATAGCTCATGAAGTTGTTTTACAAAAACGTTTGATTATACTTATACAATGCATATCAGAGTTACACATACCAGAGAATATTAATAATGCAGCGGAACACAATGGTGTAGTGGAATATATAACAAATAGTAATAATAATTCTTCGTCTTTTCCGAGTCAGTGGCCAAAATGGTTATTTTCCAATAAATCAATAATTTAATATTTAATTAATTAAATCAAATTTTCAATTCCAATTATATAATTAGCAATCTTTATCCCTTTTGATTTCTTAAACTTTCACAATAATTTAGACAAGTTCAGACATCAATTTTAAGTTAATTAATTTACCCATTACCGTATTAAATTTTAAATTTTAAATAAATTCACTAAATTATCAATTGAAATTCCAATAAATCCATTTATTTGATTTAAATCTTGTTATTCAATCCATTATCACCAAATAGATAAAATTAACATTGGTTCAAGGTTTATTACTTTATTATTCTCAAATTTCATCTTAATCTCCATTAAAGTAACATTTAAATATTTAATTTCAATTAATTGCAATAAACCCAATTACCAAAATTTAAATTCAAATAAATAAATAAATCTTGATTCCCATCTTATTATTCAGCAATCATTATCCTATTCATACTTTATTATCAAGCAATAATTATTGCAATTCATTATCTAATATTGATTTTATCGAATTACAATTTATTACGTATTATTACATCAATTAATATACTTTGAACTTATTTCCCAATTCATTAATTACAATCAATTATAACCTTACAATTGGTTTCAGTTAATTGGGATTGCACTAAATTAATTATTTATTCACTTGCATTATTATTACATTTAATTGCAATTTGATTACCAATTTTATTTAACACTCTAAATAAACTAGTGTGAACCCGTGCTTCCCACACGGATATGGCAAAAAAATTTTTGAAGTTAGAAAATTAAATTATTTTGATAGATAATTCGAATATACTATTTACAGGAAGGAATTAGAAACATTACTACAATATCAAATATAAGTATTAAAATTAGTATTGAGTCAACGTTGTAATAGAACCGAATGCTCTTAAACATATATGTAGGTCAAAGAGTTAAAAGGGAAAAATAGACTTGTCAGTAGTAAAAAAACCATAACTATAGAGAAATACGAAAGCAATAAAAGCATGGGTCATATAAAATAAGACTAAAGACGTATCATAAAATAATGTTTCAACTATCCAGTATATGATTCATTAAATAGAATTCTATTCTAATGCAACACATAAAATTTGGTATATATTTGGTTGTTTTAACCATTTTAAAAATGCTATTATAACATACACAGAACAATCAGTATATGATACTGTTGATCGTGGCAATATTCAAATAGTTGCATAAATATTTCATACGAATAGTGCCACGAACCAGAAGAGAGGTGTGGAACCAAAGCACGAATATGTACGATAGATGATAACACAACATGAGTTTGTTTAAGAATATTTTCACAAATAGTTTGTTCTGCCTCAACATCATTAGCTACTCTACCAGCCACATTGACACCCTTTTCAAATATCCGATTGGCAACGTGGTAAATATTGGACACATGGTAAATAACCAAAATCAGATAGTTGCTGAGTACTAAAACTGTAACCTATAGCTAAACATCAAAATTTGAGCCTATGGTAAAAATATATAATTATCAGTATTACTACGTCTTCTTATAACCTACAATATCACCTTAAGCTATTGGGATCGTTATCAACTGCCTAGTTGAATAATTTGTTTGTATTATAGAAGGAAACTAAAAGGAAATAAAAATCAAATAGAACGAAAAAAGCCCCACAATTCAAGGACATGCAGAGATATGTAATAAAGGGATAGCTTTCTTGTTTGAAAAAAAAATCCCATGAACCAATGTGACTATCCACATTGTATTATTTTTTTAGATGATTTCGGATCCCATATGTCAAATTTTCAATTCATAAAAACATTGTTTCATAAACTTGCCTTTTTTTTACCATCACACACACACGCATGCCTCCAAAGTTATGGTCTTTCCTCTCGGTGTATTCACAAAGATCTGCATACCTCCTCTCAATCTTAGAACCAGGTGGAGGGTTGATTCTTTCTGGATATTATAATCTGTCAGTGTTACCCCATCTTCAAATTGTTTGCCCATAAATATAAGACGCTGCTGGTCAGTTGGGATTCCCTCCTTGTCTTGTATCTTGGCTTTTCCATTGTCTATTGTATCTGAACTCTCAACCTCAAGATGGTCTTTCCTGTCAGTGTCTTGATGAATATCTGCATCTGCATCGTATCATCAAGAACAACGACAACAATGTCAGAAACCATCCAGCAACTTACTGCCTTAACCAAAGCTACATACATTTTAAACTGATATTGAAGATTCACACATGGATACATGCACATAATATGGTATGAATAACTGAAAAAGAAGTCTTTTACGATGTCCATCATATATTGGAACCTCTTGTACCTTTTCCCACAAACAAAACATACAAACCATCAAGTTCGTTAGTTAATTATGGAAAAATGAAAAAGGTATAATTAAAAAAAGGACAGTGAAATAAAATATTTTGAGAATGTGTATGTTTGCCTCCAACAAAAAGGAAGAAAATACCTGAACCTTTATTCATAAACCTCATATCAAACGTTTGTCATTAGTACAAAGCACATGAAGTTTATGTCAAGCAACCAATATTGGCATTTAGCCACCAAAATGATCATGGCAACTAAGACAGAGGTGCCTTTTTAACTAAATAGAAGAAAACTCAAACTATAACCTCATATCAGAAATTGATCAAAAAATTAGCACTCTGTAAAAGCTCACTTTTTTTGTGTTTCATTTTTTTTAATTCACATGGATTAAATTAAAACTAAGCATGTCAACATTAGCAGTTGCATCTGAAGAAAAAACCAAGAAAGTCGTAGAAAGGAGTGTCTCCTACATACCAATACATACATCCAACACTCAAAAGTTTCTCTTTTAAATAGCTTACACATGTAAATTCAAATAAGCATGATCATCAATGCTAACGCAACACATAACTTTGTTTAGTATGATGATAATTAGACCAATTTCACGATTAGAATAACATTTAGTTTGGTAACTTCATGCGGCAAATAAAATTTGAAGTGTTGTAGTAAGCTCGAACTATGCATTTTGTACACTCTGGAAGTTCAAAGATATTGTAGGAGCAAACTAAGGGTTAGAAAAAAGCTTACATGTGCTGCTATATTCCCAGTGTTTGTGGATTACTGGTCTGTTTTATTTCAGGATGGGTTTGATAGAGGAGTGAATACGACCTACTGTAAATGTCACATGAACTCTAAATATAGAAATTTACATCATATTTATGAAACGTCAAAAAAACACAAATAGAACTTATAATATACTTTGCAAGAACAAACTGACAATGCAGCCAACATTTAATTTTGATTTTAGTGATCTAAATTGTTCAAGTTCACCATTAACTGTATGAACAGTCAAAGGCATCATTTCAAGTTAATTACTGATTATATGAACCAACATTTACTAATTAGAAATTGACATACACAAAATAATTAGTTCCTAAGCTCAATTTATTATTTCCCACCATTTGTATGTATAATTTTAGGATTGGTTACAAGTTATTGAATTCATTTTGCATAAAAGCGGATAGATTATGGTGCAAAAGTGAATGCAAATTTAATAAAAATATTGGATTAAATGAGTTCATGTTAAATTATTACTATTGGCATGTGAATAAATAATAGTATCACATATAATAACAGTAAAAATTGTTGGTAAAAAACGAAAATAAATTGGTTTTTGAAATAATTTTTTTCTCTTAATGCCATATATGGTGATAAACTGAAAATTCATAGTAGTGAAATAGCTAAAAAAAAATTGGTGTTAATTAGAAATCAAGAGACGAAAAAAAATCAGTAAACATGAATTAGGACGGACAAATTATATGTGTGTATTTGCATGTGGATTATGGTGTAAGGGATGTTATGTAAATAGACATAATATTCTTCATTCATGTATGATACATACACATAGTAAAAATTAAGCAACTATATATTAATAGGCAAGAAGAATCAAACCGCATACCTTGTCGCTTCACTGACCATATCCTTTCAATTCGCCATTGTTAGGCACCTAAAATCTATAATGGAACATAGATATAAAACTATTTTAGAATTAAGCAACTACGCCATATAGAAAATAACTATAAAATCGCTTATTAGATTGCCAAAGTAAATAGTTAAGGAGCACAGGTCCATGTAAAAAGAATATAGCACTGGTACTTATAAAATCCCTTATATTCTTATGTTGAATGAGTAAAAAAATTCTTGAAAGGAAATAAAGGAGAAAATTCGAAGGGGAGGAAGAAAAGAGAAATTGACCAAAGCTGAGTCATATATAAATTTGTTCAAAAGACCAATAGATTGGAAATGGTCCAAAATATAATCTCACTAATCGTGTTAGTATTGCATAATAGCTACACTAACAATTATAACTCTAAATTTTATTTCTCATAAATATAACAAACAAAATCATTCTAATACGTACAAACCTCAAATATAATTTACTGTTGAGTAGATTCTAGGGATTCCTGATATGAACAACTTCTAATTTTATGAGCATGAAAATTGCACAATAAGGCATATTTTTCTTTTGTGAAGTCCTTAAACCAATTTAAACAAAATACAAAACCAAAATGCAGTTACATCCAAAAATTTCATTGCTCCTGCAAATCAATTTCAAATAATACACCATACAGTGGAGTTTTAGATGAAACGCATTTGGATAATTTTTAATTACATTAGATCAATACATTTAATTAGGTTAGCAATAGTTATCAATGAATGTAAGGATGCTACCTTTTTGTACTTATAGTTTCATTTTTGCAGTAATTTGGTTCTATTTCAGATCGTTTCTAAAACAAATTTCATCAGTTCATTTTTATGCTAACTTGTAGAAAACATCAAGTTTTAGCGCTTTATATAAAATCCAAGTCATCTGACTAATGCTGATTCATTACCAATTTGATTGATCATCCCAAATAGCTTGCAAAAAAATTTATTGTGTAAAAGTAAAGCACTTTATAAGTTATTTTGAACTTGAAATAAAAACCCACCTTCTTGGTATGATTGCAACCATATACACATCCATTGCAGATGAAACATTTGATGCCTCTAACTAATTAATTTCTACCAAACCTGTCTTTAATTTATTGTATATTAGACAGAATGAGAAAATACATTATTTACATCCTTTTACCATTAAAAAAACACGATCAATGAACAAAAGTTTAATCATCTACTTAATCTAAAAATAAAACTTGACCTACTAAAATATGTTTACTGAATGATGTATATTATAGACAGTGTAATGGAAAAAATACATGGTTTCTTCTAAACAAAACCGATTGATTCCACCTTTCATAAAAATCAAGTGTGTTCTGATTAGCCGACTGATGAGACAATGTTCTAGTACCTAACCTAAAACCTTTGAATTCAAATCAAATTCAATGATTGAAGTAAAGCTGGAATTCGCTCAACGATTAAGTTGGGAGAACTAAAAATTTTATTATTTGAGAGGAATTAACTTAAAAATATTGGGAAAAAGAATACAGTTTAGCATGATTGAAGTTTGCATGAGTTTCGAATAGATTTGATGCGATTGGTGCTTTGCTACCCACAAATTTGAAAATTTTTTATGCGTTTACTTTTTGTGTAGATCGACAATCATGTTGAGAACATAGAATGAAACTGAGATGTAATATCGTGGCACTGAAATATAACACACTGACTCTTGAGTTCTAATTCTGTTTAGCCATAGCTCGTAATTGAAGGAGAATGAGTTATAAATTTATTAAAAGAGAGTTATTCTCTTGACGAAGGAAAATAAATGATTTATTGCACCTGTAATCTTCTTTTTACGCCTTCATAATTCTTCGGTAATAAAAGAAAAATTTATCAGTTAACACTTACTCACAGTGAGGCGAAGACCCAGCTAACAAAATAGACAGGTCCACTACAGCTTTAAAATGCGTTGCAGCAAGCGTCTGTAAGATCCACTGCGCCAAAAGCAGTTAATGTCATACAACAGATATAAAGGCATTGTTATATTCCTGGCATTGTTATATTCACACACGGGCCAGTTGTGAAAAATGCTAGAGCTGTATTAGAAATTTATCAGTCAAAAACAGATTACGCAAGTACATATACTTCGATGAGTGGACGGTTACTTAAGTACCTTTATACTTCGATGATTGAATGATTTCTTAATTTCAATGGAAGTGGAAGAAATGTATATATGTGTGTGTGCACATGAGATCAGCAATTTGAAAAAAATTCATGGGTATGGAATTACTGACATGGTTTGGGTGAAAATGCAAGAGCTGTCGATCTGATAAAGAACAGGAGGAATAACACGGTTAGTGATGGTGGTAAACAATCACGAAATGTTTGATGTAGGAAAATGAAGGACTTTATATTTGAAACGATATATTGTATATGTGACAAAGAAAATTAATAAATATATATGGAAATAATAGAAGGTCGCTAAGTAGGCAATGTGGAAAATAGGCAAGAAAAACTGATAGAACGCAAGTGTATATCTGTGTAGTTTACAAATTATAATAAGATGGTTGCGGTATGATCAACCCGTAGAACCAAGAATATACCAGTATAGGAGAACAATCAAACTAACACCAAAGGTACTTAGTGAAATATACATTCATGGTAACATGATCAACGTATGATATTCATCTTATGGTAATAAACAGTACTCCAGCCAATTACTCCTCTTATGTTAATTTAAAGATAAAACTCCTCCTAATTTCTCGATGTGGCAGAAAACATAATCAATTTGAGTTGTTTCAACTCGCCGATAATATTCCTTTATTTGACATTTTTTAAAAATTCAACATGAATGATAGGTCACAATTGTTAAAATATCCACTTTAAAGTTCAAAAAGGCTTAAAACTCGAATTTTGTGTAAATAGCACAAGGGAAGTAAGAGAGATTATTATTGTATTCCAACAAAAATTGCCAAATTAGATATGGGAATATAAATTTATTTGGACGTCAATCATCTAATAATTGATGCCTGGCATTTCATTTTTTTTTTCAAAATTGGATGCAAGTTAAAATAAGAGAAATTATGCATATATGTTCTAACTGATTGATTATGTTCTAACATATCACACATGTTAATATATATATATATATATATATGCATGTGTATGTGTATATACTAATTTAGTTTTAAATGACATTAAATTTAGAGAAAAGTATTTGATAACGTACCAACATATTTTCATGTCCTTGAAGGAAATTGTATCCCATTCAAAAAATCGTCAATTTCTTCCACAAATATGAACTATCAATAACTTGTATAATAGAGTGCAAAAATTAGTAAAATGATGTTTTTGTTAACTGCAAAAGTGAATGATACATACCTTGCTAAAAAGTAAGGGGTTGCAAACTGGCATCAGATTGCAGGTGGTGAATAGAAGGAGGTTGATGGTTGTTGTCTGATAGTGGATAGAAAAAGTTGTTAACTATGGAATCAGAGAGGCTACTGGAGCTAGCTGAAATAGACCAATACTCACATCTGATGTAAGCCATAAGGATTCACAATCATAGGAACACCTATCAAAAGCTAAGGAAACGTTAATGAGTGTTTTCATAGTTAGCTTGCTTTGAATGCAAGCCAAAAAAATATAGAAAACAACATCAGATTTTGTTTGCTGTTGGGGTATTGCTGTTGGGGTATTGCAGTTGGAACATGTATAAAAATCTGTACTATCACAAACGCAAGTATTTATTGTAGTCACTGAATGCTAATAGGAAATTAGTTAAGAAATAAATCATCATTTTAGTTTTGTAGAATGAACACGAATACACAATAAGCTATTACGACCGCAAAATGAATGCAATTGGACAGCAGAACATGAGTAAGTTTTATGTACATGATACAAATGAAAAAATTACAGTGTGAATGTTAGAAAATAAATTAGACTCATTTTATAGTATAATTGACGAAAATATGGAGGGTCAAATGTGAATACAGTAATTATATTTTTTAGTTTAAATTTGCTTGACAAAATTCCTACATTATGGAAAAAATGTTTGGGAAAGAAAAACTAATAGAGTACTGTTACTTTTTTAAGTTTCATAAGAAGGAGCTGACTACAGAATAAGTGGTAACTGAAACAGTGAAGTAGCCTTTTGGACGAAAAGACCACATTAGAAGCATGAATACTTACTTGGTGTCTGAAGGCTTGATAGGGTGACTAATGTTCAAAGATCAATTATAAAGGCATGGCTAACATGTTCATAATATGCATAACTTTAAGAGAAATAGGAATTTAAAAATGTAATTCTAGTGCTGAGGTTTTCAGAAGCATTCATGATTAAGAAGATTATGTTTCAAAAACAGTGATACAAAAGCTGGCAAACATAAATATGGTCTGGTTGATTATGTAAGATGATTGCCAAACAACCAAATCTTAATTGAACCAAAAAAGAGGAAGAAATTCTCATATGAAAAAACTCACATCTTCATCCGTCAAGTCAACCAAATGTGAAAACTCCAACTGTTTTTGACAAAAAATGCACTTATCTTTTATTTATCCTTTTCACTAACATTTTACGAAGAGTCCAAATGAACATCACCAACTGTACTAAATTGATCATGGTTTTAGTGAACGTTGGTTAGCTCACTCTTAAAATTAGGTACAAACATAGCCAACTAATTAAGACAAAAAATCACGAAGGCACCAAAAACCTAGAAGTTTTCTTAAATTTCATCAAAAGAATCATAGTTAATATATTTTAACTCATAATGGTCATACACACTCCTAACTCAAAGGCCTATTATAGAAGAAAAATTATGACAGCCTATGAAAATAAATCAGTAATTGCATAAATTTTTAAGATTGAGTAACCACAATTTTATTGTAACAAAGAAAAATAGCATGGAAATTAAGATCAATTCTTATAGAAATTGTCACAATATGGATCCTTTGTGCATATTTTAGGATTATAAAATTTTCTATAGTTAACAAAACGTTTTCAAGGGGTCTCAAAAACTTAAAATCAATTAGTTCATAAATTTTGATAACACTGACCCGTTGTAAACTATCAAAACTTGTCAAAGAAATAATGATTTCTCCAAATACTAAATATTACAGTCTGTATAACATCCAAACATGGAGGGTACAATAGATGGGAACAAACCATCAGTACTGGATTTAGGAAGAGCAAGGGATAGCGGTGTTTTCCAAAAAAAAAATAGAGAACACGAAAGCAGAAAATTCAATATAAGATAACATAGCAAATAATCACCCTCAACATCGAAGTTCTTAGTTTCAAACAGGACAGGAACAGTTGTTCCACCAACGCCGCAAACAGAAAAGTGTGCAACGAACAGAAGGAAGCCGATGTTAAACTTGAATACAATTTTCAAGGACAACCGATATATGGATTTGGAAAAAAAATCAAAAACTTCGAATTAGGGAAAACTCGTACCAGAACTTTATCTATTTGATGGTGTTTTGGAGGATCCGAAAAACTTCTTCAATCGATAGTGGTTTGGTATATCTGGACCGGATTAATCCCTTTTTGAATGGCGTCAGAATCCCTTTCCTTCCTGCCGTAATCCGCCACCGCCGTAAGAGCTGTGAAGTCGGCGAAGTTTTGGGATCGGTTTTGTTTTCAAATATGATGCCTGGATCCAAACTGAGTTAAGTATGAATCGATTTTATCTGTGTCCGCGTTGAGATTAGAGAACGGAGGGGGAAGGGAAAACCGAAAGGGGACGGGCGGTGGGAGAATTGGAGCAGAAGTGGGGGGAGAAAGGAGGAAGCATGTACGTTGAAATTTTTTCGTACAACTGCAGGCAGGAATGGCAGAAGTGGAATGGTAAAAAAAATAAAAATAAATAAGAGACTGTTCATTTCCAAAAATTGGTGGAGGCTTCTGTGAGCTCGAAACCGAACTCACTATTATAATATAATAATAGTATAGATAAATAACATATATTAGTTGTCACCTATTTGCTTTTTCTTACATTTACAAGTTTATTACTTACCATTAACACTGTATTGTTTCATTAATTAATTCAACAAATTGTCCAATTATGAGTAACATTAACATTATTTTCAAATATTGCCTAAATTAACATTAACGTAATATTAAATCATAATTATTGTAACAGATTTCCAATTTAAATTAACAAGCTACATAAATAGGTAACATACAATAATCGTTAGTTAACCTTTAGTCACATTAATAAGCTTTTATTACTTACAAATCAATGTTACCATTTATTTTCATAATACTAATTTCATCTAATTCCCATTAACTATCTATTATTTCTTTGGTAAATCCAATACTCCATTTATTCGATTATGTTCCATTTATATTCAAGTATAACATATTTTCATTAATTGGCATTTCATTCAACCCATTAATTATTAACCTTAATTAGCATTGTTTACCTTGCATTCTCGTTATTATTCCATAAATATGATTCCAAATTTTATTTCTTTCAGTATTAATTATACGATCATATTAAATTAAAAATTAAAAATTATTTATTTATTTATTCCAGATTTAATTACCAAAATCTTATTAAATTAACAATTTTTTTATTATCGAAATTCGCGGGTCGTTACACTCTCCCCCACTCAAAACTTTTCGTCCTCGAAAAGGAAAAAGGAAGGAAAGAAAGAATTAAGTAAACAATATATCTTATTCAAAAATACTCACTTTATAAACAAAAAAATTTACAAAATTTATAAATTTGAACAAAACATACCAATTTATAACCACTAAATCTTTTTATACTCAAATTAATAAAGTTTGGAAAACATTTTTCAAAAATTTTCTAAGTCCAAAATTTACGGAAAATTTCGACAGAGTCTCCTTTGTACGGAGAGGCTCTGGAGAAAATATAATATCAAATATAACAATATACAACATATATTTTTCAAAATAATATATCCCAACACTGGAAAACAATATAATAACGTTATAAACCGTAATCCGAAAACTTACCTATTTGTCGGGCAATTTACGCTTATTTATGAAACTAAAAGCAGGAGCAATTGCTTTCATAACCCGTATTTCACTTGTATAATCTAAAAAGAGTTAATAATTATATAAAATTAAATATTTAAAGTTGTTTCAACTACTAACAAACAATCAATGTTAAACAACAACAGCAACCACCTACAAACACAGCATACACATCAAATACAAATCAATCATCCAAGCAAGACAAACACTTGGTTTGTTCGGGTTAGGACACTTTAAATCACATAGAATGACAAATAACTATGAAGTATTCCATTTTACTTAACAGTCTTGGATAAAACTCGATAGATTATTCATACATCTAAGCAATTTTGAAGTACCCTTCCCAAACAACCATAAACCAAACAAACAACAGTTTCAAATAGTAGAACAAATTCATTCTTATTAATTTCATTTCATACATTTGTTGTTTGATTTCCTTTCCATTCATATAATGATTTATCTTTTAAATTTACTTTGATTTTCTTATAGTTTTCATTTATTTACCTTTATTCATATCATGTAAATTTCTTTTTATTGTATTACCTTTATTTATTCACTACTTAATTTCATTCATTCATTTATTTATAATACTTACCTTTCAATTTATTTAATTAGTAGCCTTTCAATTATACTTAACTTTATAACACTACAACCTCCAATTCTTATTTATTAAAGAACCTCATTGAATACCTTCATCATTTTAAATTTTGCTTGTAAAATTTCTCATTACATTTTCTTTTAACATTTTAACTTTTTATAGTTGGTAAGTTATATATATGTTAAAGAATGCAATTGAAAGTCATACAAGTTTATCCCATTTCTTTTAATTAATTAAATGTTCAATAATTATATCCTTTGCTTTATAGGTTACAATTTCAACTTCCATGCTATTTCATTTATAGCCTAGCATTTAATCTCTTATTTTAAATAAAGGTTCCAATTATTAATTAGTTACATTCCGTTTCACTGCAATGATTGAAACCATTAATTAATGGAAACTTAAGAACTAAATATCGGGTTTAATTTCAAATCATTTTAAAATAATAGATAAATATATACTTACAATTTATATATCCAATTATATTTAAAACAATTTAAAATTTTATATTTGTTTATCAAAATAAATCTGCAGTAAATCTACTACAGTGGCCTTTACACTTCGAAACTCGAAAATGAATGTCGATGATTCGTGCACTCCACATCGAAATTATTTTCCAGCGACATAGAGGGAAGTACAGAACTTATTTCTTTTCGAAGTTCTTTTAAAACATTTTCTTTCAATTTATATTGAAATATTTATAACGGAAAATACTTCTAATAATATTATTGTTATATCTCAAAATCATCCAAAAGAAATTTCAAAAACTCCGGAACTTAGATTCTAAAATTTCCAACTTATTCTTATTTATTTCACTTTCTTCAAAAATTGTTTCCAATCAATATTTATAAATTTCTCTACCTAACAACCAATATATTGCAACCAAATATAACCTTTATAAAAATTTAGTTTATATATAGAAAATATAATAGGCAAAATTATTTAATTCACCTATATTCAAAACAAATATTGTGTCGATCTGTCCTATTAAGTGTCCAAAAATCTCTATCGATGTCATAGCGTCCTATGCACCAACCAGAATTTATAAATACAAAACGGAACAACTAAACACAATATCAAAACCATTTTATAACACTAACAAATACGCTCTCTCATATATACACTCAGCGACTCATCATAGGGTATTACTACCCTATTAATAAAGAGTCAAACCCCACAAAGCTAAGGTTTATCGCTAAACCAAAGCTCTGATACCAGATGTAACGTCCCGCCTTTTTGTACGCTTTAAATCGACGATAAACCACACACGTCAGACTTAAACCATATAGAAGGGCGGATTTTTACGGGATAAATAAGAAAAAACAGAGAAAGAAAAATACAAAATAGAATCTTGTAGCGGAACGATAAAATATAATAATCAAATAAATAGTTCATGAAGCTGTTTTACAAAAACATTTGATTATACTTATACAATGCATATCAGAGTTACACATACCAGATAATATTAATAATGCAGCGGAATACGATGGTGTAGTGGAATATATAACAAATAGTAATAATAATTTTTCGTCTTCGTCCTCCAGAATTAAGGCCTTCTAATCCTAAAATGCTCAGGATGACCCGAGCGAATTGAAAAGACAAAACTTTCGAGCCAGAACTAAAAGATCTTATGTAAGTTAAATCAATGTAAATAATATGCGTGGAACGGCGTCGGAGATGTTTACGGGATTTGACATCTCCTATCCAGTGTCTAACGCGAGTGCAGTAACTTAAGAGATGCTCGGGATTCACATCTCCTAAGGATTCGTTAAACTATTTACTATGTAGTAATATTTCGCTAGCATTAAGGAGTTACAAAATCTCCCACTTAACACAATAATATCCCAGTAGTCCATCCAGTATCATGGTCGCTCCTGATCGAGAAGCCACCAGAGGATACCACACGAGCTATGGAAGATAACCAAACTCGTACAAAGCGCGATAGGGTAGGTGACACGGCACAACTAGGCAATGTCAGGGTAGATATACCAATTACACTTCCGGGCCGGTGGTAACGAGTAGCGTGCAGCTACCACCCACCTCGAGCCACACCCTAAATCAAAAATCAAAAGTGGACACCGAATCAATCCAAAAGTCAGAGTATTATATCGAAGGGAAGTGTCCGATAAAAGGTGCTACCTTCTTAGCCCGTCGATCGCTCTTGTTTTAGCCACCTTATGCCAACTCACGGGAGTCGGGTCCACGTATTTACCTCAAAGGAAACGCCGCTACCATCCTACTTCATTCTGGAATCTTCACTACGTACACGGTTGTTAAAGTGGTTTTTGGAGTTGGCAAGGAGTATGACAACTTCCGATCCCAGTCTCTTCAACAACCAAAGGTTATTATAACACCACAGTCATTTCAAAATAATTTATACTTCAAAACAAGAATATAATATCCATTTCGAAACCATATAAACACGATATCATTTCCGTTTTAAAACCCAAATCAATATAATATCATTTTTATTTCAAATATATCTCTTTTCCAAAATCATAGCACTTTTAGATTTATAATATTTCGAAACCAAACGCTTGAAATATAACCTTTCAAAACATAATGCTTCGTATTTAATAGCTTCTAAACCATAACTTCCATCTTAAATGGTTTGGATATTCAAACAATATATAAAATAGTTTGAATTTAAAATTACTTATAAAGTAAAATAATTTCCTTGACTTCACAATTTTATTCATTTTAAATTAAAACTCAATTTATAACTTTCAACTCATTTTCAGTTTCAGTAAACCATTTCAATTTCAATATATTTCAAACTTTGAGTATTAAACAATTTCAAAACTAAGGTTGGAATCTACGATTCAACAATTCAATGTTCTATTATTTAGTTTTGAAATATTTACATAATAAATCTATTATCATTTAAATAAAACTCAAATTACAAATACTAAATATTTCCTTCAATTTATTTATACTTGAAATATTCGTTCAAGTCATCTTAAACCAAAATCCAGTTATAAAAATCATACTTTAAAATCTCAATTTTATTAAATTTCAAATCAATTTCATATTTATCTACCCATCTTATTCTCATTTAAGTTATTTTAAACTCCGGAAATATAATTTAAATAAATACTTAACCATATTATATCTTAATAAAATCAAACTTTATTAATAAACTTATTTTATACTTTAAACCAATTTTATACATAGCTTAAAACCAAGAATTTAACTATATATAAAATAACATTTATAAATATCCAAATCAATATCTCGTAAAACCATATATTTCTTTACAAAACCATAGAAATCATTTCAAAATATTTTTATATATAGACCACAGTGTTTGTATAAAATTTTCTACCCTATGTCCAAGTGATACGGATATTTATCATTTCAATCCGTAATTTAAAATAAAAATACGGTTATATATCATTTCAAACCGCAATCCCGAATGAAATAAAAATGCATAACAACTTGCAGTTTATAACAATATGAAATACAACATCCATTCATCCAATATCAATCATCAACCATTTATCACAATCATCATCCAATTCAAACAATAACATTGATATAGAACAGAAAATAAATAACAGGTATTTACTGGCAGTTTATATTCAATAATAAATTAAACAACTATTTAACTAGCAATTTATATGTGATAATAAAATAGATAACAACTTAATTCAAATAAATTCAATTTAACTGAGATGATGATTAAAATATGCCAAATAATCATAAACAAATTTCTACTCACATCGTAAATCAATTTAACAAACATAAGAAATTTTAGAAGTTATGAGTGGGTTAAAACACTCACCTTTTGAATTTAAATTCAATTTAAACCCAAAATTTTCACAGTTTTAGAATTCGTCCAAACCAAGGCTAAAATGTCTGAAATTTCAATACAAACCTAGCCGAGAAAACCACGCATGAAACAGACCTCGTATGCAAAAGTTGTAGCATTTAGAACGAATGAAATTTGAAATTGAAATAAAAGAAAACAAGTAAACATCTACCTATCTACAAACGCCATGTCACAGCACCATCATCTCACTCATGCTACAGCAACTTATAAAAACGCAGAAACCCACCTCGACAAACCCAACAACAACACGGCCCCGCCACCAAATCGGTCGATGCTGACCAAGGCCGCAACCCCCCCTCCACCCATATGCCTGCACGACCTCCCTCCGTGAACCACAACGCCGCGATGATTGACCGGACGCCGATCGAATGCTCTGACTACACAACCGTCGCCCCCTCGATTTGGAACCTTAGTGAATTTTTGAGCAAAATCCAACCGTCCATTTGCGAAACGAACCATATAGATGCGCTCCCCTCCGTCCTCTCTACACGACTACACTCTCGATTTGGCGATCCATCGAGCTTGATCATCGCGTGATAAACGGCCACAAATTGTTCATCAATTTCTGGACAAACAATGCATCGATCTGAAAAACGAATCACACTAGACGATTAGCTCTTCGAGAGCTACAGATTGATATAAAATTTGATAGTATTTAAGATGTTTAAATTTTTGGCTTTGAATTTTGAAATTGAAATTGGACTGAGGAGTTTTTGGGTTTCAGCCATTGAGGAAGAGAAGCAATTGGAACTGTACGTAAAAAATAATGACATAAGAAATAGGCTAGGGTTTATAATAGAGTGTATTTATAGGCAAGCTGAAATTAGAATGAACCGGATCGATTGGATATACGCGTTGAACGATAAAATGGAACAAAAAGCCCGTTCTGACTCCGGGACGAAATTGGGTCAACCCATATATCAAAATAGATGTTTTAAAATATTTTAAAATTGTTGGAACAGATTTCAGGTCCAAATTCTACCGTATGAAGAAGTAATGCGAAAATCAGTTTATTTCAAATCGATTTCAATTGATTCCAAGGAGTTTCGAGTTCGTAGATCAAACGACAAGTCCGATTGCTACGAAACTTGAAATCCTACAATAATTCACCGTTACGGATCTGATGAAACTGGTCTCGTCGAAATCCGAGTCAGTGGCCAAAATGGCTATTTTCCCGTAAATCAATAATTTAATATTTAATTAATTAAATCAAATTTTCATTTCCAATTATATAATTAGCAATCTTTATCACTTTTGATTTCTTAAACCTTCACAATAATTTAGACAAGTTCAGACGTCAATTTTAAGTTAAGTAATTTACCCATTACCGTATTAAATTTAAAATTTTAAATAAATTCACTAATTATGAATTGAAATTCCAATAAATCCATTTATTTGATTTAAATCTTGTTATTCAATCCATTATCACCAAATAGATAAAATTAACATTGTTTCATGGTTTATTATATTATTATTCTCAAATTTTCGTCTTAATCTCCATTAACGTAACATTTAAATATTTAATTTCAATTAATTGCAATAAACCCAATTACCAAAATTTTGATTCAAATAAATAAATAAATCTTGATTCCCATCTTATTATTCAGGAATCATTATCCTATTCATACTTTATAATCAACCAACAATTATTGCAATTCATTATCTAATATTGATTTTATCAAATTACAATGTATTATGTATTATTCCATCAATTAATATACTTTGAACTTATTTCCCAATTCATTAATTACAATCAATTATAATCTTACAATTGGTTTCAGTTAATTAGGATTGCACTAAATTAATTATTTATTCACTTGCATTAACATTATTACCTTTAATTGCAATTTGATTACCAATTTTATTTAACACCCTAAATAAATAAATAACATATATTAGTTGTCACATATTTACTTTTTCTTACATTTACAAGTTTATTACTTACCATTAACACTGTATTATTTCATTAATGAATTCAACAAATTGTCCAATTATGAATAACATTAACATTATTTCCAAATATTACCTTAATTAACATTAATGTAATATTAAATTACAATTATTGTAATAGATTTCCAATTTAAATTAACAAGCTACATAAATAGGTAACATACAATAATCGTTACGTTAACCTTTAGTCACATCAATAAGCTATTATTACTTATAAATCAATGTTACCATTTATTTTCATAATACTAATTTCATCTAATTCCCATTAACTATCTATTATTTCCTTGGTAAATCCAATATTCCATTTATTCGCTTATGTTCCATTTATAGTCAAGTATAACATATTTTCATCAATTGGCATTTCATTCAACCCATTAATTATTAACCTTAATTAGCGTTATTTACCTTGCATTCTCGTTATTATTCAATAAATATGATTCCAAATTTCATTTCTTTCAGTATTAGTTACACAATCATATTAAATTAACAAATTTCAAATTATTTATTTATTTATTCCAGATTTAATTACCAAAATATTATTAAATTAACAATTTTTTTATTATCGAAATTCGTGGGTCGTTACAAATATTTTGTAATCTATTCAACTTTTAACTTTTCTCTTTTGTGTGATAGAGGGTTCTGAAAAAATAAGTAAGGAAATGGTGTGTAAAGTACGCATTGTCTAATTTGTAGTTTGCATTGCTTATTTCCATAATTTAAATATGAAATTCTTTTTCATCGTACATGTAAAAGTTGAATATAAAATAAAGGGTTCAAGTTGTAAATTTATAAGTGTTGATTCTACTAAATGAATATACAATAAGTTTGCTATTTGATTTTATTTATTATGCAAATAAACTGTTTGGCTAAGGATATTATTAAATTTGTAAGTTATTGTATGGAGGTAGACTTGTATGAATTGGAAGTTTTGACATTTAAAACGATTAGTATATGATGAAAAATCTCCGCACGCATGTGAATATTTAGTTAGCCTATATTATGTACGTATAAATATATTACGTATAAATATATTTGCATATAAATATATTTTTAAAGTCTACGTATAAATCACGTAGTATAAATAAGGTAGTAGTTAGTACTAAACCCCATATGAAGGAAGTAAGGATAATTATGGAAATTAATCTATAATTAAAGGTAGAATAAGGAATTTTTCTTATATGACCTTAGTACGAGATGCGGTGAGATATGTATATGTTAGTACGTTAGAGAAGTGGAATTATGAATAAGTTATAAGGATACAAGGTTATTCAAATGCATACAAAAATCTGCCTAGCTAATCTGGCCACCACCAAAGTGACTTTGGGACTGACGTGAGAAGTCGGCTATAGTAAATACAATGAGGGACGGGAGGTTAGTCCCAATTCTATAGGGTAAGTCTGCCTAGTTTATGTGGTCACCAGCACCTACAAATAGTTGGACTAACATGTGATGTCATAGTTTGGATTACGGATGGTCGAGGGTATTAAGAGCTATTGTAGGGTCTGCCTCCTTCCTAACTAAGAAGATAGAATGGTCAAGATTATCATTTAGGTGTGATAGTAGGCAATCTTAAAACGGGTTGCTTTAGAGTTGAGGTATTAAGTGGATATTGTAGGGTCTTTCTCTTTCCTTAAAGAAGTATTAGGTGGTTTGATGAGATTTCAAGTAATGTAAATAAGGTAGTACCAAAGAGGGGTCCATCTTATGTTAGGTATTAAATGACGAGGACCTGCCCAAGATATACGTATTAAATGATAAAAGTCCTCTTAATTCCTAGTTCTTATTAAAAAAGTATTTCGTCAGTCGTATGGGACTAGAAAGGGCCTTTGGCCTGTAGTTGAACCCACATTATAGAGTTGGACTGAAAGAGCATAAGTTATGGAGTTGTATTGGAAACGCCTTCGGGCCTACCGTTGGAGGTATTTATGTAGGATATAATATAGGATGCGTGAGACATATCGCTTTTCTAAGTGATATTGTCCACATACTATTATTGATAGACTTGAGATTTTAATTCACTAGACATTGTTGTTCTGACGTCCCTCCTCATTACAATACACTTGTTAAGGGAGACAATGTTGATTTATGAGATGAAGGCGGAGGCGAAGTCTTGTGGCAGTTTATCTATCAATTTCTGCTTTTTATATATTTTGATGTACCCAATTCATACATTTTGTTATTTTAGGATATCGTATTTTGGATGTTTAAGATGATATGTTGTGTTACTGAGATTTGAATTTTTACGAAATGAGTACTGATTTCAGATATTATGTTTTATCCTTTCTATTATAGCATAGACAGATAGCTATGTATATTATTCATTGTATCAATTTTACAATCAATGGCTAGCTTTAGAATAGGCCTAAGGTTCAAGTCATCTTTTAATGAGTCAAAAATTAGAGTAGTTTAGAGGTAGGTTATTCCAGCACCCACCAAATCCAAATTACTCCATTCCCTACTTTGAGTTAGTCTTAAAATATAATTGAGTTTAATTTTTCCATGTGAATTCTAATCCCAACTTTGAGTCAATTCGTTATATTTGTAACCTCGTACGACTTTTGTCTTTCAATCCATCCAAAAATTATGAACACATTTTGCCAATGAATGGTCGATCATAAGTTGTTGTTCGTGAATTGGGAATCTAAATGATTCCATTACACAACAATTTCAACTAATGCAGTCCCTATGTTCTCATAAGATAAAAACTTCCGTGTAAGCTCCAAACAGTGGTTCATTCATTGATTATTTAATGATAATGGGTAAAAATCGATGCATGGTTCCTTCATGCAGCATGGCTCGTATTTCTAGCACGAGCGAGCTATCTACACAAGATGGTCTATTCATTGTTTATTGGACATAGGACTCACAGTGCATATATTGATACTTCCACTTGCATTACCCAAAATCCAAAATACAATTGGTCATCACACGTCAACATCTGTTGGGTATTGGACGTTGGTCATACGGGTTCACATTTAAAGTAAATTTCAAAATAAACATACTCTGCTGTGTTAAACCTCACATTTTCCTATTTATAATGACTTGTCATACTCTCAGATTCCATGCCAATGTTGGGCTATCAACTCCTCCTAAAGCCGGGTCAACCTCTGCTTCGGCTTCAACTTCAACATCTTTTGGACCCAAATGTTCAACTGCTGCTGAATTTCAAAGAACGATCATTTCGATAGAACCAATTCAAGGACATCCTCCACCTTTAAACAAGCATATTGACTTTAGTGCTGAATGTTCAACCCGAATAGGTATCAATAATCCTCACTCTCAAAATGCTCCGAATCATTTTCGATAACATGGAATTCCTGAGAGCCACGTCTTGCTCCTACTCAGGGCCAATGAGCGCATAATCATCTGATAGGTTATACGACCTGTTATAGATTCATGTGCCTAGGCAATGCTGTATAGCCTTTTAGTTCGTTCCTATGCATGATCTCTAAGAGTTCGGGCAAGCTCCATCCCAAGTTCATCCCCATGGATATGCACTACGAAGCTCCTTTACATACTATTCATGAACCAATTCTAGCGACCTCCAAACTTTGGAGAGTTAAATCATATCTTGAGTTTCAAACATCAGTGTAAGTCACCTTCTTATATGATTATCGAGGTCTAGTGCTATTGCAAGGTCACTGAAGAGCTCCATAATAAACGTTCATATTTCAAGAACGAGTACTTCTTTGTCTATTATTCAAATGACTTCATCCGGCCCTGGATTTCCAATAGTAAGATCTTTTTGCCTTCGTTATTCATGCAATTAGATTCCTTCCATCCTAGCATTTAACTTTTATCCAATTCTTTCATAGATATTACCCCTCGAGACATAAGTAACAAGCATGTCGAAACTCCAAAAACTCTTAAGAGAATTAGCTTCCTAGTTCCTACATCGCAACACTACTTACCTTCTGACTAGTGTGAACCTTTACCAGGGCAACCTACTATATCCTGAGTGCTTTGCCGTTACTGCTACTGCTTCTCTAAGTAGTTCAATAATGCCTACCCGATCTTCAACTCCCACTCACGACTCTGGTGACAATCTTCAAGATGAAGTGAAGGTCCATCTAGTATGGCAAATGTTGATGAGCCAGCGAATATAGTAGTAGAAGAGGCCATTGTTGGTGAAATTTCAGAAAAAGGAGATGAAGGAATTTGAATTCAAATGATTCAAGTGGAGAGTGATGAGAAAGATAGAAGAGAAGAAAAGGATAAGGAGAAAGAAGAAGGAGGCAATAAAGGAGAAGACAGGACTAAAATATCGGTTGAGAGGGAGATGAATCATACATTGAGATGTCTCCTAAAGGCATCGAACTTTACGCTTCACCTTACTCGAAGCATATCATAGTTAAAAGTTCAAAGCAGATCGATGTACCAAGCATGACGCCAATAGACAAGGCGATTCGTCCGATTGGTTTCCACCGATAATATCTTTTTCTCCATAAGCAACTTCAATATTCCAATTTCCATTCTCCTTAAGGTAGGCTCTCTAAGCTTCACCTTACCCATTTATAGGTATCCTGATTGAAAGAGGCAAGACTCCATCTTTATTTCCTTTTGATATGGCCATGGCATTGGCACTCTACACACTTCTAGGATCATGAACACACATTTCTTGCATTCGTTCACTTTTCGCTATTCTAAAACGTATACCATTCTTTCTCTTGTTTTAGAAACCATGGGTTGAGATAGATTCAGTAATCTTCAGTATTGTATTGGTGAAGAGATAAGACACACTCCTGAAATATCTTGTTCCAGTTATCGAAGTCATGAAGAAATAGAGGATGAGAGATTTCAAAGAAAAGAGAAAAAGCGAGAGGTAGAAGAAAATTGCCAGCCCGAGAGGGACCGAAATAAGAGGCAGGTCGAAGAAAGGTAGCTTTATGACAAGAGAAAAAGGCATAAGGATTCGCATGATTGTCACGGTTCTTCCTTTGATATTCCCTCACCTCAATCTCAGCTGCAAATTTATACATACCGAAAAACTCTGATGTCACATTCCTTTACTACTACCGTTCCTCCTTATTTCGAAGGAATCGTTGCTCCTACAACTCCTATTCTAGCTCCATCAAACCACATGCAAGTTGCCTTTCCTAACCTCAACTTGACCGGCGACATGTTTGACCATGACATCAAAAACTTTCTAAAGGAAGAAGCAAACAACAAAGTCGGATGGGATCAAGAGTTGGTTGTTCAGGAGTGTGAAAGGAAAAAGCTTTGTTATGCCCTCTTTATGGTTAACCAAATTAATAAAACTAACATCCAGTCATTTGAATCTAAATAGAAGACTTACGATAGTATGATAGAAGGGTATAAGATGAAAATTGAAAAAGAAAACGATGCGACCCTGGAAGCAGAGAAGAAAGCCAAGGATCTGATGGAGGAAATGAGAAGAGCTCATACTAATGCAAAAAATCATAATAAAACATTTGTTGAAAACTGCCCATGAGGACAACGCTACTTTAAGGACACAGCATGCTAAAAAGGACTTAGCCCGCCCCATGAAGGATAAAACTATTTGGATCAAGAATAAAATTATTAAGGACTAGGTAGCTAAAATAAAAAGGCTCCTGTCTGAAAAGACAAGCTTGAAGGTAGCCTGCTATTAGCAAAGGCTGAGAAATTGGATATCGATGTCGAATATTCTGATGCTGCACACGGTCTAAAAGAGATCAAAGAGAAAAAGGCCAAAGAGCGAGAGGAATTGAATACCACCTTTCAACTATTCTATGCTCATGTTATCTAATATAAGAACTAGAAAGGGTAGCGATGTACATATGCTGTTACCCTTGTCGATGCCTGGGAAGAAGTATTGTGTCATGCAGAAAAGCAACCTATGAAGGCATCACCGAAGATGAGTTGATGGCCAGGTATCTCAATGTTGATGACATAGCAAATTTGAAGAGGAAAAGGATACCATAGCCACAGAAGGCGCTATTGCGAAGGCGATAGTTAAAGCTCCTATTAACCCAAGTGCATCGGGTCAAGCAGAATTGTCAACTACAAAATCTTAAGAGTTTACAACGAAGATTCCAATAATTGAGGGGGTAACTCCGAGGCCACCCAAGTTATTCCAGCTTCAGTAGCAATCACTTCTATTGAACCTTATGTTCCTCCATCATTATACCACAAACTTGGCATTCCTCTAAGTGAGAAATCTCTAAATCTCCTATTCTGCGATCGAGTCCAAACGAAGGTATATCCCATGTCTCTCCAATATTTGAAGTGTTTTAGTTCTCTCCTGAGACTCTAACTAACCTATACTTCTCCATTATTTAAGTTACATGCTATCCTCCTCTTCTACCTCCTCCATCGTCAATCACTGAAGGCGTGGGAATTAATGTAATCACCACCGAGTCAACCCCTATAACCATAGGACTGGTTGTTCCAAGTCTTCATTCCAGCTCTATCTCTAGTTCCAATGTGAAAAGAATTGCAGCTTTGGAGGGATTAGACAATGCTTCCTAATCCTAGGGAGAATACATTACTAATACTACTGCCTCAGACTCGACCGAATCCACTTCGATAGCAGAACAATGGAAGATTGACATGTCAAAAGCTACGATAAAAAATAAGCCTGGTTTTGATAAGGCTACAACCACCAAAGAACCAAAACATTCTTCTTGTATTCCTCTTCATGTTATCCATCCTCCAAAGAGCGCCAGCATCAGCGTCGCAATAGAGATTCCCAATCTTCCTTCCAATTGTCCTAAAGATCCTACCATCATTATTTTTGAAAGTGACCCAACCCTTCAGGCAACAGTGCACCAAAAGACGATAATAGCCAAAAAAAACCTTGTGATGGCTCATGTTGTACGGTCGGAAAGAAGAAGAAAGGCTAAAAGAAATAGACTCCTTAGCTAACCTCCACTGTGGGCAAGACTGTTTTCGTTTGTCTTTTTGGGGTATATCTTTTAGTTTTCATTTTTCTATATATAAGTCACATTTGTGCGGGAGAGACCCCCACAAACATTGATGTATAAAAATTGATGTAATGAAAGACTAATTTTATTATATAACCTTGTTCCATTTTACTTTTCCATGGTTTTATGCTTCGTACCTTCTTACATACAACTGCCTACATATAATATACTTTCCTATAGTGCAATTTACCCATATAATACATGTTTATTTCTAAGCAATGTTTTTATTTACTGAAATTATGTGCAAATAAATAAAACTCTTGTAATTGCTTTAGTTATATTCCATTATTTAGTCCTATTCATAGCTGCCAAAGTGTTATGTTTGGCTAAACAACACTATAATTTAACCAACTCTGTGGTTATTCCTACTTAGGTTAGGTTGAGTTACTTTTGACCATCAACGAGTATAAATAACCCAAGTTTCATACTATTCCCCATCTCCAAGTAACAATGGATTGAGAGTCTATTCCTGACGTCCCCAATCTTGTTGAAATTGGACATGATCAGTGCTAGCCATATGTTCACATTGTTAAACCTCGATAGAGAGCATCCTGCTAAGCTATGAGTGAAACCGTAGCCTTTACGTTGTTTTATCGCATAGTAAGTCATGTTTTCGAGACTCGTAACTCCAAATGCCAAAGGCTAGGCATTGTTCACTGACCTTGCCAATTTCGGGCATAGATCGATGATTAATTATGTGGAGCAAATTATCTGACTGCCCCTAGTCCAATTATAACCTTCAGATCCTGATCCTGGACCGAAGGTGTTTAGTCATTTATTTTTTGTTTTCAACGACTACCCTTGCTTATCCTCAGTTAAGCATCTCCCGCTAGGCCACAAGTGTAGTCATGAATATCTCAACTGTATATTAGTTCATATATTAAAGAATGTCTGCCTTTGGATACCTATTTCTTGGCATCCACTCTCAGTCCACTTATCTCTATGTATCGACTGTGAGTGTTCGTTGACTGTCCTCCCTTATCATCGACCTAGCTTATCCTACTTAGCAATAAGCATGGTTGTTAGAAGTTCAACCGTGCACCAAGTTCTATCTCCAGAAGCTGGTGCTTTAGTCGCCTTGTTCTAGGCATTCCTTCTTGATGTTGCCTAACTCTGGGCAATGGTCAATACCTGAAGGTTGGGGTTGAATTATCTGATCGATCCCTGTACATTCCTTCATAGATCCTAACCTTGGACTGATGGAGCTAGTATTGTTTTCCAAGTAGCTAAGCATATAGGGTAAATTATTCGATCAACCTCTGAAATTATTTTCCCCAGTTTTGACCATAGACTGAGGGAGTTTCTACCTGATTATACTGCTAATTGGGTAACATAGGATTTTACTTACAAGAACACGGTTCCTGTAACACCCTACCTTTATACCCATATCATCCAAGAGTATTATAGAGTAATACTGTTAGATAATACAGAGAATGTTGCTATATGGAATACACACGTGAATATTCCATTGGGCTAACACAGGTCCGTATTAAATATCAAACAAACATTTGATACATATGTACACAATATCGGTACAAAGCAATATGCAAATGTGTGTCCAAGATAGAATAATACACAATATATGCAATAAATCATAGAGAACACAGAGTCAGTCGCAGTGATAATATATTATACATAAGATATATTAGATGTTCGAAGAATATAATACAACTCAATATCAAATATATATACACACACATATACATAGAGTGAATTAATATCATACAAATATCTTATAATCTCTAATATAATAATCCTCTAAACCAATAAATTACATGTTGATCAAGTCGTCCCTATACCTGAAATATCTCGAACTGACCCGAGTATTATAAAATAACACGCGGGTCATACTATGTCTAATCAAGGATTATAAATAAGGATAATAGTACGTACAAGAAATAATAATATGATATTACCATCAAAGATACTCAAATCGTCAACTAGCATGTCAAGTTAGATAAATAAGTACAGAAATGTATGTTTGAAATATCAATATAATACTATAGATATTATATGTATATATTATATATATATGTGTGTGTGTATACATATATATATCAATATAATACTATAAATAAGTATAGAAATGTATGTTTGAAATATCAATGTATGTTTGAAATGTATGTGTGTGTGTGTGTGTATATGTATATGTCTATGCATATGTGTGTATATATATAATAATTATAACAGACCTATGCTTACAAACATAACGTTACTCTACAACAACATCTTATATACATACAACCACCCATCAATTAAAGAATCAACAAAGCACGTACATAAACATGCACAGGCACGCAAACAATCTACACATACTAATCTCTGTTATAAAACCCGCGCACTCACTAGCTAACCCACATGTATACGTCAACATTGGCATCGAAGTGGTCACTTGTGTGACCTGACAGTTTAAATAAAGTGCATATACTTCTATATTCTAAAATACGTGTAATTCTATTACTCAAATCAAACTGTTGATGCATTCTCAAATATATCTATATATTTAAGTTTAGGTAAAGGTTTGGCTTAGTTTAATCTAATATATAAATATATTTATATATAAGAATATAATATTTATATATAAGAATATACACACACACATTATATGCTTTAAAATAACAATAGAGGAACTAAAAAGTAGATTAGCTGGAAATCAATTCAAGTACAAAAGTATTTAGGTTATAAAACATAGAAATATGCATATGTGAAATGATGGTAATCTACAAATTTCCAGGTTTCAAAATGATTTGACGGCAATAGGATAAAATATCTTATACTATAAAGAAAAACCTTGGTCAACCGGTCAAACTGAAGCCTTTTTCGCATTTCCCATCTTGCCCATATTCCATAGTCCAACTACAAAATGCTGTGAGGGCACATTGGTATTTTCACTATCGACTCATCCCACTTCCCAATAACGACATTATCCCATGTCTCCCTAACTTCCTCCCTTCTTCTCTTTCCTTTTTCCTCTCTGCATTTCTTATTCCTCCTCCCCACTTTTCTTCCCGGTGAAAAAAATTCCGCTTCGCCTTTACCAATTCTTCACCCAGACTGAGCTTAATTTCCCAAATTCTTCTCTTACACCGCTATCAAAGAGCCGCCTCCTGACACGAGCAATGATGCGAGGCTTATGGTCCATCAAAACGATAATAAATCAAACTTTCTATCTTCTTCAAAAATCTGCAATTTCAATTTCTCCTTTTGTTTTAAAAAATCATCTCCTCCACACCAAATTGGATGAATATGATAATCTTCAAATTATTTTTACCATATTGTCTTCTCTGTGAATTTGAGATATACTTCATCTTCTTCGACTGGAAACTAAATATGTGTATTTTGTCTACAAATGTTTTTATCTCCAAGTTCATGCTATTATTACTATATGTTTTTTAATTTTATGACAATTTGATGTACTCATCGCTTGGATTTACGACTGTTCACTATTGTAGTAGAGGATTCCGTGACTGCTATTCTACTCACTTTTCGTTTAATTCATTACCCAAGTGATTGAACAGATCATTATATCCTTTTTTTGTTCCTTTGTTTGATTTCAAATCTATCAAATGCATGATTTCTATTTCAGTGCTACAACTCATGCGTCATGACAAAGACATTGATGTTCTGTTATACAACTTGATCAGAACATCAAAGTCCTATTGATCATGGAATCCCTACGAATAATAATCATATATTTTTAAATAAGCAAGCTGTGTGTAGGAACATATTTTAATTGCTCCAGTTGTATCATTCCCTAAAATCCCTAATGTTTTTATTTGTTCTGATGCACATCCCATTCATGAGTTTTTATGTTGGTTATTTTGTTTAAACATGTTGAAGGTGCACATTACCTTAAGATTTGGGTTAGGCTGAATAAATGCCTCTTTGATGAAAGAAAGAACAATATGATAAGAATTTCACTCTTTGATCAAGGTACTACTGTATAAAAAATTTATCACTCTTTGTCCAGGGTACTGATTTATAACATTTTTATCTGATATTTTCTTTTATGTTACAACATACATATGAAACTCTATATAGTTATCATAAGCTTAAAATTAGATTAACTGTATGTTGCATAAATGATTTTTGATTTATTGATCTAATGATGTATTATTGAAAAGTTTAACCATGTTCATACCATGCAGCCATTGAAAAGTGCTCATGCCTTTTTTTGTTCATATATAAGATTTAGTACATTTTTTTAGTACTATTTTTGGGATCAAACAGTGAATAACTGCATTGGCAATTGGATGACCTAGCATAAGAAACTGCTGCATATACAAGCACAGTGACAATTTAGGAAACTGTGAGTACGACCTTTCTCATATGCATACCTACTTAAGATTTTATTAGTGTAAAATATGTGCTAATTTATATGGTTAAGCAATTCATTGTTATTGTTTTGTACAATGCACTATGTTGTTGTACTCTGGATTTTTTCGAGCATATTTCAAGTTGTAATTGAGGTTTTTCTGTTTAACCCAATTCAAATGTACCATCATAATTTTTAACTTGCTAAAAAATTATCTATATTATATTGGTATTTTTGACTATCAAAGATGTGGAGGATTTTAGAGTAATATCGATTGACACAAAGCTGAGTTTACAGTACAATGTATACAGTAAAATCGTTATTAATAAGATCTACTACAAACTTAGGTGGCATGGGATGTCATGGAACCCAAAATTTGATTGATTGACACTAAATAGAAATTTATGTTATGTAGGGTGTTATTACTGATAATAAGCGCAAGTTAAAGGAATTGTTTGCTGATATTGCTGAGCATTCCCATGTATAAATATCATAGCTACCTCATTGCAGCAGTTTTTGCTTCAGTAGAGGTATTTTTTACTATAAATATGATTTGATAAATTATGAGATGTTTTTTTCTTCATTGCATCTGCATTTCTATTTTTTTGGGCATTGTATGTAACCTTAAGCATATAAATTGTGTTAGAAATATATCAACAACGTATGATCTCAACTTAAATATGGATAAGCATATTAACAATATGCATATTTTATTACCATAGTGAATGGTAGTTCAGATCAAACAACTATTTAGTCACCTTAGTATTAATTCTGATGATACTAACCTTATGATGACTTTTGACATATATTATCTGTTAATTATTGATGACAAACTAAGAGCAAAAACTTGACTAATAATTATCACTTAGACTAAATAAACAAGCGTGACCATCATCCATATTTTCTATTGATTATATCTTACAATAGAAATATATTTCCATATAAATTAGCCCACTATGACTTTTTAATTCAACGGTGGAGTAGTAACAATTCTATAATATGCGCTCTTACAAATAACTCATCAATTCAATCTGAGCTAAATTAAGCTGTCTATTTTAACAGCAGATTGACGGCATATTTCCTTTCACTTAGTTGTACTTTTTTTTGACAGTAATTTTGTTGGAGGTGAAATATTAAGTATGAGTTGGAAATGGAAGTTTTCAATCCATCATCCAAAAAGACATCGATATCTTGATAGTACATGTCATACGGTATAGTTAATCATTGTATATCCCTAATTTTCGACGACATTTTTGTAACTACTGAATTGCTCTTTAACATTTTCTTTGGGACTTATCTTTTCTTTAGCATATTAAGTTGTTTGCGATTTTGATTGTTTTCGTCGTTATTTATTTGGTTAACATATGATTACTTTCATCTTTATTTTAAAATCATTATATTTAGGCTGTTGTTAGTGCAGTTCTTGATCTATGTTCTTGGATCACAAATATTTATTGATTTATTGGTGTAACTATGTATTATTGAAATGTTTAACCATGTTCATACTATCAAACCATTGAGAAGTACTCATGCCTTTTTTGTTCTTATACAAGATTTAGTACTATTTTTTTGTACTATTTTTGGGATCAAGTAGTGAATAACTGTGCTGGCAATTGGATGACCTAGCATAAGAAACTGCTGCATATACAAGCAACAGCGAAAATTTAGGAATCTGTGAGTATAACCTTTCTCATATGCATACCAACTTTAGATTTTATTACTGTAAATTATGTGCTAATTTATATGGTTAAACAATTCATTGTTATTATTTCGTACATTGCACTTTGTTGTTGTACTGTGAAATCTTGCTGTCGGATTTTGCTCTATATGCATTGATAGCATAGCATGATGTAACACATTTCATGCCCCTACCTTGAAACACCAGACCTCATTTTCAACAACCATTGTTTTTTGTTCGTGGGATTATTTGAATTCAAAGAGTAGTGAAACAAAAAAATACACATCACTGACTTGGTATACTCATTGCTATGCAGCCCTATGTAAAGTACTTGACCAGCAATGTTAAAAAAGTTGTGCAAATTAAACTCATCTTCTGAAGCCAAGCTACATTTTTCATTTGTTTTTTTATATTTCATTCAAGTTTCCAGTTCTTAAAATACATACATACATACATATATACGTACACACACACATTATATATGTGTGTGTGTGTGTGTGTGTGTGTGTGTGTGTTTTCTACTGTGTATTAGGATTATTAGGCAACATTCGTAATTGCGAAGTTCAGTTACTTTATACTTAATTCTCATTAAACAGTTTGGAGGAGGAGCTACATCATATTTAAGTCATTTTAATCCAATTGCAAACAATCAAAAGGAGAAGTCTTACTATTGATGTTAATGGTTCTTAACAATGTCAAATTAATTAATTGTAGTTTTAGTTCATGATATAGTCTCCCATCGAAATAGCCTTCAATTATCAAACTACCTCTTTTTCTAACATGAAACCTACTAAGAACTTTCAGATAATCTATTTGGACATACCAACTGCTATAAAACGTATAGTACTTTCACTTTTATTAAGCGCTTTGAAAAGAGCAGTTCCAGGCTCTTTAACATTTTTAATTATGATATTTCCTCAAATGATTTTTCCAATTGATTTCATTTTAGCTTAGTTTACTATACAAAAATATACTTGCTATATTAATATGTTTGTTATAAAATGACATACCACCATATATAATCCATTGAAATGTTTTCCATACATGTGGTGTGCATGCATTTATATTAAATGTTTTCTCACTTTTAAATGAACATAAGGATATAACATCAAATGATAATATCTGATTACTTCTCAGCTATCATCTATCATTTTTTTTAAAGATAAATAAATGAATTGATGTATTTTTTCACATGTGGACAGATCAATTTTTTAGTATTTATTATTACAATTGAAGATACATAACATATGTCCAAAGGGAATTAAGTTTTATTTTCATTGATTTGTACAACTTGAAGTCTAAGCACAATTTGTAAACATCCAATTTGTATTGATTTAAGGACTACTAACCTGAATTATTACATTATGATCAATACATTTTAGACTATACAACTGCATAGGTGGGAGTTCGCAAAATGAAAGATTGGAACAACTTATCTTTACTAGACGACTTCAACTTCATTTCAGAAATAATGAATTAAAGAGATAAGAATTTCAATCAGCTGAAAATTTCTCCTTTGGATGTGTTATTTCTTTTTAAACTTTTACCGATATATTGTACTCTTTTTTTCCATTGTCATGGTTAATTTTATATGGTTATCAAATACATGTTACTTCTTTTCAGTTATCGTTTGAGGTTGCATTTACATGTCAGGGAGTAAGATAAATAAGTGGCTTTGACATTACGTTTTTGGATAATAAAGAATTGGATGGTTCACAAATTCCTAAATTAACCCAACTGTACCACTTTTGTTCTATCTTGGCTAATGGGAGACTGTATTGATGCAGACTAATCTTCTTTATTTTGTAATCTCAGGTGACATGATTGAAGGCTGAGTTATGCAGGTTACTGGAGGAGAAAAGATCAGCTATGCTTAGGTGAATGTTGATTTCTATTTTTATTGGATTTATGAGTGAATGTTCTGACTCCATAAGTGCTTGCTATGCCTTGCCAATAATTGTGCATAAAGAGTGTAAATCCTACAGCTATGCAGCGTCCTTGAATCTATCATAAAGCATTTTTATCACAGTAATGAGTGAATGTTCTGACATTTATTTTGCATCACAACTTTTTCAATTACTCTTACAGTTGTTTGGTTTTTGTTTTCCAGATCTGAAGAGCTAGAGTCTGCATTGATGGAGATGGTCAAGCATGATAATAGATGCTTTTTGAGCGCAAAGGTAGAATGTAATGGTGTGCTACACCAGTGCAGTGGTCAACGAGTGTTTCTCTCATGAGCAAAGATATTTTTATGGGTACATGTTCCTAGGAGCTTTTTAATCTTGTATTCTTTCCCTATCATGTTAATGCAAAAATTATCATGTTATGTTGCTATGTTATTCGAAAACGTTCTAAGATTAGATAAAGGAAGAATTATCACAGTATTTGTTTGAAGTTTTATGGTTAAACCTTCAAGAGTTCAATAATTAAATTAATGAAAATTTTAAGTAAATTCAAACCAAGTACTTGGGGTTCTCTTTGTGTCCGTGTGAGTTACATGAACAATGTTTTACATTACAGTTAAACCAATATACATGTGGTGAATCTATATTTTGCTTTGTTGTTAAACCGTAGACATATGTATGAATCAAATGTAGCATACTGGGGTTACTCACCTGACACAAATAGTTTGTATATCATTGGTGAAACACTTAGCCGCTGAAACAACATATCAATGATAAGGTAGTCATGGTCCAACAAACATTCATTTTCAATTTTGAATACATTTTTCTATGCACACGTCCATCGGACGTGCATACGTACTCATAACTCATAAAAGAAATGAAGGCAACAAGATAAAATATAACTCATAAAACAAACAAAGGCCACATAAAATATATGTATATAATCTCATGCAAGCAGACTTACGGCAAACAAAATAAAGGCAATGGGTTCCCATAATTTATTGCAAAGAATGAGTTCGCCTAGAACCGACAGGTTCCAGGTTACCATTGGTCGAACGCCCCATAGGACCAGTGGATCGGTAATGAAGGCAGAGATCGCCTTCTATATCATTTGTTTGCCACTTGATGATACCCAGTTTGCTTATCTCATGAAGTACATAAGGAATTAGTTCCAAAGCAGTTAAACAATTAGTATGAATAAAAACAGAGGTGCATGAATGACAATCACTCACCCCATGTTAGCATTCCTTGCTTCAGGACCTTCGAATGCTTGCGCACAGTGAACCGTTGCTTCTCAAACACTCGATTCGCCTACGTACATAGGTGTAACATGCTGTCTGAATGATCCAACATGGCTTTAGAAAGCTTTGGAATTCATAGTGGTTAATTGGAAATTAATTTGATTTATTAAAAGATAGGGATTGTTGAAATGATGATTTTTTGTAGCCCCATAAGCTAGTTATTCTTAATGCATTTATAAATGGAGAAGAAGAATCTGGAGAGCGAAAGTTTCAGGTATAGAAATATCAAGATACATTAATTTAGGGTTTGGACTTGTGTTATAGGGTTTGGGCCTTGTTTTTGGTTAAGTAATATATATGTTTTCTTTTTTACTTCAAAAAAAATTCTTTCTTTATTTTTCTTAGCTTAATACATGAAAAACATATAAATATTTAAGCTCATATACATATCAAAATCGCTATCTAAAACTTCTTAAGTACTTACTCATCACTATAAAAGTTTACAAAATATATTTCTAATATTTTAGTGTAAAGACCCTAATTTTGGTTAACATTATTCAGGACATATAATTAGCTAAATGAAATAATGTAAATGGTTAAGGAATTGATTGTGTAACTAAAAGGTAGCCATGCCTAATAACTAATGAACTAAAAGGGAATAAGATGAATAGATAAGGGTAATAAGATGCGGGCAAAATTGGAAAAAGTTATATTATTATCCCCTACCCTTAATGCCACCTACATTTTACATGTTCATAAAAAAAAATCGAAATATAAGAGAGGCCGACCACCATTAGAAGAAGTAAGAGGAAGATAAGCAAGAATCAAGAGAAGGAAGCTTAATATAATTCATTCAAGAAGCAAATCTCGATTCCTTAACAAACAAGCTAAAGGTGAATGATACATTACATCTTGTTTTTGATGTTTTCGATGTTTAGATAAGATCGGAATATTTTTGCAAAGTACATTGTCATATTTTGAATGTTAAATAGATATATATGCTTGTTGATGAATTAAGATTATTCATATTGATTCCTATGACAAGTTTTGATTTGAAAAACCTATTAAATGACATCCAAATGCCTTGCGATATTGATATATGGTCAGAACTAATATTTTAGAGATGGGTTTCAAGTTTCATAATTTTTTGAATTAAGGTGGATGCGTTATGGACTTTCTAGTGAAGAAAATGGATAAATTGGGTTAAAATTAATTACTGCTATTATATATTAGCTTTGGGTCAGAAATTTAAATATATTACAAAATATATTAAAAGTGATTTATGTGAATTTTTAAAGAATTCTCCTAAGTGTTTTAATAAATATATTAAATTATTTAAGGTATAGGACTCAAATGTTTTATATGTTTAAAATAGAGAAGGAGCAATTTGTAAAATATTTTAAATTGTTAATTTCTGAAATTCATTAGCTCTTCTAGAAAAGATTTTAGAAAAGAAACCGACAACCAATTACATGATGACAAATAAGCAAGTTAGTTGGAAAGAAATTACTTTATAAAGTTTAAAACCAGTTTTACAAGTTTTTGCTGTTTAGCCACTTTCGGCAGCTACCTTTCGGCATTATACTTTTGCCTTCAGCCAGTTCAAAACCAATACATATGGTATCAAAGGCTTGGTACGTAGTGGATTGGAGATAGACGAAAGGTATAGAGTCAAAATAGAGGTTTTGAAAGGGTCGAGACCTTGTTTTGCTTTTAAAAGGAAATGTCACTTGCATTGCTTTCAAAAAGAATGCTTTCGAATGAGATAGCTTTCGACTTCATCAATTATTCTAAAGAAAGGTCTCGAAAGAGGTTGCCGCCTTTCTTTTAAATGGAAGCTTTCGAAGGGGTCGAAACCCTGCTGCCGCATCCTGCCATTTGAAGTAGTGCTTTCGAAAAGGTTCCTTTGTTTTAAAATTAGCACCGCTTCTCCAATGCTTTTGAAGGGGTTGGTTTTGACACCATCCACTTCTTTTACTTAGGAAATTACTTTCAGAAGAATTGCTTTCGACTTAGTTCTTTTAAGACTTTTTGATATTTTGGAAGTTAAACCCAAAGATTTCGAAGGAAATGGTTTTAAAGGTTTTGAAACTATGTTCCGCATATTTTTACTTTAACCCAATGCTTTTGAACGATTTGTTTTAAGTAAAGGACTTTAATCCTTTCGTAAGGTATCAAATGAAGGCTCCGAAGGGGATGTTTTCCAATGTTTTCGAAAGGTATATGATAAAGGTTTCGAATGGGTGACTTGCTAATGTTTCGGATGGTTTACCTTTATTATTTGAATGGAAGGTTTTCAATGTTTTTGAAAGGCAAGTTTGAAGTGTTTTAAAAGGATACGTCTAAGGTTTTATAAAGCTTTCAAAAGGGATATTCTCAATGGCTTCGAAAGGTACATTATAGCCTTTCAACCTAATGTTGCAAAGTAAAGTAGTTTACTTGTTTTGAAAGGGGTACTTTCAATGGTTTCGAAAGAGATTGTTTAAAGGTTTTAAACAAAGGTTTCGAATGTTTTCATCAACAATGTTTTGAGTAAAGCATATATCATGGCAAAGAGATTTAATTAAAGAAAATAGTATGTTTTCCTTGTTTAAGTATGATTTAAAGGAATTAAATCAATTTGGAAGGTTTTTAAGAAAAATTTGAAGGGTAGTTAACCCTAAGTAAAATCACTCGGATATTTGAATAGTAGATGAGACTGGTATAGGGTTGCATCCTATACATTGGCTATAGCCGCTAGTTAATTTTAGTTGAAAATTCTAGTGTGTAGGGCAAAACGTAAATGATGGTTACATATTGAAAAGAATATACATAGAGAAGAAGGATATGTTGTTAGTGAGCCCAAAAAACCACTAGGATCAGATGACCCTGGAAGAAGTAAGTTAAGGACAGACCGTCCAGAAGTGTGTCTAACAGGTGTTAGATAATTTGATTATTTTGTCCAGTAGGCCTGAGTCAGCCAAAGGTTAATAGTTTGCCAAACAAAACTGCATTGTTTGAACGTGTGGTACTTTTATTACCTTATTTATGAGCATATATGATATTGTTATTATTTTTATAATCGGTTTGATTAATTAGTTTGATTGTAGGATTCTGATTTGCAAAAAGATATGTTTTTAATGGATATTAGTAAGGGTAAACTCATTCCGCTAAGAGATATGGTCTCATTTAATATCAGTAAACCGAGATGTAATAGTATTATTCACTCCAAGCTTTATGTCTAACTCAAAGTTTATGTTTTTCGCCCTAAACTCTCGGGTGCTCAAAAATTAATTTGAATAGATTAAGAGTTAAGGCTTTTCAAGTTTAGTAGGTTGGACGAATAAAGCTTCCAAAGACGTGAAGGAGGCAAAATTAACTATGTAAGAGCTATTTATTTTTATTTTCATTGTGATGTATTAATACTGATATGTCTGTTTAGTACTCTGATCATCCAATGTGACATCTTCATATGTTGCCCTTAGAGTATTTAATAATAGTTATATTTGATTAAAACTTAGGATGACGTTTGGGATTATAATGGAATATGAAACGTGGTTTTGAAATGTAATCAGTAAAATTGTTTTTACAATCTGTGATTTTGTTTCATATTCATATACTTCTGATATTATAAATACCATTAACATTACTGTATTTTGTCACCGGAAGTTAATATATAGATGATTGCAACATTTGTAGTGCTTATCTTTGGGCCTCAAGACAGGAGGTGTTATATTTAGGCTATTTTAATATCGCATATTTACGTCTAATCTCATTAATTAAATAATTCTTGTTTCACACAATATGTAATTCTAAAATAATTAAATTTTATCTCAAATTCTTTATTATTTGATTCTCATATTTTCAAAATAAATCCAAATTATTTAGTTGAATCACAAAAGACCATTTTTAATACACTGAAAAAATATCTATTACTAATTACTCCTAAATTCTAATTTATTTAATTAAATCATTATTATTTACTTAACTAATTTCCACTTAAAAACCGGGTTGTTACAGACTTCTCCCCTTATCAAGATTGCGTCCTCGCAATTTCCAATAAGGAAAAATCTATAGCAAATCAATTATACAAAACTTAATTATATTATTTAAATTTATTTTACATTCAAAGCATTTTCATTCTGAAACGACCCTGACTCGACCTTCGAAAATCGGCACCGAATACGTCACCCGTTTTCAAATGCAGCACACACAAATATGGATTTCACGAGGAAATCGGTTAAGTCGTAGATATTTAAATCTAATATTATGAAATGGTTTTAAATAGAATTTTGAATCCAAATGGCCTTGGAAATGGGATTGGACTAAATATGGAAAGTTTTGAAAAGGAGTTTTTAAGATGAAAGTTTTTTTTGAATAACTTAATAAAGTCTTGAAAGTTAAATAATTTGATTTGAATTTGAATTCAAAATTTGAAATTGAATTCTATGTTTTTGAAATTATAGTTTAAAAAGGTTTTACAAGTTATATAATGTGTTTATATGGGTTTTAAACATTTTAAAAGTATTGTTTTGGGAATTTAAATTCAACCCAAGTTTATACTTAAAAGGCTTTAACTCCTGCAAATGTAATTAGATTTTTCCGAAACGAAAACTATTTGTTTTCAAATAATAAAAGCTTTCATATAAGGAAAGGCTTTCCAATTTGTGTTGAAAACTTTCAAGTTTGAAAAGAAATTGTGAATTGTTTTGAAAGCTATGAATGAACCTTTGTGAAAGATTATTAAACCTTGTTTTGAAATCAAAGAGGATTTTAAATAGTGTGTCTTTTATATTAAAGATTTGAATTGGAAATGGTCTGGAAAGCTATGAATTGAATCTTTAATTTAATGATTGGAAGAGTTAACCAATTTTGAAATGGAAACTGTTTTGAAATCTGTGAATGAATCTTTGTGAGAAATGGGTGAACTTTGTGAAGTAAATATTTTTGTTTAAGGATTTGTAAATGGTAATTTCAAATGTAGCGACCCTGACTCGACCTTCAAAAATCAGCACCCGTACTTCACTTGTACTCGAATGCCGCAGATTCAAACGTCGAATCTGGCTCGTCGAAGCTTATAACACATTAAGTATAACAACACAACAAAAGTAAAGATAAATATCATATGCAACTCCAATGATACAATATCCAAATATGATACAACACTGATACACAACTGCCCAACAAATATAAGAGATATGATACTACAATCCATAGTGGAAGGTAATAACACCAGCAGCAGAACAAACACTCCAATTTGAACTTCAAAGCAGGAACTCAAATATCAGCAACTCTGACCCCATAGCTCCAATGCTCCAAACCAAATAGCTCAATCCATAATTGAGAACCACCACCACGTTGTGCTAAGCAAGGTCAGTCGTGAACTCCAAAGACTGAACTAGCTCCAGATAATCTACTAAACCTGACTATCTAAAAAACCCAACTTTAGACTGCCCGTGTGGAAAATTGCCGGAACCCAGAGTTTAGGAAGGGAACAATAAACTCCGGGTCAGTCATGGGACTTTCTATTGCCACATGGGAATGCCTCTGGAGGGACGCCTCGAGAACCTACCCGGAACTCTGCCAACACAAGGCTGGCTTCCTCCCTACCCGGGAATAACACCTAAAGATATGCCATCCTCGGTCGTTTGCGACCTTTATCCGAGGTACCTCTACACCAACAACATCATACAGTAATAAATTTACAGTGTCCACATGATTTAAGTATTTAGGTTCCATACCATTATACCAACCTTTTCCAGAAGGAATGGACATACCCTAGGGGTGCGACCATTGAAAACTTGCCGCATCTTTCCTGTTTCGACCATTACCAGGTTGTGAGGTCCTGATGCAGTCTCGTTCACAAAGCTACACTTTTTCACAAAGTCATGCTTTGATCAACAAACGATCAGCAGCACTTCATATACCACATTACCAATTTGGGAATGTATCACTAGTAACCATCAACTACCTAACCTCTGAGCTCGTACGTCTCAGAGAAGGGTGTTATGCTAAGAGAATAAATCTCTGCCACCAGACAGAAATGTATTTGATAGAAATCAGCTTTACATCTCAAAGTGTAATGTCAGACACACATCCATACAAGTTTGTCCCGGGTTCGAACAGAACCGAAGGCACTTCCGAAGAAGCCCTTGCAAATCTGGATAATCCCAAATCACATACATTTCTAAATTTGAATGCTTTCAGCTTGCTTTAGTTTTCAAATTTAATTCAAAAAAATTGGAATTGAAAATACTATGTTTGGAATTTATAAAAATTGTTTTCTTATAATAATTATTTGGAAGTTATGTTTTGAAATTAATATAATAATTTTCTAAAGGATAAATTTGAACATTTTCTTTTAAATATATATATATATATAGTATGTAAATATATAAGAAGCTAATAACGTAAACACTTAAAATAAAGGCATATGTTAAGATATGGTTAAAACAAAAAATTTAAAATTATTCAAAAGTGGGATATAAACACAATTTAGTTCACATGTGAACATTTGTAAGAAAATTAACATATGTGATTACAAGTGTTAGCCTAATTAAGACAAGTGGCAAAGGAATTATTTTCTTTTGAATTAAAGTTGAAAACATGCAAGAGAAAAAAAAATAACCAGGCAGTCATTATCTTCTCTTCTCAAAACTGAAACAAAGAAATTACAAATCAAAGAAAAAAATGTAGATCAAAACCTAGAAAAGAAAATCAAAACTGAAATTAAAAGCTTCAATTTCAAATGCAAACCTGATCAAAAAATGCAAAGTCTTCAGCCTGGAGATGATGACCTGAAAACAAAACATGCTTCAGATCAAAAACAAAACAAACCAGAGAAATATTTTAGCCTAGAAATCAGAGCTTCAACTTGGACGCGGGAAGATCAAGCAAGCAACATATGGATTCGATTCAAACTCAAATGCATAAGGATCCAAATCAAAAACAACAAATCAACATCAAGCCTGAAAATTTAAAACCAGATAAGAGAAATTCAAAAGCCTGAAGAAAAATAAAAGGAAATCAAAAAATAAACAAAAGCAAAGTTTCAGATCAATTTAAAGATGAATAAAAATGCTAGAAGAAACTCAACAAAATTCATCAACCAAAATCATCAAGTTCTAGTTGTTCAAAGATCAACAACTAATTCCCAGTTTACAAATTTACTTCAAGCATGTTCTTCTCTGTTCTTCATTCCAGGTGAGCAAACTTTTGAACCTGTATATAAGAATTTTGGTTTGCCTATGATAATGCATGTGTGTGATAATATTTTAGTTATAAATACAAATACATATGTATAAATTCAAAAGTTGCCTGTGCATGTCAGTAATACATCAATATATATACCCTGTTCTTATTTTACAAGGCCTAAAACAAAGCTAAAATTCAAACCTTTTCATTTAAATTCTGATAGGTTGTGGTGTTTGAATAAATTATGATTATTTAATCATAAACGAAGACTTAAAAATTATTTTTAAACATAACCAGTTTGAGTTTACCTAGAAAATAAAAGGTCACAGTGGGAGCCCGAAACAGACTTGTATGGATGTGTGTCTGACATTACACTTTGAGATGTAAAGCTGGTTTCTATCAAACACATTTCTGTTTGGTGGCGGAGATTTATTCTCTTAGCTTAACACCCTTCTCTGAGACATACGATCTAAGAGGTTATGTAGTTGATGGTTACTAGTGATACATTAACAAATTGGTAATGTGGCATACGAAGTGCTGTTGATCATTTGTTGATCAAAGCATGACTTTGTGAAAAAGTGTAGCTTTGTGGACGAGACTGCATCAGGACCTCACAACCCGGTAATGGTCGAAACATGAAAGATGCGGCAAGGTTTCAGGGGTCGCACCCGTAGGCTATGTCCATTCCTTCTGGAAAAGGGTGGTATCATGGTATGGAGCCCAGATACTTAACTCATGTGGACACTATATATTTATTACTGTGTGATGTTGTTGGTGTAGAGGTACCTCGGATAAAGGTCGCAAACGACCGGGGATGGCATATCTTTAGGTGTTACTCCCGGGCAGGGAGGAAGCTAGCCTTGTGTTGGTAGAGTTCCAGGTAGGTTCTCGAGGCGTCCCTCCAGAGGCGTTCCCATGTGGCAATAGGAAGTTCCTTGGCCTGACCATTTGTTGTAAATCCAATCATCCAATACGCGCCTTGTACGGTTTTAGTTGTAGAACCTGCCATTTAATATGGTAGCTATAGTAGGCATACTATAATGGTAAGTATGTTGGCTAAGATTAATATTATACTTGCAAATGTTTTTTGCACTATGCACTAATAATAATATCAAAAAGATTTTGCATAGTAAGCATTTTTGACTGTCATAAGGAGAAATCTCCTCCAAGTGTGCGCTTGCATTGTGTGTGTGGCGGGAGGCCGTACGGCAGTTTCATTTTCAAAAAAAGCATTGTGGCTTTCAACTTTTAAAAATCTTTTATTATTTGTTTTAAAGATAAAACTGTTTTGTTTGCTCATACCAGTCCCATGACCGACTCGGAGTTTATTGTTCCCTTCCTAAACTCTGGGTGCCTACAATTTTCCACACGGGCAGTCTAGAGTTGGGTTTTTTAGATAGTCAGGTTTAGTAGATTATCTGGAGTTAGTTCAGTCTTTGGAGTTCACGACTGACCTTGCTTAGAACAACGTGATGGTGGTTCTCACTTATGGATTGATCTATTTGGTTTGGAGCATTGGAGCTATGGGCTCGGAGTTGCTGATATTGGTGTTCCTCCTTTGGAGTTCAAATTGGAGTGTTTCATCTGCTATTGCTGTTATTACCTTCCACTGTGGATTGTAGTATCATATCTCTGATATTTGTTGGACAGTTGTGTATCAGTGTTGTATCATATATCGATATTGTATCATTGGAGTTGTATATGATATTTATCTTTTCTTCCGCTGTGTTGTTATACTTAATGTGTTATAAGCTCCGGCGAGCCAGATTCGACGTTTGAATCTGCGGCATTCGAGTACAAGGGAAGTATGGGTGCCCATTTTCGAAGGTCGAGTCAGGGTCGCTACACATTCAATGGAAAATTGCTTTATAAATTCTCGAAATGCTTTATTTAAATAAATTTCTTTTCAAATATCATATGCATTAAATATACTTTTTCAAAAATTCATTTTATTCGAACTCGAACTTAATTTGAATTCAAATTTTCTCTTTAAGTAACTTTAAATTTTTTTAACAAACTTTCAAAATCTTACAAATAAAATTTCCACTAAAACTAAAATTTTCATATAATGAATCATTTTCTAATAGATTTCATAATTTCAAAACATTTCATATGCCAAAAATTAATTTCGACTTCTACTTTTCAAACTCTTTTCACCAATTAAGCAAATACTTAACTACTTGAAATTAAGTCTAGAACGAAAATTCTAAATGTATTTAAAAAACTCAACGCTTCAAAAATATTCCTATATTTCTTATCAAAATAATTCTCAATTTAATTAACTTTTCCAAAATAAATATTTAAAGTATATATGTGTATACATATCCACTTCTTAAAGTCTTAAAGCTCTATAAGATTTACACATCTCATAAATATAAATCACTATCAATTATATGTACTTACATTCACAAATTTTCAATTATATAAAAAAAGTTGATAATGTGACTCCTCACCATGTATATAGTGATTACAATATCAACTGGCTGCAATATTGACCACATAACCAATACTGCCTCACGGGTGATCACAGCTGTGCACTAATATTCAATGGCTGCAACTATCACCAAAATACATACTATTATAAAATATCCTTGACAATCCATTTGCCAACATAATAAATATGAACTCTAGTTTTCAAATCCTTTACAAATGTAAATCTCAAATATTACTTTACCTAATTTCCAATTAAAAATCAATTCTATTTTCAAAATAATCTAATCTTTTATAAACTATTTATGTCTTTCTAAATCGTCATTTCTAAATGACTAGTTCAAGCGTTGAAGAATTTCTATCAAATACTTGTGCACCCGCATCGACCAAAATCCTTAACATACTCAAGGACAAGTTAACACAATTTGATTTTCAAAAATATCTAAATGTATTACATTTTCATATTATAAAACATACTAGTTATAATAAAATAATTTCCAAATCTCCATTTAATATATTGTAGGATCTAGATTAACCCTAGAGGGGGGGGGTGAATAGGGTTATAGCAAATTTTCTTGATTTAAAACTCAGAAATAAACTGCAGAAATAAATATGCTGAAAAGTAAATCACACACAAAATTTACCCAGCTTCGGCAACCCCTGCCTACTGCTGCATTCACAGATTTCTATTAGAATTAAACAGTATCACGCTTACAACAACTCTATTAGACTCGCAGACCCTTTTGCTCCCGCTCACAAACACTCTACTAGACTCGCACACCCTGCTCCCGCCTATAGAGTTTCGCTCACTCGTAAACACTGCTCCCGCCTATAGAGCTTTGCAAACTCGCACGCTCTGCTCACTGAACTAATTCAAAATAGACAATCTGACACTACCTAATATCTAGGTGGTGATTTACAGATTCTTTGTTTTAGAAAGTAAAACAAACAGTAATTAAGAAAATAAATAAAACAACCCTAATAAAATAAAACAAAAAACAAAAACCCCTTTTTTCTTTTTATATGAATAAGGACGGCCCTTTTTTCTTCAGCCCGTTCACTTTTGTTTTTCGTTCGTGAAAAAAAAATGGCCGCTCCTCTTCTGTTCCTCTTTTGCGATTTAGGGCTTCTGTAAATTGTCTTTTCCTCCTTGCGATTCAAACAGGGTTGTGCAAATTGAAGTCGCCACTTGATATGATTCGTTAGTAGGTTTCGTTGCTCTTCGATTTGTTCACGGCTCTTCAATTTGGATTGAGTTCGTTCTGATTCTCTGGTATGTGTTGTTTCCTTTTGCTTTTCTGGTTTTTGGATTGTTCGAACTTGATGATTAAAATTTGCCGATGATGATTTTCTTATATAGGGTTCGTAACCCTAGATTTGTGTTCGTATAATTATTTTTGAATTTGTCGACTGATTATTTTGGCCATTGATTTTCGCTTGTATGTTCATGATGATTTCTGACTTCTTCAAATCACTTGAACAACACGGTTGCGAATTTATGTGTTGACCACGGCTTTAAATTGATTTCGTGATTTGTGATATTTGACTTTGTCAATTTCGTATATTTTCGATTGTTTACACATGAATTTCCTCGTTGCCACTGCAGAAACTACTGCTTCAACTTGTCACTGCATTTGGTTTTGTTGTTGATCTTCATGTGTTGGTTACTAATGCATACATGATCTGTGTACACTCTTTGTTCTTGCATCTTCACCTGGTTGTTCCCTATACTTGTATTTCTGGTCTGTATCATGATTGAACATAGCATTCATATTGTTGTTGGATACTTAGAACTGTTGACAACAATTCGACTTCGACTTGGTCTTTGGGCACTGCATTACTTCATGTATGCTGAGCTCTGGTCATTTGCACTTGCACACTCCAGCATTCCATTTCACCTCTGACCTGTTGGTTCATTGCTTGGTCTCTGTTGTTTCTTTGATAGTTGCACTCTGTTTTCACTGTCCATATATGTACATTTGTTGTAGCCGTGGTCTTTGCATTGCATATGTTCTTGAATTTGGATTTGAACTGCTTCATTGTTGTTGCTTCACCACTGAATATTTGTCACTTCACTGTTGTGCTTTGAGTCAGTTTCATTGTTGCTGTACTGATCCTATGTTCATGCACTTTTGCACTTTGACTGTACTGTTGCAGTCGAGTTGTACTTGTGGCTTGAACTTGGTTCACTTCATGTTGTTGTTTGGACATTTGCATTTGTACACTCCATACTTTGTTGTGCTGGAGTCTTCAATGTACTGGTGACATGTGCATTGCTTCATGTTGCCTATGTATCACTGCTGTTTCACATTGCTGCTTGTAGCATTGGTCGAGTCCATTTGCATTCTGCAGGCTTGTACTGTCCACTGCCATCTGTTGTACTGTTGTTTCATTATCACTGCTCTGTGTTGTCACTTGATCTTGTATTACTGCCCTTGTGTCTGCACTTGTGAACTTTGTTGCATTCATGTCTTCGACTGTTTGGTTCACTGTGTCATTGTGCACTTTTGTGCTTTGCCCCATTCACTGTTGCTCTTGAGTTTTTGCTTGCATTGTCACTTGATGTTGCTGCAATCTTCACTTCTGGTTAGCCACTGTTGCATTACTATGTCTTGTGGCATGTTGATGCATTTGCATGTTTGGTTTGCTTCTTTTCTGGTTGGTGTTGCTGTTATGTTGATGGCTAACCTTTGCTAGTTCATTCATGACATGTTGTACTGATTTTGCTTGGTGGTCTTGTACTTGTATACTGCTGGTTTGAGGCTGTGTCATGTTTGAACATAGCATTCCTGTCATGTCGTCTTGTGTTGAATCCAGTTTTACAGCTCGGGTTTGACCTTGTGCTCGTGTCGTGATTTTAAATATATTGCACGTGAGTTGAAACCCGGTTTTTCATTTGGGTTTGACCTGTGCTTGCCTGTCCCTGTAAATCAATCAAGTGTATATATTGGCGTGCACGGCCTTGTGGCATATACAGTAATATACTGTGTATGTCACAAGTTGTTCGTGTATGATGAATTCAAATTTAAATGATGACGAACAACCCAAATAACTGAGGCAAACCATTTTTTCAAAAATCGTATTTCATTTTATATTGCAAAAATATTTCTTTTTCAATTTTACTGCGTTAGTGAATATTTTTGCAGATTACTCAGATGCTGGATTCAAACTGGCATGCAGTTGAAGACAAAATACGAGTGTGAGTGATATGTAGTGAGGTTATCAATGTAAATGTGATGTGATTGTAATCAAAAATGTATATGTATAGTGAGAGCTTGAAATTGTACTATCAAAGTTGTAATAAATATTTGTTTGAATAAAAATTTCTGTTTGAATTCAAAAACTGTGTAACTTGTTCTGTTTGAATTCAAATTCAAATTCTGTGTAATTTATTTTATTCAACAGATATTTATCTAACCAAATACATACTATACAAAATATTTGTTTGAATAAAATTTCTGTTTGAATTCAAAATCTGTTTAACTTGTTTTGTTTGAATTCAAATTCAAATTCTGTGAAATTTAATTTTATTCAACAAATATTTATTTAAATTATGAAAAATAAAATAGTACATTACCAAATACATTTATATGAATGTATATATGTTTATTATCATCAAACAAAAATCATATAGCGCAAAGCGCATATTCAACAATCTCCCCCTTTTGATGATAACAAACATATATTTAAGATTTTGAATATATTAAATGTATTTGATTATTTCATTTGCTCCCCCTATTTGAATGCTTCCTTTTTATGTGATACTCCCCCTACATATATGGCTCCCCCTACATATATGCATATAAATAAAAATATGTAAATGAGCCTATATGCAAATTGAAAGTTATTTGACCTTTACTTGATTCTATTTGACAAAATCTTAACTTTTCTCTCCCCTTTTTGTTATCAGCAAAAGAATAACAGTGTTATAAAAATAGGGATGAAGTGATAGACATGAATCAAACATTTAACTCAATTAAATATAAATATCAAATTTCAATAAAACTCAAACAAAAATCATAATTACCCTTGTCAAGCGCATATTCCACTTTCAGAAGTGATGGAGATAGAATCATCAAAAATTCATATAGATATGTCTATTTGTGGTATATTTATTTCTGGAAATTTGAATATCTACTAACCATGCATAACCGTTAGGACTTTTAAATGAGATTAGTAGTATTCCAATTTAATTTAAAAAATGAAATCAAGTATCTTCTAACTACGCATGACCGTGAGGACTTTTAAATGGGATTAGAATCAACTTGTCTATTAAATCAATTATTTTTAATATGCGTTCCATACATGCATAACCGTGAGGACTTTTAAATGAGCATGGAAGCACATAATCAAAAATCCAAGTAATTCACCCATGCATGACCGTGAGGACTTTTAAATGAGAGTGAATACTTTGGATATTTATTTTTAATTGCTGAATATAAGAAATTTTAAGCACAAATAATTTCCTTCACCGATTTAAAGATATTGAAGAACAAATGATTTCCTTTGTAAACTACCACAAATTTACATATTAAATATGATCTTGATGAGTGATGTTCGATAGAAAGATGATAGAAATAGAAATGGTCATGGAATTATTATCCAACAAAAAGTTTTTATAACTCTTGTTATGAAATTCTAAAGAAATTTTTTAATTATACTTTCTCGAATTATAATATATGATAAATATCAACACTCATCTCTTTTTCAATCACTACTTATCTTTTCGATAATCAAAGGGAGTCAGATTAGTCAAATTTGTCATTTAAAATCAAATTAAAAATTATAAAATCAATTTTTCAAAAATAATTAAGCTGTAAATATGGTCAAACATGATTTCTTGAGGGGAGTTTTATAAGAAAATTTTCTGCTATTTGAAAATTATTTCAAGTGAAAAATATGCAGATATTTTCTTAAAAAAAATGCAGCAAATGAATGTTTCAAAAATAATTAATCACGTTACACTTAGTAATTTTTCTATCAACCATATTACCAGTGTAATCCGCATCTGAATTTAAATTTCACTCAATATTCACTTGTTGAATCAAACCATGAGATGTGCACCAAAAATTTCAAAACATCATTCTTTTGAATTTTGAATTTAAGCCGTGTTAACACTCAAAATAAATATCATGATGATAAATTCAGAAACCAGAAGATAAACAATTATTTTCATGAGTAATCAACAGTCAATCAACATCATAATTATTTCAAAAACAATTTCTTAAAATCCTTTTTCTCATGAATTTGAAATCGTGCAAATTTACAAGCAGTGATCAAAATGTCAGAACCAATATATCTACGTGTAGCATGAGTAACCAGCATTTGACTGAACAAATTTATATAAATTAGTTCAGAAATTTAAAATCTGGTTGGTCATCAATTAAGCACAAATTAATGTCATAAATAAGAACAAGTCAAAAAATCATATCAATTAAGTCCGAATCAGTCAACCATCATAATTACTCCAAGTAATTCTATTTAAAGATGGTTAGTCATTATTATTATTTTTAAAAAAATCATAGCATCAAAATCATCAGCTTTTGTTCATCTCAATATTGGCTGATTTTAATTTAGAGTATGGTGCAGATAATCACATTTAAAAAACAATTACCTGTTTTACCTTTACGATAATTTTTCGTGATTGCCCATTGTGATTCTGTCACCTTTATACTAGGCTAAGGAACTTTGTTTTGTCGCCCGTTGTGCTTCTGGAACAGCCGAAATCCAGAGAACACTGTTGTTGTTCCTTAGCCTACCACCACACCTACACGATAAAAGATTTATGTGACCTATTTGTTTTTATAGGTCATTGTTGTTAGTGGCAGAATATGAAAAATATGTTTTTGGAGACTCAAAACTATTTATACATGTTCCTTTTGGTACCCAAACTTGTTTGACTTTCAAAGATTTTATATTTGTGCCTTTTGGAACCCAAATTGGTATAGTTTTCACGTGTTTGGGTCTATACCAACAATTATTTGGATTGTGTCCAAATTCTCTACAAAACGTGCTCATTAAATTGACTTGATTAAATTTTGTGTTCCTATGACTATGATTTTCAACCTGATTTCCAATTATTTCAGATCGAGCAGCACTTTTACCTTTATCATCATCTTGTGATTTTCCAAAACCTAGTCCTTTTCTATTGTTAGCAAAAATTTGATTTCCCAATAGCATGTTGAAAGATTTTTCTCCTCTTGAAAAGTTATTCAAAGATTTCTCAAGATTTTGGACTTTGGTTTTTAATGTTGTATTTTCAGCGACAAGTGAGGTGCATCGATTTATAAAGTCCTTTTTTCTAGTGTCAATGTTTTCTTTAAGACTCAAGTTTTCTTTTTCAAGATTCTCAGAGTTATTCCTAATTTTTGATAGTTCCGAATCTAAAATTTTACATTGGTTACATTCTAGGTTTTGAATATTTTCAAGTTCAGTTTTTAACCTAAAATTTTCACGAGCAAATTCTCTCCTATCAGATTTTAGTTTTTCAATTTTAGATTCAAGAGTATCCACTACCTTAGTAAGGTCAGAACACATAAAAACAAGTTCTTTATAAGAAAACTCACCTGCCTCACTAGATTCGTCGGAGGTTGCTTCTGATTCTGATTTTGCCATGCAACACAAGTTAGCCTCCTCTGGGCTGCTATCCGAAGCTTCCTCTCCTTCTTCATCATCCCAAGTCGCTGCAAATACCTTCTTCGCCTTTTTCTTTTCTTTGTTGTTTTTGAGAAGTGGGCATTTTGGTTTGATGTGGCCAGGCTTGTTGCAGTTATAACATATCAGTTCATTATCAGAATTTTCGGAATCTTTTGACCTATTGCCCTTTGTTTTCTTCTTGCGTGGCTTGAATCTAGACCATCTTCTAAGATTATTGACAGCCATTGCAAGCTCTTCAATTGGATCTTCTTCATTGCTTTCTTCTTTACTTTTTAAAGCAATCATCTTCTTCTTTGGTTCGGAGTTGTTGCGTTCTTCCTTTGCTTTTAACTCAAGCTCATATGTCATCAAGTTGCCAATCAACTCCTCCATGCTTAGTTTGCTCAGATCTTTTGATTCTTGGATTGCTGTGACTTTTGCCTCAAAGTTCATTGGTAAAACTCGTAGTATCTTCCGCACAAGCTCTACCTCAGTGAATACCTTCCCAAGCGCTCTAGCATTGTATACCAAGGTTGAAAAGCGTCCAAACATATCCTTTATGCTCTCGTCTTTGTCCATCACAAAGTTTTCGTATTCATTGCTGAATAGGGCTAGCCGAGACTCCTTGACTTGAGAAGTTCCTTCGTGTGTCACCTCCAAAGTATGCCATATTTCCTGTGCTGTTGTACAATGAGAAATTCTATTAAATTCATTTTTATCAAGAGCACATATCAAAGCATTCATGGCTTTAGCACTTGTCGTTTTCAATTTCTTATCGTTTGCATCCCACCTATCCTTAGGTTTAGGAATCTCAGTACCACCAACGATTATAGTGGGAGGTTTATAGCCAGTTTCAATAATATCCCAAACATCATAATCAACGGAACTAAGATAAATACTCATCCTAACTTTCCAATAAGCATAATCGTTCCCGTTAAACATGGGTGGCCTAGCAATAGATTGTCCCTCAGAAAAAGCATTATTTTGTAGACTCATGACTCTAGAGTTAAAAAATATATACCGGGCTCTGATACCACTTGTAGGATCTAGATTAACCCTAGAGGGGGGGTGAATAGGGTTATAGCAAATTTTCTTGATTTAAAACTCAGAAACAAACTGCAGAAATAAATATGCTGAAAAGTAAATCACACACAAAATTTACCCAGCTTCGGCAACCCCTGCCTACTGCTGCATTCACAGATTTCTATTAGAATTAAACAGTATCACGCTTACAACAACTCTATTAGACTCGCAGACCCTTTTGCTCCCGCTCACAAACACTCTACTAGACTCGCACACCCTGCTCCCGCCTATAGAGTTTCGCTCACTCGCAAACACTGCTCCCGCCTATAGAGCTTTGCAAACTCGCACGCTCTGCTCACTGAACTAATTCAAAATAGACAATCTGACACTACCTAATATCTAGGTGGTGATTTACAGATTCTTTGTTTTAGAAAGTAAAACAAAAAACAATTAAAACAGTAATTAAGAAAATAAATAAAACAACCCTAATAAAATAAAACAAAAACCCCCTTTTTCTTTTTATATGAATAAGGCCGGCCCTTTTTTCTTCAGCCCGTTCACTTTTGTTTTTCGTTCGTGAAAAAAAAATGGCCGCTCCTCTTCTGTTCCTCTTTTGCGATTTAGGGCTTCTGTAAATTGTCTTTTCCTCCTTGCGATTCAAACAGGGTTGTGCAAATTGAAGTCGCCACTTGATATGATTCGTTAGTAGGTTTCGTTGCTCTTCGATTTGTTCACGGCTCTTCAATTTGGATTGAGTTCGTTCTGATTCTCTGGTATGTGTTGTTTCCTTTTGCTTTTCTGGTTTTTGGATTGTTCGAACTCGATGATTAAAATTTGCCGATGATGATTTTCTTATATAGGGTTCGTAACCCTAGATTTGCGTTCGTATAATTATTTTTGAATTTGTCGACTGATTATTTTGGCCATTGATTTTCGCTTGTATGTTCATGATGATTTCTGACTTCTTCAAATCACTTGAACAACACGGTTGCGAATTTATGTGTTGACCACGGCTTTAAATTGATTTCGTGATTTGTGATATTTGACTTTGTCAATTTCGTATATTTTCGATTGTTTACACATGAATTTCCTCGTTGCCACTGCAGAAACTACTGCTTCAACTTGTCACTGCATTTGGTTTTGTTGTTGATCTTCATGTGTTGGTTACTAATGCATACATGATCTGTGTACACTCTTTGTTCTTGCATCTTCACCTGGTTGTTCCCTATACTTGTGTTTCTGGTCTGTATCATGATTGAACATAGCATTCATATTGTTGTTGGATACTTAGAACTGTTGACAACAATTCGACTTCGACTTGGTCTTTGGGCATTGCATTACTTCATGTATGCTGAGCTCTGGTCATTTGCACTTGCACACTCCAGCATTCCATTTCACCTCTGACCTGTTGGTTCATTGCTTGGTCTCTGTTGTTTCTTTGATAGTTGCACTCTGTTTTCACTGTCCATATATGTACATTTGTTGTAGCCGTGGTCTTTGCATTGCATATGTTCTTGAATTTGGATTTGAACTGCTTCATTGTTGTTGCTTCACCACTGAATATTTGTCACTTCACTGTTGTGCTTTGAGTCAGTTTCATTGTTGCTGTACTGATCCTATGTTCATGCACTTTTGCACTTTGACTGTACTGTTGCAGTCGAGTTGTACTTGTGGCTTGAACTTGGTTCACTTCATGTTGTTGTTTGGACATTTGCATTTGTACACTCCATACTTTGTTGTGCTGGAGTCTTCAATGTACTGGTGACATGTGCATTGCTTCATGTTGCCTATGTATCACTGCTGTTTCACATTGCTGCTTGTAGCATTGGTCGAGTCCATTTGCATTCTGCAGGCTTGTACTGTCCACTGCCATCTGTTGTACTGTTGTTTCATTATCACTGCTCTGTGTTGTCACTTGATCTTGTATTACTGCCCTTGTGTCTGCACTTGTGAACTTTGTTGCATTCATGTCTTCGACTGTTTGGTTCACTGTGTCATTGTGCACTTTTGTGCTTTGCCCCATTCACTGTTGCTCTTGAGTTTTTGCTTGCATTGTCACTTGATGTTGCTGCAATCTTCACTTCTGGTTAGCCACTGTTGCATTACTATGTCTTGTGGCATGTTGATGCATTTGCATGTTTGGTTTGCTTCTTTTCTGGTTGGTGTTGCTGTTATGTTGATGGCTAACCTTTGCTAGTTCATTCATGACATGTTGTACTGATTTTGCTTGGTGGTCTTGTACTTGTATACTGCTGGTTTGAGGCTGTGTCATGTTTGAACATAGCATTCCTGTCATGTCGCCTTGTGTTGAATCCAGTTTTACAGCTCGGGTTTGACCTTGTGCTCGTGACGTGATTTTAAATATATTGCACGTGAGTTGAAACCCGGTTTTTCATTTGGGTTTGACCTGTGCTTGCCTGTCCCTGTAAATCAATCAAGTGTATATATTGGCGTGCACGGCCTTGTGGCATATACAGTAATATACTGTGTATGTCACAAGTTGTTCGTGTATGATGAATTCAAATTTAAATGATGACGAACAACCTAAATAACTGAGGCAAACCATTTTTTCAAAAATCGTATTTCATTTTATATTGCAAAAATATTTCTTTTTCAATTTTACTGCGTTAGTGAATATTTTTGCAGATTACTCAGATGCTGGATTCAAACTGGCATGCAGTTGAAGACAAAATACGAGTGTGAGTGATATGTAGTGAGGTTATCAATGTAAATGTGATGTGATTGTAATCAAAAATGTATATGTATAGTGAGAGCTTGAAATTGTACTATCAAAGTTGTAATAAATATTTGTTTGAATAAAAATTTCTGTTTGAATTCAAAAACTGTGTAACTTGTTCTGTTTGAATTCAAATTCAAATTCTGTGTAATTTATTTTATTCAACAGATATTTATCTAACCAAATACATACTATACAAAATATTTGTTTGAATAAAATTTCTGTTTGAATTCAAAATTTGTTTAACTTGTTTTGTTTGAATTCAAATTCAAATTCTGTGAAATTTAATTTTATTCAACAAATATTTATTTAAATTATGAAAAATAAAATAGTACATTACCAAATACATTTATATGAATGTATATATGTTTATTATCATCAAACAAAAATCATATAGCGCAAAGCGCATATTCAACATATATTACTTATAGTATGTATATACTTTCCAAATAATTTCTAATTAAAAACATAAACTTCACTTTTTAAAATCATTTGATTATAATAATAACCAATATTTATATGTGATAAACTTTGCTTTCACCAACACTTATTAATATTAAAATATTTACATACAATTTTTAAAACACACACGTATCTAATATATTACTCAACAACCATTTCAAAAACAACTTATAATAGCAAACAAACATATTTATTTTTATTTTACTTTTTATTTACAATGAGTATAATTAAATGCACTTCATAGCTTTGGTAATTATACACAAATGCCAAAACAAAAATCTAATTCTCGCAACTTCAATTTTGTAGATAAACATAATAAACCCAATAAAGGTACTTGGTGAAAATTAATAATTCCACTGCATATTCTCCAAATAAAAACTCAAAAAATCAAGATTTAGTTATCAATCGTTATACGTTTATATTATTACTTCATACTCTAAAGAAAAACTAATTATTTAATCAAACAATATATGTGTAAAACCATAAATACGCCCCTTGATGATTACCCCAGTAATGATCCTATACATATATAGCTACGACCTAACACACCCAAGGGGATAGGGACTCTAAGCCTAAACTAAAGTCAATGACTCATGTCTTGATATATGACGTACTATTTTAAACCTGGTATGATACCATTTTGTAATATCTCACCTCTATACCCATACTATTCAAAAGTACTGCAGAGTAATATTGTCGGATAATATGGGGTATAAGGCTATATGGGGTACACACATGCATATTCCACTGGACTAACACTGGTATGTATTGAATACCAAATGAACATTTAATCTATATTATGTACAATATCGATAGAAAGCAATAGAAACATGTGCCTTAAGGATGAAATAATACACAATATATACGATGAATAACAGAGAACAAAGAGTCAGTCGCAATGATGATATACGATACATAAGATATAATACATGTTATAAGAATAAAATACAACTCAATGTCAAATATATATATATATATATATATACATATATATATACACATACAACGAATTAATATCACACAAATATCTTTTAATCATCCTAATATAATACTCCTCTAAGTCCACTAATTACATGTTGGTCAAGTTGTCCCTGTACCTGAATGTGTCGGATTAATTCGAGTATTATAAAATAACACGTGAGTCATACTATGTCTAATCTAAGAATAATAATGTGTACAAGAAATAACAATATGATATTACAATCAAAGATACTAAAATCATCAACTAGCTTGTCAAGTTAGATAAATAAGTATAGGATGTATGTTTGAAATATCAATATAATACTATAGATATTTTTCCAGCATCATGCCTCTTAAATAACTCGAGTCTATATAGATCAATTCACACTAATATCAAAAGATGTCATCACCCATGTAGAAATACAATGAATCGAAAATAGAATCAATACAAATGGGTGAATTATACATATCTAGAAATCCACATCAAATCCGAAATAATTGATAGTGAGACATCCTTAAGGGAAGTCATGTGGTAATAAAGCAATGCCCACCATCTCTCTCAATCTCATGTTATAAAATATCAAAATTAAATCAATAAAATCAATAAGAAAGATTTGAGCCAGTGCATAATAATACCGCAATGTGCAAAATGATATATCTCAACCTACAGCCCTTAGAGAGACGAAACTCTTGATTGAAAGGTCCTAAGAGATAGAAACAACAAATCAATAATAAGTAGGCCATCTTCCTGAGAAGGATACGGGGTTGATCATACTCTGGACACAGTCTCGGATATAATCTCATCCATACATAATATATGTTTATCTACTACCTACATACATCCATATATTCCAAAACCAAACAGGAGGCTGACAGCATGTCTGCTTGCTCGAGGAGCCAAACATGGTCTAAATGACATGACTCCTACAATCATCAATTACCATTACCTCTCCCTTCTCGATATCATAACAATGACCCACCATAAGCTCGACAACGCGTAGCCTCTTTGGCCATGACTGCTAACATGTGCTTCTATATGGTAATGACTGCTGGCCTATGCGACACAAGGGTAACCAATACCAATCTCATGATGCGCATTATATATCATAAACAAAAATTCTTACACAGATCTAGGACGCAATCCCATGATTGGGTTGCTAGGGTGGATGCTGGCCAATCCGGTTCACTCCCGAAACATAAAGGGAGTTGGACAAAGGTAGTCAGACACATAATGTACCACAGCTATGTGACTTACTAGTAGCCTTTATATGTGCTCACCGCAGCTAGTCGCACACAACATACATAACATCCCCCTGTGTGAGTGTCATCCACAAACAAATAATAACTGAATAAGTAACACGACACCGCGCATTACTAGTTAATTTATTCAATGCTCACATATCACACTCGCTCCTCCTATGTTCTATGTAACGAGTCTGTATCAGAGAAATCACTTATCCACTTATTCTGATTTCTCGTTATACAAAATAAATAACGAATAGTCAAACAAAAAGGATTCCATCACAATATCATATTAAAATATAACTCAAATCAATTCAAGTTCAACAGCGAATCATTCATAGACTCTTTACATAATTAAACAAGGAAGGAATATCAAACTAAAATAGAAATAGAGTATTCTAATAAATATAATATAGAACATCAAAAGAGAAGTAAATAAATAATTCAATATATAATAATAAAACATTCTCAACATACGATTTCAGGTAACAAAATTAACACTTAGAATTATATAATTAATTAACGAGTATATATTTTAGAATTAGTAAGAGAATTAATTAAATTAAATACAATATATTAATAAAAATAAATAATGAATTTCTCAGTCTTTTATAATTAGTATTCAAATATAACATTAGGAAATCATTTTTCTTCCATTTGATAATAACAGTAAATGATTTGAAAACTAAATATCACACATATGTGTAACAACCTGAAATTTAAGCTATAGTAATTAATTAACGAATTAATTAAATAATAAAATAACATTATGAAATTATCAGAACTAAAACATGGGACTTACACCATTATGTCTGTGATGATTTTCTAGTCAATTTCCATATATTGATTGTCAAAATCCGAGCTAAAACAAAGAAATTGTGGAATAAACAAGAAACAAAATATGCATATATATATATATATATATATATATATATATTGGTCAGGTCGACCCTAGGGTCGACCTTCCCCACAGCTGGGTCGACCTAAGCCATATAAAGGTCGACCTGCATACGTACTTGGACGAACTTTCGTCCAGTTTCGATCGTGACGCCTTTTTCTATGTTTGCTCAATCATGTGCGTCCATGCTTCCATCCAATGGTTCCCAACGAGCCTATGATGTGGTTGCACCAGATTTAATCTTCAAATCCAATGGTTTGAGATCCATAGATGACACTATAAATAAGACCATAGGCCTACCTATTATTCTCATTCAGATTTTCTCCATCTGGGTTCATTGCCTGAGGCTGGACCCTATAACGAATATTTTTCCGAGGAGATATTTTTAATTAAAATATTTTATACCCTATAAGTGGATCTAGGAAGGCCAAGGAAAATAGTTAAAGACCACATGTGAGTGTTTAAGTAATTATTTTAGATTTTTAAGGGCTTTCAATAGTAGTAATTTTTCTACAATTTTGGGATAACCTCTATGCAAGTTTATTTGCAGTTTATTTTAGACTTGTTTTCTAGTCTACTTTCTTTTCGCTATACTATTTTAGTTATTTGCAATCATTTACTGTTAATTATAGCTCTCCCAATTATTTACTGTTATTTACATGGTATTTACGGTTATTTAATGTTATTTATGTTTTATTTACATCCATTATACGTTGGGATTTATTCTGTAAATGTCAGTTTATTTTTAATTCCCTTTTTATGCGAATGGAATAAATAGAAAATAATTCGCTAATATGGAATGAAATATAAGAACACCGAATTTACCGAAAATGGGACGTAAAATAAGAAGAACCATAATAAATTGGATATAGTCTGAAATAGGCAAAGTTAAGATATTTGCAAGCATAATTATAACATGTAATTATAACTAAAAAGAGAAAATAGAAGAAATGGCAAAAGAAGCTTATTTTTAAACTTAGACCTTAGGTTAAGTTAATAAGCAAAATTATAACACGTAGGTTATATAACAGAAGAGGCTTATTTTGAAACTTACGTTAAGTTAATAAGCAAACAGAGTAGAAATAATTAAGAAGTAGAACCCATACTGGCAGCATTCCCCTTAGGATAAACTTATCTTGTTAAGGGTAGATAAGTGTTCAATAATTAAGAGTTAGGACCCGTACTGGAAGCATTCCCCTTGGAACACAATTATGCTGTTTAGGGTAGATAAGTGGTCAATAATTAAGAACTAAGGCCGTATCGACCACATTTCCCTTGGGACGCGCTTATGATCTTTAGGGTAGATAAGGGATCAATAATTAGAAGCACAAATCAGAGGATTTGGGCAAGGGCGCAACTAAATTTTGTTTGTTAGGACCCGTATCGGCAGCATTCCCCTTCAGTCAGAAACTGATAGTCTCACAACACACGAAGGTGGGGCTGGGCATGCTTGTGCTGTTTAGGTAATTAAGAGGGCCAAAGAGGGAGGAACCGGTAGCACGAGCCTAACGGTGGTTGAGCGTGCGGCCTTGGTGCAGGGAGATAAGTCGCTATTGAGTTCCAAGCGTTAAATAGGTGTCTTTTTCCGTGGGACCCACAAGATGGGACTAGCCCGCAATAGGCACAACAAAGATAGAAGGCCGATCAAAGGGTAGAATTAGGACTTCAGTCTAACTAAACTAGGATTGGGATTTCAATCTGATCAAAGCGGTTTTAGAGAAGTGCAAACAATCCAATCAAAGTAATCAAACTATCAAAGCAAAGCAAATAGTCAAACAGCATTTCATTCTAGCTTTATCTTTTTCTTTATTTCCTTTTATGTTTGAACTATTTCTAAGTCTATTGTCTTTATCTTGCTTAAAAGTACTAGTAATTACTTCCACTCATCAGACTTCTAGTCTGACCAACTCCTCTATTTTTCTCCTTTCCCCCTCATAGGCTTGGAGAGGCAAGGATAGTAGATTTTTCGATTTTCTTGGAGATTCAACTGCGGAGTTTTTCCTTTATGTATTCTTCTTCTTTTCAGTTTTTATTTGGATATTTATGTACTGGTACTATTTGAAAGGGATGATTTTGTACTCTGATATTGTGACTAAGATGGTATTTTTCATTAGACATGTGTATTTAGTATTTTGAGACATATTTTGATTATGACATATCTATGAAGTTTTTAATTTTTAATGAGTTACTGTTTCCGCTATTTTATTTGTCTTGTAAATCTTAGTCTATGTAAAGTTTTAGCTATATCTACAATGCACCATATCTTTTAATGTGCCCTTTTGGTATACTAAGGGGTGTGGGGTATTTCATTTAGTATCAGAGCCTAAGGTTATAGGATTCCTAAAAATTAGTTTTAAAAATAAAGTATTTTTTCAAAATTAACCTATTTTAAAAGTAGCATATCTTCAAACTAGAAGTATTTTTCGGAAAGAAACTCTTATTATAGAAATAGGTTTTCAAATATAAAAGAGAGTTTTTATAAAAAAAATCCCCTCAAAGTCCAGTTCAACCTTTTTTTGATTCTTTCGGGCCTAAAATTTATTTTCTTTACTTAATATAGCTAACTGGTTCCATAGAGCTATGGTACCAAAGATGTAAAGGCAAGCGTCCAATACAGCACCGGTAGGTGGAGATCCCTTTTATCCACCTGCAGCAGCCAATTTTTCTAAGATATGCAAGGACTTCGCTAGTCGAGGAGGTAGAACATTTTCTGGCATAGAGGAATTCATGGAGGCACGAGCTAGGTTGAAGGATATAGAGCTAATATTTAGGCTGGTTAGATTGGAGGACCTCGGAAGAAGATCAAGAATAGCGAGAAATGTCCTAGCTGTGGATTGGTTGGTCATTACGCAAAGGACTGTAAGAATAAAATGATGAAGGGAGGAGTTTCAACTATGGGTAGCTTGATCACCTTAGTAGAGCTTGTCCTTACAGGACGGGGCAGAGAGCAGGCGCACTTATGGCACAAGTGTAGGCTTTGGATGTAGCACCTTATAGTAGTGGACCAGATATAGGTAGGAAAGTCACCATGGAAAGTTTGATCTCTATTTCGGATTTTCCTAATTAGACTCTTTTTGATTCTGGAGCATCGCACTCTTTCATTTCTAATTCCTTGGTTGATTGTTTGCACTTAAATATCTCTTTAGTAGTAGACCCCATAGTCGTTTCAAACCCCATAAGAGGATCGACACATTTATCCATGATTTGTAGGGGTCTGAAAGTTTCATGTTAGACGTAGAATTTGGCTTTGATGCCTATGTATTATGATTTTAGAGGCATGGGATGATTTTATGGATGATTGGATTTCCACTTATGGAATGATATTAAATTGCGCGAGGAGAGTCGTTAGATTAGAGACATGTAGCAGTAGGACTCTCGAGGTTTATTGCGGCCCACAGGGGTCAGTAATATTGAGCTTCCTTTATTCTCTCGATTCATTACCAACAGAGTTTGATTTGGTTTTAGACGTCGGATATTTTCCAAACATCTTTGAAGAGGTTAAGAGGCTATCCCCTAAGAGTGAGATCGACTTTAGGATCTATCTTAATGACAATACTTAGTCAGTGGCATTGCCCGTGAGACATATGGCACCTAGGAAGAGTAAAGAGTTGAATAAGCTCAAAAAGTAGAAACGTTACCCACTTCTGAGGATAAATGATCTTTTCAGTTAGTTGGCTCTTTAGTATTTTCTTGGCTTAATTTAGCCACTTGATTTCATCAGCTTAGGGTCGCTGACGGTAGCATCGATAAGACAGTATTTGGGACACCCGACTGATTCTTTGGGTGATTAATTATACCATTTGGGCTAACCAATACCCAATCTGTTTTGTGGATTTGACAAGCCATGATTTTCAAGATGTCCTAAATAAGTTCGTAGTAATATCTATGGACAACATTTTGCTGTTTTCCAAGAGTATGGAAAAGCAAACTATTAATCTAGAGGAGGTTCTTTGTACACTTCATGTTCATCAGCTAAAGAAAAAATTCTTGAAGTGACATTTTTGGCGTAAGGAAATGCGTTTCTTGTGGCATAGGGAATGTCAACACATGGAAAGAGTTTGAGAAATAGTTTTGTACATTTAGGTTCGAATTGTGGAAATCCAAAGAGAAATTGGCAAAGGTTGGAGATGTACAATAGATTCAATTGAAAGAGAAGAGGAAATCCCATGTGTAGATAATTGCAAAAAATTATAATTATTTCAGATAAGTGGTAGTGCCTTAGAATAAATTTAAGCATTAAAGAGGAATAGGAATAAAAGACTTTAGTAAGGAAATGAGATTGCCCAAGTTTAGGAAGGTTACTCCTAGGATAGTAAGAAGATAATCCATTTTTATGTTTAGCCCAATAAAATGAAATTGTCGGGATTGAAAAGTTGAAAATATAATTGTCAATAATTTTGAGAAAGTAAATATTGAGTTTTTTGAAAAAAAAGTAAAATGAATTTAATCTTGTTTTTATATGGTGTAAATTTTGTTAAAAGTGAAATTCTTTCTAAGGAATTATAGAGCATATATAGCTTGCTAGTTTCTTTGTAGGTAAAAAATATTTTTAATATAAAAACCTAGAGTCTATTAAGTATCGAAAACGTAGGTTACAACATTTATTGTTGTAACAGATGTTTTTGTGAAAAATAAGAGAAGCATGGACTATAACACTATTGTTATAGTAGGTGACTCTCAAAGAAAATGGTTTTTTTAATAGTATACGAGATTTATTAATAATTATTTTGGAATCCATACACCAGTATTTTTGGGTTGTAGTAACAGTGTTTTACGCAATATCTGTTTTGACCCACGTAAAAATATGTTTTGAAAATAATTTCTAAATATAGAAATAAAGTGGTCTGCGAGTACACTAATTATTTAAATAAGTATAAGAATTTTTTTCTAGTTATGGATATATTAAAACAGTTTTGAAAATGAGTTTTTTTGGAAATAAAAGTGTAAGTTAAATATTAGAAAAGTAATAAATTTCATATAAAATGTCTATGGTAAGAGAATATAGATTAATAATACTTTAATCTATTGGAACGAAATGAATAGTGATAAAAATTTCTATGAAACCAAATTATAAATAAAGATGTTTTGTGCAAGTTATAAGGAATACGTGAAAGAGATGTGTAACACCCCACACCGCTTAGTATACCCAAAAGAGCACACTTAAAGACATGTTGCGTTATGGGTGTTGTAACGTCCCGCCTTTTCGCGCGCTTTAAATCGACACACGTGCCAATTCAAACCATACAAAAGGGCGGATTGTTATGAGGTAATAAGAAAAACAAAGAAGAGAGAGAAAAAACTAAACAGAATCTCACAGGGGAAGAATAAAATATAATAATAATTATACAGTTCATGAAACTGTTTACAAAACATTTGATTCTTCTTTATCTAATAAATATCAGAGTTCACATACCAATAAATCTCAATGCAGCGGAATACAGTGTAGTGGAACCATATAATATATATTAATAATAGCAATGAAATCTTCGTCTTCTTCCTCCAGAAAAATCTTCAAATCCTGAAACGCTCAGACTGACCCGAGCGAATTTGAAAAGACAAAACACTCGAGTCAGAACTAAAAGATCTTATGTAAGTTAAATTAACAGAAATGAATATGAGTGCAGTAACTCAAGAGATGCTCGGGATTTACATCTTCTAAGGATCCGTTAAACTATTTACTATGTAGTATATTTCGCTATTATAATAGTGTCTAATTGTAAAATAAACTTACTTTTAAATAGCGTTAAGGCTTTACATTTTCCACCTTAACACATAATATATTCCCATAGTCTATACAGTACCTTAATCTCCCCCGTACCAGGCATCGTCAGAGGGCACTCCATAGGTATGGTACAAAATCAAAATCGTATAAGGCGCGATAGGGTAGGTGACACAGCACAACTAGGCAATGCCAGGGTAGATATACCAATTACGCAACCGGGCTGGTGGTAACGCATAGCCGCAGCTACCGCCCACCTCGAACAAACTCCCCCTAAAATCAAAAGTAAAGGTGGCCACCGAATCAATCCAAAGTCAGAGTAGTTTCGAAGAGGAGTGTCCGATAAAGGGCGCTAACCCCCTTGGCCCGAGAATCGCTCCTGTTTTAGCCACCTTATGCCAACTCACGGGAGTCGGGTCCACGTATTTACCTTAAAGGAAACGCCGCCACCAACCTACTTCATTCTGGAATCTCCACCGCGTATACGGTTGTTAAAGTGGTTTTCAGAGTTGGCAGAGAGTATGACAACTTTCGATCCCGGTCTCTTCAACAACCAAACGTTATTATAACACCGCGGTCTTTAAAAAAAAATAGTTATACTTTAAAACCAAAATAAAATTATCCATTTCAAACCCATAAATACGATATCATTTCCTTTTAAAACCCAAATAAATATGATATCATTTTATTTCAAATATATTTTTTTTCCAAAATCATGCCACTTTTAAGATTTATAATACCTCGAAACCAAATATTTGAAATTTAACTTTCAACATAATACTTCAAAATCCATAGTTTTAAAACCATAATTTTCAAAACATAAATGGTTTGGATATTCAACAGTATATAAAATAAAACAATTGAATTTAAAATTTCTTTATAAAGTAAATAATTTCCACGCCTTTACAATTTTATTTACTTTATATTCAGTCTAAAACCATTCACTTTCAATTTGAATAAAAACACTTCGATTTCAATATTTTCAAACTTTGAGTATTTAATAACTTTCAAAACTAAGGTTGGGAATTTCTATTCAACAATTCATTGTCCTATTATTTAGTTTTGAAACGTTTACATAATAGATCCATAACCATTTAAAATAAAACCCAATTTATTAACACTAAATATTTTCTTCCATTTATTTATACTAGAATTATTCATTTAATTTATCTTTAATAAAAATCCAGTTATAAATATCATACCTTTAAAATTTCCAAGATTAATAAGTTTACACCAACTTGTGGAGTTTAATTTTTAAATAAGCCCAATTCCAAATAAATTTCCAATTAAATTCCTAATCTTAATTGATTTGAACTATTTAAAACTCTATACACACACAATATCTTAAACCTGTACTTAATCATAAATATAAATTATCAAACCCCATTTTTCAACTTATTTATTTCCATTCAACCAATTCATACATAGCTTAAATTCAATAATTTAACAATATATGTATATATAAAATAAGATTTTATATAAGATAAAAATTAATATTTATTTAACTGCATCTTATCCGAACCATAGAAATCATTTCAAAAATAATTATATATATATCGCGGTGCCTGTATATAATTTTCTATCCTATGGTCAAGTGATACGGATGTTTATCATTTCAATCCGCAATTTAAAAATAAAAAATGCGGTTGTATATCATTTCAAACCGCAATCCCAAATGAAATGAGAATGCATAATAACTTGCAGTTTATACAATGTAAACACAACATCCATTCATCCATCATATCAATCATCAACATTTATCAATTTATCATCTAATTCAAACAATCACATCAATAAATAATAATTAATTACTGACAGTTAATTTTTCAAAAATGAATTAAATAACTGTTCAACTGTAGTTTATATGCAATAATAAATAAATTTGACTAGCATTTTTAATGGCAGTTTAAATGCAATAAATAAATAAATTAACAAATAACTGGCAGTTTTAAATGCAAAAATAAATTAAAAACGCGTAAATTAACTAAATGCAATTTAATTGAGAAAATGATGAAATATATGCCAAACAACTATAAATAAAATTTTAAACACATCATACATCAATTTAACAAACATAAGAAATTTTAGAAATTGTGAGTGGGTTAAAACACTCACCTTTTGAATTTAAATCCAATTTAAACCCAAAAATTTGACCATCTTCAAATTCGCCCAAACTAGCGTCAAAGTGTCTGGGATCTCAATACGAACCTAGCGGAGAAAACCGCGCATGAAACGGAGTTCGTATGTATGAGTTATGATTATTAGAACTAATTGAAATCGAGATTTACAAAAATAAATTAAACAAAAATAAAATACCGTGCCACATCCACTCTTCCCACGTGAAAAATGCGTATGCTTCTTCTTGATTGCAAGTTTTGTTCCATAATTTTTCTTTTATTTCGATTTACTTTAATTTTCCTCCTTATTATATGAATGTATGTATTTTTAAAAGGTTTGGAAAAAAAGATTTGAAAACGAAGAATTGGAAAAGAAAAGGATTAAAATAAGAACTGAAAATGGAAGAGAAGATCTAGATTTGAAAAGAAAGAAGAAAGTTTGAAATAGAAGAAAATTTGAAGAAGAAGAATATTTGAAGAGGAAGGAAAAATTAAAATGAGATATAATAAGGAGATTTGAAGAAGAGAAAAAAACAAGAAGAAGAAGGAGATTTGAATGGAGGCTGGGGTTTCATTTGCATCATATCGTATTTATAAGGTTAGAGTTAGGTTTAGGGACAAAGAGATTTGAAAGGAGAGGTTGCTATTAATTAGAAATAAAGTAAATATGAACAACTTGGTATTGAAATATAGTAAATATGAACAGCCCTTTTTTTTAAAAGTTGCTGGTATTAAAAGGAGGTAATTATTAATTAGAAAGGGAATGAATATGGAGGGACAAAAATAAATGACACGTTTCGTTAGTTTGATTCTAAATTAATTAAGTGTTAGATACAGAAAAGTTTGAATACATCATATATATTTATACTTTAACTGTGTGTCAAAATTGCTAAACATATATCAAGTACGATTAATTGGTGACAATATATAGGAATAAACAAGAATAAATGTAGATGCAATCACATAAGGATCTAATAGGGAAGGAGATAAAAAGTAACGACGTTGATTAATTCCACTTTCCCACTTTAGCCAATTTATTAATACGACATTTAATTATCATGCAAGTTGTATTATGACTAGAAAACATAAACAACAAACAATAAATTAATATGTATATAATATTACCTCACTTTTAAATTATTTGACAAAAAAAATAAAAATTAAATCATGCTTTAGCAATTTGAAATTAAAATATTAAATGTTTATATGTATACACATGCACACAAACACACATACATATGTGTATAAAGATTAAACCAAAGCTTATTAATTAATTCAAAGCATACTTCCATACCACATTAAATTGTCTAATGCATTTGTAAACTTATGTATACTTGAAGTCAAAAATACATATATACATATAAATTTAACCTTTTTACCTTAATGAAATTTATTTAAATTTTTAACAAAACAAAATTGGAACACGACAAATTAAGCAATATAGTAATAAACCTTTAAGATCCTTAAATAAGGACATTTGAGATAATAAATTAGGTAACAGATTTAAATATTGTTGTAATCAAAATCAAAGCTTAGATTTATTATCGAAAAATTGTTAAGCATATGTAAACTTCTATTATAATTTATTAGATTAAGAACAAATAATTTATTCAACAAAGTATTCAAATTTCATGATATATTCAATTCAAGATAAAGCGACAATATGTGTATACAATATTTCTGTTTCAACACAAATGCAAATTATATGTATATAAACTTTCAGATCTAAATAAAAATGCAATTTGGTTTAAGAGTTTAAAACATGGATCTATAATTAAACATTATTTTAATATATATATATATATATATATATAAATAAATTGTTTTGATTTATCAAACTAAAAGTCAAATTAATTCATTCAACAAAAAAAATTAAATAAATAAATAAATGTTGATTCCCATTCTTAAATTCACTATTGATCATATTACCATCCTGGGTACCATTTATTTTAAACCTAAAATTTGCACTTCATCATCTTGTATTAATGTCATCCAATTTCTGCTTATTATCATTTCTTAATTTACATTCTATAACTTACTTTGTATACTTTTTCTTATTAATTTCTTAATTATCAAAACTTAAAATTTATTCCCCAAAACCACAAATTATTACTTAACATAAATCTACTGTTTTATTACTTTACGTTCACACTTCCGTTACTATCAAATAAATCACCAGTTACGTTATCATCAAACCAACATAAATTAATATTTTAAATGCTTACATTTATTTCTTTTATATGGTTATTATTTATCCACTTGTGCTAACTTTTATTACCTAAATTTTCCATTATTATAAGCCTTTAATATTTCCATTTAAATTAAATATAAATTTCAATTCAATCCATCCTTTATTACATCAACTGTTACTTTAATTTACATTAACCAACGTACAATTAAGATTTATTTGTAATCGATCGCCAAATTTTATTTTAACTTATTAAATAAACAAGCAACCTAAAAATTGCAACTTATGTGCTTTTAATTGCATTCACATTTAAACTTATTAGCTTATATCAACACTATTATCATTAACTGCAAACGGAGTACCAATTTTAGTCATTACCCCAAATAACTAACGTATATTAATCAACATTATTCCCAAGTTACAAATTTTGAATTAATTACTATTTATTATTATCGTTTCACTGATTAATTTAACATTTGCATTGGTTTTTCTTATAATAAATTTATTGCCCAATACTCCTATATTCATCTTAGATTTGTTCAAATGGCTATATTTCAATTTATAACCAAAATTTTCTATTGATTTCCCATTTTAATTTATTGGACTCCACTAACATAATAGTTGAATATTAATTTCACTTATTTGTAATAAATCCACAAATTGAATTTCAAATTTCAAATATATTGATAAATCTTGGTTTTTCACTTCTTAAATTGCCCAATCGTCATATTATAAATAAAATTAACATTGATTGCATCTTCTAGAATTAACAAACTTCAATGCAAATCAAAACTACCTTAACTACACAAATTGGGTCAAAAGTTTTCAATTGTTTTCGCATTAAAGTTTATTAACTACCCAAATAGGTATCTTATCAATTGTAATTATTTAACTTTAATTACCTTTAAGCTTATTTCAATTATTCTCATTTATTCCCTACCAATATTCGTTATCATTTATAAATGTCATGTCAGTTTCTTCTTTTATTGCAATGTATTCATTCATTCATTCATTATTGCATAACTTCATTTATATTTTATTTATTCATTTATAGTATTTGTGCTTAATCCAATTTCTTAGCAACTCAATTGTTTACTAAAGTTTATACCCAGTTATTTATACTTTTCTTTATTACTTACAAATCTTATTTCATTCATAAATGCCATCATTTAACAATTTATTGCATAAACTTCATTCATTAATATTCGTGCTATTCATGTTTAATTCAATACCTTTACACATTAATTCATTTACTAAAGTTTACGACCATTTATTTATATTACTTACCTTCTTATTATATTAAATTAGTAGCATTTCAATTTTTACTTAAGTTTATATTTCCAACCAATTACTAAAATATCTTACATAATATTGAATTCATTCAACTACCTCTGATTATAACATTTCATTAGTTAATTCAATATTCTTGTTTGTTTCCTAAATTAAACTTATAACCAAGTATGACAAATTTCATAAATTTAATTAATTTCTATTTCATTTTTTTTTGAATTTGTAAATCTTAATTTCAATCGCTACATTAAATTTCTAACATTTTCTTCGTTATAACTACTAGAATTTTTATTTCTTCCTAAATTAAATTGCAAAATTTAAATCAAACTAACAAATCTATTAATCAAAATTTACGGGTCGTTACACTCTCCCCCACTCAAAACTTTTCGTCCCCGCAAAGGAAAAGAAGGGAAAGAGGAACTTATAAATTAATATCTATTATGTAAATCATTATATAATCATAACTTTAATTGGATTATATAAAATGAAATATTAAAAATGGTTTCAACCACAAACATCCAATTCAATACAAACAACCATCAACAAACAAATCAATACAACATCAAAGACTTGCAACAGGGCATACGACCGTAAAAAGAATCATTCATTCATATCAAACCAACAAATAGTTGTTCAGGATTAGACACTAAATTGTACAGAATGAAAATAAACTACTTAACTCATCATTTACTCAACAGTCTTAGATGAAACTAAATAGATTATTTATTCATCCAAACAATTTTAAATTTCCTTACCCAAGCTACCATAAACCAAAACAACAACAACGATTAGTTTATTCTTATAAATTGTATTCATTTTCATTTATTGCCTACAATTATTCATTTCATTATTTCAAATTTCTACTTGTATAATATTCTATTACAATCTCTTTTTAAACATTTCAACTTTTAATATTTGGTAAGTTATATATATGTTATTTAAGGGTGTAATTTGAAAGTTATACAAGTTTGTTCCATTTCCTTTAGTTAATTCATTGTTCAATAAATTTTCACCTTTTTCTTATAAGTTACAATTTCAACTTCCTTTTTATTTCCTTTATAACTTAGCCTTAAATCTCTTACCTAAATTAGAAGTTTCAATTATTAATTACTTACCTTTCATTTCACTACAACAATTGAAACAATTAATTAATTGAAATTTAAGAATTTAATACCGGGTTAAAATTTCAATTTATTTTAAAACAATAGTTAAATATATTATTACAACTTATATATCTCTAATTATATTTTTCCAAGAATGAATCTGCAGTAAAACTACTACAGTGGCCTTCCTCCTTCGAAACTCGAAAATGAAAATCGATGATGCGGCCGCCATCACCGAAATTATTTTCCAGCGACAGAGAGGAAAGTACAAAACTTATTTTCCCCAAAATCTTCTTTAAAACAATTCTTTTGAATTATATTCAAATATTTATATCACAAAATACTTATAAACAATATTATTATATTCCAATATTTATTCGAAAGAAATTTCAAAACCCCGGATCTTTAGTTCTAAATTTCCAAATTTCATTGATTTTATTTTCAATCTTATTTCTATTATTATTTAAACACTTAAATACCTACAACCAATCAATTGCAGCCAAATATAGATATCATTTGAAAAAATATATTTTATACATAGAAAATATAATAAGAAAAATTATTTCATTCACCTACATTAAAACAAATATTATGTCGGTCTGTCCTATTAAGTGTTTAGAAATCCCTATTGATGTCATAGCGTCCCATGCACCAACTAGAATTTATAAATACAAAATAGAACATATTAACACAATATTAAAACCTTTTTATAACACTAACAAATACGCTCTCTCATATATATACACTCAATGACTCCCATAGGGTATTACTACCCTATTACTAAAGAGTCAAACTCCACAAAGCTATGGTTTATCGCTAAACCAAAGCTCTGATACCAGATGTAACGTCCTGCCTTTTCGCGCACTTTAAATCGATACACGTGCTAATTCAAACCATACAAAAGGGCGGATTGTTATGGGGTAAATAAGAAAAAGGAGAAGAGAGAAAAAAAACTAAACAGAATCTTACATCGGAAGGATAAAATATAATAATAATTATACAGTTCATGAAACTGTTTACAAAACATTTGATTCTTCTTTATACAATAAATATCAGAGTTCACATATCAATAAATCTCAATGCAGCGGAATACAGTGTAGTGGAGTCATATAATATATAATAATAATAGTAATGAAATCTTCGTCTTCTTCCTCCAGAAAAATCTTCAAATCCTGAAACGCTTAGACTGACCTGAGCGAATTTGAAAAGACAAAACACTCGAGTCAGAACTAAAAGATCTTATGTAAGTTAAATTAACAGAAATGAATATGAGTGTAGTAACTCAGGAGACGCTCGGGATTTACATCTTCTAAGGATCCGTTAAACTATTTACTATGTAGTATATTTCGCTATTATAATAGTGTCTAATTGTAAAATAAACTTACTTTTAAATAGCGTTAAGGCTTTACATTTTCCACCTTAACACATAATATATTCCCATAGTCTATACAGTACCCTAATCTCCCCCGTACTAGGCGTCGTCAGAGGGCACTCCATAGGTATGGTACAAAATCAAAATCGTATAAGGCGCGATAGGGTAGGTGACACGGCACAACTAGGCAATGCCAGGGTAGATATACCAATTACGCATCCAGGCTGGTGGTAACGCATAGCTGCAGCTACCGCCCACCTCGAACAAACTCCCCCTAAAATCAAAAGTAAAGGTGGCCACCGAATCAATCCAAAGTCAGAGTAGTATCGAAGAGGAGTGTCCGAAAAGGGCGCTAACCCCCTTGGCCCGAGAATCGCTCTTGTTTTAACCACCTTATGCCAACTCACGGGAGTCGGGTCCACGTATTTACCTTAAAGGAAACGTCGCCACCAACCTACTTCATTCTGGAATCTCCACCACGTACACGGTTGTTAAAGTGGTTTTCGGAGTTGGCAGAGAGTATGACAACTTCCGATCCCGATCTCTTCAACAACCAAACGTTATTATAACACCGCGGTCTTTTAAAAAAAATAGTTATACTTTAAAACCAGAATAAAATTATCCATTTCAAATCCATAAATACGATATCATTTCCTTTTAAAACCCAAATAAATATGATATCATTTTATTTCAAATATATCTCTTTTCCTAAATCATGCCACTTTTAAGATTTATAATACCTCGAAACCAAATATTTGAAATTTAACTTTCAACATAATACTTCGAAATCCATATTTCTAAAACCATAACTTTCAAAACTTAAATGGTTTGGATATTCAATAGTATATAAAATAAAACAGTTGAATTTAAAATTTCTTTATAAAGTAAATAATTTCCACGCCGTTACAATTTTATTTACTTTATATTCAGTCTAAACCCATTCACTTTCAATTTGAATAAAAACACTTCGATTTCAATATTTTCAAACTTTGAGTATTTAATAACTTTCAAAACTAAGGTTGGGAATTTCTATTCAACAATTCATTGTCCTATTATTTAGTTTTGAAACGTTTACATAATAGATCCATAACCATTTAAAATAAAACCCAATTTATTAACACTAAATATAAATTATCAATATCTTAAACCTGTACTTAATCATAAATATAAATTATCAAACTCCATTTTTCAACTTATTTATTTCCATTCAACCAATTCATACATAGCTTAAATTCAATAATTTAACAATATATGTATATATAAAATAATATTTTATGTAAGATCAAAATTAATATTTATTTAACTGCATCTTATCCGAACCATAGAAATCATTTCAAAAATAATTATATATATATATCGCGGTGCCTGTATATAATTTCTATCCTATGGTCAAGTGATAAGGATGTTTATCATTTCAATCCGCAATTTAAAAATAAAAAATGCGGTTGTATATCATTTCAAATCGCAATCCCAAATGAAATGAGAATGCATAATAACTTGCAGTTTATACAATGTAAATACAGCATCCATTCATCCATCATATCAATCATCAACATTTATTAATTTATCATCCAATTCAAACAATCACATCAATAAATAATAATTAATTACTAACAGTTAATTTTTCAAAAATGAATTAAATAACTGTTCAATTGTAGTTTATATGCAATAATAAATAAATTTGACTAGCATTTTTAATGGCAGTTTAAATGCAATAAATAAATAAATTAACAAATAACTGGCAGTTTTAAATGCAAAAATGAATTAAATAACGCGTAAATTAACTAAATGCAATTTAATTGAGAAAATGATGAAATATATGCCAAACAACTATAAATAAAATTTTAAACACATCATACATCAATTTAACAAACATAAGAAATTTTAGAAATTGTGAGTGGGTTAAAACACTCACCTTTTGAATTTAAATCCAATTTAAGCCCAAAAATTTGACCATCTCCAAATTTGCCCAAACTAGCGTCAAAGTGTTTGGGATCTCAATACGAACCTAGCGGAGAAAACCGCGCGTGAAACGGAGTTCGTATGTATGAGTTATGATTATTAGAACTAATTGAAATCGAGATTTACAAAAATAAATTAAAAAAAAATAAAATACCGTGCCACATCCACTCTTCCCACATGAAAAACGCGTATGCTTCTTCTTGATTGCAAGCTTTGTTCCATAATTTTTCTTTTATTTCGATTTACTTTAATTTTCCTCCTTATTATATGAATGTATGTATTTTTAAAAGGTTTGGAGAAAAAAGATTTAAAAAAGAAGATTTAAAAAAGAAGAATTGGAAAAGAAAAGGATTAAAATAAGAACTGAAAATGGAAGAGAAGATCTAGATTTGAAAAGAAAGAAGAAAGTTTGAAATAGAAGAAAATTTGAAGAAGAAGAATATTTGAAGAGGAAGGAAAAATTAAAATGAGATATAATAAGGAGATTTGAAGAAGAAAAAAAAACAACAAGAAGAAGGAGATTTGAATGGAGGCTAGGGTTTCATTTGCATCATATCGTATTTATAAGGTTAGAATTAGGTTTAGGGACAAAGAGATTTGAAAGGAGAGGCTGCTATTAATTAGAAATAAAGTAAATATGAACAACTTGGTATTGAAATATAGTAAATATGAACAGCCCTTTTTTTTAAAAGTAGCAGGTATTAAAAAGAGGTAATTATTAATTAGAAAGGGAATGAATATGGAGGGACAAAAATAAATGACATGTTTCCTTAGTTTGATTCTAAATTAATTAAGTGCTAGATACAGAAAAGTTTGAATACATCATATATATTCATACTTTAACTGTGCGTCAAAATTGCTAAACATATATCAAGTACGATTAATTGGTGAAAATATATAGGAATAAACAAGAATAAATGTAGATGCAATCACATAAGGATCTAATAGGGAATGAGATAAAAAGTAACGACGTTGATTAATTCCACTTTCCCACTTTAGCCAATTTATTAATACGACATTTAATTATCATGCAAGTTGTATTATGACTAGAAAACATAAACAACAAACAATAAATTAATATGTATATAATATTACCTCACTTTTAAATTGTTTGACAAATAAATAAATTAATTAAATCATGCTTTAGCAATTTGAAATTAAAATATTAGATGTTTATATGTATACACATGCACACAAACACACATACATGTGTGTATAAAGATTAAACCAAAGCTTATTAATTAATTCAAAGCATACTTCCATACCACATTAAATTGTCTAATGTATTTGTAAACTTATGTATACTTGAAGTCAAAAATACATATATACATATAAATTTAACATTTTTACCTTAATGAAATTTATTTAAATTTTTAACAAAACAAAACTGGAACAAGACAAATTAAGCAATATAGTAATAAACCTTGAAGATCCTCCAATAAGGACATTTGAGATAATAAATTAGGTAACAAATTTAAATATTCTTGTAATCAAAATCAAAGCTTAGATTTATTATCGAAAAATTGTTAAGCATATGTAAACTTCTATTATAATTTATTAGAGTAAGAACAAATAATTTATTCAACAAAGTATTCAAATTTTGATATATTCAATTCAAGATAAAGTGACAATATGCGTATACAATATTTCTGTTTCAACACAAATGCAAATTATATGTATATAAACTTTCAGATCTAAAAAAATGCAATTTGGTTTAAGAGTTTAAAACATGGATCTATAATTAAACATTCTTTTAATATATATATATATATATATATATATATATATAAATTGTTTTGATTTATCAAACTAAAAGTCAAATTAATTCATTCAACAAAAAAAATTAAAATAAATAAATAAATGTTGATTCCCATTCTTAAATTCACTATTGATCATATTACCATCCTGGGTGCCATTTATTTTAAACCTAAAATTTGCACTTCATCATCTTGTATTAATGTCATCCAATTTCTACTTATTATTATTTCTTAATTTACATTCTATAACTTACTTTGTATACTTTTTCTTATTAATTTCTTAATTATCAAAACTTAAACTTTGTTCCCCAAAACCACAAATTATTACTTAACATAAATCTACTCTTTTATTACTTTACGTTCACACTTCCGTTACTATCAAATAAATCACCAGTTATGTTAGCATCAAACCAATATAAATTAATATTTTAAATGCTTACATTTATTTCTCTTATATGGTTATTATTTATCCACTTGTGCTAACTTTTATTACCTAAATTTTCCATTATTATAAGCCTTTAATATTTCCATTTAAATTAAATACAAATTTCAATTCAATCCATCCTTTATTACATCAACTGTTACTTTAATTTACATTAACCAACGTACAATTAAGATTTATTTGTAATCGATCGTCAAATTTTATTTTAACTTATTAAATAAACAAGCAACCTAAAAATTGCAACTTATGTGCTTTTTAAAATAACCAAATTATAATAAAGTTAGAATAAAGCAAAAAGTCTCATTTTTCACTTGTTATAAGTCATTACTGACAGTCTAAAATTGAAGGAATTATTGAAGCTGGGCTATAACCATGACGAATTCCTCATTTTTTTTACTCCCATTTAAACTTATTAGCTTATATCAACACTATTATCATTAATTGCAAACGGACTACCAATTTTAGTCATTACCCCAAATAACTAACGTACATCAATCTACATTATTCCCAAGTTGCAAATTTTGAATTAATTACTATTTATTATTATCGTTTCACTGATTAATTTAACATTTGCATTGGTTTTTCTTATAATAAATTTATTGCCCAATACTCCTATATTCATCTAGATTTGTTCAAATGGCTATATTTCAATTTATAACCAAAATTTTCTATTGATTTCCCATTTTAATTTATTGGACTCCACTAACGTAATAGTTAAATATTATTTTCACTTATCTGTAATAAATCCACAAATTGAATTTCAAATTTCAAATATATTCATAAATCTTGGTTTTTCACTTCTTAAATCGCCCAATCGTCGTCTTATAAATAAAATTAACATTGATTGCATCTTCTAGAATTAACAAACTTCAATGCAAATCAAAACTACCTTAACTACACAAATTGGGTCAAAAATTTTCAATTGTTTTCGCATTAAAGTTTATTAACTACCCAAATAGGTATCTTATCAATTGTAATTATTTAACTTTAGTTACCTTTAAGCTTATTTCAATTATTCTCATTTATTCCCTACCAATATTCTTTATCATTTATAAATGTCATGTCAGTTTCTTCTTTTATTGCAATGTATTCATTCATTCATTCATTATTGCATAATTTCATTTATATTTTATTTATTCATTTATAGTATTTGTGCTTAATCCAATTTCTTAGCAACTCAATTGTTTACTAAAGTTTATACCCAGTTATTTATACTTTCCTTTATTACTTACAAATCTTATTTCATTCATAAATGCCATCATTTAACAATTTATTGCATAAACTTCATTCATTAATATTCGTGCTATTCATGTTTAAGTCAATACCTTTGTACATTAATTCATTTACTAAAGTTTACGATCATTTATTTATATTACTTACCTTCTTATTATATTAAATTAGTACCATTTCAATTTTTACTTAAGTTTATATTTCCAGCCAACTACTAAAATATCTTACATAATATTGAATTCATTCAACTACCTCTGATTATAACATTTCATTAGTTAATTCAATATTCTTGTTTGTTTCCTAAATTAAACTTATAACCAAGTATGACAAATTTCATAAATTTAATTAATTTCTATTTCATTTTCTTTGAATTTGTAAATCTTAATTTCAATCGCTACATTAAATTTCTAACATTTGCTTCGTTATAACTACTAGAATTTTTATTTCTTCCTAAATTAAATTGCAAAATTTAAATCAAACTAACAAATCTATTAATCAAAATTTACGGGTCGTTACAGGTGTAACTAAAAACTAGCAGAGACTAAGATTACCAAGACAAAAAGGATAAAGCGAAAAAATTATAATAATAATAATTTATTTAGAAAAAACCTCAGAATTGCTTTAAAAATCAAATAAGTCGCCAAATACCAATTACATCAAATGTCAAAATAACTTTACGCATCTTGCGAAATAAAATCCGTAGTATTAATAATATCAGAGTATAATACATCCCTCACACAATGCCAGCTCAACAAAAAGAACTAAAAACCGAAACTAAAGAAAAGAAATACATGATAGAATCTCCTCCAAATATATCTCCAAATGCCTGCAGTCTACCATCCTTGTCCCTGATTGGCTATAAGGAAAAGGGAGAAAATGGAGGAGTGGTCAGACTAAAAATCTGGTGAATGATAATAATTACTAGAATCTTTAAGCAAAGTGCAAGTAATAGACTTTACAACAGTTCTAGTATATAAAAAGAAACAAAGGAAATAGAGAGAAGGAATAAGCTAAAAATAAATACGAATTAACTAGATCAACATAATTGATTAACTTTGGTTGTTTGAACTTGTTTCTGATAGTTGCTTAGATTAGGCTGAATTCCTATTACTACCCTTGGATCGGCCTGTTACTCCATAGAATCTACTACAGAACGGGCGTTAAAGCTCCCTACGTAGTAGACATTGTTACCTACGAAAGGCACACACTAAGCGCTTCGAAACCATAACGATTACTTAGCGTTTGAATGGAAGTAGCACGCGTAACCGCTGCCATACTCATGTTACTGGTTGTTCCACCAATTGGGTCTTCTTATTACCTCAAGCTCTAGCACAAGCATGCTCCTTATTTCACTACAGGATTATGTGTGACATCTAGTCTCACTTCAGGGTTATATGAGAAAACCTCGTTTCACTTCAGGGTTATTTGAAACACTGTGTCCATAGAAATATGGCAAGGTTATTTTGGTACAGGTCCTACTTTAATTCTATGCTTATTAAAGTAGATAAATTATTTAAATAAGTCTTTACTTTTGTTCTTACTATCCGAGCTTATTAATTTATCCTAAATCTTAAAATAAGCCTCACTCTGTACTAGTTCTTACTGTAACCTACATTATAATCATGCTTATTACTTAACCTAAGGTCTAAGTATAAAAATAAGCTCCTTTCATCTCATACTCTTTTAAGTTATAATTCTAAGTTATAACTAGACCAATTTTCTTTAAGTAGTCCAATTCTAACATCAGTATCATAACTAAGCTCAATTTCAGTCTTAATTCTACTTTTATTACAGTCTTTACAATTTAAATCTTACCTTCCGTTATTTCGGTATTCTTATAATTTTAATCCATATTCACATTTAATATATTCTAATCCATACGCGAAGAAGAAGGAAAAATAAAAGAAAACTGAAAATAGAAGAAAATCCAATGCGTAGGAAAAAGATGTAAATAACGCATAAATCAAAATAACGTAAATAAACTATAAATAAATGGAAAAACTATAATTAACGGAAATAAACTAAAAAGAATGGATAAAAGAAGTAGATGAGAAATAATTCTAAAAACTGTAAATAAACTAATAAATTCACAAAGTTATTTCATTATTTCATTAATTCGTTAATCAATTATTATAGCTTAATTTCTGGGTTGTTACATTCTCCCCTCCTTAAGGTATTTTGTCTCCGAAATCTCTAAGGATAGAAGAATGAACTAAATATTTTCATCCAAGTTATACAACCAACTATTTATCCATCACCCATTCATCCATTGTCCTTAAGTTTTTCTAGTGCAATTAATGTAGTGTTGATGTCCCTAACTAATGCAAAAGATTAGGCGGTCCACTGATTCAGTTGACCTCCTTTTATGCAATCATGTTCATGCCATGTATCCAAACGAATGCAAAATTCCCTAATGATAACTAATAGTTCTATATGCGTGCTACAATCATCACCCAAATGCAACAATCAAATGATAATCATCCATTTATAGCAATCATGGAAAATAGGATAAAAATGTGTACACATCCATATGCATATGCTCTAGTGTCCTAGTTAGGACGATCTCTAAGAGATAATAGTGCCTAGTGTAAGTATATGCGTTCATAGCATCCATTATCAAACACTTGCAACCAACAACATACATCATATATACCATGTTCTAATAACATGCTTACTTCAAACCCTACCATCCATGGGTTGAATCCTAAGTTCTACCCTCCCAAAGGATAATAAAGGAAAGAATCTATTCAAAACTAAAGATGGAAAATAGGAAATTCTGAAACTTACTATCAAAAAATGAGAACAGGAAGTACGAACTTTCTCTTCAGCTTCTAAAGTAGCGTATGCAACATCGTCTCCTCGTTGCACCTTCACTAGCACAACCATCTTAATCCTCAGTCACTTGGTGTCTCTTCCAACAATCTTCATAGGGATATGCCAAACCAATGCTTCCCTTTCTACCTCCACCTCTTTCAACAGACTAGGTTCTATGATCTCCGCTGAGTCATGTAAGCACTTTTGCAAGTGCGAAATTTGAAAAACGTTGTGCACTCCTACGAGCCTTTCCGGTAGCTTCACTCGGTAAGCCATCTTCCCAACTCTCTCCATGATAGTAAATGGTCCAACAAATCTAAGGACTTACTTCCCATATGATCCGAACCTTACAACCTTTCTAAGCGAGGATACTTTGATAAAAACTAAGTCTAAAACCTCAAAATCAATGTCTTTCCTCCATTTGTCCACATAAGATTTCTGCTTACCTTGAGCTATCTTCATCCTTCGCCTAATTAAATCCACTTTCTCTGATGTCTCCATCACCACGTCGGGTCCATGCACCAACTTCTCCGTAGACTCCACCCAACATGAAGGTGACTTACAAGGTCTCCCATATAAAGCCTCAAAAGGTGCCATTCCTATGCTTGCTTGGTAACTGTTATTATACGCAAACTCCACCAATGGAAGATGCTCCTCCAAAGTTCCTCCAAAATCCAGAACGAACATCCGCAACAAATCCTCAAGCACCTTATTGACTCTCTCCATTGGGCCATCTGTCTAGGGGTGATAGGTCATACTCAACCTAAGTCCCGTCCCTAAAGCCTCTTTCAAGCTTCCCCAAAACTCGCTAGTAAAAATAGGGTTTCTATCACTCACTATGCTAAAGGTGACTCCATGTAGTCGGACTATCTCTTAAACATATAGGGATGCCAAATAATATGTCGTCCTTTTTCTCTTAACAAGAATGAAGTGGGCACTTTTGGTCAAACGGTCCACGATTACCAAAATGCTAGTATTCCCTTTCTAGAACGGGGTAAACCACTATGAAATCCATTGAAATGATATTCCACTTCCACTCTGGCACATTTTAAGGCAGAATTAATCCATCGGGTTTCTGCTGCTCCGCCTTAACCTTTTGGCATACAAGATACTTCGCAAAGAACTCCGCCACATCCTTCTTCGTGTCATTCCACTAAAACATCCTCTTCATGTATCTATACATTTTGTCACCAAATGAATGAATAATCATACAGGATTGGTGTGCTACCTCTAAAAGTGCTCTCAACAAGTCACTAGTGAGGGGAACACAAAGCCTTCCGTCTCTCCTAAGCCGCCTTCTTCCATCTGTGGAATAACATTGGAGATTTCTATAGACCTCTCCTCGGTTAATCCTATCCATAATGTACATGAGTTCCGAATCCTCTTACTGTCTCGAGCCAATCTGATCCATAAGGGTAGGTTTCACTTCAAGCATAGCTAACTATCCAGGGGTAATGTCCGTAGAAGCTTAAAATCAAAAGTATAAATAAACTCCAAGCTCTTCCACTCAACGAACAAAGGACTAAGGGTTGCTTTCTTCCTACTTAATGCTTTCACAACCACATTACCCTTGCCAGGGGGTATAAGCTATCTCAAAACCGCACGATGCCAAAAAATCCATCCATCACTGCTGCCTCAAGTTCAAGTCCTTCTTCGTGAATAGGTACTTCAATGACTTGGGTCGATGAAAAGCTCAAGCCTCTCTCCAAGCATATAGTGCCTCTAAGACTTGAGTGTAAAAACTATAGCAGCTAACTCCAAATCATAGGTAGGGTAGTTCTTCACATTCATCCTCAACCGTCTACTGGTATAACATACTACCCTTCCTTCTTGCATCAACACCACTCCTACACCCGTCCTACATGCATCAGTGTATACAGTAAAAGGCTTAGCTCCATCGGGTAAAACTAACACTGGTGCAATAGTAAAGGCTCTCTTAAGCTCCGTCAAGGAATCCTTACAATCTACGTCCCACACGAATACTTTATTCTTCTTAGTAAGGTGCATGAGTGGTGCCGAAATATTAGCAAAGTATCTAACAAACTTCCTATAGTAGCCTGCCAATCCTAGGAAGCTCCTAACTTCGGTGAAGTCTTAGGGTCCTTCAAATCTTGCACTACAATCGCCTCAGCAGGGTCAACAGCCAAACCTTCCTTCGTGACCACATGCCCTAAGAAATGTACATCCTCTTTACAAAAGTGGCACTTCAAAAACTTAGCTCTCAAAGGATTACTACGAAGTGTGCGAAGAACCTCCTCTAAATGAACAGCATGCTCCTATCTATTCATGGAAAACACCAAGATGTCATCCACGAATACCACCACAAACTTACTTATGATCTCTCTAAAGATGCGGCTCATCAATTAAACAAAATAGGCTAGGGATTGGTTAGCCTAAAAGGCATAACTAACCACTCGAAGAACCCGTCTGGTGTCCTAAATGTGGTTTTATCTATGTTGTCATCGGTGATCGTAAGCTGATGGAATCTTGTGCCTAAATCAAGCTAGGAGAATACCGAAGAGCCAACTAACTGGTCAAAAAGATCATCAATCCTAGGAAGTGGATATCGATTCTTCTTTGTGAGCTTATTTACTTCTTTATAATCAATACAAAGTCGAAGAGAACCATCTGCCTCAGTAGCAAAGACGACCGGTGCTCCCCATTCTGACATGGTGCTCCTTATGAAACCCTTCTCCAAAAGCTCATGGATCTTATTGCTCAGTTCCTTCCTCTTCCTAGGTGGCATGTGGCTCACAGGTAATGCAACTGGTTTAGCATTCTTAGTTAAATAAATCATGAAGTCAATCTCTCTCTTATGGGGTACTTCTCTAACCTCCTCAAAGACATCTGAAAAATCTATGACGACAGCAACCGAATCTAGTTCTGCCAAGATGAATCCAGGGATTATAGGAAACTCAACATGACCGACCCTTGCGGGTCGCAAGAAACCTCGAGAGTCCTACCACTGCATGTTTCTAATCTAATGACTCTCCTCTCACAGTCTAATATAGCTCCATATGTGGACAGCCAGTACATCCCCAAAATCTTTCCATATCCCGAAATCCCAATACATGGGCATCACACTCAAATTCGACGCTAGGATAAACAATTTCAAACCCTTACAAACCATAGATAAGTGTGTCGATCCTCCTATAGGGCTTAAAACAACAATGGGGTCTACTACTAAAGAAATGTCTGAGTGCAACAACTCCACAAGTGAATTAGAAATAAAAGAGTGTGATGCTCCAGAATCGAACAGAGTTCGAATGGGAAAATAAAAAATAGAAATAAAACCTTCAACAGTGACTTTCCTACCTTTATACGAAATGCTGCCTGAAGGTGCTGCGTCTAGTGCCTGAATCTGCATGATCGTTGTACTAGCTCCATATTTTTCATGACCTGAAATCCAGCATTCAAAAATCGACATCAAATACCTCACTTGTATTTGACGGTCGGAGATTCAAACGTTGAATTCCATTTTGGATGGAGCTTGTAACAACATTAGATAAATATGAACAGCGGAAACAAAAGATGATTTTATTGATCATAACATAGATACAACACTGATACAATATTCATACAAACATCGATCACCAACAATAGGGTGCTATACACATGATACAGCAACAAAATGATAACAACACCATTGCGGAACGACAATAGAGACTTCAAAAAGTTTCCAACATACTTCAACTTCGATAAGGCCTTAAAAAAACTCCAAGCACTTCAAAAGATTTCCAAAGCAAAAGCTTTCCATAATCCTATAGCTTCCAAAATATTTCCAAATTCAAGCTAGCTCCAAAACACGGATAACCTGCTTCTAAGCTGCCCGTGTGGAAAATTATGGGCACCCAGAGTTTAGGAAGGGAACGGTAAACTCCGGGTCAGTCATGGGACTAGTATGAGTAAACAAAAACAGTTGTTTGAACAAAAACAATTTATAAAAGAAATTCGATATGCTTTTGGAAAATGAAACTACCAAAAGATCTCTCACCACACACACAATGTAATCGCAGAATTGGAGGAGATTTCTTCTTATGATAGTCCAACATTCTTGATACGAGAAAACTCTTTGATATTATTATTAGTGCATAGTATAGAAAACATTTCGAAAGTATAATATTAATCTTGGCCAACATACACATTTCGTAGTATGCCTACTATAGCTACCATCTAAACGGTGGGTCACCACCATAAGTAAATGGCAGGTTGTACAACTAAAACCGTACAGGGTTCGTATTGGATGATTGGATTTCCAACAAATGATTAGGCAAAGGAACTTCCTACACCGAATGGTACACCTCTAGAGGGACGAACCTTAGAACCTAACCGGATCTCTGCCAACACAAGGCCGGGTTACCTCGGTAACTAGGTAACTACTGACACGAGTATGCCATCCCCCGGTCGTAACCGACCTTTATCCGAGGCGTCTCACAAACAAAAACCACAAAGCAATAAGTTTGCAGCAACCACATAAGTTAAGTATCTGGGCTCCATATCATGATACCACTTCTATCCAGAAGAAAATGGACATACCCTCAGGGGGCGGGGCGCTACCCCCAAATAAACTTGCTGCAACGATTCCTGATTCGATCATTACCGGGTTTTGAGTTCGATGAAGTCTCATCCATAAAGCTACACTTTTCAAAAAAGCCATGCTTCGATCAACACATGATCAGCAGCACTCAGCAAGCCACACTACCAAGTTGGGAGTATATCAGTAATAACCATTAACTACGTAACCTCTAAGCTCATACGTCTCAGAGAAGGGTGTTAAGCTAAGAGAATAAATTTTCCGCCACCAATAGAAATTTATTTGATAGAAATTAGCTTTATATATCAAAGTGTAATGTCAGACATACAACCATACAAGTCTGTTCCGGGTTCAAATGGAACCAAAGGCACTTCGTCCAATAAAGGAAGAATCCCTTGAAATTTGGCATCCACGATCCCGATCGGACTCTCCATCACATATGGAGATCTATATATCGAAGAAACTCAGTGCAGAGTCATTCGATAGGTTATCCTATCATTCTTGAAGACACCCGGTCTTCACCACCGTCATAAATGCTATCCATTTTGTCGTATAACTATTCGGAATGGGTTATATGACACAAAGTCCTCTCCCGGCTAAACTAAATAGTGAGCACTTAACTTAAAAACACGTGGATATTTCAATCACAAAGATTCATCATTAAGGTTTGATATGGGTTTTGGATAACCAACTGGAATCCAACTCCCTTTTGCATCGAAATTCAAATGCCGTTTTACGGGCCAAGGGGTTTTCACATTCACACAGTAATATATTCATAGATGTCACAGCTCAGCACAAAGAAATTCATATCATATAGTATCACAATCACATATCAAGGGTATCAATCAGTTCAAGGCATTTAATCAAAATCAATCATCTATAAGTAAGATGAATTGTACAGTGTGATAAATTAATCACATAATAATTTTCATTAATTATCTTTAATTAATGATTTATTATTCTTAATTATAAATTAATTAGTCCTTAATTGTTGATTAATTAATCTTAATCACTTTCATTAATTAATTATTTCTTAATTAATTTTATGAATTAATAAATCCTTAGTTATAAATTAATTAACCTTAAATTAATAATTATTAACCTTTAATTAATTATTCTTTAATTAATTAATCATTAATAAACCACATTGTTAACATCATTAATACATACATTAATTCAAGGGATTATGGTTAATTAAACATCATTTAATCTTAATTAACTTTTTAATCACATTATTTACTTGAAATAAATTCAGAATTAATTTTAAAATTAATGATCACATAATTATTAAATTAAACTTAATTAATTTTAAATATAACTTACTTAAAAAACCTTTATTAATCCAAATTTAAACCAAAACAATTATCTTAAAACATGGTTTAAAAATGTTTAAAATTTAAATTTGGTTTTGAAGTAAAAACTATTTTATATGACAAACCCGAGTCCCACTTCGAGTATTACCCGAGCTACATGCTTGTTTACTTCGAGTCGTCCTCGAGATAACCACCAATTTTTATTTTAAAACTAAGAATTTGTTTATGTTTTATAAAACCCAATACAACTAAAAATATACTCGAATCAACACTCGAGCATGTGATATGCTTCCCCGAAGACCACTTCGAGTCATCCCTCTCTTCCACAACTCAAGCTAACTGATACCTCCTAATAACCTATGCACATGCACCGTCCAACGCCAGATCTTCGCCCTCCAAGACCACCGTTGACAAGTCCCTTTTGACCACCCTAAGCCATCTGGCCATCCAGAAACTCGAATTCAACTCGGAAATGAAATCGAGTCATCTCGACCAAAACTGGAACAAAACCGAGCCACCAACAACCGCCTCGTACTTCACTTCCGACCATCAGAGGTCATGACATCTGTTCAGAGCATCGCCTACTCCCCTCACTTCAATTAGCACTGATGCAATCGACTCCGGTTCTCTAATGAACCCACGACAATCAGATTTCTAACTATGACCAACACATGGGTTGAAACCCTAGATCATTCACATTTGACCACCGCGATGATTTATAAATTTGTCTGATAATTTTCTGATGATCCCCGACCACCATGCTAGCTCCAACCTCGTTCATGAGATCCTTTATGTCACCGATCACCAGAATTTGGTGAAAACAACGATTCTGTTCATCTCACAATTTCTTACTCAATAACGAACTAAAAATCTAGAATTTTATCTCAAAAATCATGATTTGTGAAAGCAAATAAGATCATGAAATCAAAACTTAAGTTTTAATCAATTATGTTTTTTACAAATTTAATTCCACTGTGTTTTGATATTCTCCAATGAATTCATTTACTTTTAATACTTAAAAATATCTTTAGAATGGAGATCTTGTCAATTCTAACCTGTTTTCTTTAGACATCAAGGACAATAGAGGATCAGAGAGTGAGGTTTTGATTTTTCAAACAGGTTTAAAATCTGTATTGTTTAAAACAGGGACATATATCTGTTCTCAAACATGCACAGCTATATCCGCACATACATATACAGATTCATTCACATGCAAACAAATTTTCATTTTACTTTAATCACGAATTCAAACAACAGATCAAATTCCAGAGTTTCAAAAGGTTTACTCACCTTGATATTTTGAAACGGAGAAGAAGCCTGGTATTTTTTTAAAATTTGAAGACTGGAAGTATTTGATTACTGAGTTTTGATCTTGAAAAAAAATCTAGACTTGAATTTTTTTTGAATCTGGAATGCTTTGATTTTGTTTAACTACTTGATTACTGAGTTGATCTTGTTTAATTTACTTGATTACTTTTCTCCTTTGAGTTTGTTTTGAGGTTTTGCTTCAGAATTTTTTTGTTGCTTTGATACTTTCCTGGTTTGAAAATTTGAGAAAGTTTGATTTTTTTGTTTATCTTTAGATCAGCTTTAACTTTCTCTGGTTTTGATTCTGTACAGGCTTTTGATTTTGAAAATGAATAAATGGGATGATAAAGAGGAAATGAAACATTTATATAGATTTAAATCTTATTTTTATTAATCTTTAAAAATAAAAACTAAAATGACACTTGTTAAATTTTAATGACAATATCATTACACTTGTTAAATTGCTTTTCCATGGATTACACTTGTTAATATATGCACTTAAATTTTTAACACTTATTAACTTATATTTTTACATAATTTTTAAATTATATTTCCTATTTTATAAATACATTTTCCCATTTATTATTATATATAATTTTAAAGAAAATGTTTTAAACCAAATATACATTAATTAAATTACATATATATTATTTTAAAATCCAAATTATTTTACTAAGGCATTTGTTTAAATTTTAAATTCAAGTTCAAATACAAATTTCAATCCATTTATATATGTATAAATCAATACTAATTCTATTTGTCTTGAAAATTTTCAAATTAATTCCAAATTAAATTTCCAAAAAATCAATTAATTACTAATTTTAAGTTGATAAAATTTGGGAAGTTACAGATTTCCCCCATCGAGAAAATTTCATCCTCGAAATTTGAAAGAGAGAGAAAGACAATTAAAGAATACAAGAATATAGAAAAATGTGGAGAAATGGCTTGCCAATCAAGCCAGAATATCCACTCTGCAATTGGGATAGGACTTATGCATGCTATCCTCTGTTTCTCAATTACAGTCATTTGGATCACCACTCCATTGTACTTTAACCACTTTCACGACTTTATTCCTTAGCTGCTTTTCATCACGATCAATGATCTTTAATGATTCTCTCTTTACTGTCAGATTTGGTGTGATCTCCAAATCCTGCTGAGCAACCTCCTCAATGATACAGTTTGGATCGTGCACACACTTCCGAAGATGTGAAACGTGAAACACATTATGTACGCCAGACAACAGTTGGGTAACTGAACTCGATATGCCAAAGGAACGATCCTCTCCAGTATAGGAAAAGGACCAATATATCGCGGTGCCAGCTTACCAGTCTTTCCAAACCTCATCACTCCCCACATTGGAGAAAACTTTAAGAAAACAGAATTCCCGACCTGGAATTCTAAAGATCTTCTCATGTGGTTGGCATAACACTTCTGACGACTTTGAGCCGTTTTTAATTTCTTTCGAATAAAATCAACTTCCTCTGTAGCTTCCTTTGTCATATCTGGTCCAAGAATGAGCCTATCACCTGACTCGATCCAACATGCAGGTGATCGACACGGATGACCATTTAATGCCTCGAAAGGAGCAATTTGGATACTGGCCTGATAGCTATTATTGTATGAGAATTCAACCAGATGCAAATGGTCCTTCCAAGAACCACCACAGTCAAGTATACAAGCACGCAAAAGGTCTTCGAATATTCGATTTATCCTTTCGGTCTTCCTATCAGACTGCGGATAGTAAGCAGTACTGAAGTTCAGTTTGGTTCCTAATGCGGCTTGAAATGCCTCCCAAAATCTGCTAGTAAAGATCGAATCTTGATCACTCACTATACTGCTCGGTATACCGTGGAGACGAACAATCTCTTTTATATATAGTTCTGCCAAACTTGCCGCTGTTCGGGTAGATTTTACTAGGATAAAGTGGGCAGTCTTGGTCAGATGGTCCACGTAACCCAAATCGCTACACTCCCCTTTCGAGTGCGTGGCAACCCATCGATGAAATCCATAGATACTTGATCCCATTTCCACTTAGGCACCTCCAATGGTTGGAGTAAACCTGTCATTTTCTTCTGATCACTTTTAATTTGTTGACAAGTAACACAGCGACTCACACAAATAGATATATCCCTTTTCATTGTTTTCCACCAAAAGGTCCTTTTGATATCTCGATACATCTTATTAACTCCTGGATGGATACTAAATTTGGACTTATGACATTCGTCCAAAACTTCACGTTTGAAATCTGGGATATCTGGGACATAGATCCTCCCCTTCAGTCTTATAATTCCTCTATTATCAACCTCAAAACTGGTGTCTTCACCTTGGCATATTCTTTCATAAATTCCTCGAAGAAACTCGTTTTCTTTCTGTTTTCTTGCGATCCTCTTAATAAGAGTAGGAGCGACAACAAGATGAGCAAGAATAGCATGTCTTCTACTCAAGGCGTCAGCTACAACATCGGCTTTTCCCGGCGTATACAGAATATCCAGGTCGTATGATGCTAGAAATTCCAGCCAACATTGTTACTAAGATTTAAATCTTCTAGGTGAAGAGATATTTCAGAGATTTATGGTCGGTGAATAATTCGAATTTTTCACCTAAAACAAGAAGGATTTATTAAGTATAAATATTAAGTTAAGTTGAACTTTTAAAATTTTCCTTTAGAAAAGCTGAAGGAGATTCTTACCCAGAAGATAATATCACCAGATTTTTAAAGCGAAAATAACAGCCAAGAGCTCAAAATCGTGGGTTGGGCAGTTTCTCTCATGCGGACATAATTGTCTACTTGCATAGGCAATCACTTTCCCATTCTGTATTAGCACCGCACCCGCACCAGCACCACAAGCATTTGTATAAAAAGATAAGCCTTGATTCCCGTTAATGATAGAAAGTATGGAAGCAGTTGTAAATCTCTTCTTTAACTCCTGGAACGCTTCATCGCATTTCGGAGTCCAATCAAACGTAGAATTTTTCATCGTTAGCTTAGTCAACGGACTAGCCAACTTGGAGAAATCTTGTACAAACTTTCTGTAATATCCCGCTAAACCCAGAAAACTTCGAACTTCTTTTGGAGTAGTGGGTTCTTCCAGTCAAGAATAGCGGAAATCTTGCCCAGGTCTACAGAAATTCCCTCTTCGTTGGCTATGTATCTGAGAAATCTAACTTCCTTGACCCAAAAATAGCACTTAGGAAATTTGGCGAATAGAATGTTCCTTCTCAGTATCTCCAAAACAATCCTTAGATGCTCAGCATGCTCCTCTTCGGTTTTGGAGTAGATCAAAATATCATCAATAAACAAAAGAACAAATTTATTCAATACCTATCGGAATACTCGGGTCATTAAGTCTACGAAATATGCGGGAGCATTGGTTAGTCCAAAAGGCATGGTTAACCATTCGTAGAATGTGTCTGGACCCTTGAAAGCAGTTAAGTGAATATAGTATTTAGCAATTCACAATTGATGGGATCTTTGGGCTAGATCCATCTTTCAAAAGAATCGAGAGCCATGTAGTTGATCAAACAAGTCGTCGATTCTAGGCAATGGAAATTTGTTTTTGAGAGTTAGTTTATTAAGATCACGGTAGTCCACGCACAATCTCAAAGATCTGTCAGATTTTGCTACGAAGACAACATTTGAACCCTAATCGGAAACATTGGGGTGTACTAACCCTTTCTCAAGCAAATCTTGGGTTTGATTGACTAGTTCTATTCTTTCCCTGGGTGCCATCCTGCGACTTGCAGGATCAACAGGACGAGCATTGGGTACTAAGTCATTTCTGAATTCAATTTCTCTGTGCGGGAGTAATGATTTGACCTCTTCGAATATGTTTGGAAATTCTCAGATGATAGGTATAGATTCCAGACTAGGTTTGAGATATCCTAAAGTATACATCAGCTTATCTCTCTTAGGACTCGGATCCTCACAAGAGATTTCAATGAAATTTCCAAGTTTCGTTTTAACCAAAATCATTCGATGGTTACAATCTAATTTAGCTCCGTATTTGGTTAACTAATTCATTCCGAGTAAGATTTCAAATTCGTTAAAGTCAAGAACATAAAGGTTGATATGAAATTGATGACGAGAATATGACATAGGGACTTTCCTACAATATAGAAAAGATTTGCAGGACCACCAATCGGATTCTTCATGCAAATGGGCTTGTCGACAAATTCGAGTTCAAGTTTTAATTCATTTACGGTTTGTTGGGAGATAAAGCAATGTGAAGCTCCCATGTCAAACAGAACTCTAACAACTCTATCATAAATAGTAAGGTTACCTTCTAAAACTCCTTTTCCTTTATCCGCCTTTGAAGTTGAGGAGTCATCTTTTATCGTGTACATTTTCCCTACTTGTGCTTGTTTCTTTTTCGGGCAATGTTTAACTTCGTGACCTGACTTGTGACAGTAATAGCATTCCTAGGTTCTTTGACTTGTCTTCACGGGTTGATCATTCTTTACTTGTTTCTTTGGCCTCTTGCAAACGTTTGCATATTGGCCTTTATCATGACAATTGTAACAAGTAATATTCCTAGCTGGTTTTTCATGATTATTCTTCTTCTCCTTGCCTTGATATGGTTTCTTCCCTCCGAACTTTCTTTTTTTCCAATTCGGATTGCTCGTATTTCCTTTCTCCTCCGGAACTTCCTGCTTATCCAGAGTAGCATATCTATAACCCATATCTATCAAATCAGAAAAAGATTTCTTCACGTGGGCTGTCATCTTCTCATGAAATTTCTTATTCATCCCTCGAATAAACATTTCATTCTTCTTCAAGGGTGTGTTCACCAACTCTGGACCAAACCGAGATAACTCGTTGAATTTGTTCAAATATTCCACAAATGATAAACTCCCTTGCTTCAAGTCCATAAACTCATGGTACATTATGGAGATACCAGTAGATGGCATATAGTATTTCTCAAACACCTCTTTGAATCGACTCCAAGTGAACTCATCTTCCGGCTCATCCACTGTAACTGTCTCCCACTAGGCTAGAGCTTCCCCTTGGAGTTGCTAAGAAGCTATCAATCGCATTTGATCGTCTTCCAGCTTCAATCCTCTAAAAATTCTTTCACACAATCGAATCCAGGCCTGTGCTTCGATAGTAGACTCCTTGCCAGTAAACGGCTTTCCACCAATTCTGGAGAAACTTCGATATAGATCAGCTAGATTCGGCTGAAGTTGAACATGAATAGCTGCTGCTATTGCAGGGCCTTGACCAGTTGTCGTGGTATTTCCCTATTCCCTACCTTGTCCTCTTCTTCGCTAATTCTCACTATTTGTAAATAGTAAAAAAACTTGATTTAAGCATATGGACAAGATATCTTAGGGAATATCAACAATTTAAAGAAATAGACCAAGAAATTTTAGGTTTTCGGTCTTTTGGGTTATACTCATTCTAGGGTATTCTTCACCCTATCTCTAATGAGCCACCTAATGTGTTATACTCCATACTAAATTTCTCACTCAACCTTTAGCTCTGATACCACTTGTCACAACCCGAAATCCAGCGTTCAAAAATCGATATCAGATACCTCACTTGTATTCGACTACTGGAGATTTAAACGTTGAACTCCTGTTCGTATGGAGCTTGTAACAACATTAGATGAATATAAACAGCGGAAACAAAAGATGATTTCATTGATCACAACACAGATACAACACTGATACAATATTCATTACAAACATCGATCACCAACAACAGGGTGCTATAAACATGATACAACAACAGAATGATAACAACACCATAGCGGAACAACGACAGAGACCTCAAAAAGTTTCCAACATACTTCAGCTTCGATAAGGCCTTCAAAAAACTCCAAGCACTTCAAAAGATTTCCAAACAAAAAGATTTCCAAACCAAAAGCTTTCCAAAATCTGATAGCTTCCAAAAGGTTTCCAAATCCAAGCTAGCTCCAAAACACGGATAACGTGCTTCTAGGATGCCCGTGTGGAAAATTATGGGCACCCAGAGTTTAGCAAGGGAACAATAAACTCCGGGTCAGTCATGGGACTGGTATGAGTAATCAAAAACAGTTATATGAACAAAAACAATTTATAAAAGAAATTCAATATGCTTTTGGAAAATGAAATACCATAAGATCTCCCACCATACACACAATGCAATCGCAGAATTGGAGGAGATTTCTTCTTATGGCAGTCAAACATTCTTGATACGAGAAAACTCGTTGATATTATTATTAGTGCATAGTGTAGAAAACATTTAGAAAGTATAATATTAATCTTGGCCAGCATACACATTTCGTAGTATGCCTACTATAGCTACCGTCTAAACGGTGGGTCACCACCATAAGTAAATGGCAGGTTATACAACTAAAACCGTACAGGGTTCGTATTGGATGATTGGATTTCCAACAAATGATCAGGCAAAAGAACTTCCTACACCGAATAGATACTCCTCTGGGGGGACGACCCTTAGAACCTAATCGGATCTCTGCCAACACAAGGCCGGGTTACCTCTGCAACTAGGTAACTACTGACACGAGTATGCCATCCCCTGGTTGTAACCTACCTTTATCCAAGGCGCCTCTCAACCAACAACCACAAAGTAATAAGTTTGCAGCAACCACATAAGTTAAGTATCTGGGCTCCATACCATGATACCACTTCTATCTAGAAGAAAATGGACATACCCTCAGGGGGCGCTACCCCCAAAAAAACCTTGCTGCAATGATTCATGTTTCGACCATTACCGGGTTGTGAGTTCGGCGAAGTCTCATCCACAAAGCTACGCTTTTCACAAAAGCCATGCTTCGATCAACACATGATTAGCAGCACCCAGCAAGCCACACTACCAAGTTGGGAGTGTATTACTAATAACCATCAACTACATAATCTCTAAGATCATACGAATCAGAGAAAGGTGTTAAGCTAAGAGAATAAATTCTCCACCACTAACAGAAATTTATTTGGTAGAAATCAGCTTTATATCTCAAAGTGTAATGTCAGACATACAACCATACAAGTCCGTTTCGGGTTCAAACGGAACCGAAGGCACTTCGTCCAATAAAGGAAGAAGCCCTTGCAATCCAGGCATCCACAATCCCGATCGGACTCCCCATCACTTATGGAGATCTCTATATCGAAGCAACTCAGTGCAGAGTCATTCGATAGGTTATCCTATCGTTCTCGAAGACACCTGGTCTTCACCACCGTCTTCAAATGCTATCCATTTTGTCGTATCACTATTCGAATGGTTTATATGACACAAAGTCCACTCCCGGCTAAACCGAATAGTGAGCGCTTAACTTAAGAACACAAGGATATTTCAATCACAAAGATTCATCATTAAGGTTCGATGTGGGTTTCAGATAACCGACTGGAATCCGACTTCCTGTCGCATCGAAATTCAAAAGCCATTTTACGGCCAAAGGGGTATTCACATTCACACAGTAATATATTCATAGATGTTACAGCTCAGCAAAAAGCAATTCATATCACATAGTATCACAATCATATATCAGGGGTATCAATCAGTTCAAGGCATTCAATCAAAATCAATCATCATAAGTAAGATGAATTGTATAGTGTGATAAATTAATCACATAATTATTTTCATTAATTATCTTTAATTAATGATTAATTATTCTTAATTATAATTAATTGTTCTTAATTCAAGGGATTAAGGTTAATTAAAACATCATTTAATATTAATTAACTATTTAATTACATTATTTACTTGAAATAAATTAAGAATTAATTTTAAAATTAATGATCACATAATTATTAAATTAATTAATTTTAAAAATAACTTACTTAAAAACCTTTATTAATCCAAATTTAAACCAAAGCAATTATCTTAAAACATGGTTTAAAAATGTTTAAAATTTAAATTTGGTTTTAAAGTAAAAACTGTTTTATATGACAAACCCAAGACCCACTTCGAGTATCAACCGAGCTACATGCCTGTTTACTTCGAGTCATCCCAGAGATAACCACAAATTTTCATTTTAAAAATGAGAATTTTTTTAAGTTTTATAAAAACCCGGTACAACTAAAAGTATACTCGAATCAACACTCGAGCCTGTGATATGCTTCCCCGAAGACCACTTCGAGTCATCCCTCTCTTCCACAACTCAGGCTAACTGATACCTCCCAATAACCTGTGCACATGCACCGTCCATCGCCAGAGCTCCGTCCTCCAAGACCACTGCCGAAAAGTCCCCTTCGACCCCCCAAGCCATCTGACTACCCAGAAACTCGAATTCAACACGAAAATGAAATCGAGTCATCTCGCCAAAACTAGAATAAAACAGAGCCACCAACAACCACCTCGTACTCCCACTTTCGATCATCAGAGGTCACAAGATTCTGGTCAGAGCATCGCGTACTCCCCTCGCTTTGATTGGCACTGATGCGATCGACTCCGATTCTCTGACGAACATGCGGCATTCGGATTTCCAGCTATGACCAAAACATGGGTTGAAACCCTAGATCATTCATATTTGACCACCACGATGTTTTATAAATTCGTCCAATAATTTTTTGATGATCCCCGACCACCATGCAAGCTCTAATCCCGATCACGAGGCCCCTTATGTCATCGATCACCAAAATTTGGTGAAAACAACGATTCTGTTCATCTCATAATTTCTCACTCAATAACGAAATAAAAGTCTGGAATTTATCTTAAAAATCGTGATTTGTGAAAGCGAATAAGATCAAAAAATCAAAACTTAAGTTTTAATCAACTAAGTTTTTTTTTACAAAATTTGATTCCACTGTGTTTTGACATTCTCCAGTAAATCCATTTACTTTTAATACTTAAATATATCTTTAGAATAGAGATCTTGTCAATTCTAAACTGTTTTCTTTAGACATCAAGGACAATACAGGATTAGAGAGTGAGGTTTTGATTTTTGAAATAGGTTTAAAACCTGTAATGTTTAAAACAGAAACGTGTATCTATTCTCAAACATGCACATCTATACCCACACATACATATACAGATTCAATCACATGCAAACAAAATTTCAATTTACTTTTAAGCATGAATTCAAACAGCAGGTCAAATTCCAGAGTTTCAAAAGGTTTACTCACCTTGATATTTTGAAATAGAGAAGAAGCTTGATTTTTTTTAAATTTGAAGATTGTAAGTGTTTGATTGCTGAGTTTTGATCTTGAAAAAAATCTGGACTTGAATTTGTTTTGAATCTAGAATGATTTGATTTTGTTTAACCACTTGATTACTGAGTTGATCTTGTTTAATTTACTTGATTGCTTTGCTCCTTTGAATTTGTTTCGAGGTTTTGCTTTATGTTTTTGTTTTTGTTGCATTGATACTTTCCTGGTTTGAAAATTTGGGAAAGCTTGATTTTTTTTCTTTATCTTTAGATCAGTTTAATTTTCTCTGGTTTTGATTCTGTACAGGCTTTTGATTTTGAAAATGAATAAAAGATACGAGAAAGAGGAAATGAAACATTTGTATAGAGTTAAATCTTATTTTATTTAATCTTCAAAAATAAAAACTAAAATGACACTTGTTAATTTTTAATGACAATATCATTACACTTGTTAAATTGCTTGTTCCATGGATTACACTTGTTAATATATGCACTTAAAATTTTAACACTTGTTAACTTATATTTTTATATAATTTTTAAATTATATTTCCTATTTTATAAATACATTTTCCTATTTATTATTGTATACAATTTTAAAGAAAATATTTTAATCCAATTATACATTAATTAAATTACCTATATATATTATTTTAAAATATAAATTATTTTACTAAGGCATTTACTTAAATTTTAAATTCAAGTTCAAATTCAAATTCAAATTCAAATTTGAATTAAATCCATTTATATATGTATAAATCAATACTAATTCTATTTGTCTTGAAAATTTTCAAATTAGTTCCAAATTAAATTTCCAGAAATTCAAATTAATTACTAATTTTAAATTGATAAAATTTGAGATGTTACAATATTCATCTTATGGGGACAATTCCTACTCAAGTGATCGGGATGCCCTTAATTAAAGCACTTTCCCTTCATATTCTCCCTCTTGCAATCCCTTTTGTCTAATTCCATATCTACCACATGTCAATCTTTTCTTAATCTGCTTCTGAGGGTCGTCACCTTTCTTCTTCTCTTCATTTTTCCGCCGCCATTTCTTCTTTGGACCTTTCGACTCAACAACTTCCTTTGACTCTCCTTCCTTGACTACATCAGATACAAGCACCATCTCCACCGAAGGCTAATACGTAACTTCCATTGGCATGCGAGTCAACAACAATCCTTGAAGGGGTTGATTCAATCTCTTCGCAAACTTCATAGCCTTCTTATGCGGCGTATTCAACAACTCCATTCCAAACCACAACAATTCGTTGAACTGATTGATGTACTCCTTCACTGACAAACTTCCTTGCTTCAAATTGATAAACCACTATAACTGAACACTGTCCTCTGCTTGAGAAAAAAACTTCCTATCGAATCGCTTCCAGAATCTATTTCAAGTCATCTCACTTCCTTCTAACTCAATGACCTCCCACCAATACGAAGCCTCCTCTTTTAGCTGCCAAGATGCAAGCTGAACTCGCTGCTGATCCTCCAATCCCAATAGTCCGAATATCCTTTTTATGTCTCTAAGCCAAGCTTTCGCCTCCACAAAAGTCTCGTTACCATAAAAAGTCTTTCTACCCATACTCACAAAAGCCTTACAAAGCTTAGAGAAATTGACGATGGCCGGGGGGTTGATGGGATTTCCACCCGTTGGCGCTGGGTTAGGCGCATGCCCGTGCCTCTATGGAGTTATGGCTTGTAGATACCTATAAAACGTGGCTGGGATTGGAATTCCCTCGGGAAGGTTCTTGGCATCCGCCATTCTAAGAAAATAAAACGATAGTTTTGGAAAGAGTCAAATGGAGATTGAACTGGACTTTTTAGGGGATTTTTATAAAAACTCCTTTAAACTTAAAAACTAATTCTAAGAGTTCTTTTCTGAAAACTATTTTTAAAACAAGTTATTATTATTTTTGAAAAATACTTTACATAAAAATAAATTTTTAAGAACCCTGTAACTTTGTCTCTGATACCAAATGTAACATCCCACACCCTTCAGTATACCCAAAAGAGCATACTTAAAGACATATTGCATTGTAGGTATAACTAAAACTAGCAGAGACTAAGATTCACTAGACAAAAAATATATATAAACAGCGGAAACAATTATAATAATAATTTATTTAGAACAAAACCTCAAAATTACTTTATAAATTAAATATGTCGCCAAATACCAAATACATCAAATATCAAAATAACATTACGCGCCTTGCGAAATAAAATCCATAGTATCAATAATATCAGAGTACAATACATCCCTCACAAATGCCAGCTCAACAAAAAGAACTAAAAACTGAAACTAAAGAAAAGAGATTCATAAGAGAATCTCCTTCGAAGAAATCTCCAAATGACTTCAGTCTACTGTCCTTGCCCCTGATTGCCTATAGGGTAAAAGGGAGAAATGGAGGAGTGGGTCAGACTAAAAGTCTGATGAATGATAATAATTACTAGAATCTTTAAGCAAAGTAAAAGTAACAGACTTTACAACAGATCTAGTATATAAAAGGAAACAAAGGAAATAGAGAGAAGGAATAAGCTGGAAATAAGTATGAATTAATTAGATCAACATAATTGATTAACTGTGGACCGGGTGCTAAAGCTCCTACGCGGTAGACATTGGTGCCCACGAAAGGCACACGCTAAGCGCTCAGAACTCATAACGATTACTGAGCACCCGAATGGAAGTTACACGCGTAACAGCCACCATGCTCATGTTACATGTTGTTCCACTTATTGGGTCTTTTTATTACCTTAAGCTCCAGCATAAGCATTCCTCTCATCTCACTTTAGGATTATGTGAGACACCACGTCTCACTTCAGGGTTATGTGAGACACCTCGTTTCACTTCAGTTTTATGTGAAACACTGTGTCCACAGAAACAGGGGAATGTTATTTAGTGTAGATCCTACTTTAGTTCTTTGCCTATTAACTTAGGTAAATTATTTAAATAAGCGTTTACTTATATTCTTACCATTTGTGCTTATTAATTTATCTTAAGTCCTAAAATAAGCATCACTCAGTTCTATTTCTATTATAACCTATGTTATAATCATGCCTATTACTTAACCAAAGGTCTAAGTGTAAAAATAAGCTTCTTTCATGTTATACTCTTTTTAGTTATAATTCTAAGTTATAACTAGGCTAATTATCTTTAATTAGTCCAATTCTAACATCAATATCATAATTATGCTCAATTTCAGTCTTAATTCCATTTTTATTACAGTCTTTACAGTTTACATCTTATCTTCCATTATTTCAGTATTCTTATAGTTTAATCTATATTCGCTTTTAACATATTCTAATCCATATGCGAAGAAGAAGGAGAAACAAAAGAAAACTGGAAATAGAAGAAAATCCGAAGCGTAGGAAAAAGATGAAAATAAGGCATAAATAAAAATACTGTAAATAAGTGGAAATGCTATAATTAAAGGAAATAAATTAAAATTAACTGAAAAGAATAGCAAAAAGAAATAGATGCTAAATAATTCTAAAAACTATAAATAAACAACTAAAAAGGTTATTCTAAAGATCGTTGTAAAACTACAACTATTGAAAACCCAATTATTTTAAATTACTTACAGAACTCCAAAATAATTACAATCACTCACATCTGGTCCTTAGCTCTTCCCTTTAGGACTTCCCGGATCCACTTGGGGTTGGTAAATATTTTAATTTAAAATGGTTTTCACCTTGGAAATTTAATCCGTTTAGGATCTTTTCTTAAAAGGTGAACCCAATTGGAGAAAATTTGGAATGAGAAAAAAGTGTGAGACCAAGGGTTCTATTTATAAGGGTAGAAGTGGATCTCAGACCGTTAGATTTGGGGATTGAATTGGATGCAACCACGTCATAAGCTGAATAGGAGTTGTCGAACACTAGAACGGAAGGACCAGATGAGCTAAAAGAATGTAAGTGACGACTAAAATTCATTGTCGAACGTTACTAGACGAAGGAAAATTTCCTTCGTCCATAACCCAAGGCTGATCGACCTAGCCCAATTAATTATTATTATTATTATTTTATTATTGTTATTTTCTTGTTTAATTTTTAGCTCTCTCATATTAAGTCAAATTATGACGTTCTATATATGAAAATTTACCCTAAAATTACCACGGACACAATGGTGTAACTCCCATGGCTTAATTCTAACAACTTCACAAATTTATTTTATTATTTCATTAATTCGTTAATCAATTATTATGGCTAAATTTCTAGGTTGTTACATGATGTACAAGGTATGGGAAGCACCATATTTTATATAGCCTATTTCAAAAAATATAAAATAAGTTCCTTGTAATTTCACATATACATGAAGACTACTTTTAAAGGATTCATAGATGATTTTAGCGTTATATTTTATCATAAAAGAAAGTAGTTCCAATACATTAAGGTATAAAACCTTTAGGTGTAATAAGAAGTGTAATAACTGAAGATCTGTGAAGTGAAGATGTTTTGAAAACATGTGAGGACATTTTAAAGATATCTTAAAGAAAAATGGTTTGGTGAAAAAAAAGTAAATAAGTTTTTGGAAACAAAAAACTTAGTAACGGTTAAATTTAAAAATCCAAATTTTATGGAAAGCTATGAAGGTCTTTAAAAGAAAACGAGGAATAAGCTTTGGAACATAGAATTCATAAGTTTTCCCCTTTAGGTTTGGGGAATAATATAAATTCAAAAAACTATAAGGATGCAAGTCTAGAAAGATAAAAAATTAAATAACCAAGTACCTTTAAATTCACTACAACAAAATGGTCTATTAATTGCAACCAAGGATGGCATTTAAACTTGCCTTGCTATAGTTAAGTATATCAGTGGTCATTAACGTCAAAGACAACTTGTATGCACGCAATCTTTGAGAGAAAAAAAAATTTTGGCGGTCATATTTCTCCCTCTTTCCCTCTTCTTATTATTCGGCCGCCAAACTTTGCTTTTCCCTTCACTTCCAATTTCCCTAAATCCTCTCCACTTCACCGAAAAATCTCCTCTCCACTCTCGAATTCTCGAATTCTCTTCAATCGCTAATCCCTATTTAGAAACCCTAAATCACTTTGTCGCCATAAATTGCGCGTAATAAATACAAGCCTCTCCAATCTAAATCGTTTGTCAGTGGTACGACGATTTATTTCTTCGTTCTAAATTTTAAGCATTGAAGTTTGTCGTCATTGATTGTATTACTGCATTGTATAGTGGTTACTGATTTATCTATACTCTTATAGATGTAAACATTAATTTCTTTAGTGATATTAAGACTTGACTACGGTTATTTATCATAGTTTAATTTTTGGTTAATGGGTCTATTTGATGAACAATAAGAGAGGAAGGTGAAACCAGTATATTTGGATTCGATAATCTCTTCCCTAGTGATAACTGCATATATTTAATTTCTGGAAGATGGAAGCGGTATAACCAGAGCTTCATTGTAGGTGAAAGCAGTATAATAGTATATTTGTAAGTAAACAATCAAAACTACTATAGTAGGACTATGTATGCATTTATTTGTAATAAATAAATTAACAGTTCCTTCATTATAGGTTAAAAAACAATGTTAACATCTTGAACGTGATAAAATTAGTAAGATGAAAGTAAAATCCTAATTATTTTTAATTCACTGTGTATTTTTTATTATCAAAAGTAATATTCATTCGCCTATGTTTAACCAATTATTGTAGTTAGTTTAAGTGGGGGCTCAAATGGATGCGCAAGGCATAACATGGGCCCTTGGGTTTAAATGGCCCCTAATTATTATTTCATTTCTAGATGGGGACTATTTATGGATTTAAGTTTCTGTACGGATGGACATGAGCGAAATAGTGATAAAACCATGAACAGTGAGTTGATTAGGTTGGAAAAATAGAATGTACAATACTAGTTTTGCCAACGTGTTTGTTGGGGAAAAATAGTAATAAAATCACAAAATACTCAATAGTGAATTAGTTTTCCTTTCACAATCAATGCATCGTTTCTTCAAATTGATATTTCTTTAGTTGATTGCACATGACCTAATATAGTGTCTGCACATGCCATATGAGCTGTACAATAAGAATGATCCATCCTTTCGTAAAGAAATTGCTTTCTGTATTTGGGATATTCTTTCCAGGATTCGAAGCTATATTAATTGTTTCAATGTCGAGTATTTTATATGCTTACTTTATGCTAGATTTTATAGAAACGAATTTTGCTAAACATTGAACTTCATTTACTGTTTCTGGTTTATTGTTATGCCCTTTTAGTAATACAAAGCATATTTCCGTACATAACAAATCTTGCCAAATTACTATATTATAAAATTTCATCTATACAAGATATCTAACATCAAATTGCCCATTTAAACTGCCTACTTTGTTATTTAATTTTCTCTTTAAAAAATATGAATGTTAAGGATAAGACAACTGCCTACATATGGTAAAAGATGATCTTATATTTGAATTTTTTGTCATAAATCTGAAAGTACTCTATGGTATTAACTCTAGTTTTCATTTTGTATATCAGTTGTGGTCTTTTCCTCGCACTGGCATAATCTTTTTCAGTTTGGTATTGTTTGCTTATTGTCTTCTGCATTTGTGGCTGAAATAGAAATGGTTAATGTTTGGTACAAGAATTTAATATCTTGTTATGTGCTGCATAACCACTTACTATGTTATTCATAATCTAGCTCGGCGATAAGATGTTGCAGTAGATATCCACAAATTCCCAGGATTCAATAATTAGTGAGCAGCACTAACAGGTTAAATAAACATTGTCATTACCCAAACCTCAGTTCTTTTAGGACAAATTTATTTTGTTCATTAATTTTATATATTGTTTAGTAACTGAATGTGGGCTGCAAATGTTGTTTTTTTTAGGTATTATACCTACTTGATAAAGGAATTATATTTTGATTTAATATACTTAATTATGATTACAGACTTCATGGGTGACATGATATCAAATGTTGCATTTGTGTTCAGAAACATTTTCTCAAAAAGGGGAATGGAAGGAAAATCAGTTAGTGGAATAAATTACTACCGATTCTCACCCCATTTGCAATTGTTGTGGAGGGACCCAAAATGTAGGCTGTTAGTTGGAATGAAGTCAAGTGGTTAGGTATGAAAAACATTTGATGTGGTTTGTTACAAACTTTATGTTTCTTTTGACACCTCTGTCGCTGCTTTGGTCCATCCCTGTCATCAACTGCTAGCCTGGTTGGAAAGTAAACTGGATTATATCAACTTGTACACTACAGACAGATTATTTCATATAAATTTTATTTATTTGTATATACATGTCTTATCTGAGTTTTAGCCTTGTTCGTCTTTTTGCAGAAAAAAGTTGGAGCTAGGTTGACACCTCTAACATGGAGACAAAAAAGAAATGGTTAGGGCTTTAATCGATGCGACAACTAAAAATTAAATCTGAAAATCACTACAGGTGCTTTTTCAATGTTCAATGTTCTTCTTCATTTTTAAGAGCCACTGTTAGTGTTATTGTAATTTTACTAATTATTTAATATATTTTCAGTTCATCTAGTGGCTCAGCTGCTAGAGAGAGGATGAACCCATTCATAGAACAAGAAGCTTGAGAAGAACATCGACACTGGACAACAAAGTGAGCTTTCCTCTTTTCTTTTTAGCTTGATTTGTGATTAATTTACAAATTAGCACTATTTAAACGTGACTATGTAATTGCAATCCCAATTCTAAAATGCACATATAATAAAGATAAATGACATTACATTGATTCTTGTAATCAAAATCTATTGTTAGTTTCATGTTTCGGTTTCATGTTAATCCTTTGAAATGTTTTATACTTTTTAGATATGAAATTGTTGGAAAACTGATATATTTTAAAAATGTTGGATTGTTTGTTTAATTTTTGTTTCTTAACTCGTATTGATTTCATTTCTTCCTTAAATTTAATAATTTGTTTATTGTTCGAGTTTAGTTTTTCCATATATAAGAAATTAACATCATACAAGGGTAGATCCAACCCTATTGGTTAGTAGTTTTGAGTTGTTTGACTATATATAAGAAGTTAACAACATGCTTGCAATTTTGTTTCCTGTAGTTGTGAATTCCATTATTCTTTGATGCACTATTGGTGTTATGTTTTTTCCTTTTTTATGGCTATGTTGTAATTTTAGAACAATTTATATGTTTTTTTTATATCGGTACTCGTTGTCATACATCAAAATTGAAGTCTGAATATCATTTTTCCCGTTGGTAAGGTTGTGAATAAGTACATATGTTCATTGTAAAAGGTTGATATATGAAAGAATGAAACATCAATTAAATAATTCATCTTCTTCTCTAAGCATGAAACGCTAATTAAATATTCACCAAACTGTTTACTGGCAATGTTATGGCTCGTTACCATCTTTATATAAATATAAGAAACTTGTCCAAATCAAGTTGACTTTGTAGTTTTACCTCCAAATTTGGAATCTTAAGGCCATTGAACTGAATTCTAAATTATGAACCAATTACTAATGTTGTTATTTACCGTGAATGTATAGATCTCACCTTAGTAAAACCCCATTTTTACAATCAATAAGGATTAGCATAGAAGTAATGTGTGCCAATAACAAATTCATTTTTTTTAAATATATATGTGGGCATTGGTCAAAGATTAATAATGGAAGGATCCACCAGTAGTTAAAGAAACCACTGGTAATGGCGGATCACATACAAGAAAGCACTGTATAGCAAACCGAAACTCTAGCTCCTCGATTGGCATGGGAGGATTGGATATCTAAGATAATGACATTCAGTCATCTCCATCTGACATGATATAGAATCAAACAACGTGAGACTTTGTATATAGAAATGGAAGTGGTGTGAGAGGTGGCTAGGCTTCCAAATTAAAATCAACATAGGATATCTATAAGAGATCTCAGTTAGAGGCATCTGCTACAAACAAGGAGAGTTTCTTTTCTAGAAAGATGCAAGAGAACGAATCTAAACCCAACAATGTGCCACCTTCATAAGGTAGAAAATATGTTGGGTTCGTAATGACTCCACCACCAATGCAAAAGAATAATCAACAAGTAGATGTCCTTCGATAAATAGTTCACCAATGCAAAAGAAAAATCAACAAGCAGATGTCCTTCGGTAAATAGTTTCTATAGCTTCTCAGGTAATTATTTAATATTTTTGCTTAAGCAGTCAGTAGTTTGCTAATTTGTCCTTCGAGAAATAGTTTCTATAGTTTCTCAGGCAATTATATACTTTTCCTTGCTTAAGTAGTGAGTATTTTGCTAATTTTCTTGCCATCTTGCCAAATTAATTGGATTAGTGGGTAATAAGGTTGTGTGTCTACTTATATGTTCAATCCACCACTCAGTAATTATGTACTACTTTATAGCCCCGTTTTGTTATTGCAATTTTTTGGAATGAAACAGATTTGTAGGTATATTCTATTTGTTACCCTTATACAAAATTTGGAGTCATTTAAAAACTTCTTTCTAAATTGTATTATGATTAATGCACAAAAATGATGTTGAAACTTCTTTTTTTGCTCTCAGCCATGGATGTTAAGAGCATATGGTCGATGGATAGACAGACACTCAAAACTATATTATAATCGCACTGAAGTGCAGAGAACATTTTAGGTAATGTTACTGGAATTGAATACCCATGAGATACATGCAGGTTGCTTTATTAATATTAATTTATCCATCTTTATTGTTTGACACCTTAGTATGATGACATGTATTCTTTTGCATCTGTTTGCAGTGATACGGTAGGAAACTATTGGGTAGACTCTCCTTTATCAATGCTTCCTATTTATAAAGAGCTTATTGTTGCTGGAAAAAGGATGTGGGTTTTCAGGTACCATTTTCTTACTGTACCGTATCAACCATCGATTGATGTATATAGTTGTTAATGTGCTACTGCTAAGGCTTCATAACATCCTGATTACTAGAAATTTTTGTAAGAACAAAGAACATCTGATTCTGATTTGTCATTGTAATAATATATTGTTAAATTATAGTGGATATACAAATGTTGCAGTACATGTAGCAGCTATAAGATACTCGATCAGTGCATTTAAGCTTCCAACAATTGCTAACTGGTACCCTTGGCATGACAATGGCAAGTTTAGTGTCAAATAATTGCTTTCTTTTTAACCTTTAACAACATATATTACACGGGGAAATCATGCTTAATAGTGTATTTGGATTAAAAGATCACTTCAACAGATCATAAATTTGTAGCATTGTAAATTTACAATTAAAGAGCAATGAGACAGATCCTGCTCTTTATACTAGTCCAAAATATACCAGGATCCATTTTAAGGCTTAGAGATACGTATGAATAAGCCTAGAGTAGGTTACTATAAGTTATTGTAAAATGCACTCCAGTTTTTCATCTTCACTTAAATCGCTTGAAAAATAGGAAAAATATCTTTCGCTCTAGCTTTTATATCTTCACCTGCAAAATTTTAAGTGTTGAATCAGTAGCTTATAAAGAGACAACACTGTCAGCAGCACTATCTCTATGTTGTACATAATTAAGCAATAATGTATTATAATATTCTTTCTAAATTTAAGTATTTAACAGTATAATTCTTAAGAGTTGAATCAAGAATCTTGCTCTTTTAAGTAGTGGCTCAATTTTGTATTTATTATCTTTGGTTATTTTCAGAAACAGGATATAGAAACATAGAACTGACAAAATCGAGACATGAACGATGTATTTTCAGAATTCTTGTTATATGTATATAGGTACATCAGTTACAATTTATGCATGCATGTATGTCATAACAAATAGAACACCTGCAATTTATTTTGACACTCACTATGCATGCATATAATTCTGACACTCACTACTTGTTCATCGCTGGATAATACAAGTGATACTAGTCATATTTCCATGAGCTATGTTATTGTTAGCAATCTAGTACTTAAAAGACCAGGTTTTGTATCTACATGTGTCATTAAGTTGGCTAAATTCAAGTTAGGAATTTGTTTGCATGAGAAAACACACTGCAAAAAAATAGTTCAGGCCAGAAATGTTTTGTCTAAGCAAATAGAGTATGGTTTTTTGTATAGTTCAGGCTGAAAACACATTGCATGATAATACCACACATTTTAAATTTGATATACATGCTTTTGGGGCATAGTTTCGTATATAATTTTGTAAGTACTTAATCAATTTTGTAAGTACTTAATCCAATAAATCACATGCTTCTACTTGATCAATTCAGGAGCAGGTTGATAATTTCCAATGACTAAAAGGAAGAGGGCTATTGCGAACGTTATAATGGAATAAAATTCTAGTAAGTATAACTTCTTTAATTTATTTTTATTTTATTTTTCAGCTCATGTGTCAAAATTTGAAACATAAAAAGGCATCAATGTCAGTTTAATGATACCTTAAGAGGGTTAAGTTCGAGTTTGGCATATGGCATTTGCGATAGTGAGAGTAAGTGGGTGATTGGGTTTTGCTGTTTAAATCATATCTATAACTGAAAATGCAGTTTTTGTTCTTCTGCATTGTATAATGCCTGGTAATAATCTGCTTCTTGTTGCTTTATTTTCTAAATCACACGTTATTTTTGTTTTATTTCACGTCAATGTATGTTTAGTTAAACTGATGTACTGCAGTCTATTTAGTTAAAATGATGTACTAACCGTCTTTATCTTTTTTGTTATGAAAAATTATATAACTTACGCATGATGTTTGGATTTGAAAAATAACTTATGTGCTTCGTTTTGACAGGTACTGTATGATGATACCGGGGTTACTACAAGCTGGAAGGAAGGAAAAATTATTTTGCTGCATTCATTCTCTTTCATATTTGTCATGCTTGGATTAACGTATTTTGTATTAACGTTCATATATCTTTGCTTTTAGTATGTATCGTTTTGGTCAGCTATGGTTGTATGTATTGTTTTTTTTTAAGATCACAAATATTTGAAACTTTCTGTACGAAATATTATGGATATATATTTAAATATATATTGTGGTTTTGCTTTAGTCTTCATTTGATTACGTACATCATTATGTGATAATTGTGTTTTTTGAAATTTTATAATGTATTAGTAGAATTGTAAGCTTGGATGTACCTAGTAAAAAAACTGCAGGGATAAAAATTTATAGCGTTTTAACTGTGCTATGGAAAGGTTTTTTTTCCAGTTTTATATACTACAGCATTATGATAGTGCTATAAACAATTTTCATAACAAAAAAACAACGCAATAAAAGACAGCAAACCGCTATAGAAAGTAGCTGTACTTATACATACAATGTACTATTGCAGCAGATAACGCTGTAAAATATTGTGTTCTATAGCGTCTATAGACGCTGTTGTATATTTCATATGTGTGCCAGCCTGTTTTTACATAGCAGTCATGAAAACTCTATAGTTTCACTTCATAGCGACTTTCCAAGGCTATTAAAAGTCATGTTTACAGCACTCATAAAACGCTATGAAATGTCCTTGTCCATAGCGTCTCTTATAGCGTTTTGTATGTTGCTGTTATAGGTCACTGACCTATTACAACATGTTAATATAAATCGTAATAAAAAACGCTATAATAGCTTCTAATAGCGTTTTTTAAACGCTATTAAAGGGTGTTTTTGTTGTAGTGATTTAATAGAGAATTGAAATTAACACTTTTAAAGGCAAAATTTTTGGGACTTGATGTTTTAAAAATTTAGAAGCTTTAGTTTTCGAATTGAAATAATAAATACTAAACCAAACTTTTAAATTTGGAGTAGATAGGAATCATTTCCTAGGTGTGACGGAAAAAGTGTAAGGCTGTGTAGGAGATAGCCGTGATTACTTTTAGAAGTAATAATAGAAGTTTCCGCAAAGTGTAGAGGACACTAGTGAGAACCTCTTATCCACATCTCTTTGGTAATAAGTTTTCAAATTTCCTATTTCCATCTTTAGGTTTGAATAGGTTCTTTCCTTTATTATCCTATGGGAGGGTAGATTTTAGGATTTAACCAATAGATGGTAGTATTTGATGTAAATATATTAGTAGAACATGTTATGTATGATGACGCTAGTGGTTGCAAGTGGTTGCTAGTGGATGCTAAAGGACGCATATACTTACACCAGACCCTATTATCTCTTAGGGATAAGCCTAACTAGGACATTAGAGCATATGCATAAGGATGTATAGCGCATTTGCATTTTTATTTTATTTTCCATTATTGCTATAAATGTAATATAATCATATGAATGTTGCATTTGGATGATGATTGTAGCATGCATATAGAACTATCAGTTATCATTAGAGAATTTGCATTCATTTGGATACATGGCACAGACATGATTGCATAAAAGGATGTCGACTAAATCAGTAGACCGTCTAATCTTTTGCATTAATTAGGGACATTGACACTACACTAATTGCATGTGTATCATAAATCGCATTAGAAAAATTTAAGAATAATGGATGTAATGGTTAATGGTTGAATAGTTGGTTGTAGAACTTGGATGAAAATATTTGATTCATTCTTCTATCCTTAGATATTTCGGGGACAAAATCTCTTAAAGAGAGGAGAATGTAACAACCCAAAATTTAAGCTGTAGTAATTAATTGACGAATTAATTAAATAATAAAATAAATTTGTGAAATTGTCAAAATTGAACCATAGGGGTTGCACCATTGTGTCCATGACGATTTTTTGGTCAAACTCCATATATATATTGTCAAAATCCGAGCTAAAACGAAGAAGTTACGGAATAAACAAGAAATGAAAAGAAAAAAGTATAGGTCCCCAAGTCGACCCTAGGGTCGACCTTCCCCATAGTTCGGTCGACCTATAGGTGAACCCAAGCCATATAAAGGTTGACCTGGCGGTTAACCCGCATGGGCACTTGGACGAACTTTCGTCTAGTTTCGATCGTGATGTGTTTTTCTATTTTAGCTCAATCATGTGCGTTTGTGCTTCCATCCGACGGTTCCCAGCGAGCCTATGACGTGGTTGCACTGGATTTAAACTTCAAATCCAATGGTCTAAGATCCACAAGTGACATTATAAATAATACTCTAGGCCTAGCTATTTTTCTCATTCATATTTTCTCCATCTGGTTTCATTGCCTGAGGCTGGACCCTAAAACAAATATTTTTCCAAGGAAAAGATCTTTCTAATTAAAATATTTTATACCCTATAAGTTGATCCGGAAAGGCCAATGAAAAGAGTTAAGAACCACAGGAGAGTATTTAAGTAATTATTTTAGGCTTTAAGTAATTTAAAATAATAAGGTTTCCAATAGTTGTAGTTTTTCTACAATCTTGGGATAACCTCTATGCAAGTTTATTTACAGATAATTTTAAACTTGTTTTCCAGTCTATTTTCTTTTTGCTATTCTGTTTTAGTTATTTGAAATTATTTACTGTTAATTATAGATTTCCCAATTATTTATAGTTATTTACGGTATTTACAGTTATTTAATGTTATTTACATCTATTATACGTTGGGGTTTATTCTATAAATATCAGTTTCTTTTTAATTTCCTTTTTATGCGAATGGAATAAACAGAAGAAAATAATTCGCTAATATGGAATAAATAAAACACTTAATTTACCATAAACGTGATGTAAAATAAGAAGAACTGTAATAAATTGGATATAGACTGAAATAGGCAAATTTAAGATATTTGCAAGCATAATTATAACATTTAATTATAATTAAAAGAGAAAATAGAATAAATAGCAAAAGAAGCTTATTTTTAAACTTAGATCTTGGGTTAAGTTAATAAGCAAAATTATAACACGCAGGTTATAATCAAAGATAACAGAAGAGACTTATTTTGTGACTTACGTTAAGTTAATAAGCAAACGGAGTAGAAATAATTAAGAAGTAGGACCCATACAGGCAGCATTTCCCTTGGGATAAACTTATGCTATTTAGGGTAGATAAGTGGTCAATAATTAAGAATTAGGACCCGTACCGGCAGCATTCCTCTTGGAACAAAATTATGTTGTTTAGGGTAGATAAGTGGTCAATAATTAAGAAGTAGGACCCGTACCGACAGCATTCCCCTTAGGACACGCTTATGCTCTTTAGGGTAGATATGGGATCAATAATTAGAAGCTCAAATTAGGGGATTTGGGCAAAGGCGTAACTAAATTTTGTTTATTAGGACCCCTATGGCAGCATTCCCCTTCAGTCAGAAACTGGTGGTCTCACAACACACGAAGGCGGGACTGGGCATGCTTATGCTGTCTAGGGTAAATAAAAAGTCCAAAGAGGGAACAGTAGGTAGCACGAGCGTAACGGTGGTCGAACGTGCGACCTCGGTGAAGGGAGATAAGTCACTATTGAGTTCCAAGCGTTAAACATGTGTCTTTTTTTGTGGGACCCATAGGATGGGACTAGTCTATAGTAGGCACAACAGAGATAGAAGGCCGATCAAAGGGTATATTTAGGACTTTAGCCTAATTAAATAAGGATTGGGATTTCAGCCTAATCAAAGCAGTTTTAGAAAAGTGCAAACAATCCTATCTAAGTAATCGACTATCTAAGCAAAGTAAACGGTTAAACACTATTTTATTCCAGCTTTATCTTTTCCTTTATTTTCTTTTATATTAGAACTGTTACTAAGTCTATTATTTTTATCTTGCTTAAAATACTAGTAAATACTTCCACTCGCCAGACTTTTAGTCCGACCAACTCCTCTATTTTCCCTTTTCCCTTCCCATAGGCCAGCAGAGGCAAAGATAGTAGATTTTAGATTTTCTTGGAGATTCAGCTGCGAAGTTCTCCTTCACGTATTCTTCTTCTTTTCAGTTTTCATTTGGATTTTATATACTGGTACTATTTGAGAGGGATGATTTTGTACTATGATATTGTGACAGAGATGGTATTTTTCATAAGACATATGTATTTGGTATTTTGAGACATATTTTGCTTATGACTTATTTATGAAGTTTTTAATTTTTAATGCGTTACTGTTTCCGTTGTTTTATTTGTCTTGTATACCTTAGTCTCTGTAAAGTTTTAGCTATACCTATAATACACCACACTTTTTAGTGTGCCTTTTTGGGTAGACTAAGGGGTGTGGGGTGTTTCATTACGAATCAATTGATAATTTACATTTCAAAATAACTTTAGAAAACTCATTGCTTTCTTTAGTTATAACTTCAATCTACTAACAATTCGTCTAATTATAATTCTTATTATTTACATGAAAGTTATTAATATATATATATAAAGGCCCAACACATTGCCAGTAAACATGGTATTCCAACAATATAACTCGAAAGGCATTGAAATATGCAAGGAATCACGTGAACAAGTCATGTACGCAAAGAAGTATATGCAGGTACATACAGTAACATGTGAAACATAAACATTTTTATACTAGGTACAAGAAGACAAAATGAATAGTGGACCATTAAATAAACACGCTACTAATGACAATTAGGACCATTTCAATAATATAACTAAATAACTTTATAAATTTATTAAACTTATATTTACATAAATATATAATAGAATTTGAATATAATTTGATTCTGTTAAATTTCAAATATAATGGTATATGAACGAGAACCCAACCATAGAAATGTGTATATATAACAAATTTTAAAAAATTATAGTATATGAGCAGATTTGTAAACACTGACATAGTTAGACATGATATGATTGAAAATTAGAGAAACACAAGTTTATGTTAAAATGCTTTAACACACATTCTTATGTAGGTATAATCTTACACGTTGGTAGAATAGGTACATATATATAATACAGGTAAATAAGCACAAGGAAGAAATTGCAAAAAAATTTAGTCCCAGAGGCAACAAGTTTGCTTTTTAGTCTGAAAGACACTTTTTAGTGTAAATTGAAAATGATAGTTACAACTATCATTCTGTGATTTGCACTAAAAAGTGTCATTCAGCCTAAAAACCAAACTTCTTGTCCCTGAAACTAAATTTTTCTCTAACTTTTACCTTGAGCCTAAAAAACCCTATATAATAATTATAACATACCTATGCTTACAAACGTAATGTAACTCTATAGCAACAACTCATATATAACCCACGCCCTCACTAGCTGACCCACACATATACGTCAATGTTGGTACCGAAGTGGTCACTTGGGTGATTTGACGGTTAAAATATAAAGTGTATGTACTTCTAACTTATTTTGTACTCTAGAACATGCGTAATCCTATATCTTAGATCAAACTATTGAAGCATTCTTATATATATATATATATATATATATATATCTTATAAGTTTGAGTAAAGGTTTGCTTAGTTTAATCTAAATATACACACATTATATGCTTTCAAATAATAGTAGAGGAACTGAACAAAAGATTAGCTGGAAATCTATTTAAGTATAAAAGTATGCAAGTTATGAAACATAGAAACATGCATATATGTAATGATGGAAACCAAAAAATTGTTAGGTTTCAAAACAATATGATGACAACCGGATAAAATATAACACACAAAACAAAAGAAGGCAACATAAAAATATGTGTATAATCTCACACAACAGTCTCACCACAAACAAAATGAAGGCAATAGATCCCTATGGTTTATTGCAAAGCATGAGTTCTCCTGAAATAATAGATTCCAAGTTACAACCGGTCCACCGGTCCCATGGGACCGTTCGACCGATCACGGTAATGATGAAGGAAAAGATCGCCTATTTCAGGGACTTGCCTTCAACCTCATTCATTTTCCACTTGATGATACCCAATTTGTTTATCTCATGAAGTATATAAGGAATTAGTTCTAGAGCATCTTTAACAATTGGTGTGAATAAGAACATAAGTGTGTGAGTGATAAGCACTCACTTGATGTTAGCACTCACATACATGTTAAATTTTGGCGACACTATTTGGAGAATTTTAGAGGTCGAAAGTTATAAGGGAAAAGGTGAAGTGAGTTGAATTGGCGGGATCAGACGTCTGAGGAAAATGGTCAGACGTCTGACGCTTCAGTAAATATGCATCAGACCTGTTCCAAAGAGTTAGGTCAGAAGTCTAACCAAATGGGTCAGACGTCCGAGTCTGTGCAGAAATGATTGCAGAGCCTTGAGTCAGACATCTAACCAAATGGTTAAACGTCTGAGCTGAAGCAAAACTTTTCCGGTAACTTTAGTCAGACGTCTGGCCATTTTGGTCAGACGTCTGAGGCGACTTCCGCTTGATTTTCACGTGTGGACTTGGCGTGAAGGTTTTTGATATCTACAGGGGCAATTTCGAAACATTACCTAGGGTTTCTATTCTTTCATATAAGCTAGCTTCAGGTTCCAAAACTAAAGCATGCAAGCAAACGCAAGAGATTAGCCTCCACAAATTAGGGTTTATCAAAACCTAATATTCTTCAATTCTCTTCTCCACAAATCAATTTCTAATTAGAATTTTGATTATTGTAATCAATCTTTTGTACTTTTCTCATCAATATTAATAAAAGCTCTCTCTTAAAGTGGATGTACACTAACACAACATTAGTGGAACCATTATAAATCGTTGTGTGACTTATTTCTCGTTATTGCTTTGATTTCTATATTGCCTGTTTGGGATTGTGATTGTTTTTGGATTGGTGGAGACAAGAATCGAGTTATCGATTGGTTGTTTCTAATGTGCTTACCACGATCCTATCTTCCGCTGTGCTTTTGGGCTTTTGATTTGAGTGGTCTCGAGTTGAAATCCTGACCCAACATTTGGAATTAGAGATTTGGTGTTGGTAGTGGTTGTAGAAATGCCTGAATTAAGTAGTGACTTAGGTAATTCCTCAATGGGTAATCCAAATGGTGTATCCCCTTATGTAAGTGGTTCATACGCAGCTTCAGGATCATAATTGGTAATAAACAAGTAGAATGGCAATAATGATTTTGAAAAATGGCAATAGAAAATGAAAGCGGTTCTAAGGAGGAATCGTGTGCATCAGATAGTGTTTGATACACATTTATTGCCATCGAACATCTCGAATGTTGAGAAAGGAGTTGGAAGAGTGGGCATTCACTATACTTTAATTTCCTATAGAAGAGAATGTTATCTCTGAAATTAGTGGCAAGACGACCGCTAAGGTATTTGCGACAAGTTGGAGTAGTTGTAAATGAAGAAGACACCGACAAATCGTTTGATCTTATTGCGAACATTCTCCACCCATAAGTTAAATCAAGGTACTTCGCTAAAGGCGTACTTGAACATTTTTGATGATTTTCTAATGAAGATGAAGGTGGTAGATTTGAAGATTGAGGAAGAGCAAAAGACGATGATATTGTTGTGTTTATTTCCAGATCGATATGCAGGTTTCTCAAATAGTTTGATCTATAGCTGGGATACATTGACTCTTGATGATGTCAAGACGGCTCTTCTTAATGAGAAGTTGCAGGATCAAATGAAGGAGTTAGGTGATGGAAGTAGTTGTGCTAGTAATGGTCATGGTTTATTTATGGAGAAGGAGGGGAATGTGAAGAAGGAGAATCGGGGACGTTCTAAATCAAAGAACCCTGGTTAGAGAGGATATTCGAAGAAAGAAATAGCAAGTGCTATATTTGTAGGAAGCACGATCATTGGAAGATTGAATGTTCGGACAAGGAGAAGGCAAAGAAGGAAGTAGCATCTTCATCAGTAGCAGCGGAGAGTGGTGTTGGTGAGGGAGATGTAGATGTTTTGTCGGTGGTAGTATCGGATGTTTCAGGTAGCAATTGGGTGCTCGATTCGGAGGAGTTTTACCATATGACACCAAATAGGAATTGTTTTTCTTCTTACATCAACAAAGAAGGAAATTCAATTCTTATGGAAAATGGTGCTATTTGTAAGTCGAAAGGCATTGATTCCGTGCAAATTTGGATGTTTGACGGAGTGCTCTCACTAATGTGTGCTATGTTTCGGGACTTAGGAAGTCCCTTATCTCTTTGGAGAAGCTGAATTCTTTAGGTTGTAAAATCACCATTGACAGTGATAGCTTGCGGGTTTCGAAGGGGCTCTTGTGGTGATGATGGATGCAACGACTCATGGTATTTATTTGTTTTAAGGAGTGACTGTAGAAGATGAAACTTATGTAGGATTGATAGTTCTCATGGCTTAGATGCAACTAGGTTGTGGCATTTGAGGTTAGGTCATGTCTCGTAGAGGAGTTTAGATGTTCTTCGAAAGAGGGAGATGATTGATGGAGAAAGTTTCAACAAGTTAGAGTTTTGCGAAGAATGTGACATGGGGAAGCAAATGAAAGTTTCATTCGGTGAGGGAAAACATGATTTGAGAAGGGTTCTTGAGTATGTTCACACGGATATTTAGGGACTGGCACCCGTAGTTTTTTAGGCGGAGCTCGCTATTATATTTCCTTTCTCGATGACTTTTCTCGGAAGTTTGACTGTATGTAATGAAGGCCAAGTCGAAACATTTGCAAAATTCAAAGCATGGAAGGCTCTTGCTGAGAATGAGAGTGGAAAGTCTTTGAAGGTCCTAAGGTCTAACAATGGCGGAGAGTATGTTTCTGGAGAATTTTTGGAGTTTTGCAAGCATCATGATATTCGAAGGCATTTTACTACACTTAGAGATCCGCAGTCGAATAGTGTTGCGGAGAGAATGAGTCGTACTCTACTTGAGAAAGCTCGATGCTCGAGATTGTCATCGGGTTTGGTGAAGGGATTTTAGGCTGTAGCTTTGTCAACCGCGGTGCATATTATTAATCGAACTTTGTGCTCAGCTATTGGTAACAAAATCACGAAGGAAGTATGGAAGGGAAAGAGAATTGACTTGAGTTATCTTCGTGTGTTTGGAAGTCCTGTTTGTGTGCATGATCCGAGAAATGATAAGCTTGAACCTAGAGCTTTCAAGGGGATTTTTCTTGGCTATACGGACGGAGTAAAAGGCTATCGGATTTGGAATCTGAAAACAAAGTAGCTAATGAATTCTCGTCATGTTAGTTTTGATGAGTCAGCGTTGTTCAAGGAGAATATAAGCTCATCGGATGTTCCGAATTTGGTCCATGGTGAATCAAAGGAGAAGGAAATTATTTCCACAATTTTTTCAAGGAGTAGAGAGAGTAAAATAGTTGGAGATGCTTGTGAGGAAATAGCGGTTGATGTTACATCACATAGTCCATAAGATTCCTCTAGTAGTGTTGGTAATGTACATAATTCGAGAGAAGATTCGGTACAAGGTGGAGCCGAAGGGAGTTTGGGTGATGGTATTGCTACTCAGGTTGGTCATCATACTATAAGACCACCCAAAAGATATGGTGATTGGAACTCTCTTATCTTTTATGATAATTTGGACCATGCTCTTCATGTAGTCCAAGAGGAGCTGATGGACCTTGATGATGTTATGAAGTTGAGTGATAGCTCGAAATGGATTTGTGCCATGGAGGAAGAGATGTAATCATTGTTGAAGAATCAAACTTTGGATTTGGTTCCACTTCCTAAAGGAAACCGTGTTATTGTATGCAAGTGGATATACAAGGTGAAGGATGATGGGAGATAGAAAGCTAGGCTAGTGGCTAAGGGGTTTGCACAAAGGAAGGGAAAGGAGTATAATGAGATATTCGCACCGGTTGTGCGCCATGCTTCTATCCGGATATTACTTGCTATAGTTGCTATTCACGACTTGGAGTTGGAGCAACTTGATGTGAAAACTGCCTTCTTGCAGGATGACTTGGATGAAGACATCTACATGGAGCAACCGGAAGGTTTTGTTGTAGATGGTAAGTCAAATTTGGTTTGCAAGTTGAAGAAATCATAATATGGTTTAAAGCAATCACCTGGACATGGTACAAGAGGTTCGATCATTTTATGCTTGAAAATGGTTTTGATAGAAGCATCAAAAATGCTTGTCTTTATTTTAAGAAGTTGAAAAATGATTGTTGGGTGTATTTAGTCTTGTATGTGGACGACATGCTCATTGCTTCTAAGGATAAGAATGAAATCAACAATCTAAAACTGAGTTGAAATCGGAGTTCGAAATGAAGGATTTTGGAGAAGCAAGAAGGATATTGGGCATGGAAATTGTAAGGGATCGAAAGCATTTTGAGTTGAAACTAACTCAAAAGGAGTATATTGAGAAAGTGATTTGTCAGTTTAGCATGGAGAATGCAAAGGCGTCAAATATACCTTTACCTTTGCATATGAAGCTTTCGAGTAAAGGATCACCTATCTTGGAAAAAGAAAAGACTTATATGGCAAAGGTGCCATATGCTAGTGCGGTTGGAAGTCTAATGTATGCTATGGTGTGTACAAGGCCCGATATTGCAAATGCCATCGGGATGGTTAGTCGATACATGGCTAATCCGGGGAAATTGCATTGGGAAGCTGTGAAGCTTATATTGAGATACCTTAGAGGCACATCATCTCATGGTCTTGTTTTGGACGGTAGTAAGGCGATGGATTGCAAGTTGGTTGGTTATTGTGATTCGGACTACGCGGGTAATAGGGATCGAAGAAAATCAACTTTCGGATATATCTTCACACTTAGGGTACAACTATAAGTCGGAGGTCTAGATTGCAGACCGTAGTTGCTTTATCTACTACGGAGACAGAGTTGATAGCCGCGGTGGAAACAGCAAAGGAGGCACTCTATTTGAAGCGATTGTTGTGAGACTTGGGATTCGAGCATGATAGTATTGATGTTCGATGTGATAGCCAGAGTGCTATTCACTTGGTAGAGAATTTGGCATTTATCTCACGGACTAAACATATTGAGTTGAGAGAGTCATTTCTAATAGCCATGGATGAAGATAAGAAAGTATATCTTTGGAAAGTGCATACAAAGGATAACGCGGCGGACATGTTTACTAAGGCATTGCCAGTAGAGAAGTTCGGGCATTGCTCAAACTTGATTCGCTTGGAGAAGTACTAGGTGCCATGGGGTGGCATGGTTAAGGGAGGAGCTTGGTGGTGGATGAGGAATAGTATAGGTGAGAGATTGAGGTCCTATCTTTCTGATAAGTGCTAGTCTTTGGAGAGATAGCTTAGGGTTTGGATGTTTTCAACATTTCATTAGCGGGCAGAGGCTTTGCCTGAGCTCGTTAGTGAAGTGCAATGGGCGGTGGCTTTGTCGAAGCTCATTGGGAAAACATTTATGTTTGGTTGATGGTATAAGTGATAGTTGGTGCTATCGGTTGTCGTTGATGTTATGGTACCATTGTATTTAGAGATGGATATAGTGTCAAGGTGGAGCGTTAAATTTTGACGACATTATATGGAGAATTGTAGAGGTCGGAAATAGCTTCGTAACAAAGAAAACGGTTCGCAAATAGAAGTTTGGAGATGGAAGTTATAAGGGAAAACGTGAAGATGGCTGAATTAGCAGGGTCAGACATCTAAGGAAAATGGTCAGGCGTCTGGCGCTTCAGTAAATATGCACCAAACATGTTCCAGAGAGTTAGGTCAGACATCTGACCAAATGGATCAGATGTCTGAGTCTATGCACAATTGATTCCAGAGCCTTGAGTCAGACGTCTAACCAAATGGTCAGACATCTGAGCTAAAGCGAAATTTTTCCAGTAACTTTAGTCAGACGTTTGGCCATTTTGGCCAGACGTCTAAGGTGACTTTCGCTTGATTTTCACATGTGGACTTGGCGTGAAAATTTGTGATATTTGCAGGGGCAATTTCAGAAAATTTCCTAGGGTTTCTATTCTCCTATATAAGCTAGCTTCAGGTTCCAGATCTACAAGCACGCAAGCAACTGCAAGATATTAGCCTCCACAAATTAGGGTTTATCAAAACCTAATATTCTTCAATTCTCTTCTCCATAAATAAATTTTTAATTAGAATTTTGATCGTTGTAATCAATCACTTGTACTTTTCTCATCGATATTAATAAAAGCTCTCTCTTAAAGTAGATGTACACTAACACAATGTTAGTGGAACCACTATAAATCGCTGTGTGATTTATTTCTCGTTATTGCTTTGATTTCTATATTGCTTATTTGGGATTGTGATTGTTTTTGGATTGGTTGAGACAAGAATTGAGTTAGTTGATTGGTTGTTTTTACACTTCTTACCACGATCCCATCTTCCGCTGTGCTTTTGGGTTTTGATTTGAGTGGTTTCGAGTTGAAATCCCGACCCAACAATACACTCAATTCGCTCACGCCCATATGCGTAATATGATGTCTAGGTGCTCTAGCTTAGCTTTGGAAAGCTTTGGAATTCATAATGGTTAATTTGAAATTAATTTGATTTATTAAAAATAGGGTTTTTTGAAATGATAATTTTTTGAATCCCCATAACATAGTTGTTCTTAATGTATTTACAAATGGAGAAAGGGAATCTGAAAACTGAAAGTTCCAGGTTTAGAAATACTAAGATATATTAATTTGGGGTTTGAGCTTGTGTTATAGGGTTTAGGACTTGTTTTTGGTTAAGTGATATATTTTTCCTTTATGTTTCTTAGGTTAATACATGAAAAATAAAAAAACACAAACACACACATGTATATAAGCTTATATACATATCAAAACCACTATCCTAAGTACTTACTTATCACAATAAAGTTTACAAAGTTTGTTTCTCATATTTTAGGCAATTGTAATATCATATATTTACATTCTATCCCATTAATTAAATCATGTTTCATACAATATTTAATTCTAAAATAATTATATTTTATCTCAAACTCTTTATTATATTATTTTGATATTTCCAAAATAAATTAAATTATTTAATTAAATTACAAAAGTCCATTTTTAATTTATAAAAAACATCTATTATTAATTTCTCCCAAGTTTCAATTTATTTAATTAAATTACTGTTATTTACTTAATTGATTACCACTTAAAAACTAGGTTGTTACAATTCTATTGGTTTAGGAAGCTAACTTTTATTTATGAATACAAAACATGGCATATCCTGCCTTATTACAGTGCCCCTAGAATCCTTTGATGGCTTATTTGTAGAAAGTAAACTAAATAAAATAAAACCTTAGCAAGTTGTTATTCCATGCTCATAGAATCGAGATTCCGTCAACAATTGCTAATTTGAATGTTCTATCTCCAAGCTTTTACTCAATTACGTAAGTACCTTCCCAATTCAGACCAAGTGCCCCCATACTGAGGAAAATCTGTTTCAAAATGTGGTCCCTTACCATGAAAGTACGGTTACGAACCTTGGTGTTAAAATGCCATGCTACTCTTTTTTGGTGAGCAGCTACCCTTATTTCTGCTTCCTTCCTTTTCTCATCAACCTAGTCGAGGGACTCAAGTAAGACTTCCTTAATTACCTTTGGATCACAAAGCATTTTATAATGAGAAAGGACTTCCAATTCTATCTGGATCATAGCCTTTTATCCGTATGCCAAACCAAATGATGAATATCCAGTCGAAGACTTGTGCGTCATCCTATAGGTTGACAATGCCAGTAGAAGCTTATTGACCTAATTGCCCTTGGCTTTTATTAATCATTTCTTTAAGGTGGATTCGATGATTTGGTTCACTGCCTTTATTAGAACTGGGCCAGCCCATGGTAGAAGTTATGAGTGAGTTTCAAATTTTTACCCTATTAGATCTTTGTTAGACATATAAAGTCTAATTTATTTAAGACATTTCTAAAACTTATTTAGATAAAATACTTTGTTTAAATTTATAAAATGATATAGTTTTATTTAATTTACGTTATGATATATATATATATATATATATATATATATATATAATATACAAGCATATATACGTATATCTGCATGTGTAACATATCGATATGTGCAAGGTATAACATGGTCATGTATAGATTCTAGGATTTATATTGCAATCAACATGTTACCTTATCCAAATATGAAAATAATTATCCAAATGTATGTATATATATACACACTTTTGTTTACATATATAAAATACTTCAAATATATATAAGCTTTAACTGAAATATATATTATTATTTTAAATAGAAATGTAATTAAAAATATGAATATTTATAAATATTATTATGAAATAATAGCACTATATATAATTTGTGAATATATTTAAATCAATTATATACTAAATAAATTAACTAATAATTTTTTATAATATCGAGAAGAAAACATACATATGTAAAATAAATTATATATATATATATATATTAAATTTATTACTTATTTATAAATGTATAATGATATAATATAAGTTAATACTTATAAATACAAAAATAATATTATTATTTTTAATTAATTGCGTGTACCTGGTCTTGCGTATGACATAGAAGTAATTTTTAATAAAAAAATTAAGTCTTAAATAATATTTAAATTAATTTTACACAGTTTTAATTTAAAATAATAATATAAAATAATTTCGATGCAATATTTTGAAATTTAAATTTTTATAAATTTTTGAATGATGTTTTGTATGTAAAAAATTAATTTATAATTAATTATTGATTTTCGACCTATATTTAAAATATTTTTAAACGACTAAAAAAGTTTTTATGCCAAGTGTATATTTTGTTTTAATATAATTTTATAAAATTTAAAACATAATTTTTATATAATATATATATATGTATTAATATATTTAATTTATGCAATTAAATAATTTAAATAATAATAGATATATAAAAAAATTATTTTGTCACTTCCGTATATAATATATGAATTATACACTGTATATATAATCTATATAACATGTTCATATAAAAATATGATAAATTAATTATATTATTAACTATATATGCATGTATTTATTGTATATATATTATTAAATAAACAAAAAAAAATATTTTTGACCAGTGATGTTATAGGTAAGAGCATAACTTTTTTTAAATATACGTATACATATAACCAAAACTATTTTTTTTGATAACATCGTTTGCATTTTAGATTTTTCACCTGACTAACAATATAAAATATATGTTTATAATAAAACATTATATGTGAGTATTAATAATTTCATTATGATCAGAAATATACCTCACTTCCAATACCTTGAAGTACACATTTAAATGATGATATATGCCCCTTAAAACAATTTCTGATCCAAAAGTGTGCTAGTCCTCGAACCGTTGGCCACTAGCTATCGTATAATAGTTGAATTGAATTAATTTGAACTTGATAAATTAGAGAGAAGAGAAGGGGAGTTCGACCAGTAATCAGTAGGGATGGAGTCTAAAGAAGACAAGTACCAAAGGAGGAAGAGGCGTTTAATTGGAGGAAGGATAGGAGAGAACTTGGGACCTCATCTTTTATTCAATCTCCATTGATCTAAACCATCCATAATCAAGCCATCTCTCAACATATTTGAGCTACCTATACCCCTTATTATGGTCGCACATACCAGCCTCTCTAATGGGCCATGAACCCATCTATAGTCTGAGCAAATATTTCGCATTTTAAATCCAATTTAAAATGCTTATCAATATCGTATATCGATTAGTATATGTATAACTTTTATAAATACATTTAATATTTGTTTATCAAATCAAAATCAAATTAATAAATATTATTTTATAAATATTAATTAATTTGATTAATTAATAACAATAATTAATTAATTCGTTTGGTCAAAGGAGAATTCATTGTTTCGGTAACGTGACTCGTCAAGTGTAAATTTGGTCAGTGATTGATATTGAACTATTCGAATGTTAACTTTAACACGTCACTTAGCAAGTGATGTGACATTTCGACCTACTTTATCACTTACTTGGTTTTGATAAAATCAAATTTTACTTTGTTAAGCGTTAACCAGTTATGACTATTATTTAAATCAATTTTCTTTGTCTAAACTATATCACTTTGGACTTATTGAATTTGGTAATGGTAGAAATTCCGAAATCATCTACATTCAACTTTATAGTCAAAACACAGCGTCATTGGTTCAATAATAACAATTATTATTATCCGAAATCCTTTGTCCAAAGACTTTTTCTTTAAGTTGACATTAGTTGACCATGATACTGACCTTATATAACCGTCTCTCATGAATAGTGCTTCACTTCCAATACTTCCGATACTTCCACCTAACCCAACTATAGCCGCTCGATGGACGTTGTGCCATAATTTGACTATAATCAAAGTAGAGCTTTCGCATTGATGATTGATAGTATTCTCAAGTCGAGAGAACTATGTAAATCAGTCACGTCGATATTTTCCGTTTGACCTATATTATATAAACCAGTAGAGAACAATCGGGTGAGTTGTTCCTTAATTATTCAATAACCATCAGTATGTAATGCTTAGGTGCTCTTAGCAGTCATGAGTAATCCACTACCCAACATTTGGAGAATATTACATACTTTAGTCTAAACAGATACATCGATATCTAGTCTCAATGCATCTTAAGTAGGAATATTTAAAATGATGTATTTTATAATATTGTGATACAAAGTGTAATTGCTATCAAAATTGACCATTTGTGGATTTTCTATTAGATATACTTTTAATTACATTAGTTGATTAATATAATACATCACATTAAGTATAGAATAGAACGGAAACACATTTTATTATGAAGAAGATCAGTTATTGAGTTAGATATATGTAACAAATTACATAATTTCCCATAAGGCATACCTCTAGCATTATCAGCATCTACTTGCCCATTTTCCTGGTGATGTGCTGTTGCTAAAAATCTCATCTCAATCTTGTATCGGTTGTAGAAATCCCAGAATTAGTACTTTTAAACCGAATTCCTTGTCCATTATGAACTTTTGAGATACTTTAAACCTACAGATGATGTTCTTAGTCACGAAGTTAATCACCTTTTTCAATGTAATCATGATAAGCAGTTTCGCTTCATATCACTTCATGAAATAATCCACCGCAACTATAATGTACTTAGTTCCTCTTTTTTCCATCGGTAGCACAATAATAATGTCAATCGCTAAATCGCAAATGGCTACGGACTGACCATTTTGTGTAAGCTATGTTGATGAGGCTCTAGGTTTCTTTGCAAATCTATGGTAACGGTCCTATCCTTTGATATAATCAATTGGATCTCGATTTATTATTGGGAAGAAATTTCCATACCAAAGTACTCACCTCGCTAATGCATGCCCCCTCAATGTGGTCACCACAACTACCCTCATGGATCCCCATAAGGATTTTCTTAGCTTCAAATTAGTTACACACCTAAGCGGGGGTAGAGAATCCTCTTTTGTATAGTACTCCTTCTTGCATCATGAACCGTGGTTCTTTTTAAAAATGTTTCTTCTTTTCATTTCTTCCTCTCTCTCTCTCTATTCCCTTATGTAGATAATCCTTGATTATAGTCATCCATGAATCCTCCTCCTCTATGGTTTCCAAAATCCACTCAACGTTAAGATCTGGAGCCATCAATACTTCCACTAGAACTAAACTCACAACTTGTGCATCCTTTCGCTCCATTTTGGGTATAAAGCATAACAGATAAAAGCATTTTCACCAAGCTCATCCACTTCTTCCTTTAAAGCTACCGATTGCTACAGACCCAGACTACCTGTTTTCTGCTTCACCGGTGGAAACCTTGGATCCATATTCAGTGTGTGACATGCTACCTCTGATCATATCCTACATATATCTAAATGCATCCAAGCGAATACATCTAAATTCTCTTGAAGAAAATTAACCAATCTCTTTCTCAATCCAATGCTTAGTTGAGATCTGATTTTATGTATCCGAGTAGGACCATCCATATTGATCAAAACATTGATCATCAATTCAGCAAGCGCCCCTTGCACTCCCTTTGACTTCTTCCTGAGATCCATAGACATATCAAACCTGATACGGTTCTTGAGCTACGACTTAGGCTTTAGTTACTGTGCTTTTGAGTTTTTAATGTAGAGAGTACCCTCTACATTATTCTTGCCTTTCTCTCATTGCTTTGCCTCCTTTAGCTCAGCAACTAACATTCCTTGCCTGCACTCTGGTCTCCGCTTACTAATCCAACACCAATCTAAAACTAGATAGGGTTAGTAGGCCAAAAAGGTCATTGCTTGTTGAATATTCATCATTATAACATAATTTTGAATCTGCACCACCCTAAGGTCTCTGTTTCCTTATCCCACGGACAAATCAAATATCCTAACTGGCTATTTCTCTTTGCCGATAAATACTTAAATCGTGGAATGTAACATCCTCTATTTTGATGCCCGAAACTAAGCGCTACAGTTGCTGCAGTCATCTATAGTATTAATTTCTAACGACGGGATGTGGTCATGTTATTACATCATAACATCAGAAGCATAACAATATAAATTAATTTTATACACAATTTTAAAACAAACTTTCACATTTCGCTTCAAAGATAATATTCATTACATAACCCATATCCCATATATTTCCCTAGTTCAGATAAAATATAACTATTGCAAAATACTCCAATAGTGACATATAAGGTTGCCTCCTTGGTTGATAAAAGTTAATAAAATGATAGACACATCTACTATCAATATATTCGTACAATTACTGACATAACACAATAGATAATAGTAATAAATAGACCATCCATGGCATGATTTGCCTCTTGGAAGCTCTATTCATCCAAAACCTACTTAACCTATAAACCTTACTCTCGACCTACTCAAATCAAATTTTGAGCATTCAAGAGTTTAAGTGGAAAGCATAAACTTCGAGTCAGATAAAAAGCCTTATGTGAATAATAATATGTCATCTTGATTTATGGATATCTGGTGAGATCACACCGCTAAGCGGAATGGGTTTTCCCCTTACTAACATCCCTTTTAAAACATATCTTTTGCAAATTAAATTACTACAACCAAACTGGTTAATGTAGACAATACAAAGAATAATGTACATACATGCTACATGGGTAATCATGACTATTTATCAAATTAGTGGACTATCCATCATAATGTTTAGTTTTCATAGGGTAACTACTAACCTACATAAGTTACAAACTGTAGAAGAAGATTGAACGGCCTATCCATATACACTTATCCTAGTGTTTACCTGACTATCTATCAATCTCATAATTTTGCTAGGCTTACTACGAACCTAAAGGTTTTGCAGGCCAACCCATACCCAATCTTATCTTTATGTGTTCCTTTCTGTGCGTAAACCTACTTTTAGTCTTACCTTTGATTCATCCCTAAGCACTAGAATTTTGGACTTATATCAGATAGGGTCAAACAGCTAAAGTATAGGGTACTACCTTACACCAGTCCCATTTGGCTTTCTAATCTCTGAGTTAAATTTATCCCATCACAATCTTTAAGAACAATAATCTCTTTAGTAAAAATCCCGGGCTTAATGTCGTTTTATATTTCCTTGAAAACATAATTCTTTATAAATGACTTAACCCTTGAAATCATATTTAAAACAAGGAAAGTATAGACATTCACTTTATCCCAAAGCATTTATGCCAAGATATAAAAGCTTTTATAAAATAGTATTGATAAATCTCAAAATCACTTAGAAGTTACCTCACTTTGAAAATTTAGGCTACGTAGCCAAATTAATAAAACTATTAAATTGTTAAATCAGTGAACTCATTGCCACTAAGGGTTTTTGACCCTCTCAAATACCAAAATATGTTAAAGTCATTGATTTATACGAAACTAGGCTTTAAAGTCGAAGACACTACGCCGCATAGCATAATGTCGAGTTTCATAGGTCTACATGAATTAAAGTTGTAAATCTTAAAACATGGGAATGGTAACGTTTAAGATAAGTGACATCATCGCAATTTAAATTCCTACTTCGAAAGTGATAGTATAAGGGTAGCGTCACTACCCTATAATATATTAATCAAGATAGGCGGAGTCCTTACCGCATTAGACATCAATGCCGACATGATCAAGTGCAACGTCATTTTGAAAAGAGTTAATATAGAAGAGTAGCGATGTCATTGCCTTCTGGATTCATTATCAAGACATGTAGCATCATTATGCCACTATTAATTACTTTGAATCAGCAGGGTCGACGACGCTACAAATATGCGATACAATAGTCGAAGATATATGTGACGACGACATCACCAATCTATGTGAATTCCTTCCTTAACAATTAGAAGTGATATCCTATGAATTCGTCAAAGTCGAACACGTATAGGGGCGACACCAATGCCTTCGACGACGATGTCTTTGGCAAGGTAAAACTGTAATTTTTAGCAAAACAGTTTTCCCTCTAATAAAAGCAACATCTTTTGACCAACTCCTGCTATTTGTCAAAATCCTATTGAACCATAATTTTCTTTACCAAGATATTTTACAAATAATTACCATAGAGCTGATTCATCATTTCCAGACCATTTGCAAATCTTTAATCTTTTATTGGTGTCTTAATATAGTAATTAAACCCTTCTAGCTTAATAATTTTTATAACCCTTCATAAACAGTTGAGAAAAATCCTCAAAAATCATAATAAATCCAACTTATTATATTCTTTAACATATAAAAATTTTGGGGCCAAAAACTTTATTTAATTATTTTAAATGATTAAAACTTGAAATAATCTATTTTCTGCACTTAGAAAATTTCTGATAAATTCGTACTTTATCAGAAAACTATGACATTAAAGTCCTATTACTAAAATATTATTTCCAAGATCATATCTAAATTTCAAGTCGTTTGGGTGTTATATGATAGGTTTTCCAACTTCGATATATCAATAAATTCCATATTAAATCATATAAACTCATCAAATAACATATATTCATTCAATCTATCATGGCATAATATAAGCAACAGATTTGGATTATGCTAAAACTGAAAATTAATACTTAAAACATGAGATGCAAAATTATTATTCACCTTGAATGGTATAAGTAGGTTGAGATTTGAATTTGATTTGATTCCCCTAAGCTTTCTACTAGTTTTTCCTAGCTTTCTTCCTCTTGGATCCTCTAGCAGTGGCCAATCTGAGATTTTAATTTCATTTATATAAGTGTAAAATGAATGAGAGAGAAAGGAGGTAGGGGTCTGTATTAGGAAGTATAAACCTTTTCTTATTTTACCGTTCTCATGAATTCTTCCTTCTTATTAATGTTCCAGTTTATTCAAGTAGTTCATAAATTAAGGCTCGACCCATTTTAATTACCAAATCACAATATCCTTGTTCCTTTTGCGTTATTCTATTTAATTTATCCAATTAGATTTCCTAAATAATTTTAATCAAAATTAGGGGTGTTACAAACCCCCTTCTCAAAGAATTTCGTCCTCGAAATTACAATAAGGCGTGCACATCAAACGTAAAAGAATAGAGGTAAAACATACCATCAAAGATAAGAGCCTCTAATTCCATCTTCTGTCTCCCAAATATAGTCTCTCTCGTCGTGACTCCATTGGACTTTTACTAATCTGATTATCTTGTTCCTTAGCTTCTTGTCATCCTTAGCCACAATACAAACTGGTTGTCTCATAAAAGTCGGATCCAGTTTTATTACTAAATCTTTCAATATAGTTGGAGAAATAGTAGTCTCTATATCTCGACCACACCTTTTTAGATGAGAAATATGGAAAACATTATGGACTCCTACCAAACTATTTGGTAACTACATTTTATAAGCAAGTTTCTCGATCCTTTCTATAATAGGAAATGGTTCAATAAACCTAAGTCCCAATTTCACCGACTTCCTAAATTTTATTACACCCTTCATCGTTGACATTTTGACAAAATCATGATCTCTCATTAAGAACTCTAAGTTCTTTTTTCTCTTATATGCATATCTTTTCTACCTAGATTGAGCTTCTATCATTCTAGCTCGAACCAAATCAATATTTTCTATGGCTTCTCTTACCATATCCGGACCAAGAATCTATCTTCGGTCTCTAACCAACATACTGGAGATTTGCATGGTACATACTAGTCTAATAACTATTGTTATTTAAGAACTCGAGTAAGTGTAGATGATCTTCCCATGATCCTCTAAAATTGAGCATCTAAGCTCTCAACAAGTCCTCTAAAACTTTGTTAATTTTTTCTATTCACCTATCGATCTGTGGATGGTAAACGGTACTCATCTTGAGCTTGATATCTAAAACCTCTTCTAGAGTCTTTTAGAATTCGCTATTAAATAAAGAATCTCTATCACTGACTATAGTACTAGGAATCCCATGCGGACTAAATATATTCTTTATAAACAATTTAGCCAATACAGGTGCCGCTCTTTTCAACTAAATGAAAATGAGATGTGCACTCTTGGTCAATCTATCCACTATGACCCAAATATTTTCATTTCCTCCATTCGACCGTGGCAACCCGTCTATGAAATCCATAGATATAGAATCTCATTTGCATACTGGTATATCCAAAGGCTGAAGCAATCCACTAGGCTTCTGTTGTTCAACTTTCACTTGCCGGCAATTCAAACACTATTTTACCCATAAGCCTACATCTCTTTTCAAACCCTTCTAGAAGAAACTTCTCTTCATATTCCGATACATCTTAGTTCCTCTAGGATGAATAGTAAACTTCGATCGATGACACTCCCTAAGGACTTCTTTCCTTAGGTCATCAACATTGAGAACACACAATTGTCCCTTCTTTCTCAACTTTCCATTTTGATCAAGATAAAAATCCTTTAAATTATCAATCTTAGTTCCATCTTTAGATCTTCTAATTCTTTCAGCTAACAATGGATTATGTCTTTGCTTAGAAGCAATCCTTTTGATCAATACCAGTCTAACTTCCACACAAGATAACATTGTAGTACTCTGACTAGAATTGGCAGTCAATCTTAACCACACACTACAAGTTGTCAACACTTCCATATCTTTCCACTATGACATCTTTGCTAACATGACATTCTGTTATTTCCTACTAAATTCATCTGCAACTTCGTTTCTTTTTCCCGATATGTGCTCAATTCTGGAATCATAAGCAGCTATACACTCAAACCACCTCTGCTGTCTCATGTTCAACTTCTTCTAAGTGAACAAGCATCTTAGCGACTTGTGATCTGTATACAACTCGAATCATTCTCCCAAAAGATAATATCGCCACTCCTTCAAATTGAATATTACATTAGACAACTCTAAGTCATGAGTTGGATATCTTACTTCATGCAGTCTGAGCTATCGTGAAGCATAGGCAATCACTTTAACCCTATAAATTAACACAACTCCTAATGCTGTTCCACACCCATTAGTATACACCACCAAATCTTGATTTCTATCCGAAACAACTAACATAGATGCATTGGTCAATAAATGTTTTAGCTTCTGGAATGCTTCCTTACATTTATCGGTCTAAACATACATCGCCCTTCCTTCTCAGTTTAGTCACCGGTGATGCAATATGAAAGAAATCCTTGATGACTTTTCGACAGTAGCCTGCTAATCGAAGAATATCTCAGTCACCGTCTCGGGTCTTTTTAATTATTTACAGCTTCTAACTTAGTTGAATCTACTAATAACCCTTTGCTAAGACTACATGACCAAGAAACTTTACCTCCTTCTTCCAAAAATAATACTTTGAAAACTTTGGTTTTAACTTATGCTGCCTCAACGTCTCAAGCACTGTTCTAAGATGAATCTCACGATCTCTTTATCCTTAGAATGTATCAAAATGTCAACTATGAATACCAATACAAATCTATCCAAGTGCTCTTGAAAAATCTGGTTCATTAAGCCTACGAGGAAAGCAGGCGCATTAGTCAATCCATTACTAACCACTCATAAGAGCCATATCTTGTTCTAAACATTGAAATGGATACTATCTTCTGCCATCCTTAGTTGATGGAAAGCAGTTTCCAAATCCAACTGGGAAATACTTTGACTGTACTCAATTGATCGAATAAATTGTCAATTCTCAATAGGGGATATTGGTTCTTTATCGTCTTTTCATTCAACTGATGATAATCAATACACAATCTTAACGATCCGTCTAGTCTTTTCACAAACACCGCGGCCGCTTCCTAAGGCAAACTACTAGGTCTAATAAAATCCTTCCCTTCTAAGTCCACCAGCTGTACCTTTAACTCCTTCATCTCGGTAGGTGTCATTTCGCTAGGCGGTTTACTTATAGGTTTAGCTCCAAGTACAAGATTTATTTGAAACTCGATAGCTCGTTTCGATGGTAGTCCCATAACATATTAATGACAATGACAAATTCTCTAACTACGAAAACCCAATTCAACTCATCTTCCTCCTTTGTTTCCCCCAACAAAACACAAACATCAAAACTTGGATTCTCTAATGAGAAATTCGGTCACTACTATTAAGGTTTCTTGGTGATACTTTCATATCATGGAAAAAATATCCTTACATCATATTTACTTAACCAGTCCATCCCTAAAATAATCCTAAATCCTACGAAATCAAACACATACAAATTGCAGGCAAATATATGACCCAATAATGCAAACTCTACATGTCACATTGTATCCCAAGAGTTGCATATCCTCCTACCGGATTCGCAACCCTTACAGAAGTAAATAGGTATGAAGGTTCAAGATTAAGCTTGTCTAATAAACAATAAGATAAAAAAGAATGTGATGTACCGGTATCAAACATTATTCAAATAGGTATACCATGAATCAAAAGCGTACCTTCCATCACAACTTTTCCTTTCACCTTAGCGGTTGGTCTTGAGGAGTCGGTTGCAAAGCAAACACTTTTCCTTTTTATACTTTGGCCACTTCCGGACATTTATTCTTGTAATGTCCTACTTGGTTGTAGTGAAAGCACTTAATGTTCTTCTTTCCAACGACATACTTTCCCTTACCAGCTTGGCACTCATGAGCATAATTTCCCTTCTTGTCACACTTGTAACACACAACCTCAAACTTTCCTTTCTTGGCAGCTCCATCCTTATGAGCTCCCTTCTTCTAGTAAAACTTCCTCTTCTGATTCTGTCAGCCCTGATTCTCTAGTGGCTTATTATTACTGAACAAAGTAGGCATCTCTTCATTTCTCAAAGCTATTTCCACGACTACATCACTTGGATCCTAAGATGTGGTAAATTTTCCCCTGCAAGCTCAGGTCTCAGTCAACGGATGAACTTCTCATTCCTTTTGATCACAATATCCACGGTTGCATACCCATATCGGGAAAGCTCCTCAATTCTAGTTTTGTACTCAAGCACTGTCATATCACCTTGCACCAACTCAATAATCTTCCTTAACAAAGTTGATTTGGAAATTTCCAACATAAACCTCTCTTCAAACTTTCTCCAAAACTCTGCCTAAGTCAAAGTATCTTCTGCTACCCTAAAAGTAGCACTTTTTATAACGACCCTTCATTTAGAAACTTAAAAGTCCAAATGATAGATTACCAATGGGGTTTTATTATAAAGAAATAAGATATAGAAGTAACTATTATACAAAATCTAACAGCGGAGTGACAACATATAATAATTAAATAAACAGTTCAAGAAGCTGCTTTACAATATACATTTGATTTCATTTTATAATATAATTAGAGTTATACATTTAACATATATAAAAAATAACGCAGAGGAACAATACTAGTAAATAGAGTCTACCAAACTCCATCTTCATTTCAAGAAACAAATGTCTTTGAAACATTGAAATACTCAAACTGACCCAAGCATAATGAAAAACAATACACTCGAGTAAGAGATAATTTTTTTATGTAAGTTAACCCAATATAATGTGAAATATTTGCACGAATAACTTAAGAGATGTTACAGGATTTTCCATCTTCTAAGGATCTATTAAACTATTTATATATAATAGATATGATACATATGTAATGTCTATGAGTAATGTAAAAATTAAAATAGCATTAATGCTTTACATTAATCCCCTTTAACACGTTTTTAAGAATGTATTCTATATAGGTCCTGTAACACAACTAGTAACTTCGGTAGCCAGTGAGTCCCTACAAATACAATACTAAAACAAAGTGGGAGTGGCCTCACATAGGTATAATCATATGATAAGGCACATGAGGCAATGCCTAAGGTAGATACCAGTTTACACTTACTAGCTGGTCATAACCTCTAACGGCCAATCGCGTCCATCAATCCAAGATCAAGATGCACTCATCAAGTTCAAAATCAAGATAGTAATTCAATAGAAAGATGTGCGCTAAAGATAGCTAAACTATTGGCTAGATAAAGGCTCATGTGTCAGTCATTTAAAAATAACACAAGTGTTGGGTCATCCATCATCGTTCTCTTACTTCATTCTAGTAAACTTTTGACAATTCAACCTCTATGTTTCGGATAACATCCACCACATATATAATAATTAAATAAATTTCGACATTGATGGAAAGTATGTCGATATCCGGCCTCGGTCTCTTTATAACCAATCGTTCATTTATAAAATTATGACATTTTGCCCATTTTAATTCTCAAGGTAAAATCCTTATAGAATTTCAGAAAGTGTTCAACATAAATAGTTCTTCATTATACTATAGGAATGCATAGAAAAATTTCAAAAATTTCTTAAAAAGTTAATTATTTTTCATAATCAAAATACATCAGATTTTGCATAAATTAAATTATAAAACTTATAACTTTGCGGAAAAATTCCAAACTAAATTTCAACGTACTTAAACATTCTTCTAGAATTTCCAATTAAGTCTAGATTTTTCCAAATTGATTTAATAATTTTTCTAAATTTCAAACGGCTAATTTCAAAGATTAAATTATTAAAATTATTAAATGACTAAAATAAATGTAGGCCCCTTTATTAATTATTGTTCAAATTATATACTATAGCTACAAAAAAAGTTCTACATTAATCTAATATTTTTACACATTTTTAGCTTTTCAGTAATCCTATTTTTAAAGAATAAAATAAAGAAAATATTTGGTGGCATAATTTGGTATAGATTCCTTTACAAAATATTTTTCTTTTTCTGAAATGAAGTTAAAAAAGTCCAAGTTCAAATGACACAATTTTACAAAACGCCTATTGATTAATTTAACTAAATAATGTATTCAGAAAAATCTACATACCCAATTTTAGACAATCCCATTTGAAAGATCATTTATTATAACATATCAAAAATTTAAAATAAGGACAAAACAACGTTTTAATTTAGATTTTCAATTTTATGGCCAAAATGGGAAAATTTTAGTTTCGAGTTTTTTATTTCAATACTAAATATCAAAGGTGTTTAAATTCCACTATATAAGAATTAAATTAATCAACATTGCATTCATAAACAATAAATGATGATATAGTGCAATATAATGTACATGGGGTGTCATAATAAACAATAAGTTGAAATGAGAAAAAATTGTAAATCACAAACATCATGATACAATCATATCAACAACTCAACATGCAATTTATAAATTAACTACATATATACCAATAAGTATGAGAATATTAATATGTTAAACTTGCAATTATTAACTAGCTACACATATCACAATAATATATGTACTTATCAAAACATGTAATTAAGTTAAATTCGCATTAAAATATTTAGTTAGTGGGAGTTGTAAAAACGCTCATAATAATACGCAAATCTGAACACCAAAAGACATGGACACGCCTATACGAGTATAGACCTACGATCTTACATCACAACGGCTACAAACATGAACGATAGTGACAAACTCTATACGAATGGACAACTGTATGGCTGAGCTAGAGATTTGGGATATTAAGGGAGGAATGGATGGATATGGAATAGGCCATGGAGAGAGAGGTGTTTAGGTCATAAGGTGGTGGGTTGATGACTGGCGGTTGGAGGGCTAGGCATAGGTAGGTGTGGCACCTCGTAATTTGGTATTAGTTGTTTAATAAGTAAGTTAGTTAATTAATTAGCTCCGAAAATGGAATTTTCTAAAATGATGGAATTTGACCATGAAACATACACCATTGTGTTTATGGCAAACATTCTGAGCAATTTTCATATTTGAGGTTTTGCAATCGATGTCTAAATGAAGAAGTTATAAAGAAAAAATGATCTAGAATGAAAATAATTAAATAAGAAAAATTAACATTTTTATATTAATTACCCGAGCCCACAGGCCGACCCATTATTAGGGACAGTTGACCCTCGGCGGTCGATCGGTGGCGACCTAGCGGCTACAATAACACTAGGCCGCATCAGTTTGAATTTAATATTTTAAATCGTACAGTTCTAGCTGATTCCAACGCCTATAACTTCAGGCCTAGTCTTTCATTTTCTTCTCATATTTTATGGAGGTAGCAGCGAAGCTATATCATTTCTTCTTTCCCAATTTCTTTCTAAATTGCAAAGATAAGTTATTTGTATCTATTTTCATACAAATTAAAGAAGAGAAGAAATCTAATAAAAATGAGAAGAGAAAAGAATCAACTATACGCATGTTCGAGGTTATATATATATACACACATTTGAATCTTTTTTCTCTCCCCATCCTAATTCTCGAAAAGGTTTTGAATCTGTTTGTATCTATATTCATACAAACTGAATAAATATATACACCCTTTTATACATATCTCTTGGATTAAAAAGGATTTGGAGATGAATCAAAGGTTTTACTTCATATCTGGAGATTTGAATTGCTTTTAAAAGGTGAGTGGGTATATTGTTATAATAATAAAAATTATCGCTGTAACGACCCACAATTTATCGCTTTGATAAATTATATTCATTTTAAAAATATTCACATATAAGCTTTTAAATATAGATTATGTTGTCTTGAACAATAAATAATTATGGTAACCTTATTATAAAAAAGTATTTACAAAAATATATGCTTAGGGGAAAATATCGATTGAATGACTGGAAACTGTTTTATCAATAAATAGCTCTATAATTATCAACAACCGCGCATGGAGCTGCATACATACATTTATTTATCCATGTAAACAAGAATATGAAATAGAAATTTTATTTTATTTTTAGGGATAAAATGTTATCATGACATCATCAATAAAGGCATCATATTTTATAATGGATTTATGAATTTAAATTGAGATTTAATGATCTAATAAATATTATAATTATTCAAATAATTATTTTAATATGATAATAATCCATTTCAATTAGTTATATAGTAATTGTAAATCATTTATAATAATTTTATAAGGATACATACTTGATTTGAATCGCTCTATCGTTATAACAACACTTTTTGTAAACAGCTGTTTAATATTAATTTATACGGTTTTATAATTCAAATGTGATCTTTTTAAATAGTTAAAATGATAAGAAATTAGTTTTAAATTTTGTTTACATTTATATGTAGTTTAATTAATAAATGGAAATGTGACCGGGAATCGGCTTCCCAATTTTCAACGAATTAATGTATAGAAGTTGTATAACATTGTTTATATCACTTGAACACATATCTAACATACACATGCACACCCTAAAATATACATAAGCACATACATACATACATACATACATACATACATACATACATACATACATACATACAAATATACTTACCATTTACATTAGCATTTACATATAGTAAAAATTATAAATATCCAAAATATTTTCTACCCTTAAAAGCAAACATCAATTCACTTGCACACCATCATCATCACGTACATGGAAGCACAAGGGGGTGGCCTTTCTATGTGTCTTGAAGTGATGGAGGGTGTGGGGCAAGAGCATTTTGGTCCTTATACATTTGGATATTTATTTCCAAAGTTTTTTCTATAAATACTCACGATTCTCTTCATAAATTTACATACTATTCTAATTCATCTGCTTCCTCATTCTCAAGCTTTTTAACGGCTCCATACCTTAAGGAAATTATGAAAAAAATTGCAAAAAGAAACTAAATTTTATAAGTACATATACATAAGCAGTCTACTTCAATAGTAAGGAAAATCACTCCTTTCTTCTTTCAAAACCCATGCCCACCACCTCCTACCACCAAGGTCGAGCACTCCACTTCCTTCTAAGTAAGAACCGAGCCCATTACAAGGTCCAAGGCTTGATTTTATGGGCTTTAATTCGATCGTACTGAAACAACAAAGAATTTTCAAGAAGTTAGAAACCAATTGTGATGACCCATCTTTCATTTCACAGAAAGATGAATCATCATTAAGAAAGAAAGGGATAGAAAAGAGAAAAGTTAGGAAAAAAAGAACTAAACAATATCAGAATCTCACAGCGGAATGAATAAAATATATTAATCACATAGTCATTACATAATAGAAAACATCTATTAGAGTTACACAGCTTTATACAACACATAAGACAGTCGTGAAGACCTATCCATCATACAACTCAGAATACAACATAGAGATACTAACACAGCGGAAACACAATATCTATATTCACTGAAGCCTTCTGCTCCATATCTCCTTCGGAATTCATCAAGGCTAACCTGAATCCCTTGGCTACTCGTAAAAATTTGAGTACCCAAGAGTTTAAGAAAACAGAAAATAAACTCTGGGTAGACATGGGTCTGGTGTGAGTAAACGGGTTAAAGTTGTTTAACTTTGAAAATCATTTGAAAACTAAGGTATCTCGTAAGACCACGCCACAAATAAACATGTCAGATTTTTACCTTATGATAACCAAAACATTTGATAGGAAATCCAGTGATATTATAATAGTGTCTAGGGTTTTCAAATAAAATAAAAAATAGCTGGAATGCTTACAACTCACGTTCCAACATAGTTGGGCACAACCAAAATGTACGGCACTTATTGGAGATTGGATTCCATATAATGGCAGGGTTACTGCGGTACCGCCCGTCAAAGTACCTGGTCTAGATCAGAGTACCGAGGATCCCCCCTGATCCCCTGTAACACAAGGCTGGAACCATCCCTTACTGGATAATCCCGAATAAGACAACCTCGCAGTTGGCGCGACCAACCGCCCACACAGTCGAATAAAAGAGACCTCTAGACAGGGGAAAATCTTATCCTACTTGGGTGCTACCCACTTAGCCTAACTGCACCTCCCATGTTTAAGCCATTCTCGGTTGATGACGCTTGAGGCTACCATTACCTTTTTAGAACACATATCTTGGAATGCTCATCGTCCTCCAATGATGAAGTTCTGAAAGCATTCAATCCATGCAAGTTCGTTTTGGGTTCGAACAAAACCGAAGGCACTATCTCGCTACACTAATTTTGGAATCACCCTCAGAGTTAACGACAAATGGCCCTTACACTTCGAGTCTTCATCTTGAACTTCACTTGAGATTTCACGACCTATCATTTAATTTGAATCGATGTGGTTTTCAGATATCCAATTTGGAATCCGATCCCGGTCTCATTGAAATCCAAAATACCGTCTTTTAAGGCCAAATTGTTTAAGTTAAAACAATTTAATTTATATTTAGAGTAACATATGCACTTAGATAGGCACATTATCACAAATAGATAATCCACTTAATCACCATACAACAAAAATCTCATATTACAGAGTAGCACATATCAAATATCAGAGATATCAAATAATTCAAGGCATTCAATATCATTCAATCATCCATAAGCAAGATTTATTAGTCATACTATTTCTAATTAATTTAAATAAAAATTAAACTAAATACTTCCATCACCATAAATCCTGCTTACTTAACCATTAATTAATTCCAAACCAATTAATTAATCATCCCTTAACCATCCATCTCAATTAATTATCCTCAATTAATTATTCTTTAATTTCATTAAGTAACTAATTACATAAATTAATTATCCTTTAACCATTCACATTAATTAACCCTTAATTACTCTCATTAATTAATAACTATAATTAATTACATTGATCCTTAATTAATTACAATAATTAATTATTCTATAATCACTTACATTGATTAACTATCTTTTAATTAATCATATTCATTAATTAACTAATCCTTTAATTAATTACCATAATTAATCAAATCTTTAATTAAATTACACTACGTGATTAATCCTTAATTACTTTCATTTAATTACTTCCATTAAGTAATTTCCTTTAATTAATTACATTCAGTAATTATCCATTAATTACTTACATTAAGTAATTACACTTTATTAATTACATTAAGTAATTATACTTAATCAATTTTATTAAGTAAATATCCTTAATTAATTAAACCAATTAATTATCTTAAATTAATTATCCTTTACTTAATCACATTTAATAATTAATCTTAATTAATCACATTAAGTAATTATTGTTCAATTAATCACTTAAACTAATCATCCTTTAATTACTAGCATTAATTAACCAATCCTTGATTACTTACATTTAGTAATAAATCTTTTAATTTCTTCACTAAATCGAGACCTCATATAAATTATTTAAATCTTTATTTAGTTAAATGCTTGAAATTATTATACCAAAAATCACTTATTAATTAAAGTTAATATCCCATTCCTTACTCACTTTTAATTACATCATTAGATTTTATTTGAAAACACTTAGGAACTAATTACATAATTAACCTAGTGTATAATTATATAATTATGTAAACCAAACAATTTTAAAACAATTTAACTTTAAAAAATAAAACTTTGAAACTTGTTTAAAAAAAACTTGTTTAATATATTTACTTTGAAAACTTGGTTATCTTTTCTTTTGAAATTTTTTTCCATTTAAATATACCTTTAAACCTTGATTTTAAAATTGCTTTCCTTTAAAACTTTATTTTTTTCAAAACGTGGTTACAAAAATATCAACGCGAGCATATCCCTCGAAATTCCCAAGCTCACACTCATGCTACCCCCCAAAACACTCATGCCCTCCACAACTTCGAGCCAACCCACCAACATTCTCGAGCCCGACCGAAGTAAACTCGTTCTCCCCGATCACCTAACCGTTCTAAACACAAACGTGCACATGTGCACGTGCACGTTGATCTGGACGTCGCTGCCAGCTCACCGATGACACTCTCAAGTTGACGACGACCTCCACATGAGTTACAACCATCTAGCTTCATCGAATCGCGAGAGATTCAAAATCGAGCACCTCGACCACATAAGAACTTCCAATCCTGATAAAAAAAAAAATCCATGCCGACGACGATCCCCTCTACCAGAAATTCAACCGCCTCGTCCAAAGCCACATCTCGAACCCCAGCATCGATCCCCCTCCTCACAATCAACTCTGATACTGCTATGATGCCACAATCACCTCGACCGTCCTCTCGACCAAAACCAAGCGTCGAACCCTAGTTCGATGTCCCCTGGTCACTACAGCCATCTTAAAATCACCTGGCCATTTTTCCTTCGACCACCGTCCTTCTAGCTACCTCTGACAACAATCCCGACCTCCAACACTTCGTCGATCGATGATAATCAACGAAAGTACCAAATTCGATTATCTTTGTATACCTCGATGAATAAAAACTTAAAAATCGTGATTTCCATATTAAAATTCATCATTTTCTAATACTAATCAGGTTCTATAATCAAATTCTAAAATTATGATGATTGATTTTAGCTTAATTTTAGATCATCACTATTATTCATTCTTTCAGAAGCAATTGCTAAATATAAATTCTAGAAACCATTTTTAAAATTTATAATACACTGTTATAATCATATTTCCCTTATAAATCATAGCCTAAATCTGAATGTTTGGGAAGATACGAATTTTTATAAGGAATTTGAGCTAGGATTTTAACAGAGCAGGTATATATATTTATACATACACAGGCATTTCACAGACAAATCATATTTATATTCATACATTCACATCCAAATAATTATGCAAACCATACTACTATAATCATTTATCTCATGCACTAAAGCTCACAACCCTATTTAAAATTTTAAAGGTCTTATATACTCACAGGGAAAAAAATTAACAGAGAAGCAGACTCTGTTCTTTATGAATGATCTGGAAATCTGTTTTGTTGATTTGAACTTTGCTTGTTGAACTTGAATCTGAATCTGAATCTTTGAATTGGGTTGAATTTGAAACTCCAACTTGTTTACTCAGGTTAAAGATGAAATAGTCGTTGTTGAGTTGAAAACTTGAAACAGGTTGTTATTGTTTTGAATTTTCTTTTGATTTTTTTTTTGGTTTTCAATTTATATATTTTTTAGAAAGAAAGAAAGATAAAGAGAAGAAAGATTAGATAAAGTTTGAACTGAAATAAGAATAGCCAAATTTCTCAAAAACATTATATTATATATAATTAAATTTTAAGGAGAAACAAATGTTGCCATTTGTTAATTTACATGCTACCAAGTTAACACATGTTAAATGCATGTTTTAATTACTCTACAAATGTCAAAAGCTTGTATTATATGTTTACAAATGTTTAAATCCTTATTTTATAAATTTACCCATTAATATATTTATGTTTATATTAATTTTTCTTAATTACTTATGTTTTGAAAATTATGTCATATGTTTATATACGTATATTTTAAATCTTTATATATTTACAAACTACATTTTATTCATGTGTAACTTAAAAGGAAACCTATATATATTTATAAACCATTTTAGTTTAAGTATATTAAAAGCAAGCATGAAAACCTTTTTATCAAATAATTTTCTTATGTTTTATATGTTTGTTAATTATGTTTTAAACTTTATATATATTTACAAACCATATTTAAATCAAGCAATATTTAAAAAGAAAGTAAAACAAACCTTTTGTTAATCTTATTTAACCTTAAGCTAAAATACTTTTTAATTGAATAAATACTTACCTTAGTTGTTTGAAAATACATGATTAACTTTTAAATAGCCTTTACAAGGTATTATATTGAATTTAAAACAAAGCTTCCAATCACAATATATATTATAATTAGACAACATATTTAATTAAATTCAAACCAAATCTTTCTATCCACAAAATATATACATATATATATTAAAATTATAAAACATTTTTATTAACTTTGAAAAATGAATTTTACCAAATTAAATATTATTGGCTTTTGAAAAGATTAATTTTGCCAAATTAAATATTTATTAGCTTTGAAAAGAATAAACTTTCCAATTTAAAATAATTATAAAAGAAAATTATTAAACCAATGTTGTCAAATTTAAATTATTATTAATGAAGATTATCAAATTTCTATTGCCTAAAATTCTAGGTCATCACATTCCTTCCCCCTTAAAAGTATTTCATCCCCAAAATTTAAAAGCAAAGATAATTTAATAATCCAACCAAAAACTTTTATATTCAAACAGCAAAGCATACATATCAGCCATAGCAACCAATTTATTCAAACAAACAAACCTAACTATTCTGACATAATTCAGAATAGACCTTCCTAATACTATCTAGAGTTTCCTAGATAAAATCACTGGGATCCACGCTCCGCTGAGCCTTAACTAGCTACACCATTATACTTCTGAACTACTGGTTCTAAAATAAGTGATGCACGCACTTCCTCAGATGAGATACGTGAAACACATGGTGAATTCTAGCCATCCGGACTGGCAATTCAATCCTGTAGACCAAAGTACTTATCTTTTCGAGAACATGGAAGAAAATCAATATATCTCGAAGCTTGCCTTCAAGTCTAACCAAATCTTATTACTCCTTTGATCGGAGAAAACCTTAATCAAAAACAAAGTCTTCAACTACGAGTTCCAATTTCCTCGTCTCTTATCCACATAACTCTTATGAAAATCCTGGGTTGCCCTCGTCCTTCTTGATCATCTCAACCTTCGTAGATGCCTCTCGAAACAAATCTAGACCAAGAATAAGATGATCTCCGGATTCTACTCAACAAGATGGTCCTCTCAGGAACTATCGAAAATCCAGAACACAAACTCTACTTCACAAGCATCAGTAGACTTCTGACCTACTTCTCTTAGCCAGAATAGGTAGAACAGGTGCACTAGACAACCTAGCCTTCAGATCCTGAATGAACTTCCTATAGAAACCCTCGAATCCAAGAAAACTGCAAACCTCCAAGGAGTCTGAGGTTGCTTCCACTCTTGCACAGCTACTACCTCACTTTCGTTATGCAACTCTGATTTGGAGAAGATGAGAACACGAGCACAGATTAGTTCAACACATCCCGGAAAACACGATTCATAAGATCCGTACTATAAGCTGAAATGTTGGTTAACTCAAAAGACATAACCAACTATTCAAAGAAACAGTTGAGTCCTTTGAATGCAGTCAAGGTATACCGACTTCAACTACCCTTAGCTAGAGAAAACTCGAAACTAGATCTAATAAAGAAAACACGTAAGCACTTTGAAATTGATCAAAAAGATCCTTACTATGAGGCAAGGGGTACTTATTCCAAATGATCACATTCAACTCCCTATGCGGCAAACCTTTAACTTCTCCAAAATATCTAGAAAATTTCTGGCAACTTCGATAGCTTCTACCTCCTCTTGAGATGCCTCAACTCCAAGCAAAAGATTACCCAAGAGAACACTCAGATTGCCTCAAGTCACTTTTGCGATCCTACCCAGTTCAGTTTCCAAAGATACTATTCTCTCTTCACAAACTAGAACAGTTTATGCTTAACCAATCCATTTCCAAAATAAGGTCGAATCCTTCAAGAACGACTTTTCCTATTAGAAGAATCTGATGGTCCACCTTCAAATGCAAACATCTTGTTCTGTTGAGCTTCCTGAAGAAGTGGGCAAGCCTTTACCATAATCCCGGGCAGTTGATAGTTGAAACACAAATTTCTGAACCATCGAAGAGATGGATCCACTTTGCTGCTTTCGAACCCCACCTCTAGGAAATTGCTCAGCCAAAGACCTTCCTGCTGGCCCATACAACACTTTCGAGCTTCACTGCTACCATAGATGCAAAAGATTTCTTACCCAAAGCTCTTCGAACCTCAAAGCCAAATCAGCCAATTCCATAAAAGAGCCTTTGAGTTGGCAGTCATCCTCTCAAGAAGCTCGGGCCTTAAACCAAGCACAAACATCTCATTCTCTTAAGGTGTGAGTCAATAAGACCAGGCCCGTAGAGACAACTCGTTAAACTCAGTCTCATACTCCAATACAGACAAACTTCCTTACTTGAGATCCAGAAAATTTCTATACAGCCGAGTCTTCTCTACAGTAGGTAAAGACTAGTCCTTAAATATTCCCTTAACTTGCTCCAAAATAAATCTTCGAAAACATCTATAGTTACTGCATCCCACCATGCAGCTGCTCCTTCCTGAAGTTGCCAAAATGCCGTCACTCCCTTTTGCTCATTCGACCGGCCAAAACTCTTGAAAATTTTCTTACCCGAGCGCAACCAATCTTACACTTCAAAGATGGACTCTATACCTTTTAAAAAAAGACCATTCTCCAAGATTGATGAAATCCTTACACCATGCCGCAAAGCTTACTCGAGGCGGTATTGGGTTTACAGCCTCGGCAGATACTCTTCCACCTTCAACACTCGGACCTCTTCCATTAGTAGTAGTCGTGCTACTCACACCACTACCCCTCCTACCTCTAGAACTCAAGCTACCAGCCTACTCATGTGGGTAACCCGAACAGGTAACCCAACAAAACAGGAATATATATATATATATATATATATATATATATATATATATATATATATATATATATATATATATAATAAAAATGCAAGTACGCTCTCTCAATAAAGATATCACTCCAAGCCTAGGTATTATCTCATCCTAATGCTCTGATAGCAACAGTGACGACTCGTCTTTCATTCAATAGATAGATGCATCATCATTAAGAAAGAAAGGGATAAAAAAGAGAAAAGATAGGAAAGAAAGAACTAAACAATATCAGAATCTCACAGTGGAACGAATAAAATATATTAATCACATAGTTATTACATAATAGACAACATCTATCGGAGTTACACAGTTTTCTACAATACATAAGACAGTCGTGAAGACCTGTCAATCATACAACTCAAAATACAACATAGAGATACTAACACAGAGGAAACATAATATCTATATTCGCTGAAGCCTCTTGCTCCATATCTCCTCCAAAATTCGTCAAGGCTAACCTGAATTCCTTGGCTACTCGTGAAAATTTGAGTACCCAAGAGTTTAAGAAAACAGAAAATAAACTCTGGGTCAGACATGGGTCTGGTGTGAGTAAACGGGTTAAAGTTGTTTAACTTTGAAAATCATTTGAAAACAAAGGTATCTCGTAAGAGCACGCCACAAATAAACATGTTGGGTTTTTACCTTACGATTGTTTAATATGCGCTTATATGTTTTTGTTTGATGATAATAAACATATATATTCATTTAAATGTATTTGGTAATGTACTATTTTGTTTTTCATAGATTAAATAAATATTTGTTGAATAAAATAAATTACACAGAATTTGAATTCAAACGGATATTTTATTCAAACAAATATTTATTACAATTTTGAATAGTACAAATTCAAGCTCTCACTATACATATACAATTTTGATTCTAATTACATCACAATTCAGTTTACATAATTTCCTCACTACATATCACTCACACTCGTAGTTTATCTTCAACTTCATTCCAGTTAGAATGTAGCATCTGAGAAATCTGCAAACATATTCACCAACGCAGTAAAATTGAAAAAGAAATATTTTTGCAATATAAAATGAAATATGATTTTTGAAAATATGATTTGCCTCGGTTATTTGGGTTGTTCGTCATCATTTACATTTGAATTCATCATACACGAACAATGTGACATGCACAGTGTATCACTGTACATGCCACAAGGCCGTGCACATCGATATACACTTGATAATGCTATAGGGACGGGTGAGCACAGGTCAAACCCAAATGAAAAGCCGGTTTCAACTCACGTGCAATATATTTAAAATCACGACACGAGCACAAGGTTAAACCCGAGTTTGGAAACTGGATTCAACTCAAGTGAAATTTCAAAAATCAACAACTACATGAAACAAACAGCAGACAGCAAGACAAGTGCATGACAACCAGAGTGTGACTACAAAGAACAATCATTCCAAAAGTATGGTTACAGCATCAAGGCGGTCAAGGCTAAAATCAATCAAGTGCCAAAGAAGTCAATGCCATGTAAATCAATGCTAAAGGGATGTTCGAAGTCGAACAATGCAGACGTACGATAATCAAGTGTGTGTAATTTTTTGAAAAAGTCAAAACAAATAAAAGGGGAAAGTTCTTTGCCATATGAATCAAGGGAAAACCAAACGTTTGAAAATCAAGGCCGTGCGCATAAAGTTATTAAAATATCAGGAAAGCCGTGTGCATCAGGCAATCAAAAAATTAGGAAAGTGTAAATGAATATGAGCAAATTCAAGTGACTCGAATTCATATAAATATCAAACCCAAAATTCATCATCGGCATCGAGTTCGAATACGAGAAATCATAAAAGCACAAATAGGGAAAATACATACCGAAGCAATAACGAACTCGAGCAACAGAGGAGCAACGCAAACCAGAGAATCAATCATAAGCGAAGCAGCGAGCAAAAGCAAAAGCAACCAGAAAATTGATCATCAGAGAAGCCGTGAGCAAGAGCAACACAGAACAGAGAATTGATCATCAGAGAAGCCGCGAGCAAGCGCAACACAAACCAGAGAATTGAAAGCCCTAATTTTTGCAAGGGAACAAAGCCCTAATTTGGACGAACGAAGATTAACAAAGCCGCCATTTTTTCACAAGCCAGAGAAAAGAACGGGCTAGAGAAATAAACATTGGGCCGGCCTTGTTTTTGTTAAAGGGGTTTAGTTTGTTTTAATTAGGGTTTAGTTTTTTTAGGGTTTAATTTGTCAAATAGGGTTTAGCTTTAAAATCAAGTTTTAATCATTTTTTCTCTTGTTTTTTTTTGTACTTTTCGAATCAAGTCTTGGTAAATCACCACCTAGGTTGTAGGTAGTGTCAGATTGTCTGGTTAGAATTAGTTCAGTGAGCAGGGTGTGCGAGTTTGCAAAACTCTATAGGCGGGAGCAAGGGTTTGCGAGTTTGCAAAACTCCATAGGCGGGAGCAAGTGTTTGCGAGTTTGCAAAACTCTATAGGCGGGAGCAAGGGTTGCGAGTCTATTAGAGTGTTTGTAAGCGGGAGCAGGGTTTGCGAGTCTGTTAGAGTGTTTATAAGCGGGAGACTGTTTAATTCTAATAGAAATCTAGGAATGCAGCAGTAGGCAGGGGTTGCCGAAGCTGGATAAATTTTGTGTGTCATTTACTTTTCATCATATTTATTTCTGCAGTTTGTTTCTGTGTTTAAATCGAGAAAATTTGCTATAACCCTATCCAACCCCCCCCTCTAGGGTTAATCTAGATCCTACAAGTGGTATCATAGCACGGTATTTTTCTTTAACTCTAGAGTCATGAATTCATCAAATAATGCTTTTTCTGAGGGGCAATCATTTGCTAGGCCACCCATGTTTAATGGGAATGATCATGCTTATTGGAAAGTTAGGATGGGTATTTATCTTAGTTCTGTTGATTATGATGTTTGGGACATTATTGAAACTGGCTATAAAACTCCCACTATAATTGTTGGTGATGCTGAGATTCCTAAACCTAAGGATAGGTGGGGTGCTAACGATAAGGAATTAAAAACTACAAATGCTAAAGCCATGAATGCTCTTATCTGTGCTCTTGATAAGTCTAAATTTAATAGAATTTCTCATTGTAAAACTGCACAGGAAATTTGGCATGCCTTGGAGGTGCATGAAGGAACTTCTTAAGTCAAGGAGTCTCGTCTAGCCCTATTCAGCAATGAATACGAGAACTTTGTGATGGACAAAGGTGAGAGCATAAAAGACATGTTTGGACGCTTTTCAACTTTGGTGTACAACACTAGAGCACTTGGGAAGGTATTCACTGAGGTAGAGCTTGTGAGGAATGTGCTACGAGTCTTACCTATGAGCTTTGAGGCAAAAGTCACAGCAATACAAGAATCGAAAGATCTAAGTAAATTAAGCATGGAGGAGTTGATTGGCAACTTGATGACATATGAGCTTGAGCTAAAAGCAAAGGAGGAGCGCAACAACTCCGAACCAAAGAAGAAGACGATTGCCTTAAAGAGCAAAGAAGAGAGCGATGAAGAAGAAGAAGAAGATCCAATTGAAGAGCTTGCAATGGCATTCAATAATCTTAGAAAATGGTCAAGATTCAAGCCACGCAAGAAGAAAACAAATGGTAATAGGTCAAAAGATTCTGACAATTCCGATAATGAATCGACGTGCTTTAACTGCAACAAGCCTGGCCACTTCAAACAACAATGCCCACTTCTCAAAAACAACAAAGGAAAGAAAAAGAAGAAGAAGGCCTTCGCAGCGACTTGGGATGATGAAGAAGGAGAGGAAGTTTCGAATAATAGCTCAGAGGATGCTAACTTGTGTCTTGTGGCAAAATCAGATTCATAAGCAAGCTCAGAGGAATCTAGTGAGGTAGGTGACTATTCTTATAAAGATCTTGTTTTTATGTGTCTTGATCTTACTAAAGTAGTTGATACTCTTGAATCTAAAATTGAAAAACTGAGATCTGATAGGAGAGAACTTGCTCGTGAAAATTTTAGGTTAGAAACTGAACTTGAAAATATTCAAAACCTAAAATGTAAAAAATGTAAAATTTTAGATTCAGAATTATCAAGACTTAAGAATAGCTCTGAAAAGCTTGAAAAAGAAAACTTGAGTCTTAAGGAAATCATTGACACTAGGAAAAAGGATTTTATAAATAGATGCACCTCACTTGTCACTGAAAACACAACACTAAAAACCAAAGTCCAAAATCTTGAGAAATCTCTGAATAACTTTTCCAGAGGAGAAAAATCATTCAACATGTTATTAGGAAATCAAATTTTTGCTAACAACAAAAAAGGACTAGGTTTTGGGAAAACACAAGTTGATGGTAATGCAAAAGGTAAGAGTGTCTTTGATAGATGTGAAATAATTGGACATCGTGTTGAAAATTGTAGTCATAGGAACAAGAGCACAAAATTTATACAAGTTTGGGTTCCAAAGAATTCTACAAACAAATTTCATGTCTATTGGAACAAGAATAAAAGGACTAAACAAGTTTGGGTTCCAAAGGGTTTATTTATTCACAATGCTTCAGCCACTAACAATCATGGACCTATAAAAACAAATAGGTCACAAAAATCTTTCATCGTGTAGGTATGGTGGCGGGCTAAGGAACAACAACAGTGTTCTCTGTATTTTGGCTGTTCCAGAAACACAGCGGCATCAAAGCAAAGTTCCTTAGCCTAATACAAAGGTGACAGAATCACAATGGGCAACCACGAAAAATTATCGTAAAGGTAAAACGGGTGAAGTTATATTTATTTGATCGATATACTAAATGTGATAATCTGCACCATATTCTGAATGAAATCAGCTAGTATTGAGATGTTGTAAATATGATGTTTTTTGATTCTGACTTGTTCGACATGGTTGGCAAATTATATTTATGCCAAAAACACTATTCTTTGAATTACTTCATCCATATACGTTTGGATTAAAAATAGTGTTTTGTTGGATGATAATATTTCTGGTTACGGCTAACTCTATATTCACGGTTTTCTGATTATTTACATGGCTTCAATCCAAATTCAAGAGAATGCCTGTTAAAAATTGAGTCTGAGCTTTTATGCACACTTTGTGGTCTGGTCTATCAAATTTAATTAGTGATGTTTTTGAGTGAAAAAGAAATTCAGATGCAGATTACACTGGTAATCTAGTTGATAGAAAAATTACTAGTTGAACGTGATTTTTGAGACATTTAGTAACTGCTTCGTTTTTTCGAAGAAAATATCTGCATATTTTTCATTACAAATAATTTTCAAATAGCAGAAATTTTTCTCATATAACCCCTTCAAGAAAATCATTGTTGACCATATTTTCAGATTAGTCATTTTTATTTGATTTTAAATGACAAATTTTGACTTATCCGATTCCCTACTAATTATCAAAAAGATAAATAGTGATTGAAAAGATGATAAGTGTTGATATTTAACATACATTACTCAAGAGAGTATATTTGGAAAATTTCTTTAGGAATTCAAACAAGAGTTATAAAACTTTTTGTTGGTTAAAGATTCCATGACTATTTCTATATCTATCATATTTCTATCGACCATTGTTTATCAAATCTTAAATATAGTTTGTCGATATGTGATACTATAATCAGGAATCATTTGTTTTTCATGTCACATTTTTTTGTAAAAATAAATAAATATCCAAAGTATTCACTCTCATTTAAAAGTCCTCACGGTTATGCATGGGTGAATTACTTGGATTTTTGATTATGTGCTTCCATGCTCATTTAAAAGTCCTTACGGTTATGCATGTATGGAACGCATATCAAAATTAATTGATTAAATATACAAGTTGATTCTAATCCCATTTAAAAGTCCTCATGGTCATGCGTGGTTAGAAGATACTTGATTTCATTTTTTAAAATTAAATTGGAATACTACTAATCTCGTTTAAAAGTCCTAACGGTTATGCATGATTAGTAGATATTCAAATTCCTGATATAAATGTACCGCAAGTTGATACAATTGTATGATTTTATATTAGAACATCATTTCCATTCTTTCTAAAAGTGGAATATGCGCCTAACAAGGGTAGTTATAATTTTTGTTTGATTTTTATTGAAGTTTAATATTTATATTCAATTTGAGTTTAATGTTGGATTAATATTGATCACTTTATCTCTATTTTCTCTAACACTATTATTCTTTTGCTGATAACAAAAGGGGGAGAGAAAAGTTAAGATTTTGTCAAATAAAATCAAGCAAAGGTCAAATGATTTTCCATTTGCATCTAGGCTCATTTGTATATTTCTATTTGTATGCATATATGTAGGGGGAGCATCATGTAGAGAGGAAGCATTTAAATAGGGGGAGCAATTAGAGTATATCATTGATCAAATACATTTAACGCAGTCAAAATCTTAAATATATGTTTGTTATCATCAAAAGGGAGAAATTGTTGAATACGCGCTTATATGTTTAAAATTTGATGATAATAAACATATATATTCATTTAAATGTATTTGGTAATGTACTATTTTGTTTTTCATAGATTACATAAATATTTGTTGAATAAAATAAATTACACAGAATTTGAATTCAAACGGATATTTTATTCAAACAAATATTTATTACAATTTTGAATAGTACAAATTCAAGCTCTCACTATACATATACAATTTTGATTCTAATTACATCACAATTTAGTTTACATAATTTCCTCACTACATATCACTCACACTCGTAGTTTATCTTCAACTTCATTCCAGTTAGAATCCAGCATCTGAGAAATCTGCAAACATATTCACTAACGCAGTAAAATTGAAAAAGAAATATTTTTGCAACATAAAATGAAATATGATTTTTGAAAATATGATTTGCCTCAGTTATTTGGGTTGTTCGTCATCATTTACATTTGAATTCATCATACACGAACAATGTGACATGCACAGTGTATCACTGTACATGCCGGCCGTGCACATCAATATACACTTGATAATGCTACAGGGACAGGTGAGCACAGGTCAAACCCAAATGAAAAGCCGGGTTCAACTCACGTGCAATATATTTAAAATCATGACACGAGCACAAGGTCAAACCCGAGTTTTGAAACTGCATTCAACTCAAGTGAAATTTCAAAAATCAACAACTACATGAAACAAACAGCAGACAGCAAGACAAGTGCATGACAATGGTGAACAACACAAGTGCATGACAACCAGAGTGCGACTACAAAGAACAATCATGCCAAAAGTATGGTTACAGCATCAAGGCGGTCAAGGCTAAAATCAATCAAGTGCCAAAGAAGTCAATGCCGTGTAAATCAATGCTACAGGGATGTTCGAAGTCGAACAATGCAGACGTACGATAATCAAGTGTGTGTAATTTTTGAAAAAGTCAAAACAAATAAAAGAGGAAAGTTCTTTGCCGTATGAATCAAGGGAAAATCAAACGTTTGAAAATCAAGGACGTGCGCAAAAAGTTATTAAAATATCAGGAAAGCCGTGTGCATCAGGCAATCAAAAAATTAGGAAAGTGTAAATGAATACGAGCAAATTCAAGTGACTCGAATTCATATAAATATCAAACCCAAAATTCATCATCGGCATCGAGTTCGAATACGAGAAATCATAAAAGCAAAAATAGGGAAATTACATACCGAAGCAACAACGAACTCGAGCAACAGAGGAGCAACGCAAACCAGAGAATCAATCATAAGCGAAGCAGCGAGCAAAAGCAAAAGCAACCAGAAAATTGATCATCAGAGAAGCCGCAAGCAAGAGCAACACGGAACAGAGAATTGATCATCAGAGAAGCCGCGAGCAAGCGCAACACAAACCAGAGAATCGAAAGCCTTAATTTTTGCAAGGGAACAAAGCCTTAATTTGGACGAACGAAGATTAACGAAGCCGCCATTTTTTCACAAGCCAGAGAAAAGAACGGGCTAGAGAAATAAACATTGGGCCGGCCTTGTTTTTATTAAAGGGGTTTAGTTTGTTTTAATTAGGGTTTAGTTGTTTTTTAGGGTTTAATTTGTCAAATAGGGTTTAGCTTTAAATTCAAGTTTTAATCATTTTTGCTCTTGTTTTTTTTTGTACTTTTCGAATCAAGTCTTGGTAAATCACCACCTAGGTTGTAGGTAGTGTTAGATTGTCTAGTTAGAATTAGTTCAGTGAGTAGGGTGTGTGAGTTTGCAAAACTCTATAGGCGGGAGCAAGGGTTTGCGACTTTGCAAAACTCTATAGGCGGGAGCAGGGGTTGCGAGTCTATTAGAGTGTTTGTAAGCGGGAGCAGGGTTTGCGAGTCTGTTAGAGTGTTTATAAGCGGGAGACTGTTTAATTCTAATAGAAATCTGGGAATGCAGCAGTAGGTAGGGGTTGCCGAAGCTGGGTAAATTTTGTGTGTGATTTACTTTTCAGCATATTTATTTCTGTAGTTTGTTTCTGTGTTTAAATCGAGAAAATTTGCTATAACCCTATTCACCCCCCCCCCTTTAGGGTTAATTTAGATCCTACAACGATAACCAAAACATTTGATAGGAAATACGGTGATATTATAATAGTGTCTAGGATTTTCAAGTAAAATAGTAAATAGCTGGAATGCTTACATCTCATGCTCCAACATAGTCGGTCATAATCAAAACGTTCGACACTTATTGGAGATTGGATTCCATACAATGGTAGGGCTACTGGGGTACTGCCTGTCACAGTACCTGGTCTAGATTAGAGTACCAACGATCCACCTTGATCCCTTGCAACACAAGGTTGGAACCATTCTTTAGTGGATAATCTCGAATAAGACAACCCCGTAGTTGGCGTGACCAACCGCCCACACAGCCGAATAAAAGGGAACTTTAGACAGAAGAAAATCTTATCCTACTTGGGTGCTACCCACTTAGCCTTGCTGCACCTCCTCTGTTTTAACCATTCCCGGTTGATGAGGCTTGAGGCTACGATTACCTTTTTAGAACGCATATCTTGGAATGCTCATCGCCTCTAATGACGATGTTCTGAAAGCATTCAATCCATTCAAGTTCGTTCCAGGTTCGAACTAAACCGAAAGCTCTATCTCACTACGCTCATTTTGGAATCACCCTCAGAATTAACGACAAATAGCCCTTACACTTCGAGTCTTCATCTTGAACTTCACTTGAGATTTCACGACCTAGCGCTTAATTTGGATCAATGTGGTTTTCGAATATCCAATTTGGAAATCCGATCACGGTCTCACCAAAATCCAAAACGCCATCTTTTAAGGCCAAATTATTTAAGTTAAGACAATTTAGTTTATATTTAGAGTAACATATGCACTTAGATAGAATAATTCACATTATCACAGATAGATAATCCATTTAATCACCATACAACCAAAATCTCATAATATAGAGCAACACACATCACATATCAGAGATATCAAAAAATTCAAGTCGTTCTATATCATTCAATCATCCTTAAGCAAGATTTATTAGTCACACTATTTCTAATTAATTTTAAAAAAATTAAATTAATTACTTCCATCACTATAAATCCTGCTTACTTAATCATTAATTAATTTCAAACCAATTAATCATCCCTTAACTATCCATCTCAATCAATTATCCTCAACAATTATTCTTTAATTTCATTAAGTAATTAATTACAAAAATTAATTATCCTTTAACCATTCACATTAATTAACCCTTAATTACTCTCATTAATTAATTAACTATAATTTATTACACTAATCCTTAATTAATTACAGTAATTAATTATTCTATAATCACTTACATTAATTAATTATCTTTTAATTAATCATATTTATTAATTAACAAATCCTTTAATTAATTACCTTAATTAATCAAATCTTTAATTAATTGCACTAAGTGATTAATCCTTGATTACTTTCATTTAATTACTTCCATTACGTAATTTCCCTTAATTAATTACATTTAGTAATTATCCATTAATTTCTTACATTAAGTAATTACACTTTATTAATTACATTAAGTAATTATACTTAATCAATTTTATTAAGTAATTATCCTTAATTAATTAAACCAATTAATTACCTTAAATTAATTACCATAACTAATTATCCTTTATTTAATCACATTTAATAATTAATCTTAATTAATAACATTAAGTAATTATCATTCAATTAATCACTTAAACTAATGTTCCTTTAATTACTAGCATTAATTTACTAATCCTTGATTACTTACATTTAGTAATAAATCTTTTAATTTCTTCATTTAATCAAGACCTCGTTTAAAATATTTAAATCTTTATTTAGTTAAATGCTTGAAATTATTATACCAAAAATCACTTACTAATTAAAGTTAATACCCCATTCCTTACTCACTCTTGATTACATCATTAGATTTTATTTGAAAACACTTAGGAACTAATTATATAATTAACCTAGTGTATAATTATATAATTTATAAACCAAACTATTTAACTTTAAAATTAAAATTCTGAAATTTGTTTAAAGAAAACCTATTTAATATATTTACTTTGAAAACTTGATTATCTTATCTTTTGAAAAACTTTTCCATTTAAATATACCTTTAAACCTAGATTTTAAACTTGCTTTCCTTTAAAACTTTACTTTTTCAAAACCTGATTAACCCGAACTCGTCCCTCAAAATTCCCGAGCTCACACTCGTGCTACCCCCCTCCCCGAGACACTCAAGCTCTCCACAACTTCGAGACAACCCACCATCGTTCTCGAGCCCAACCCGAGTAAACTCATTCTCCCCGATCACCCAACCAATCCAAACACAGACACGCACAAGTGCACATGCACGTTGAACTGGACATCACTGCCACCTCGTCGACGATGCTCTCAAGTCGACGACGACCTCTACGTAAGCTACAACCATCCAGCTTCGTCGAATCGCCAGATATTCGAAATCGAGCACCTCGACCACATAGGAATTTCCAACCCCGATCGAAAAAACTCCACGCCGACGACGACCCCCTCCACCAGAAATTCAACCGCCCTGTCCAAAGCCACGTCTCTAACCCCAGCATTGATCTCCCTCCACGCGATCAACTCTGATACTCCTATGATGCCACAATAAGCTCAACTGTCCTCTCGACCAAACCAAGCACCGAACCCTAGTTCAACGTAACCTAGCCACCATAGCCATCTTAAAATCACCTGGCTATTTTTCCTTCGACCACCGTCCTTCCAGCTACCTCTGACAACAAGCCCGACCTCCAACACCTCGTCGATTGATGACAATCAACGAAAGTTCCAAATCTGATCATCTCGATATACCTCGATGAATACAAACTTAAAAATCGTGATTTCAATATTAAAATTCATCATTTTCTAATACTAATCAGGTTCTATAATCAAATTCTGAAATTATGATGATTGATTTTAGCGTAATTTTAGATCATCACTGTTATTCATTCTTTCAGAATTAATTGCCAAATATAAATTCTAGAAACCATTTTTAAAATTTATAATACACTGTTATAATCATATTTCCTTTATAAATCATAGCCTAAATCTGAATGTTTGGGAATATATGAATTTTTATATGGAATTTTAGCCTGGATTTTAACAGAGCAGATATATATATATATATATATTTATACGTACACAGGCATTTCACAGACAAATCATATGTACATTCATATATTCACATCCAAATACTTATGCAAACCATACTACTACAATCATTCATCTCATGCATTAAAGCTTACAACCCTGTTTAAATTTTTAAAGGTTTTGTTTACTCACAAGGAAAAAAATAATAGGGAAGTAGACTTTGTTCTTTATGAATGATCTGGAAATCTGTTTTGTTGATTTGAACTTTGCTTGTTGAACTTGAATCTGAATCTTTGAATTGGCTTGAATTTGAAGCACCAACTTGTTTACTCAGATTGAAGATGAAATAGTTGTTGTTGAGTTGAAAACTTGAAAATAGGTTGTTATTGTTTTGATTTTTCTTTTGATTTTTTTTTGGTTTTCAGTTTATATATTTTTCAGAAAGAAAGAAAGATGAAGAGAAGAAAGATTTGATAAAGTTTGAACTGAAATAAGAATAGCCAAATTTCTCTAAAACATTATATTATATATAATTAAATTTGAAGAAGAAACAAATGTTGCCATTTGTTAATTTGCATGCTACTAAGTTAACACATGTTAAATGCATGTTTTAATTACTCTACAAATGTCAAAAGATTGTATTATATGTTTACAAATGTTTAAATCCTTATTTTATAAATTTATCCATTAATACATTTATGTTTATATTAATTTTTCTTAATTACTTATGTTTCGTAAATTATGTAATATGTTTATACATGTATATTTTAAATCTTTATATATTTACAAACTACATTTTATTCATGTGTAACTTACAAAGAAACCTATATATATTTATAAACCATTTTAGTTTAAGTATATTTAAAAGAAAGCATAATAAACCTTTTTATCAAATAATTTTCTTATGTTTTATATGTTTTTTAATTATGTTTTAAACTTTTATATATATTTAAAACCATATTTAAATCAAGCAATATTTAAAAAGAAAGTAAAACAAACCTTTTGTTAATCTTATTTAAACTTAAGCTAAAATACTTTTTAATTAAATAAATACTTACCTTAGTTGTTTTGAAAATACATGATTAACTTTTAAATAGCCTTTGGAAGGTATTATATTGAATTTATAACAAGGCTTCCACTCGCAGTATATATATATTATAATTAGACAACATATTTAATTAAATTCAGACCAAAGCTTTCTATCCATAATATATATACGTACATATATATATATTAAAATTAGAAAACATTTTTATTAACTTTGAAAAATGAATTTTACCAAATTAAATATTATTGGCTTTTAAAAAGATTAATTTGCCAAATTAAATATTTATTAGCCTTGAAAAGAATAAACTTGCTAATTTAAAATAATTATAAAAGAAAATTATTAAACCAATGTTGTTAAATTTAAATTATTATTAATGAAGATCATTGTATTGCTATTTCCCAAAATTCCGGGTCATCACACCAAAGAAGGTGGGAATCTCTATTATATATGTGACGACCCGCCTTTCAATCCACAGAAAGACGTATCATCAATAAGAAAAGAAATAGATAGAAATAGAAAAGATAGAAAGAAAGAACAACAACATCAGAATCTCACAGCGGAAACGGAACCAAATATAATATTACACATATTTATTACATAGTTTTACATATCAGAGTACACAAAATCATATGAATTCATTACATTAGACAGTTATAAAGACCTGTCTAACTATTACATTCAAAATACAACATTCAAAAGTCACAGCACAGCGGAAAGATAGATAGATATGTCTGGACTCCAGCTCCAAGCTTCCAAAATATAGTCAATCCACACCTGATCACTTGGCTACTCATAAAAATTTGAGTATCCAAGAGTTTAAGAAAAACAAAATAAACTCCGGGTCAGACATGGGTCTGGTGTGAGTAAATGGGTTAAAGTTGTTTAACTTTAAAATCATTTGAAAACAAAAGGTATCACGTAAGACTCCCCAAACATAAATATGGGTAAGTTTCTGCCTTACGCTAACCAAAACATTTGATAGGAAATCTAGTGATATTAAAATAGGGTCTAGGGTTTCAAATAAATAAAAATAGCCGAAATTGTTACATTCATTAAATTCCTGCACACTAGCCATAATGTGGGTTATACAATCAATACCGTAAGGGCATGTACGGATAATTAGTTTCCTTCAATGGCAGGGCTACTGGGTACCATCCGTCACAGTATGGGGCCTAGATCACCGTACCGAGGATCACTCCCGATCCTCTACAACACAAGGCCGAAACCATCCCTTACTGGACAATCTCGAACAAGACAACCCCGCAATTATGGCCAACAACTGCCCATACAACCGAAATAAAAAGGACCTCTAGACGGGGGTAAATCTTGTCCTGTTTGGGTGCTACCCACTTAACCTTGTTGCACCTCCCATGTTTTAGCAATTCCTGGTTCATGAGGCTTGAGGCTACGATCACCGTTACAAGAACACATCTTGGAATGCTTATCGTCCACCTGATGATGTTTTGAAAGCATTCAATCCATACAAGTTCGTTCCGGGTTCGATCGAAACCGAAGGCATTATCTTGTTACACTCGTTTTGGAATCACCCTTAGAGTTAATGACAATAACCCCTGCACTCTGAATCTCCATCTCGATCTTCACTTTGAGATGTCACGACCTAATGTTTAACTTGGATCGATGTGGTTTTTGGATAATCAAACTTGATATCTGATCCCGGTCTCATCGAAATCCAAACGCCATCCTAAAGGTCAAGTTGTTTAAAGATTTAAACAATTCAATTCAATTTAAAACAGTGAATCCACATAGCATTATTCACAGATAATAACATACATCTATCACATATATATTCAACATCCCATCATAGAATATCACAGATTATCATCCAATAGAAATTAACCAAATCCATACATTCAATCTCAAAACAATCATCCATAAGCAAGCATCTTTAATCCATATTATAATTAATTCAATTAATTCAATTAAATTAATTACCAAGAATTAATTACTAAACCTTGCTTATCCAATCATTAATTAATTAATTACAATCATTTAATTGATTAATCACTTCTTAATTAACCTCATAATCAATTAATAATTAATTAATTAATTAATTAATCCTTTAACTATTAATTAATAACCCTAATTATTAATCAATAAAACTTGATTATAAATTAATCATTCCTTAATTATTAATTAATTAATCCTTAATTAATAATTAATCAATTCTTAATTAACAATTAAATAATTCTTAATTACTTAATTAATTAATTTAAATTATAAATTAACTTATCTTAATTGCTTAAATAATTATCCATAATTAATTAACCTTAATCACTTGAATAATAAATTCTTAATCATTTAATTAATTAACTATTAATTATAAATTAATTAATTCTTAATTACTTAATTAATTAACCCTAATTACTTGATTAATTTATTCTTAATTATTAATTAATTAATCACTAATCACTTAATTAATTAATTACTAATCATTGATTAATTAATCTTTAATTATTTAATTAATTAACTATTAATTATTAATTAATTAATCCTTAATTAATTAATTAAATTAATTCTTAATTATCAATTAATTAATCCATAATTAATTAACTAAACCTTTATAAATTAATTAATCCAAAATTATTAATTAATTTAACTTTAGTTACCTTATTAATTAAAATAATTTTTAATCATAAAAACTTAACTAACTTTCAAAATAAAACAATTTCATTAATTACTTAAAATTAATACATGTTTTAAACATTTCATCTTTATTTATACTTAATTACTTTTGAAAATTAAGTTTTTAAAAGAATACTTAAGCATCTCAATTTCTTTAAATCAAATAGTTTTAAACATTTATCATATAGTAGTTTAAACCAATTTAAATTTAAATTTTAAAACTAGCTTTTAAAAACTTTTTAAAACATTCATCTTAACTTTGGGTTTAACCCGTAACTGATTCGAGAGTCAACTCGAGATCTTCATCTTCCTCTTTCTTTTATGTTTTTTTAGTTTAGTTTTAAACTTAAAACAAAACTGGAAACATCTTTCCCACGAATACGATCACAGACCCGAGCTAAAACTCGAGCCTTCGTCCCAAATACCCGAGGGTATCTTCAAGACTACTCCCCACCTCAACCAACCTGACACAGAACTGATGTTGTGCACGTGCACGGACCATCAACGGTGCCGCTACTTCCGACGACACCACGCACACGTCGACGAACGACCATACATTAGAATCCAGCCTGCAATCAAACATCGCAAAGCCAAAAGCAAATTTGAGACTTCCAGTCGAAACTAGAAACCCACGACCTCACCAGAAACCACCTCGTTAAAGCAATCCTGACCTCCAGAATCACCATGCCTTCGCCAGCACCTTCATCTATGTCTCCGGTACATCCCTTCCAAGCCTGGCCTAGCTCGATGCCCTGACGATCTCCAATAAACCCAAAATCCAGACACCTATCTCACAACCCTTAAACCCTAGTTCCCCCTACGGCCGACGCCACGACAATCGAACATCGCTTCCACCATTTTTCCCCAACACTCCAGACGACAACGCAGCTTCCACAAAAATCCCAAGGTCGAATGATCATCAAGTCGCCGTAATTTGACCAATCTTCTATTTTCGATCATCTCAGAAATGCAATTCCAAAACTCAACTAAAATTCGAGATTTTTGTTTTAAAAATCTAGTTTCCAATGGCAATTCAAGTTGCATGCTTGAATCTACAAAATAAAATGTTTGAATTTTTATAAAATTTAAAGATCTTACTGTCTGTTCTTAATTTCAGAAAAAATTTCAAATTTAAAATCCTTAAACATGTTCATAAAACTTAGATTATGGTTACACAATCCTGATTTGTTTGAAACTTAAAGCCAAATAGTAATTGGATAAGGAAATTTGAAATTTTATTTGTTTTTGAACTCTGTACTTTCAAAACAGAGGAGAATAACACAATCCAACATGCACAGATTCAAACATTGATATATACAGAAGTGCACACACATATATACACATGCAGGCTAAAAATTATCCCTGAAATCACATGCAGCAGATTAACTGTCCAAAACCTTTTTAATATATATGTTTACTCACCTGACTGTTAGAAGCAGATGCTAAAACTGGAGAGTTTTGAAAAAAAATGCTTGAAATCTGTTGTAACTGGAATGCCTGACTTGATTTAGTTGCTAAATGATTTGATTTTTCTGGTGCTTTGTTGAAATGATCAGGTTCCTTTAAAAACAACTAAATTGCTGAAGCTTTTGAAATCGGAGAAAAATGCTTGTTTGATACCAGGCTTTGAAATTGTTTGCAGATTTAGAATTTTTGAAATGAACTTAATTCTATGTTTAAATTTTTTGGTTGAAAAGGTGGGAGTTGATAGAATTTTCAGGTTTGTAAATTAATGGCTTATTTCTTTTGCTTTTAGAAAATGAGATGGGAAAAAATGAATGAAGAAGAAGAAGTAAGGCTATGTAGATTTAATTTTTGATTTATTAAAATTAAAGAAAATAAAATAAAAATGTGACACTTGTATAATCAATTAACACTTGTCAATAAACTCACTTAATTTGTTAACACATGTTATTAGGAGTGATTACAAGTTAACACATGTATCTTCATGCATAATTAGATTTTTAAAAGCTTTTATAATTAATTTTCTAATTTATAAATACATATTTTAATTTATATAAATAAATCTCTTTAAAAATAAAAAAATATAAACAAATTATATTCTAAATAAAATAAAATAAAATACATTTTAAAGCCAAGTATGATTTAACATATAAATAACTATCTTTTGAATTTCAATTTTAATATCAAAATTCAAATTAAATTTCAAATTCAATTTAAAAATCAAACTTGATATATGCATATATATTTAAACAAATACAATTTCAAATTATATGAAATAATTTCCATAAAAATCTATATATATACGACACATTTATTATTATTGTTTTAAAATAACAATTTTATCAATTTTAATTAATTTATTAAAAGAGATTATCACATTTAAATTTGATTTGAAATTTCGGGATATCACATTCCTCCCCCCTTAAAAGAATTTCAACCCCAAAATTTAAACAAAAGATAATCCAAATCTTTCATTTTATTTCAACAATTCAAGCATACATATCATCCATGCATTAGCAACCAATAAACAATTCATCCAAACAATAATACATTCAAACAAACACCACTAGCTATCCGGACACAAATCCGGATATGCCTTCCTAAAACTATCAAGAGTCTCCCAGGTACAGTCTCTGGGATTCTCACTCCACTGGACTTTGTAAAGCTTCACTATCTTGCTCCTAAGTTGCCTCTCGTCTTGATCAACAATTTGAACAAGATGTCTGACAACCGATAAGTCTGGCTCAATCTCTAAGTCTTCTTACACAGCTGGCTCCACAATAAGAGATGGATCGTGCATGTATTTCCTCAGATGAGATATGTGAAAAACATTGTGGATTCCAGCCATCCGAACTGGCAATTCAATCCTGTAAGCTACTGCACCAATCCTCTCGAGCACTCAGAATGGACCAATATATCTTGGGGCGAGTTTTTCCGTCTTCCCAAATCTTTTTGCTCCTTTTATCGGGGAAACTTTGACAAAGACTAAATCTCCAATCTCAAATTCCAGTTGTCTTCGCCTCTTATCTGCATATTTCTTTTGACGGTCCTGAGTAGCTCTCATCCTCTTCTTGATAAGCTCAACATTTGCAGATGCTTCACGGATCAAATTTGGTTCAAGTACAAGACGATCTCTCGACTCTATCCAACAAGATGGGGATCTACACGGTCTTCCATACAGAGCTTCATAGGGGCCATCTTAATACTCGCCTGGTAACTGTTATTGTACGAGAATTCCACTAGATGTAGATTCTCTTCCCGCGATCCACCAAAATCCAATACACAAGCTCTTAGCATATCTTCTAGAATTCGGTTAAGCCTCTTCGTCTGCCCATCTATCTAGGGATGATATGCTGTACTCAATCTCAAACTTATACCCATAGCTGATTGCAAAGCCTCCCAGAACTTGCTGGTGAAGATAGAATCTCGATCACTTACTATACTAACTCAAACACTGTGCAATTTGACAATCTCTCTCAAGAAAATCTCTGCCAGAGAAGCTGCAGTACGGGTTGCCTTAGCCGGAATAAAATGGGCGATCTTGGTTAGACGGTCCACTATCACCCATATTCCTTCGTTTCCCCTCTTTGTTCCTGGCAAACCGTCGATGAAATCCATCGAAATCATTTCCCACTTCCACATCGGGACCTCCAAAGGCTGCAACAATCCAGCTGACTTCTATTGATCTCCTTTAACTTGCTGACAGATAGCACAACTATTGACAAAAGCAGCTACATCCCTCTTCATGCTCGGCCATCAGAAGACCCTTCTCATATCCTTAAACGACTTAGAGATTCCTGGGTGGATATTCAGTCTGGAGCGATGACTTTCAGATAAGGCTTCTTGCTTCAATTCCTTGAAATTCGAAACACAGATCCTTCCGTTGATCCTCAATGTTCCTTGGTCATCAATCTTAAAATTGGAACACTGACCCTTCTTAACTCTCCTCATGATTTCTATTAATCTACTATCTGATTCTTGCTTACTTGAAATCCTTTCCAAAAGAGATGGAACCACTTCCAAAAGGGACAGAACAGCGTTCCTGCTAAAAGCATCTGCCACAACATTTTCCTTCCCCAGGGTATACAGGATATCCAAATCATACGATGCCAAAAACTCGACCCATCGCTGCTGCCTCAGATTAAGATCCTTTTGAGAGAAGTGGTACTTCAACGGTTTGTGATCCGTAAAAAGCTTGAACTTCTCTCCCAAAAGATAGTGCTTCCAGATCTTCAAAGCAAAAACAATGGCCAACAACTCCAGATCGTGCGTAGCATAGTTCCTTTCATGTGGCTTCAATTGCCAACTTGCATACGCAATTACCTTTCCATTTTGCATTAGAACTGCACCCAGTACAACTATACAGGCATCTGTATAAGCCTCAAACTTGCTCTTCCCAGTCAAAATAGCCAACATAGGAGCACTTATCAGTTTTGCCTTCAGATTCTGGAAAGCCTCCTCACAATCAGGGATCCATTTGAATTTTTCTCCTTTCCTTGTCAGCTTGGTTAGGTGCGAAGAGATCTTGGAATAATCCTTGATAAACTTCCTGTGGTAGCCAGCCAAACCCAGAAAATTGCGAACTTCAGTCAGTGTCTGCGGCTGCTTCCACTCCAGAATAGTCTCAACCTTAGTTGGATCAACTGAAATACCCTCTCCAGAAACAATGTGCCCCAAAAATTGACTTTCGATTTCAAAAAATGGCACTTAGAGAATTTCGCCTTGAGAACATGCCTTCTCAGAGTCTCCAACACTATTCTCAAATGCTGCTTGTGCTCTTCTTCAGATTTAGAGTAGACCAGAATATCATCGATGAATACCAAAACAAACTTATTTAACACTTCTCTAAAAACTTGGTTCATCGGATCAACAAAGTAAGAAGGAGCGTCGGTTAACCCGAAAGGCATAACCAACCACTCATAGAAACAATTGGGTCCCCTAAATGCAGTAAAGGAAATACTGTCCTTAGCTACCATTAACTGATGGAAACCTGATGCTAAGTCCAGTTGGGAAAAGACAGAAGCTCCATACAGCTGGTCAAAGAGATATCAACACGAGGAAGAGGATGCTTATTTCGGATGGTCACTTTGTTCAATTCTCGACAATCAACACAGGACCTTAGAGACCCATCCGACCTGGTGACAAACACCACAGCCGAATCCCAATTAGAAAAACTGGGCCTAATTAATCCCTTCTCCAAAAGATCCTGAGTTTGCTTAACTAACTCCTCCCTCTCTCTTGGAGCCATCCTCCTGCTAGGCTGAATCACTGGTGCAGCTCGTGGAACCAAATCAATGCAAAACTCTATTTCTCGGTGCGAAGGTAAACACTTGACTTCCTCGAACACATTTGAAAAATCTTGGACCACATTGATATTTTTTACCTCCTCTTGAGAAATCTCAACTCCATGTAAAAGACTACTCAAGTGAATCGCAGAATTATCACACATAACTCTAGCAATCCTACCCAGATCAGTTTCTAACGAAACTATTCTCTCGTCATAATTTAGGACAACCTTATACTTATCAAGCTAATTCATCCCTAATATAAGGTCAAACCCCTTAAAATCGAACACGTAAGGGTCACAAGAAAAACTATGGGACATATAGGAAATTCTCAAATTCTTACAGATCATGTCTAATTTGGTTACCCCTCCTATAGGAATAGATACAAAGATGGGACAATCCATATTTTCAGTAAAATTATTTTCCAAGTATTTTCACTTGGTGTTGGAAACGGGTCTGCTAAGTACTTATAGATTTTCAGTCCTACGCCTAATCAACGTATGACCAAATTTCTGTGAGAACAAGGATGGACTTGTTGAAACATCGAGTTATAAAAGTATTTTTATAAAAATTATTTTGGTAATATTATATAGATTTTAAAGAAGTGTTTTAAAAATGACAAAAGAAAATTTATCAGATTTTTGAGAATTTTGATAAATTCTGGCTTCGTTCCTTTTCGAGGATGAAAAGATTCAAAGGAGGAAGGAATGTGATAACCCAGATTTTTGAACAGCTGTTAATTTGTAATTAAAGGTATTTAATTTATTAAAACACTAATTTATTAATTGAACAAATAAACCTGATAATAAATATATATCTGGACGTGTATATAGATGAATTAGAACTATAATAAATGCTGAATTATAAATATATGGATAAATATTTAATTGATAATCTCCTAATATAATTATTGAACTTTGACACTGTTAGTTTAATAATCTTATTTATAATTATTTAATTGGGTAAAATTTATCTTTTCAAAATTAATAAAAATGATTTTCTAATCATAATATAATATATTGGTGTATATATATATATGTTGAATTGGAAGTTATGTTTTTAATAGTTTTCAAGAGGTATTTAAAGTTGAATTCTATATTTTTAACACTTAGAATAGTATCTATATTTATTTATTTATTTTTAAAGGTATTATAGCTTAAAGATTCAAAATAGGATTTAATGAAGGATCATGCATTTTCTTAAAATATATGTTGTATGTGTGTGTGTGTATATATATATTAAACATAAAAATATAAATGAATAAGTTTATATTGTTCAATTGAGTTATATACATATAAATAAAAGAAAGTGAAAGATAAAGATATATAACTAAATTTAAATTATTATAAAATACATAAAAACATATAAAAACATGGATTCACAAATGTAACAATTTCTCTTTGTATAATTACAAATGTAAGCCTAAAATTTAGCTAAAATGACAAGTGTGATTAATTTTCTCTACAATTTAACAAGTGTCACATATTTCTTTTAAATTTTAATTAATAAAATAAAATAAAAATAAAGAAATATATCAGCCTATGTATCTCTATACTCTCCTCTTTTCTCATTTTTCTTTCATCGCTTTCAAGTTCAAAAGAAAAATAAGAATAAGAAACCAGAAAATTTAAATCTTTAAACAACCTGATTCGAAGCTAAATTTTTTTGGATCATCTCAAAGATTCAGATTCAACTCAGTAATCAATGTAAAGATCAACATCAAATTTCAAAACCAGATCAGTTTCAAAGCAAGTTAAAATTTCAGTTCAAGCATCTGGTTCAAAGGCCTCTATTTTATAAATACCTGGTGAGTAACTATTTCTTTTTTAAATCTTTGATTTGTTGCAAGAACCTGATGAATGCATGTGATCAAAGCTTGGAGCTTAATAGTGGAAGATGCCCGTATATATGTATATAATGATTGTTGTGAAAACAAATTGGTGAATGACTGGGAGCAGGCAAATATGCCTCTGCTATTGCTTGCAGGGTTTCAAATTTATTTTCAAAATCTAAAAACATTTACTCTAATTCTTTTTAGAGTTTGATCTCTAATTGAGACTTGATTATAAGATTATGACATCAATTTTAAAAATAGTTTCAAAATTTTATATTGAGTAACCATTTCAAAAATGACAAATTATAGTAGGAAACAAATATAAGTAAAAATTCGATGATCATAAATTCGTATTTTGATTTCATAATCATGTTCGTTTTAGGAAATAAAGAATTTAGGAAATTGTTTATCAATTTTAAGTTTATAATTGGGAATAATTTCGATGATGATCAATATTTGCATTTTCGTAAAATTTGGGCGATCACGAGGGAGTGTGGCCTCGGGGTTCGTGTCAGAGGTGGCTAGTGGTTTAAGGATGGGAGGAAAAATAGTCGAGAAATTTATCAGTCGTCGTGGTGGTGTGGCGAGGCAGCTATAGGGTTTTGGTTTGAGTTTTGGATGAGTCTGCTTTTCTGGCGATGGCGACAGCGTGGAGGGCTTTGAAGGCTGTCGTATAAGGGGTATAGGTGGAGAAGAGAACGACGGAGCTTCGGGTTGGGGTGACGAGTTCTCCGATGATCGGAGGTAAGGGCGTGATGTGTTTATCGTCGATGGGTTTGGATTCCAGTGGTAACGACTTTCTCACTTTTGTTTTCTGGCATGTTTGACGTGTTGAGTGGTCGAGTCGTTTTAGGAAGTGTCGCCGACTTGATAGTGGTCGGAGCATGGATCGGAGTTGGCTGGAACGTGTGTGCACGTGTACGGGTGGCCATTGTGTTTCTGTTGTTTTGCTGGATGGTGTAGCGTTAGGGAAGAAGAGGAAGGCTTCGGGAAAATAAGGTTTTTGATCGAGTCGTACCCGAGTTTTTTGATAGGAAGCAGAAGGGGGTTGGGTATCGGAGTTAAGTACGGGTAGAAGGAAGGGTGGCTAGGGTTGCTTTGTTTATAACCTGATTTTAATTGAATGAGGTATTCGTATCAGGTCTTCAAGCTAATATATATATGTTATAAATAAAAGAAGGAGGAGATCAGGTTTTAAAGCAAATTAATTTGTCTAAGTATTTTTTTTAAAAAAAACAAGTTTTAGTAAAACGTTCAAACTAATTTTCTTAAACAGGTTGTAAATTTAATGTTTTTTAAATAGAATGTTTTTGAATTTATTTTGGTTGGATTTGAATAGTTATATTGGGTTAACTGATTAAATTAACTCCTAAATATTTCAGATATAACTTAATTAAGTAAGTGTTTGAGAATGGTGGATTAAATTATTAATTTAAGTACTCAATCGATAAATTTCAAGCATTTACTTTAAGAAAATATAAATGTTAAGAATGATCAAGATAAATGGTTTATCTTGATTAAATTTAAATCTTATAAATAAAAGTAAATAGGGTATAATTACTTAATTAATTAAAGATAATTAACTAATGTAATTAGTTTAAAACAATCAACTAGTTAATTTATTAAAAATTAATTACTTTGTGGAATTAATTAATTAATGATAATTACTTAATAAAAGAAATTTAAGGATAACTGATTAATGTCATTAATTAAGGAGGGTAATTTATGGGAAATTTCTAAATGATAATTACTTAATGGAAGTAATTAAGGATTAATTACTTAGTGTAATTAATTAAGGATTGATTAATTAAGGAAACTAATCAAGGATTAGTTAAATAATGAGTACGATTAATTAAGGGATAATTAATCAATGAAGTGATTATAAGATAATTAATTTGAGTAAATAATTAAGGATCAATGTAATTAATATGGATGGGTAAAGGAAAATTAAATTGGGTAATTAATTAAGAGTTAATTACTTATTGTAATTAAAGTATAATTAATCAAGGATGATTAATTAAGATGGATAAATTAAAAGATGATTAATTAATTTGTTTGTAATTAGTTAATGTTAAGTAAGGATAATCTAAGTAATTAAAGATTAGTAATTAATTTAATTAGAGATAAATTAAATTAATTTTGGAAGTGATCAATCTTGCTTATGAATGATTGAATGATGTAAATGCCTTGAACTGATTGATATCTCTGATATGAAATGTTTTGTGATATGATATGGTTAAGTGAGAACCTTGGATCTAGTGGTTGAAAAGCCTAGACCGTCACATTTGGTATCAGAGTGAGGTTAAGTGAGAACCTTGGCTCTGGTGGGATACTCATTAAGGATAGGGTCAATAGTACCCTAGAATGAGTTGAGTATAATATATATGTATATATATATATATATATGAGAGAGCATATTTGTTATTTTCTTATACAATGGTTTTAAAAGTAATTGATTTTTGTATAAGTTTATATATAAAGCGATGATTCTTCTAACTATTATATATTAAGGTAATTGGTTGTTGTATTATTTGATAAATTTAATAATGATAATTAAGTGGTAATAGTAATACAACCAAACTGAAAATTGAATGAAAATAAGTTCGAAATAGATTCAAACTGGAATTAAAATCTTGAATTTGGAAAAGAATTTTAGAATAAGATATTAATGAATTGGTTTCCAGATATGATAATCTTGGTTATTATCATTAATGGTTGTTGTGTTTAATAACAAAATGTGCATTAATGAGTAAGCAAATGAAATGTTTTAGGAAGTAAAACATTTAGGTAAGTATGACTTACTCATTGGAATTTAAGATGATCTAAATTTGAAGTTCTAAATCTGGATCTAGTATTTGAAAATTGTTTCAAAGTGACAAAGAAATAATAAATAATGTTATTTAATGTATTTGAATGAAGGGTCATGTTTCAAACAAGAGTTGTTTGAAAATTTAAAGGAATTTGTTTTAAATTAAAAACCAAAGGTGATTAAAAATTAAAGTAACTTGTTGTGTAAAGGGAATAAATTTGAAATAAACTCTAATATTAAGTTTTGAATTTTCCTTGGGATGTGATGTGAAACCCAAAGTGAAGTAAGTTTTTAAACTTAAGTGGGAAGATTGTTAATCTGAAGTTTAAAATTTGAATGGGAATTCAAATTGGGTAAAGTTGTCTGGATTAAATTAAAGTAAAATTAATTTTGGGAAAATTAAATAAATTTAGAACATGCAACCTGAATTGGAAATTTCAAAATGAGATTGAGATTTAACTTGTGAAGTTAAATGCAAGATTTGAATTGGGAGTTTATATGATCTCAAAATGGGTTTAAGATCTGGAAATTGGAAATGAATGGATGTTTTAAAATAATTTGAATGATATCATCCTGTTGTTATTAATAATCATTAAGCTAAAATTGGATTTGTTTAAATGAATGAAGAAATGGGGTGTGGTAATATATCCATTATTAAGATCAAATGGAATCATTTTGGACTTAAGATTTGAATGTTTAAGATAAAACTTCAAAGGTTTGGTTTCAAAATTGAAATTTGATGATAAATTCAATTTCAAAGATTTAGTTGTTTAAAAAGGATTTGAATTATTATTTGAACTTTGAAATAGGTTAAAAATGGAATTTGAATTCAGAATTAATGGTTTAAAGATATAAGTTGATTTGATTTAAAGGATTAAATCAACATTTAAAAATTTAACTCCAATTTATATAATTCGGGATGGTTTAAATTTGAAATTTGAATTGAATTAGTTCAAATTGAATTTGATTTGAATTAATTGGAATTGTAATTGAAGATGGATAAGTCTAAAAATTCAAATGAAAAATTTGAATTGGATTAATTTGAAATGAAATTAAAGTTGAATGAGTTCAAATTCAAATGGGAATCGGGATTAATTCAAACTGGAATTGATATGAATTGAAATTGGTTCAATTTGAAATTTATTTGAATTAATTAAAATTGTGATTAAAGTTGAATAAGTAAATTCAAATGGAATTTGATTTGAATTTAGGAAAGAAATTGAGGATTAATTCAACTTGAATTGGGGTTAAATTAATTTCAGTGGAAATTGAAGTTATTTAAATTGGAATTGAGTCAATTTAAATGGAAGTGGAAATTTAAATTGAGTTGATTGGAAATGGAGGTTGGGAATTGAACAGCTTGACTCTGGACTATTTTCAAAATAAATTATTTTAGTACAATTTTTTTTTCTTCAAGCAATCTATTATATATACAACCTTTCGTACTACTTTTGGAATTATTTAACTATTTTACAATTGTTTTATAAACTAATTACTATTTTTCAACTACTTTATAGCTAATTACTATTTTACAACTATTTTGCAATTATCTAACTATTTTATAACTATTTGACTATTTTCCAACTATTTTACAATTACTTAACTATTTTATAATTAATTTACAATAATAATTATTTTTCATCTACTTTTAACTTTTCAAATTATTTTCTAATTTTAAGATGGTCAGAGTGCAAACTGTTTATGGTTAATTACCAATTGAGATAGGTATTAAAGTGATTGTCCAAATGGAATTGAAACAATTGTGAATAAGGGGATAGAAATTAAAGTGAATGTGAATAGAAAAGGAGATTGATTTGGCTAATAATCAATAAAGATAAATACGTAGGATGTACGTATATTATTCTATTCGCATAGTGATTTGATCCAGATTCGAGCACAGAATTTCTAGATTGTACATCGATCCGAGTTGGGATTTTGTACTCGATTTTCGACGGCGTACCTGGATATGGATTGTTGATTGGTTCTGGATATTCTCTATCATAGTTTGGCTATGTAAGGAGAATGACGGTTTCTGATCAAGAAACCAGATCTAAGTCCGCACTAGGAAGTCGGGTGGACAATACTAGTTCGGAATTGAAATTGTGTGATCGAGTGAGCGATCAGATTAATATAGCGCACGGATGATATGTGTACATCGTACGGGTTTGAATGAAATTGATATTGGGAATTTGTGGATAAGAAATGTGAAATGATTTTTGAAATGAAAAGTATATTTTGTGAAATATACAATGAAGTAAAATGGAAATCGGATATTTCTTTGATTAAAGGTTCACTTTATGAAGATAAGTAATATTTAAGTGACTTTATAGAATAATCAAGTTTGAATATTTGATTTGGAATAAACAAAGTTATATATCTTTGTTATATAAGATAAATCTCCCCTTGTTAAATCTATTGCCGGAAGGAAAGGATTTTTGAAAGTATTTGAAGTATATAAAGTGAATTTATACAAGTATGAAATGGTCCAAAGATTTTCAAAGTTTTATACATCTATATATATAAAGGATGTTGTGAGAATGATTTTGGAAAAGGTTTTGGGAACCTATGAATTTGGAAAAGGCTTTTGATTTTTGGAATATGGAAAGTCTAGTTTGAGAATTATCGATTTTGGAAATCGATTTTGTGTAAAGGATATTTTGATGAAAATCATAAAGGGTATGATTTGAAAGATACTATAAGAGTATAGTATAAAGTGTTTTGAGATTGGCACTGGGAAAAAAGGCGCTCCCTTGAAATGAACTTCTCAAGAGTGCCACAAGGTGGTACTCCCTTGAACCCTAAGGGGGTTCTTAAGTTGATCATGTGAGGAGTCCAGACAAACTAGTTTCTGAGGATTATGTGTAGTGTGTAGCGAAAGTCGAGGGCGCTGATGCCTACAGAGGTATTTGGGTTATGCTGTGACGACAGTTTAACTCGATGTCACTGTGATCTACTGCAGACCATAGCGAAAGTCGTGTGTGCCGCTGAGAGCCAACAGTCTATGTTTGATTTTACATAAGTAGACTGCGACCTACGGTGATATAGTGTAAGTCGTGTGTGCTGCTGAGAGCCAACAATCTACGCTTGATTTTACATCTGTAGAGTGACCTATAAAAACATAGCAAAAGTCGAGAGGCCGTGAGAGCCTAAGGCTACATTGAGACATGACTGATATAGTCTGCGACCTATGTAGGAGTGGAGAAGTTTCATTTTTTATAGTGAAAATCGAGGGCGCTGATGCCTACAGTTACATGGACTTTTGCTGCGATGGCAACGTAACCCTGGAATGTAACTACGATCTGTGGCGGGTTTCATGGCGTAATCGAGGGGCGCGGAGTGCCAACAGTTACATGGACTTTTGCTGCGATGGCAACGTAATACAGGATGTACAGCGACTATGGATGGGGGTGATGATTTCCAGAGCATTCTCACCGAAGATATTTCCTCTATTTTAAAAAATGTTTTCTATATTTTCAAAAAAAAACTATTTTTCAAGTATTTTCACTGGGTGTTGAAAACGGGTCTGCTAACTACTTATAGATTTTCAATCCTACGTCCGATCAACGTATGACCGAATTTATCACAACCCATTTTCCCGTACCGATTTAAACCGACTTTGAACCACTCTTGTCAGCTAAATCGTACGGAAAGACGGATAATGAAAGAAAGAAAGAAGATAGAAATAGAAAGAAGATAGAAGAAAAGAGAACAAATCAGAATCTCACAGCGGAACGAATAAATTATAATATAAACAAATCTTTACATGAAACCAAAACAGTTACCTTTATATATAACATATACAGGTTTTACATCAGCGTTACAACCATACAACTCGGACAGTTATATCAATTCTGTCCTTACAATCATAACCACACGACTAAAGGATTACATATAAACAATTACGAGAATACGTCTCCTGATCCAGCTCTTCCTTCTGAAGCTTCCACTCTTCCAGTAAATCCTAGAAATATGCTCGGTCTGACCCGATCATATAGGAAAAACACCAAAGCCCGGGTCATTCTGGTATACCAGCTTGAGAAAACACAATCAACTTGATTATTAATTTTTTTTAAATTCCTTTTGAAAACAAAAGTATCTCGTAAGACCACGCCACAAATAAACATGTCGGGTTTTTACCTTACGATAGCTAAAACAGTTTTATGAATTCCTCTGATATTATAATAGGGTCTATATACAAATACTTATTAAAATAGCAGAAATTGTTACATTATTAAATTCCAGCTACTAGCCACGGAGTGGGTAATACAAACAAAACTCGTACAAGGCTCGTAGGGAGAATGGATTTCCAACTAATGACTAGGCACTGGGATACCACCTGTCACGGTACGTGGCCTAGATCACAGTACCGAGGAGTACGCCCGCTCCCCTGCAACACAAGACCGGAACCATCCCTTACTGGACAGTTTCGAATAAGATCACCCCACAGTTGTGATCAGCAACCGCACCACTAAACCGAAAACAAAAAGGGACATCTAGACAGGGATGACCTTACTCTCAAGTAGGAGCTACCCACGAAGCCTTGCTGCATAACCCCTGATTTTCAGTCATTCCCGGTTGATGAGGCTCGAGGCTAAGCGTTACCTTTTTAGAACATATCCCTTAGAATGCTCATCGTCCACCTGACGATGTTCTAAAAGCATTCATCCATACAAGTCCATTCCGGGTTCGAACGGAACCGAAGGCACTATTCCTACTACATCCATTTTGGAATCACCCTCAGGATTAGTAGCGAGTAGCCCTTGCACTTCACTGCTCCATCTTCGACTCCAAACTCTAGTCTTCATCCCGAAAACGTATTGTTGGATCGAAGTGGTTTTCGGATTTCAAACCCGATCCCGGTCTCTTCGAAACAACGTTCGCTATTTTCCGGTAAACTCAACCCCGGTTCTTTAGGAAATATTTCGACGAAATACAAGAACAGAGTTCACCTCCTAACCGTTATTGTACGGGTCTCCTTATAATTCGTCCTAGAGAACGAATGAGTTTATATGTACGGTATAGCACCTCGATCGGTAACCGTACCATATAATTCTCGAGTTTCCTCTAGATATTTCCAAAGTCAGGTTTTGTCCAATTTTGATAGTCGGTTATTTAACTATCAAAGCAATCAATCAATACACAAAGTTCTTTCCCATTGCAACCGTTAAACCTTGTCCACCTTTTAAAATCCAAGTGAATTACCATTTCTTTAAGAAAACTTATTTCATTTGATATATATAAACAATTTCCTTTCAAATCATACTTATAAATTTACAAATATTATTTTCAAGTTAAATAAATAAAGTATTCTTCATAAAGATTATTATAATTATTTAAACTACTTTTATTAAAGAGATTTTTAATTTGAAGAAAATATGCTTAAATATCAATAAAAATTGTCCTTTAAAGAGTTATTACAAAACGAGTTAATACTTGAAACAATTTAAAAATTATAACTTAAAAAGATTTTTAAAGGTAGGAATAAATAACTACTTTATATATTCCAAATATTGATCAATCTTAAAAACATTTCTAAAAATAATATTATATTACTTTATTTATAAAACAAAACTAATTTCATAAATAAATCCAAATCGAACAAGGCTTACCAGTCCAACGGTACTTATCAATTCACATTTCATAATTCACAATCTCAGATATTCAAATCAATCCATTACCATAGATCGATTCACAAAATATTCTCAATATAATTAACAGGCACATAACAGATATATGCAAGAACAACAAATTAGAGATTACATTACCAGAACAATTATTCAATCACAATCAGGTCAATGGCTTACATCCTACACAACAATTAGATTAATTATACAGCGGAATGGTGACAGTTCCCGCTGTCCCAATGTCATCTAGTTTAAACAATCTAAATAAATGCAACCAATCAATTGGGATCATTTTCAACAGTTTGGCCATAAGATTATTAAATGTCATTCATTCCATATTTGTTTATTCCAAACTATTTTATCGGATGTCCCCTTGGCTCTGATAGGAATTACTCATTTAAAATAGAGTCCGTAGTACTCTAGAATGAGTTTGAGCGTATTAATAGATATGAGCGCGTATTTGTTAGTGAATATAAATTGTTTTAATATTGTGTTGATTGGTTTGTTGAGTGGCATATGAACCTTCGTCGGCACAGTCTGGACAACTGTATCGAAGGGGTTTCTAAACACTTGAATAGAACAATCGACACGGTATTGTTTTAAATGTGGGTGAATGAAATAATTTTATCCAAAATATATTTTGATATAAAGAAAGGTTTTTGCAAACTATTTTAGCTGTATATCCAGATGTATGTTATTGATGTTGAGTTGTGATTGATGTACTCTGATGATGTAATATATAAACTCATTTATTTGCTTTGGTGTAAAGATATGTTAATATCTATCATATATTTTTCTGCTGCGATGGTTAGATTATGCTGTAGTTTTCTATTTTCTTCTTCTACCTCTTCTTCTTTAACCCAAATGGTTCGTATTTCTGTACAACTTGAGTTGATTTAGGTAGAATAGTGTTGACTCAAGGGTATGGATTTGCGGGTCGTTACAGAATTTCTGTGAGAACGATAACAGACTTGTTGAGGCAACGAGCTATAAAAAGTATTTTTATAAAACTATTTTCGTAATACTATGTAGATTTTAAAAATGTTTTAAAAATTCTTAATAAAAGAATAGTTTTCCTGATAATAAGCATTTTAATCAATTTTGGCTTTGTTTCTTTTCGAGGACGAAAAAATTCAAAGGGGGGAGGAATGTGATAACCCAGATTTTTGGACATCTGTTAATTAGATAATTAACAGGATTAAAAAGTTTCAAAATAAAAATTTGTAATTTGAACAAATAAAATTCTGATAAATGTCTGAATATTCCAGAATGTTAGGCAAATAAATATGAAATAATTTCTTTTATAAATCATTTATTATAATCTAAAATTTATTCTTTTCCAAAACAAATAAATTAAGTTTTAATTTGTTATATATTTATAAAAATATATTTTTAAATAGAATTTGGATTTGAAATTCAATTGAAAATGTCTTAAGAATAAATTGGAATTAAAACTCTATATTTGGAATGAATAAAAAAAAATTCTAGTTTTAATATAAATATATATAAGGAAATGTATATAGTATGAATTATATAAATATATATTATCTAAAAAGTATAATAGTTAAAATATAATCAAATAAAAAAATTATTATATATTTCCTTTTGAAGATTTATATATAAATAAAAATAGTTTGAAATTATATAGGTATTTAAAATATAAAACATTTAAACATATGTGGATATAAAAATTTAGTAATTTAGGAAATGAAAAGGAACACAAAATTGATATTTTTAACATTTGTCAAACAATAAGAACATGTAATGGCAAATGTAAGATAAGTAAAAATATTTATTTACAAGTGTGTAGCTTAGTGTATACAAGTGGCAACTGATTAAGGAATTTTTTTAAAACAAGTTATTAGAAAAGAAGGAATCAGGCTTCATTATTTTTCTTCCACAACTTCATGAGCCTGTAAAAGGAAAATTGAAAACAAGAAAAAAAAATAAGATATAAAATCTGATTCAAGAAGAAAACTAGCAGCAAAATCAAACTCAACTGGAAATAATCATCTCAAGCAAGAGATCAATTCAACCTAATCAAGTTTAAATTCAAATTCAAGTCTAGATTATGGGCAAGCAATTTCTAGCTTTCCAAAGTAAAAACTACTGCTCTGTTCAAGCATAAGGGGTGGGTAAACTTTCAAAATCTAATAAATCTTGAAATTGCATGTAATGATAAATGAATTATGATTTGAATTATGTTGTGCATATTCTTTAAAAATGATTTTTGTACATATATGTGTGTGATAAACTCTGTGTATATGTCTGGTCAGGCATAATAGGCCTCTGTCTGAATATTCAGATTATAAAACCTGGTATTAAAAACTCAAGTCCTTCACCTAAATGAATTCTAGGCTTTGATCTCTAAGTAAATGTGTAAATATAGATTCGAGTTAAATAAATAGTAAATTTTGTGGAAATTAAATATTACAGTGAAATTCAAACAATATCACAAATTTTGATTTTTAAATCTTCATTTTTGATTATATAATCAGATTCATTATTGAAAATGATGAATTTTAAAAATAATATGGAGATTTTTAAGTTGTTGGATTTTAAAATTTTATAGGTGGAACGGAAAACATATTTTGATCAAATTTCGGCGATCAACGTGACTTGGGTGGTCGAGATTCATGTCGGTGGTGGCTGGTGGGTCAATGGTGATGGGAAAAATAATCGATGATTTTTTAGAGCACTGTGGTGGTGTGGTGAGGCAAATTTAGGGTTTGGGATTCGAGTTCTGGTCGAACTGTTTCACTAGCAATGGTGACGTCGATGGGACAATGAACTCGATCGGATGTGGGGTTATCGAAGCAAGTGGTCGAGACGAAAGTTTGGCTGGAGTTTCGTGGCTACCGGAGGTCTGTGGTGGCATTACGGGTGTTTTTGGGTGATCTGTATTCCTTCCAGTGTGACTCATTCTACTCGATTTTGATTCTTCGAAGTGGGTTGTGTTCTGGGTAATCGGAGTGTTAAAGGGGGTCGATGGTGATTTATTGGAGGTGGAAAACATGACCGGAGCAGGGGCGATCACTTATGTATGTCCACAGATGACAGTCTGTATCTGTTGAAGGCCGAAGCATTTGAGTTTTGGGAGGAAGAAGGGTTAAGCTCGAAGGGGTGCACGAGTAAATGAAGAAATGTCTCGTATTGATTCCGTAGGGATGAGTTGAGTTTGTCTAGTTCGAGTTATAACTCGGTTTTGCTCGAGTAATTGATCGGGGACATTTAATCTTGGCTCGAGATTATTTTAACCTGATGTTAAGTAAGGGATTTTAGAAAATCAAACCAAACCAGGATGTTATCAAGCTTAAACAATGTATAGTGTTAATCTAGCTTAATTTTGATTTAACCAAGTTTCAAATAAATTATATGGTTTATATAAATTTTAAAATAAGTTAATTATATGATTATATTTCTATGTGATTTCAAATGAGATTTTATATCGATTTAATTAAGTAGTTAATTAAGGTTATGTTTTATCTTTAATTTTAATTAGGGTCTTGATTTATTAATGGATAAGTAATCGATATGATTAATGAAAAGCTATTACTTAGGATAATTAATTAAAATGATTAGTAAAGGATAATTGATTTAAAGTGTTTAATAAAGGATGATTATTTAGACAAATAATTAAGGATCATTACTGTAAGTAATTTAAGGTTAATTATTGAATGTGAATGATTATTTGATTGAAGAATTAATTTCAATAATTAATTAAAGGTTAATTAATGTAATTAATTAAGGGTTAATAAAAGTGATTAAAGGATAGTTAATTACTCAATTAAATAAAAAGGTAATAACTTAAATGTGATTAGTTATGGTATAATTAAGTAATGAGAGTAATTAAAGTTTAATTAATTGTTGTATAATTAATTAATGTTAAAGTAAAGGCTGATTAGTAATTTCATTAATTTATTAAAATGATTTGTTAATGTAGATAAGCTGGATTTAAAGGTAATTAATTTAATTTATTTGGAGATTATATTGAACTAGTTGGGAAGTTAAAAACCTATTAATCTTACTTATGAATGATTAATTATGTTGAATACCTTGAATTGGTTGATATCTCTAATATGAAATGTTTTGAGATATGAGATGTTTGGGTTGAACAGTGATAATGTGGTTATCTATCTATGATGAATTCCTGTGCAAAAGTGATACCCTATATTAACGCTTGAATTGTATTCCACTTGAATAATTTGATTTAAGGTGACTTGGGATTCGAAGAGACCGAGTCGGGTAACTGTAAATACCCGAAACCACTTTGATTTGTGACCTACAATGATTCTTTATAGATTGATATGTGAAATCAACAGGCTGGAATGGAATAAATTAAGTAACATGGACATTTAACCCATGACTGTTGTGTGATAAATGATCGACTATAATAAGTAAGAACTCGTAGGAAATATGAGTTACCTTGGTAATTCACTTAAGTTATATAGCTTGGTATTTCATATTATATGAGTTTACTTACGCTGGTTTCCAGCCTGACTCGGGTGTTACTTTGATGTAATGCTCAGGTCAGACCGAATATTACAGCTTTTCAGGTAAGGACGTTCTGGAGCTCAGGAGGCAAGCTGGATGGCAGGAACGTATGGAGAGTTTCCGCTGTTATATAGACATGACTGTATCTGTCCAGTGTTCGTGTTTATTTGTGACTCTGATGTATTAAAGTGTAATTTGATAAGTACAGTTTTCCTTTGTATAACTGTTATTATTTGATATTATATTTTGATCCGCTACGAATGTGAGTTTCTGTGTCTTGTTTTATGTTTTCTTCTTCTATCTCTTTCTTCTTTCCTAACTATCTGGAATTTTTGGGATCGGAAAATTCTAGGTCATTACATTACAACTCTTTTTCTATCTTCATTTCTATAACAAAGAAAACTCAACCTGTAATTATCTTCAAAACAAAAATCCACAGGAAATCAAACCTATAATCATTTTTTTTTTCAAAATCAAAAGTTGTAACCAAGTTACAAAACTCAAATCAAAACCCTATGATCTTCTCAAACTAAAGCCTGTAATTCTCAAACCAAAATAAAAAAAAAGAAGTCTGTAATCTTCTCTATCAACAAGCCTGCAACTTTTGTTCCAAAAGTTCAAGCAAAATAACCTGTAAAACAAAGCCTATTATATTAATCTTCAACCTTGAAATCAAGCAATCTTCCCAACAACAATTATCTTCAAGTTAAAAAGAATTTTTCGATCCGAAAATTCTAGATAGTTAGGAAAGAAGAAAGAGATAGAAGAAGAAAACAGAAAACAAGACACAGAAACTCACATTCGCAGCAGATCAAAATATAATATCAAATAATAACATTTATACAAAGGAAAACTGTACTTATCAAATTACGCTTTAATACATCAGAGTTACACATAAACACGGACACTGGACAGATACAATCATGTCTATATAACAGCGGAAACTCTCCATATGTTCCTGCCATCCAGCTCGCCTCCTGAGCTCCAGAACGTCCTTACCTGAAAAGCTGTAATACTCGATCTGACCCAAGCATTACATCAAAGTAACACCCGGGTCAGGCTGGAAACCAACATGAGTAAACCCATATAATATGAAATACCAAGCTATATAACTTAAGTGAATTACCATGGTAACTTATATTTCCTACGAGGTCTTACTTATTATAGTCGATAATTTATCACACAACAGTTCATGGGTTAAATGTCCATGTTACTTAATTTATTCCATTCCAGCCTATTGATTTCACATATCAATATATAAAGAATCATAGTAGGTTACAAATCAAAGTGGTTTTGGGTATTTACAGTTACCCGACCCGGTCTCTTCGAATCCCAAGTCACCTTAACTTAAATTATTCAAGTGGAATACAAGTCAAACTTTAATACAGGGTATCACTTTTGCGCAGCAATTCATCATAGATAAATAACCACATTATCACTGTTCAACCCAAACATCTCATATCTCAAAACATTTCATATTAGGGATATCAACCAATTCAAGGTATTCAATATAATTAATCATTCACAAGTAAGATTTATAGATTGTTCACTTCCCAACTAATTCAATATAATCTCCAAATAAATTAAATTAATTACCTTTAAATCCAGCTTATCTACATTAACAAATCAATTTAATAAATTAATGAAATTACTAATCAGCCTTTAATTTAACATTAATTAATTATACAACAATTAATTAACCTTTAATTACTCTCATTACTTAATTATACCATAATTAATCACATTTAAGTTATTACCTTTTTATTTAATTGAATAATTAACTATCCTTTAATCACTTTTATTAACCCTTAATTAATTACATTAATTAACCTTTAATTAATTATTGATATTAATTCTTTAATCAAATAATCATTCAAATTCAATAATTAACTTACACTAATGATCCTTTATTAATTGTCTTAAATAATTATCCTTCATTAAACACTTTAAATTAGTTATCCTTAACAAATCATTTTAATTAATTATCCTAAGTAATAGCTTTTCATTAATCATATCAATTACTTATCCATTAATAAATCAAGATCCTAATTAAAATTAAAGATAAACCATAACCTTAATTAACTACTTAATCAAATCGATATAAAATCTGATTTGAAATCACATAGAAGTATAATCATATAATTAACTTATTTTAAAATTTATATAAATCATACAAATTATTTGAAAACTTGGTTAAATCAAAATTAAGCTAGATTAACACTATACATTGTTTAAGCTTGATAACATCCTAGTTTGGTTTGATTTTCTAAAATCCCTTACTTAACATCAGGTCAAAATAATCTCGAGCCAAGATTAAATGTCCCCATCAATTACTCGAGCAAAGTTGTTAATCGGACTAGACAAACTCAACTCATCCCTATGGAATCAACACGAGACATTTCTTCATTTACTAGTGCACCCCTTCGAGCTCAACCCTTCTTCCTCTCGAAACTCAGATGCTTCGGCCTTCAACAGATATAGATTGTCACGTGTGCATGTACACAAGTGATCTCCGCTGCTCCGGCCATGTTTGCCGCCTCCAACAAATCACCGTCAACCCCTCTGACACTCCGATTACCCAGAACATGAGCCACTTCGAAGAATCAAAATTGAGTAGAACGAGTCACACTGGAAGGAATGCAGATCATCCAAAAACACTCACAATGCCACCGCGGACCTCCGGCAACCACGAAACTCCAGCCAAACTTTCATCTCGACCATTTGCTTTAATATCCACATCCGATCGAGACCATTGTTCCATCGACGTCACCATTGCTAGCGAAACAGTTCGACCGGAACTCGAATCCCAAACCCTAAATTTGCCTCGCCAAACCACCACAGCGTGCCAGAAAATCATCGATTATTTTTCCCATCACCATTGACCCACCAGCCACCACGACATGAATCCCGACCACCCTAGTCCCGTTGATCGCCGGAATTTGGTCAAAATAAGTTTTCCGTTCCACCCAGAAATTTTCCAAATCCAACAACTTTAAAATCTCCATATTATTTTTAAAATTCATCATTTTTAAAAATGAATCTGATTATATAATCAAAACATGAAGATTAAAAATCAAAATTTGCGACATTGTTTGAATTTCACTGTAATATTTAATTTCCACAAAATTTACTATTTATTTAACTCGTATCCATATTTTTTTATGATGTAATACACATATAAACACGTTCGCTTAGTGATCAAAGCCTAGAATTCATTTAGGTGAAGGATTTGAGTTTTTAAAACCAGGTTCTAAAACTGAATATTCAGATAGAGGCCTATTATGCATGTACCAGACATATATACAGAGTTTATCACACATATATATATACACACAAAAATCATTTTTAAAGAATATGCACAGCGTAATTCAAATCATAATTCATTTGTCATCATTTTCAATTTCAAGATTTATCAGATTTTCAAAGTTTACTCACCCCTTATGCTTGAACAGAGCAGTAGGTTTTACTTTGGAAAGCTAGAAATTGCTTGCCCCTAATTTGGACTTGAATTTGAATTTGAACTTGATTAGGTTGAATTGATCTCTTCCTTGAGATGATTATTTCCAGTTGAGTTTGATTTTGCTGCTAGTTTTCTTCTTGAATTAGATTTTATATCTTTTTTTTCTCATGAAGTTGTGGAAGAAAAATAATGAATCCCGATTCCTTATTTTCTAATAAATTATTTCATATAAGTTGAAATTGTATTTGTTTAAATATATATATATGCATATATCAAATTTGATTTTAAATTGAATTTGAAATTTAATTTGAATTTGGATATTTAAATTGAAATTCAAAAGATAGTTATTTATATCTTAAATCATACTTTGGCCTTAAAATGTATTTTAATTAATTTATTAAAAGAGATTATCACATTTAAATTTGGTTTGAAATTCTAGGATATCACAATATATATGATAATGATGATGTGATATAAAGGTTATAGATGTTTACTGTTCTTTGATCATTAAGTTTATTTGTTTTAATATAGTGTTTAATTGTGAAAACAAGTCGCGATAAATACACATCAATGTTACACAAGGAAATCACTTCCCGAATCAAGTTATAAAAGTGATATGGATTTATTAAACCCTTTTAAAATGATTTAAAATGGTTTATAAATGTTTTATGAACACTAAACCCAATTTGGTGAAGTTTGAACAAGTTATGAAAATTGAGTCAAAAATAGGGTGTCATGTAACAATAGTTTGCGATTTCGCACGCGATGCGCTGTAGGAAGTTAAATCCATTTATATGATGGATTTGGTGTCAGAATTTTTTGCAAAAGTCTTATAATCATAGTTTTCAAACAAAAGAAAACGATCGTGAGTTTTTTTAGTAGATTTTGAAATATGAGCAAAATGAGTTTTCAAAATAGTCGTAGTTCAGAAGTTCAGAAACCAAAATGACAAAATCTTTATAAATGATATTTTTAATTCTTTAATTCTATAAATCTTTTAGAATTTATTTAAAAATATATTTCAAAATGATAGAAATTTTTTTGATCAAATAAGCTTTAACTATGCTATTTGCAGCACTTTTTACAGACTTTTAATAACTTTTGAAATATGGTTTTAAACTTAGGTATTCTTTTCCAAATATTTTATAAATATTTTATATAATTAATAAATTACTTTAAATATGATTTGAAGCTTTTATAATTTATTTTAAAAAGTTTAAGCATGTGATTTAAAAAATAGCTGTTATAATTAAGTGATTTAATCTTGGCTCTAATAGCCAATGAGTTGACTATATTTTTCTATTCGTGGGAACCAGATAGGAGGTGCTTAAAATAAGAAGACGTTCATGAGCAACCAGTGCCCTGGCTCACCTAGCCTCTTTCCTGGATGAGGAATAGGTAAGGTCGAAATATCGAAAACAAGGCATATATAAAAGATTTAATTTTTTTTCAAATTTTATACAACTTGGATTGTACATAAATAATCATCTTGTACTTGGTTTAAATGCTGAGGAGGGAACTCATACTATCCTTATTAATTTAACAGATGATTTCGCTGTTATTCGATGGATTGTAAAGGTTGAATACGGAAATTGATGCTGAGTAGAGTTAGCATAGTTTCAATATGATTTATGAGAAATGATTTTGATAAAGAGAGGTTTAATGATCCCATAAATACTGAAAAGAAATGGTTTTAAAGGATATATATATTCTGAGAAGATATTTTGGACAAAATGATACAAATTAATGGAATATTACTCACCTACTTAACATCTTTTTATCGATGATTGGTTCAAAGGAACCAGGATTGGATTTGGATAATTCCTGTCCAAAAACCACTTTGAACCAATTTATGAGTTCGAAAATGAAGATATGTTAAAGACAATGAAGTTGAAGGCGCAGATCTACATAATCGAAGGACTACTAGTTGATAATTTCGAAGTAGCTCTCAAGATAAATAAATAACGGTGGTTCCATCATTATGGGGTCTTCGTATGCAAGGACTATTTGCTACCAATCCTAGAAGTAATCATTGACAATATATGGTAGGAGAGTGCCTTCGATTTGTATAGTTCTTGGACAACTTACATGGATAGAAGTCTGACATTGCATTTCTAAGATCACGGTGCATTGATCTCTACAAACGTACATCTACTGGTAGTGAAGGAGTAACCCCTCTTATACTTAGCACCTTTCTCTAAGACGTACAAGCTTAGAGGTTGTACTTTTGTTGAAATCAATAGTGTGTTGCTGAAAACGGTAATGTGGCATTTTAAGTGAAAAGTTTTTAAGAAAGGTAGACATTCCCTCTAGCCTCACACCCGAAGAATTGTGAAACAATGGTTGCTTTAAGGCTAAGTGGATCGCAACCACTAGGGTACGATATCACTTTTCTAGATTTATTTTGTGCACATTATGACATTGGGCAAAAAATATGTGGTGTATGGTATGAGAGCTCTCAATAGATCGGGAACGGATGGGTTGATATCATATTTGGTGCTATCCATACCATATATTGGTTTCGGATAGGCCGATCTTAATCTGTAGAGGTTTCGAAGATGTCTATCCTTGGTACATTCCTTTAGAAATGTACCGTAGTGAAGTAATCTCTTACCTTGTTATTTATTGGAAATCCAAATCTCCAATAAGTTCCTTCGGACTTAGTTGTAAACCTATTATTTCATTAAACTTAACCAATGTAACAATTTTGGCCTTAAATAGATTCTTACACGAATCAGTGTCAATTTTTCAAGGGTCAAAAATCCCATTCGTCATAATCCCATTGGTGTTTATTTGATTTTTATGCCTAATTGGATAATTGCATATGAACTCTAGGCAACGAACTAATTATGACATAATAAATATCGCCTATATATTCTTGTTTATGAATCGATTTAGCATAGTTTACAACCTGAACTGGAAATCAGTCCAAAAAGTATGAATTTAGAACACTGATTTGAATGAATTTTATTTTAGATCTGAAATAGGTTGTATAATAATGTTCTAAATTTGGATTTTTATCCTAATCTTGTTGGAATGTAAACTTTTCTATGTTTGGGATTGTTGGAATTTATATCCATTTAATATTTGTAAATTAGTTGATTTCATTCCCTTTTTGGAAATATACAGCATTTGATCTAACAAGGAATAGTTGCAAACAAAAAGAGAAAGAAATGTGTAAAGCATGAATTCATTGTAGTTTATTGTAACAACATGAAATTTAACCCGTAATAATTAATTTGATCAATTAATTAAATAATAAAATAACTTTGTGAAATTATGAATATCAAGCCACGGAAGTTGCACCATTGTGACCGTGGTAATTTTCTGTTCAATTCCCATAGATAGAACATCAAAAATCGAGCTAAGATGACCAAGTTATAAAATAAACTAAATAAGCAGAATATATATATATAGGTCGACTGACCGATCGACCTGGGCAAGGGGCGGTCGACCACCTGGTCGACCTACCTTGCCTACTGGCAAGTGAACAAACATTCATTCGAACGTTTCGTTGATGCGTAAACACGTGTTTTACATAGTTTAAACCAATATGGTCCCTCCGTTTCTATATCCGATGGCCCCTATTCAGCCGATGACGTGGTTGCATCCTATTCAGTCTCCCAATCCAACGGTCCAAGATCCACTTCTATACCTATAAATAGACCCCTAGACCTAATACTTTTTCTCATTCTAGATTTTCTCCAATTGGGTTCACCTTTTTGGGAAGGACCCTAAATAGAATAATTTTTCCAAAGGAGAAAATCGTTATAGACTAAATTATTTTACAACTCCAAGTAGATCCGGGAAGACCAAAGGAAAAGCTTAGGACCGAAGGTGAGTGATTGTAATTATTTTAAGATTTCTTTAAGTAAATTAAAATAATAGAGTTTCCAATAGTTTTAATTTTACAACGATTTTTGGAATAGCCTTTTCAGTAGTTTATTTAAAGTTTTTAGAATTATTTTCAGTCTATTTCCTTTCAGCTATTCTTTTCAGTAATTTTGGTTTATTTCTGTTAAGTATAGTTTTTTTTACAGTTTATAGAATTTAATTTTGTTTACTATTAATTACATCTTTTTTGATGTTTTGGATTTTTTACAAGCGTGTATTCTCTTCATCTCCCTTTTCTTCACATATGGATTAGAATAAATTAAAACGCGAATATGGATTATATAAGTAAGAATATTGAACGAAGAAATAAGGTGTAAATTATAAAGATTGTAATAAATAATGGAATTGGACAGAAATTACGCCTAGTTATAAGATAATTGGCATGGTTATAACTTAGAATTATAACTAAATAGAGTAAAGATGATAAAAGCTTATTTTCATACTTAGACCTTGGGTTAAGTAATAAGCATGATTATAACGTAGATTATAGTAAGAAATTTTACAGAATGAGGCTTATTTTTAACTTAGGATAAATTAATAAGCAAAGATAGCAGAGATAAATTGTAAAGGCTTATTTAAAAAAATTATCTAAGTTAATAAGCAAAAGATGAAAGTAGGACCTGTACCAAATAGCATTCCCTAGGGCACGTTTATGCTAAAAATGATAGTAATTGGTCAAATCGAAGTCCAAATCACGGGGGATTTGGATAAGAGGCGCAACTCGATATTATTTGGATGAAGGGCCGGTACCAACGGCATTTCCCCTATAGATTCTATGGACACAAGGTGATCTCACATTAGCCTAAAGTGGGACGAGGGGCACGCTTTTGCTGGATGTTGAGGTAATAAGAAGACCCAATAGGTGGAGCAAAAGGTGGCATGGGCATGGTGGCAGTTACGCGTGCAACTTCCATTCGGGTGCTCAGTAATAGATATGAGTTCCAAGCGTTTGGTATAAGTGTCTTTCGAAGACATCATTGCCTTCAGTGTAGGGAGCTATATATGTTGTCCGGATCCACAGTAGTTGCTCTGTGCATCTTATGTAGATACCATTGGCTACCGTGTAGGGTGTTATATAGCGATTGGTCCATAGTAAAGTCTATGGAGTAGTAGGCCGATCAAAAAGGGTAGAATCAGGGTCACAACGTAATTGCAGGATAGGAACTCTGCCTAATTAAAGCAGAATTCAATGACAAGTGCAAGCTCAAAAGTTAACCTATCTTATAAATTGAGCAATATTTAATTGTGATTATTTTCAATTTATCTCTTTCCTATTTAGTTTATTATCTTTATTTAAGCTAGAACTGTTGTAGAGTCTATTGCTTTTATCTTGCTTAAGGACTCTAGTAATTACTATCATTCATCAGACTTTTAGTCCAACCCACTACTCTATTTTCCCTTTCCCCCATAGGCAATCAAGGGAGAAGTCAGTAGATTGATGTAGCCCAGAGTTTTCTTGGAGGAGATTTCTTCTATATATTTCTTTTATTTCAGCTTTTGTTCTTTCTATGTACTGGCTTATTTTATGGGATATTATATACTCTGATTTTGAGACTGAGTTTTTGTTTCATGAGACATAGTGGATTTTTAGACTTATATTTGGTATTTGACTTATTTAAGAAGCAATTATGAAGCTTTGTTTAAATTAAGTTATTACTTTAAGTTTCCACTATTTTCATCTATATTTGTCTCGTGAATCTTAGTCTCTGTTAGTTTTAGTTATAGCTATAACGCACCATACCTTTTAATGCGTCCTTTTGGAAATATTAAGGGGTCTGGGGTGTTTCACTTGGTATTAGAGCCTAAGGTTATAGGATTCCTAATTTTTTTTAAAGCAAATTATTTTTTCAAAATAAATTGTTTTAAAGGTATTTTTAAGAAAAAAACTTCTAGGAATAATTTTTAAGTATAAAAGAATTTTTATACAAATCCCCTCATAAGTCCAGTTTAATTTCCCTTTGATTCCTTCTTAAACTGCCTTTTTTCCTTTTATAGAATGATTGATGCCCTAAACCTTCCTGAGGGCATTCCAGTACTAGCCTAGTTTCGGTACTTACAAGCCACGACTCCAGAGGTGCAAGGGCCTACGCCCAATCCTACGCCAGCGGGTGGGAATCCCATCAACCCACCTGCCATCATCAATTTCTCTAAGCTTTGTAAAGATTTTGCGAGCTTGGGCAGGAAGACTTTTTCTAGCGAGGAGACATTTGTGGATGCGAGAGCATGGCTTAGGGACACATAGAGGATTTTTGATCTTTTGGAATTGGATGGAAAGCAGCGAATTCAACTGGCCGCTTGGCATCTAAAGGAGGGGGCTTCTTATTGGTAGGAGGTGACCGAGTTGGAGGGAAGGAATATTACTTAGGATGGATTCACGGAGCGATTCGATAGGAAGTTTCTATCTCAGAAAGAAGAGAGTGTTCAGTTGGAGAGGTTTATCAATTTGAAGTACGGGAATTTGTCTGTTAAGGAATACATCAATCAATTCAATGAGCTATCACGTTTTGGTATGGATTTGGTGAACACACAGCATAAGAAAACTATGCAGTTTATGAAAGGATTAAATCAACCCTTTCAGGGATTATTACTGACTCATGTACCGATGGGAGCTACTTATGAGTCTTTGGTCGTGATGGCGCATATATCGGATACGGTCAAGGAGGGAGAGTCTAAGGAGGAGGTTAAGTCAGAAGGTCCAAAGAAGAAGGGGTGGGAAAAGAATAAGAAGAAGAAGAAGAAAGGTGATGGTCCTTAGAATCAGATTAAGAAAGGAATAAAGTGCCATGGTTGTAGGAAGGTTGGACATATGGTCAAGGATTGCTAGAAAGAGAAGATGGAGGGTAAGTGCTATACTTATGGGCAGCCTGGCCATATGAGTAGGAGTTTTTCCTAGGGAGCGAGTGCACCTGCTGCGTAGATTCAGGCATTAGACATAGCACCTTCCGGTAGCTTTCCAGATAGAGGTAAGAAAGTCACAGTTGAAGGTTTGATTTCTATCTCTGACTTTCCCATTCGGACTTTATTTGATTCTGGAGCATCACACTCTTTTATCTCTAGTCTCTAGTAGATTGTTTGGACTTAGACATATCATTAGTAGTAGACCACATTATTGTTTCAAACCCTTAGGAGGATCGGCACACTTATCTATGGTTTTGTAGGGGTTTGAAAATCTTTATCCTAGGCGTAGAGTTTAACTGCAACACCTGGGATTCTCAGGGTATGGGATGATCTTAGGGATGGATTGGCTATCTACATACGGAGCTATCTTAGACTACGAGAGGAGAGTTGTTAGACTTGAGACTTACAGTGGTAGGACTCTAAAGGTATCATGCGATCTGCAAAGGTTAGTCATGTTGAGTTTTCTCTATTCCCTCGATTCATCGTCATCAGAGTTGCATTCGGTTCCTATTGTTAGATATTTTGCGGACGTCTTTGAGGAGGTTAGGGGATTACCCCCTAAGAGAGAGATTGACTTTAGGATTTATTTGACTGAAAATGCTAAGCCATTAGCGTTACCTGTGAGGCACATGACACCTACGGAGAGGAAAGAATTAAGCAAACAGATTCATGAGCTTTTGGCCAAGGGATTCGTAAGAAGGAACATATCGAAGTGGGTAGCGCCAATCGTCTTCGCCACTAAGGCGGATGGTTCTCTCTGACTTTGCATGGATTATAGGGAATTAAATAAGCTCGCCAAGAAGAACTGATATCCATTCCCTAGGATTGATGATCTTTTTGACCAATTGGTAGATTCTTCAATTTTCTCTCAGCTTGATTTGGCAACGGGATTCCATTAGCTTATAGTCGCTGATGATAGTACAGATAAGACTTCCTTTAGGACACCAGACGGATTCTTCGAGTGATTTTATGCCTTTTGGACTAATCAATGCCCCAGCCTATTTCGTTGATTTGATGAACTGCGTTTTTAGGGATGTCCTAAATATTTTTATGGTGGTATTTGTGGATGATATCTTGGTATTTTCCAAGAATGTGGAGGAGCATGTTGTTCATTTGGAAGAAGTTCTCCGCACACTTCGTAGTCATCATTTGAGAGCTAAGTTTTGGAAGTGTCGTTTTTGAAAGAGGAAGTTCGTTTCTTAGGGCACGTGGTCTCGAAGGAAGGTTTGGCTGTGGACCCCGCCAAGGTCATTGCGGTACAAGATTGGAAGGCCCCCAAGAAACGTTACCAAGGTTAGGAGCTTCCTAGGATTGGCAGGCTACTATAGAAAGTTCATTAGAGACTTTGCCAAGATTTCTGCACCATTCACGCGCCTTACTATGCTTTCGTGTAGGACGTGGATTGTGAAGATTCCTTCATGAAGCTTAAGAGAGCCCTTACTAGTATAGTAGTGTTAATTTTATCCAACGGAGTTAAGCCTTTCACTGTATACTTTGATGCATGTGAAATGGGTCTAGGAGAGGTGTTGATGCATGAAGGGAGGGTAGTATGTTATGGTAGTAGGTAGTTGAGGATGCATGAGAAGAACCACCCTACCCATGATTTGGAGTTGGCTGCCATAGTTTTTGCACTTAAGGCTTGGAGGCACTATTTGCTTGGGGAGAGTTTTGAGCTTTTTACCAACCATAAGTTTTTGAAATACCTATTCTCACAGAAGGACTTGAACTTGAGGCAACGGAGGTGGATGGAGTTTTTAGACTCATATGACTTTGAGATAGCTTATACTTCTCCAAGGGTAATGTGGTTGCAGATGCATTGAGTAGAAAGAAAGCAACCCTTAGTCCTTTGTCCGTAGAGTGGAGGAACTTGGAGTTTATTTCTACCTTTGATATTAAACCCTCTAAGAACATTACTCCTGGATTGTTAGCGACATTAGAGGTGAGGTCTACCCTTATGGATCAGATTAGCTCGAGGCAGGATTCTGAGCTCATGGACATTATGGATAGGGTTAGCCGAGGAGAGGTCTCAAGACATCTCTACGCTATTCCATTGATAGAAAAGGGTGGCTTAGGAGAGATGAGAGGCTTTGTGTTCCATGTGCCAGTGACTTGTTGAAAGCAGTTTTGAAAGAGGCACACCATTACCATATGACTATTCATCCGAGTAGTGACAAAATGTATCGGGATATGAAGAGGATGTTTTATTAGAGTGGCATGAAGGAGGACATGGTGGAATTCGTAGCCAAATGTCTCATATGCCAAAGGGTAAAAGCAGAGTAGCAGAAGTCTGGTGGATTACTTCATCCCTTAGATGTGCCGAAGTGGAAGTGGGAAAGTATTTCTTTGAATTTCACTGATGGTTTACCCCGTTCTAGGAAAGGGAACACTAGCATTTAGGTGATTGTTGATAGATTGACCAAGAGTGCTCACTTCATCTCAGTCAAGAGTAAACGTACAACTTCATATTTGGCATCCTTGTATATTCAAGAGATAGTCCATCTGCACGTAGTTCCTTTTAGCATTGTTAGTGATAGAGATTCCATTTTCACTAGGGAGTTTTGGAGAAGCTTATAGGAGGCGCTAGGGACGCAACTTAGGTTGAGTACGGCCTATCACCCCCAGGCTGATGGCCAAATGATAAGAGTAAATAGGGTGCTTGAGGATTTACCGCGGCTGTGCATTTTGGACTTAGAAGGTACTTGGGAGAAGCGTCTTCTATTGGTTGAGTTCGCATATAGTAATAGTTACCAAACAAGTATAGGAATGGCACCGTTTAAGGCTTTATATGGGAGGCCTTGCAAGTCCCCATCATGTTGGGTAGAGTCTACGGAGAAGTTATTACTTGGGCCCGATATGGTTAGGGAGACCTCTGAGAAGGTGGATTTGATTTGGCAAAGGATGAAGATGGCTCAAGATGGACAGAAATCGTAGGCGGACAAGCGTAGGAGAAACTTAGAGTCTAAGGTTGGAAACATAGTTTTTATCAAAGTATACCCGCTTAGGAAGGTGGTAAGATTCGGATCAAATGGGAAGTTAGCTCCAAGATTTGTTCGACCATTTCCTATCATAAAGAGAGTTGGGAAGATGGCTTATCGTTTAAGGCTACCTAATAGGCTCGTAGGAGTGCAAGACCTTTTCCATGTTTCGCACATGCGAAAGTGCTTACATGACTCAGCAGAGGTTATGGAGCCTAGCTAGTTGGAAAAGGTGGAGGTAGAAAGGGAAGCTTCTATTTGGTGTATCCACGAAGAGACATCAAGCAACTAAGGAATAAGGAGGTTCCACTGGTAAAGGTGCAGTGGGGAGAAGATGTTACAGATGCCACTTGGAGAGCAGAAGAGAAGATTCGTACTTTCTATCCTCATCTTTTTGATAGTAAGTTTTAGAATTCCTTTTTCCATCTTTAGGTTTGAATAGGTTCTTTCCTTTATTGTCCTTTGGGAGGGTAGAACTTAGGATTTAACCTATGGATGATAGGATTTGATATAAACATGTTAATAGAATATGTTATGAAGGACGTATGCTAGTGGTTGCAAGTGTTTGCTAGTGGATGCTAATGGATGCATATAGGTACACTAAGCACTACTATTCCTCAGGGATAGGCCTAACTAGGACACTAAATCATATGCGTATGGATGTGTGCGCATTTTTATTTTATTTTCATGGTTGCTATAAATGGATGTTTATTACTTGATTGTTGCATTTGGGTGATGTTTGTAGCATGCATATAGAACTACTAGTTATCATTAGGAAATTTTTGCATTCAATTGGATACACGGCATGGACATGATTGCATAAATGGAGGTCAACTGAATAAGCGGACCGCCTAATCTTTTGCATTAGTTATGAACATTTACGCTACATTAATTACATAAGTATCATAAAACTGCATTAGTATAACTAAAGGACAGTGGATGAATGGTTGATGATAGAGTAATTGGTTGTGAAATTGGATGAAAACATTTATTACATTCTTTTATCCTTAGAGATTTTGGGGAAGAAATCCCTTAAGGAGGGGAGATTGTAACAATCCAAAATTTAACCTGTAATAATTAATTTGATTAATTAATTAAATAATAAAATAACTTTGTGAAATTATTAGAATCGGTCCATGAAAGTTGCACCATTGTGTCCAAGATAATTTTCTGGTCAATTTCCATATATAAACCGTCAGAAACCGAGCTAATATGACCAAGTTATAAAATAAACTAAATAAGCAGGAATACACACACACACACATACAGGTCAACCGCCTGGTCGACCCGAGCAAGGGGGCAGTCGAATTCCCGGTCGACCCGCCTCACCTACTAGCAAGTGAACGAACGTTCGTTCGAACAATTCGGTGACGAGTAAACACGTTTTGCATAGTTTAAACCGATCTACTCCCTCCATTTTTGCATCCAATGGCCTCTGTTCAACCTATGACGTGGTTGCATCCAATTCAATCTCGAAATCCAACGGTCCGAGATCCACTTCTACACATATAAATAGACCCCTAAACCTAACACTTATTCTCATTCTAGATTTTCTCCAGTTAGGTTCACCTTTCTAGGAAGGACCCTAAATGGAATAATTTATCCAAAGGAGAAAATCATTATAAATTAAATATTTTACAACTCCAAGTGGATTCTGGAAGACCAAAGGAAAAGCTTAGAACCGGAGGTGAGTGATTGTAATAAATTTAAGAGTTCTTTAAGTAATTAAAATAGCAAGATTTCCAATAGTTGTAGTTTTACTATGATTTTTGAAATAGTCTTTATAGTATTATATTTACAATTTTTAGAATTATTTTCAGTCTATTTCCTTTCAACTATTCTTTTCAGCATTTTGGTTTATATCAGTTAAGCATATTTTTATATAGTTTACAGTATTTAAGTTTATTTACTATTATTTACATCTTTTTCGACGTTTTAAATTTTTTGCAAGCATTTATTCTCTTCATCCCACTTTTCTTTCCGTATTAATTAGAATAAATTAAAACGTGAATATGGATTATATAAGTAAGAATACTGAACAAAGAAAATAAGGTGTAATTATAAAGACTGCAATAAATAATGGAATAGAACTGAAATTATGCCTACTTATAATTAGAATTCGACAAATTAAAGATAAATGGCATAGTTATAACTTAGAATTATAACTAAACAGATTAAAAGATAAAAGAAGCATATTTTCACACTTAGACCTTTGGTTAAGTAAAAAGCATGATTATAACATAGGTTATAATAAGAAATGGAATAGAATGAGGCTTATTTTAAGAGTTAGGATAAATTAATAAGCAAAGATAGTAGGGATAAATTGTGAAGGCTTATTTAAAATAATTTATCTATGTTAATAAGAAAAAATGAAAGTAGGACCTGTACCAAATAGCATTCCCTAGGGCATGCTTATGCTAAGAATAGTAGTAACTGGTCAAATCGAAGTCCAAATCGTTGGGGATTTGGATAAGGGGCGCAACTAGATATTGTTTAGATAAAAAGCTAGTACCAATAGCATTTTCCCTATAGATTCTATGGACCCACGGTGATCTCACGTTAGCCTGATGTAGGATGAGGGGCACGCTTATGCTGGATGTTGAGGTAATAAGAAGACCCAATATGTGGAGAAAAAGGTAGCATGGGAATGGTGGCAGTTACGCGTGCAAATTCCATTCGGGTGCTCAGTAACAGCTATGAGTTCCAAGCGCTCAGTATGAGTTTATTTCGTAGACATCATTGCTTTCTATGTAGGGAACTATATATGTCGTCCGGATCTATAGTAGTTGCTCTTTGCATCTTTCATAGATACCATTGGCTGCTGTGTTGGGAATTATATAGCGTCTGGTCTACAGTAAGGTCTATGGAGTAGCAGGCCGATCAAAAAGAGTAGAATTAGGGTCACATATTAATTACAAGATTAGGAATTCAGCCTAATTAAAGCAGAAATCAAGGACAAGTGCAAGAAATCCAAATTAACCTATCTTATAAATTAAGCAATATTTAATTGTACTTATTTTCAGTTTATCACTTTCCTATTTCCTTTATTATCCTTATTTAAGCTAGAACAGTTGTGAGTCTATTATTTTTATCTTGCTTTAAGAATCTAGTAATTACTATCATTCACTAGACTTATAGTCTGACCGACTCCTCTATTTTCCTCTTCCCCTCTTAGGTAATCAAGGGAGAAGTCAATAGATTGTTGCAGCTCGAAGTTTTCTTGGAAGAGATTTCTTCCATGTATTTGTTTATTTCAATTTTTGTTTTTTCTATGTGCTGGCTAATTTTTAGGGATATTATGTACTTTGATTTTGAGACTATGAGTTTTTGTTTCCTGAGACATATTGGATTTTTAGACTTGTATCCGGTATTTGACTTATTTATGAAGCAATTATGAAGCTTTGTTTTAATTAAGTTATTACTCTAAGTTTCTACTATTTTTATCTATATTTGTCTTATGTATCTTAGTCTCTATTTGTTTCAGCTATACCTACAAACGCACCTGCCATTTATATGTCCTTTTGGGCATATTGAGGATGTTGGGGTGTTTCAATTACACTATCTATTTTAGTAATAAAAAGAAATGATTGGTCCTTATAATTTCAAATGATGTAATATTTATATTTTAGTTAAATCTTTTGTTTCGAGCTAATTTATAGAAGTTATAACGGACAAACATTTTGATATAATACCAACAATTGAACACGGGATAAAATATGCTAATGAAAATATATGTGGCAAAAGGAAGGAAAATCCATGAACTAATCCCATCGTCTCCACCCCGTAGGAACACGAGGTGGGAAAAAGAAATGAATGACCTAGACCCAGATTTGACCTGACAAAGAAGAAGAGGTGAATTGGATGTTCCATTAGCCCTCGGTATGTTAATGGTTTCAAAAATATTAAATACGGTCAATAGTTTGGACTAGTGGAGATTGATTGGCCGTCCGAGGTAGTTCTCGAGCCTTCTCTCTCGATTTTTACGCATTAGGGACTTTCCTTCTTACAACCGGATGTAATCAATGCTATAGATAGTTCTGGTAGGGAATCCATCAAATAAGGTCTAGTAAGAAATAGTTGTTATTCCCTTGTGCCAGGTGTCAAATTTCTTCACCAGAGTCCGTCCTGGAAGATGTGGACGAGCGGATTCTTGCCCGAAATTAGTTGCTTCTTCGGTTGCCTACAAGTGAGAAGTCTATGCTGACCAGGAAGTTCTAGCATAAGAAATCCTTCGATTCGCTGGGAGATGTTTTTATAACATATTCACGAAGGGATCCTAATTCATCTGTCTGGTTTAGAAATAACCGAACTAGATCAATTCTAGAAAATTCTAGGCTAGACATTGCTCTGCATATAACTTGAACACATTTGATAAAAGTAGATATTTGTACGTAATTTACTGCGCTTGTATAATTAAATATAAAGCTAATAACGACACTTACAGTAATATTCGCATTAGGATAATTAATTAATGAGAAAGGAATTTAAAAGGTTGTAACTCTAATAAATGGGTAATAAATGGTAATAAATATGAGAACTGCAATAATTTGTTAAGGTAAATGGATTAATGAGATTGACAAATAAAGAAGTTGAATTGATAGAAAATGGAATAATTATGAAAGGTTACTAATTTGAAATTAGTAATCATACATAAATGTCTTAGGAAGTGTTTGGTAGAATATTATGGACAAATTGACATTTATGAGCATTAAAACAGGGATTTTTATCAGTGGATAAATATTTAAGATAAATCTTATTGTCTTAAATAAAAAGGGAATTAGTAGGCTAAGTCCAATGTCTACCTAAGATAATATAAGTAAATAATTAGGATGGTTAATGGGACTTAGTAGGAGAGTCACTCAATGGAAGACTACCCTTCACTTTGAGGCTACCAACAATCGGGTGTACTTATTACCGATATGAGATATCACTAATCCTAGGACTCTTGATGACGTGAGATATTGGGCCTGCTTTCTTAATTGGAAAGTGTTTAATGGTCCAAATTTGAAATTAGAAGCGATGAGGGATATCTCTATAAGGGTTCGCTTCTGGTTTGAGGTCTTAAGTGGCTGAAGGGTCCGCCTCTCCCCTAAATGGAAGTATTAAGTAACCTTGTGAGATCCTAAATAAATAAATAAGGATATCTCTAAAAAGGGTTTACTTCAGTGTTAAAGGTCTTAAGTGGTTGAAGGGTCCGCCTCCCTACCGAAAGAAGTAACCAAATGAGATTCCATACTTATAATAAAGAGTGATAATGGATATCTCAGGAAGGGTTCGCTTCAGTTTAGGATGGTCCTCCTCTTTCCTATAAAAAAAACTATTAAATAGCCCAAAGAGATTTCCAAGCAATGACATTTAAATAGTACCACTAAGGAGCATGCTTTTGGAAATAGGTCTTAAATGATGGGATCTACCTTAATTAAGGTCTTAAATGGCCAGAGTTTGTCTATTTTCCACTTGAACGTATTAAGTGGCTTGGCTACAGTCTTTCACATTGCTAAAGTCATAATAATGATAGTACTATTTAGGGGCACACAGTGGGGATAGTTCTTAAATAATATCTTAAATGACCAGAGTCTACCTATTTTCAAATAAAAGGTATTAAGTGGCTTGGGTATTATTTATTACATGGCTATGACATTACCGACGATAGATAAGGTAATAGTTGTACATTACTTGTCGGATGCCTTAAATAGTGGGTTTAGCCGATCCATAAAAGGAAATTGGGCCGATCCCTATTAAGGGATAGGGGTCGATCCCTTCAAACCTCTTTAAATTCCATGCGATCCCTAGGGTAAACTCCATAGGTTCCTCTTTTCCTGTCTCTAAAGTTGACATCTATCTGCCTTGTGATTGTTGAGTTATGGAGCGGTGATCATTGAGTTGTATGCATTATGTTTAATTTGATCCCTATATTCTGATCCCTCTATTCCGACCCCTCTTCTAGAGGAAGTATTAGTTTCATACTTAGCCATTTTCTAAATGTTGTCCATCAGAATCCATTTGACTATGGTCTATAGTTTCAAGTATAATCAATCTCCAATCTGGGCAACCGTCTCTCTGAGGTTTCTACCTTGATGATCATGAAGTCTGTTAGGTTAAACCTGCCTTTGTACTACCTTGCCAAAAGGTGGGTTAAAACTTTGCCACCCGAAAAATGCCTTGTGATAGGAAGATATGTTTTGAATTGTCATAAATCCAAGACTTGAAGTCCATAAGCCATTGATAGCCATATTATCCAATCTGAATCTAATCCACTGCCAATCCGAACTGCGATCTCTCCAAATCGTTAGTTAAATCCATAACTATTCTAAGTCGATTTCAATTTCCGTATTCGCGATCTCTTTGGATCGTTTCATCCAAACCATATCAATTACAAATCCATGTTCTCTTTAGATCGTTTTTCCAAACCCTCAAATTCATTGGGTTGTTAGCTAAATCCGGGACTGCTCCAGGCCTGTATCCAAGTCCATGACCGCTCTGGGTCAATGTCCAAATCCATAGTTATTTGAAGCTGATATCCAAATCCATGACCTCTTTGGGTCCTTGCCTAGCACAAACCAAACTCGACATCCGAGTAATCCAATCTTGTCGCTCTTCGGCGAAGCGGTATTATTTCTTATACTCTGGTTTAGTGTTCTTAAATGTCAAGTAGTGTCTTAGCTTAAGTCCTAGTTGATAGTGGTCTCTTCGGACCCTTCCGAGCATAATCCATACTCGACGGCTTAAGTAAGTTGATCATGTCGCTCTCCAGCGAAGCGACCTATTCTTTGGCAGGCATAACCCATACCTGATGTCCTGTTGGGTTTTATTCTCCGGCCTCGACTCTTCAGTCAAGGACTTAATCCATATGCGAGTCCATTATGTTGCTCTCTGGTGAAGGGACTTGCACCTTGTGGTTACCACCTCATCACTCCGATATGGACAATAATCGTGTCCTATTTTATCCGTCATAGTAATGTGGATCATATATAGCCTGATAAATAAGAGTTTGTACATCGAAAAATCCAAAAACTAAAAAACATAAGGGTGCCTCTTCGGGCACGACGATTCATCATAATCTCGGAGCATGCCTAGGGATCATCCTCTTTTCCGTACATGTGTAAGTGATTTAGCGGCTTATTATAGAGTTTATCATTATTATTGTGGCCGGTGTCTAAGTCCTAAACTCGGCCCTTATCATCACAATCAGATCAAGGGCCATTCTCATTTCCATTCGATGTGGACGGTGGCTGCTTCTGTTCCATTGCCATTGCTTGATTGCTTACATACCACTATCGTCCATCGTTCTTGACGTGCTCCTCAATCACATCCTTTAAATGCCTGCAATCATCTGTGGTGTGCCTATTCAATTTGTGGAACAGGTAGTACATTCTAAACACATGCTACAGCCCCATGGGATCCCTCCTTGCCGGTTTCCAATAGAGGTGTCACCCCCTAGTGTCCAGATAAATCAGTTCTAGGCTTTCCATTAAATCTGAGTAGGAAGAGAACATCAGATCCTGCTCTTTCCATCGCCTTTTTGTCCCATCATACCCATCATCCAATTCCCATTTTCTTTTATCATACTTATTTGCATCTCCTGATGGTCCTTTATTTTAGGTAGTAGTCTCTAAATTTAGTAAATTATATGATAGTTCTTTATTTGTAGATTAAATTATTTATGCTAGTAATGAGAACTAGAAGTTATCAAAATAAGTTATTAGGGATTAAGTAATATTTTAAATTATTGGAATGTAGGGAGTTGCAATGTAAGTTTCCATAGATTATCAAGTTCAGATTTATAAATAAAAGTGTATCGTTTGAAATAATAAGGAATCCACTTAAAAGAATGAGAAGTAAAATATGGATATTTATCCTATTTTGTATTATCTATTTCAAAAACGATGAAAAAAATTCCTTGTAATTCCAAATGTACCAAAAGTTTCCCTTTTGGATAAGATATAAAAATTAATGGTGTCAACCTTTCCTTTTGAGGGAGATGCAATTTCAATACTTTAAAATACAGATGTCCCTAAGTAGGAATTAAAGATTTGTAATAGTAATAACAAATAAGTATCCAAGTGTTAATTAATATGTGCAATAGAAAAGTTGGAAATTAAATAATAAACAACAAGTGTAGGTAAGGCAATAGGATGAACAAAGACGAGTTAAAAGTTAATAAGCGATAAATGGTAAGTAATAAAATGAGTAAGTAATGAGGTTAGCAATAAAAAGAAGATAGTAAAAGATAAAAAGGGACAGTAAATAGATTTAATAATTAAATGGGGAAGTTAACAGCAAAGGATATGTAATATCCCCTATTTTGAGGCCCAAAAATAAGCGCTATGAATGCTGCACTCATCATAGTATTAATTTCTGATGACAAAAAACAGCTACGTTAATCATATCAATAATAAGAAGCACATGAATATGAAAAACTTTAATATGAGTTTTCTTAACAAATTCTTACATTTCATTTCACAAACGATAATTCATATTCATTACATAATCCAGTTCGCAAACCCATGTTCAGAGAAATTATAATTATTACAAAATACTCCAAAAGCGACATATGAAGATGCCCTATGTTTGATTAGAGCCTAACACTTGGCAATTTTATAACTTGTCATTACATCCATACAAACAAAACCAACTAACATAGCAGATTAGATAGGTATTCCTAAATAGCTAGATTACCTCCTGCACATCATTGGAAGCATATTCATCTAAATGAAAACCTGAAAACCCTTACTTCCGACCTACTCAAACGAGAGTTTAAGGGAAAAAATGAAAAAACTTCAGGTCCGACAATGGTCTTGTGTGAATAATAACCTATCATCTCGAACCAAATAGATATCTAGTGTAATGATCCTAATTTTGACTAACATTATTTAGGATATCTAACAAGATAAATTAAATGAAATAAAGTAAATGGTTAAGGGATTGAGATTTGTATGATTGTAGGGTAGCCGTGCCTAATTAATCTAGAGCCAAAGAGAATCAAAACGAAGTAAGTAAGAGGAAATAAGATAAGGGAAGAATAGAAATAGGTTATATTCTTATACCTATACCCTATACCCTTATCCCATTCTCATTTTCAACATTCACAAACAGTACCAAACATAGAGTTTGGTCGGCCACCATTAAAAGAAAACAAGAGGAAGATAAAGAAGGATTCCAGCAGGAAGCTTAATCAAATCAATTAAAGAGCAAATCTCAATCGTCTTAACAGTCAGGCTTAAGTGAATAGTAGGTCACATCTCATTTTTATTGCTTTAGATTTTAGATGAGATCCAAATTTCTTTTGTAAGAAAAATGCCATGTTTTGATCGTTTAAATGGATATATATGTTTGGTGATGATTTACGTTGTTTCTTATAGATTTTATGATAAGATTTGATTTGAAAAACCTATTAAAAGACATTTAATGGCTTTCATTTTTTATATGAGACCATAAACATTATATTAGAGATGGGATTCAAGTTTCATGATTTTCTAAGTTGTTGTTGATTTATAATGGATTTTTCTAGTAAAGAAAATACATAAATTGGTTTTAAATTACTTTCATCCATTATATGTTAGCTTTGGGTTAGAAATTTAAATATGGTAGAAAACATAATAAAAGTGATTTATGAAAATTTTTGGAGAATTTTCCTAATTATTTTATTAAAGATATAAAATTATTTAAGGTATGAGACATAAATGTTTTATATGTTTATAAAACGAGGAAGGGAAATTTAAATGTTTTAAAATTGTTAATTACTGAATTCGACAGCGCTTTTAGAAAAAGTTTTTGTAAAAAAATTGGCAACCAATTACATATTAACAAATAAAGCAAGTTAGTTGGAAAGATATCGCTTTAAAAGGTTAAAAATCAGTTTTGTAAAGGATTACTACATCGCCACTTATACCAGGCACTTTTCAATCCCATGCATTCACCTCCAACTAAATCCAAACCAATACACATGATATCAATGCCTTGGTACATAGTGGATAGGAGAAAGGCGGAAGGTACAGAGTCGAAACATGCTTTCGAAGGGGTAGAAGTATCTCTTGTAAACTTGGAACTATTTTGGTTATAAATACAGCTTTCTAAGGGATTGGAGATTTTGACTTAACCAACTTGCTTCTGTTTATGTAAAGAAAGGGTTTTCGAATGAATTTCCACATTTTGTTTTTAAAACAAGCTTTCGAATGGGTCGAAACCCCTGCTACCGCATTTAACCCTTTGAATCAATACTTTTGAAAGGGTACTTTTGATAAAAAAGGACAATAAATAGATTTAATAATTAAATTGGGAAGTTAACAGCAAAGGATATGTAACATCCCCCATTTTGAAGCCCAAAACTAAGCGCTATGAATGATGCACTCATCATAGTATTAATTTCCGATGACAAAAAACAGCCACATTAATCATATCAATAATAAGAAGCACATGAATATGAAAAACGTTAATACGATTTTTCTTAACAAATTCTTACATTCCATTTCACAAATGATATTTCATATTCATTACATAATCCAGTTCGCAAACCCATGTTCAAAGAAATTATAATTATTACAAAATACTCCAAAAGCGACATATGAAGATGTCCTATGTTTGATTAAAGTATAACACTTGGCAATTTTATAACTTGTCATTATATCCATACAAACAAAACCAACTAACATAGCGGATTAGATAGGTATTCCTAAATAGCTAGATTACCACCTACACATCTCTGGAAGCATATTCATCTAACTGAAAACCTGAAAACCCTTACTTTCGACCTACTCAAACAAGAGTTTAAGGGGAAAAATGAAAAAACTTCAGGTCCGACAATGGTCTTGTGTGAATAATAACCTATCATCTCGAACCAAATAGATATATAGTGTAACGACCCTAATTTTGACTAACATTATTTAGGATATCTAACAAGATAAATTAAACGAAATAAAGTAAATGGTTTAGGGATTGAGATTTGTATGATTGGTGGGTAGCCGTGCCTAATTAATCTAGAGCCAAAGAGAATTAAAACGAAGTAAGTAAGTAAGAAGAAATAAGACAAGGGAAAAATAGAAATAGGTTATATTCTTATACCCTAAACCCTTATCCCATTCTCATTTCCAACATTCACAAACAGTACCAAACATAGAGTTTGGTTGGCCACCATTAAAAGAAAACAAGAGAAAGATAAGGAAGGATTCAAGCAGGAAACTTAATCAAATCAATTCATGAGAAAATCTCAACCGTCTTAACAATCAGGCTTAGGTAAATAATAGATTACATCTCATTTTTATTGCTTTAGATTTTTAGATGAGATCCAAATTTCTTTTGTAAATAAAATGTCATGTTTTGATCGTTTAAATGGATATATATGTTTGGTGATGATTTACGTTGTTTCTTATAGATTTTATGATAAGATTTGATTTGAAAAACCTATTAAAAGACATTTAATGGCTTTCATTTTTTATATGAGACCAGAAACATTATATTAGAGATGGGATTCAAGTTTCATGATTTTCTAAGTTGTTGTTGATTTATTATGGATTTTTCTAGTAAAGAAAATACATAAATTGGTTTTAAATTATTTCGGCCATTATACGTTAGCTTTGGGTTAGAAATATAAATATGTTAGAAAACATATTAAAAGTGGTTTATGAAAATTTTTAGAGAATTTTCCTAATTATTTTATTAAAGATATAGAATTATTTAAGGTATGAGACATAAATGTTTTATATGTTTATAAAACAGGAAGGGGCAATTTATTAAATGTTTTAAAATTGTTAATTACTGAATTCAATAGTGCTTTTAGAAAAAAAATTGGCAACCAATTACATATTGACAAATAAAGCAAGTTAGTTTGAAAGATATCACTTTAGAAGGTTAAAAATCAGTTTTGTAAAGGATTACTGTTTCGCCACTTATACCAAGCACTTTTCAACCCCATACATTCACCTCCAACTAAGTCGAAACCAATACACATGGTATCAATGCCTTGTACATAGTGGATAGGAGAAAGGCGGAAGGTATAGAATCGAAACATGCTTTCGAAGGGGTAGAAGTAGCTCTTGTAAACTTGGAACTATTTTGGTTGTAAATACAGCTTTCCAAGGGATTGGAGATTTCGACTTAACCAACTTTCTTCTATTTTTGTAAAGAAAGGGCTTTCGAATGGACTGCCACGTTTTGTTTTTAAAACAAGCTTTCGAATGGGTCGAAACCCCTGCTACCGCATTTAACCCTTTGAATCAATGCTTTTGAAAGGGTACTTTTGCCTTTAAACTTTAAAGCCGCTTCTTCATGCTTTCAAAAGGTCTGATTTTGAAACCAACCACTTTTTTACTTAGGAATAATGCTTTCAAAAGCTATGCTTTCGCCTCATTTGTTTTAAGACCCTTAGATATATTGAAAATTAAACCCAAAAGTTTTGAAAGGAATGGTTTTAAATGGTTCCAAAGCTATGTTCCAAAATTTTTTACTTGAACCCAATGCTTTTGAAAGGTTTGTTTTAAGTAAGGGAATTTAATGCTTTTGAAAGGTATAAAATGAAAGTTTCGAATGGGAGATTCCCTAACGTTTTTAGAAGGTTTACTTTTCGAATTTGAATAGAAGGTCCAACGCTTTCGAACGGCAAGTTCAAAGTGTTTTGAAAAGAGGATGTCTAAGGTCTTTCGAAGGGACAGTTTCAAAGATTTTTAAAGGTTTCGAAAGATATGTTTTGGCCTTTCGGCCTAGTATTTCAAGGTAAAGTAGTTAACTAATTTTGAAAGGGGTACTTTCAAAGGATTCAAAAGGGACTGTTTAAAGTTTTTAAACAAGAGTTTCGAAGATCATATTTTGAATTTAAAACCTAATGTTTTCTAAGTTAAAGAAGAGCTTTAACTTGTTTTTAAGGGATAAATAACCCTTTTGATTTAATTTTTAATCAACATAAAAAGATATTTGAGTAAAGCAAAGAGTATATTTTTCTTGTTTAAGATGATTTAAAGGGTTAAATCAATTTGAAAGAAATATTTTCAAGGAAAATTTGATGGGTAATTAACCCTAAATAAATGAATCGGATATTAAAATACCAAATGGGATCGATATAGGATCGTGCCTTATACTTTAGCTATTAGCCCCTAGCTAATATAACTTAAAAATTCCTGTGTGTAGGCTTTGTCGCAGGTAAGATTAAAATGATGTTACACAAAGAAAGGAATATACATAGAAAGATAGGTTATTGGTGAGCCCGTAAAACCATTAGGATCAGTTGACCCTAGGAGAAGTAAGTTAAGGAAAAATCATCCAGAATGTGTAATAGAAGTTAGATTAGTTATTTTGTCTGATAGGCTCGAGTCAGCCAATGTAGTAGTTAGCCAAACAAAACTACATAGTCCAGACAGACATTCCATAGATTACCTGATTTACGTGCATATATGATATTGTTATCATTGTTTTAATCAGTTTGATTGCAAGATTCTGATTTGCAAAAGATATGTTTTAAAAGGGATACTAGTAAGGGGAAACCCATTCCGCTAAATGTGGTCTCGCTTAATATCAGATATCCGAGATGTAATAGTATTACTCACACTAGTCTTTATGTCTGACTCAAAGTTTAAGTTTTTCCCTTATACTCTCTGATGCTCAAAACTAATTTGAGTAGATTAAGAGTTCATGTTTTTCCATTTTAGTAGGTTGGACGAATAAGCTTCCAAAGACGTGTAGGAGGCAAAGTTAGCTATATAGGAGTAATTAGTTTTATTTCCACGATGATATATTTAAGACTGATATGTTTATTTAGTACTCTGATAATCCATCGAGGCATCTCATATGTCGCTCTTGGCATAACATGTAATACTTATATTTGGTCAAAACCTGGTAAATGTTTTGGGATTATGTAAGTGAATATGAAATGTTGATTTGAAATGTAATCAGAAAAGGTGTTTTAATTCTATGTTGATTTTATTTCATACTCATGTGCTTCTGATATTATGGATACCATTAACATTACCGTAATTTTTCACTAGAAGTTAACACTATAGATGATTACAGCATCTGTAGCACTTAGATTTGGGACTCAAGATAGGGGATGTTACATCTAGTGAAACTACGCCGTTGAGTAAAACGGGTGTCCCCTCACTAGTATCGTAATCAAAACATCTTAACCATCTACTATGCTCCCCTATCCATAATTTTTATAATAACAATATACTGATATGCAAATATGCAATGTACACTGGATTACCCATTTCTAAATTATTAGACTACACACCTAAGTTTTTACTGACTATCCATCTTATAATTATGTGGACTACTCATCTCACATATATCAATTTTTTTGGCTTACCCATCCCTTACCATGTTGACTACCCATCACATGGTTGCACGATCAAAATTATATGGACTATCCATCTCAGATGTAATTATTACTTAGATTACCCATCCCTTACCATATGGACTACCCATCACATATGGCTTAGCTATTTAAATTATGTGGCCTATCCATCAAATATATTCCATTCATTTAAAATTGATATGGACTATCCATCACACATCCCATGGTTTTCCTAGGTTAACTATGAACCCTTCATTCACATCGTAGAAACTATCCATCTCTGGTATGATGTGGATTATCCATCTTACATCGCATAGTTTTACTAGGATAACTATGAACCCAACATTTAACAATTTAATTCATATTACCCATATGTTGAACCTATGTCTTTTGGTGTCTCTAATTAGGTTATCTCCCTTTAACATTATAATATCACAAATGGTATACATTGTTATCCTCGATGATTTAAGTCAAAAATTATAATTTGAAGTATAGTATTACCCCAACGGTTAATGTCGAAAATGCATTGGTATCCCCAATGATAAACCTAATTCATAAAATATTTAGCGTGTCGAAAAAAATCCATATTAGTATAATGTCCCTAATGATAGTGTTGAAATTTACTATTAAATGACATAGGTATCACTAATGTTTAAAGTCAAAATCATACCATATACGACTCGCCGACTTAAATAGCTTACTATAGTTTAACGTTAATGTCAATAACAATGTCGATAAAGAGGCTTAAGGCTTCCGCCTTTAATAAAAATAACAAATAAAAAACATGGTGTTAAGACATTATCAACCTCTATAAAAGGTTAAGTCAGAACTTAAATTCTTTTGAGTATAAAATACTATGCCGAAAATAAGGTTGTCGACATAGAAGAAATATAGGTTACCCATCCTTTTCTTCACCTTTGATTTGTCAACTCATGCATCTTTCTACTACAGGAACCTTTCTACTTCATGATAATACTCCCTAAGATCCATAGGTGGATCCCACGCCAATGAATCCTTGAAATCCGTGCCATCGGCAATTGCTTATACAGCTGCCATTAAAACCATGGTTGGATCTCGTCGATCCACAGATGCTACGGTGTCATTGGATTGTGTTAGAAAACTCCTTAGAGACTCTTTGATCCTTTGTTATAGTGCTGCCAGTGTCATAACATTCTTGGGTCTCGTGATATGGACCCAAAACTGCCTCATGAACCCATCTACCAACTCACTCCATGTCCTTGTTGAACCATTCTCCAGCATCCTAAACCGGAGTGCAGCTAACTCGGATAAATGAAGTGGAAAACACCTTTCCATGACCTCTTCGATGCCCCAAGTACTTCCATGTGCCATATATACCTCATCATATATATAGTTGGGTCAGACGTTTAATCATATACTTCCAGCACTGGTAGTTTAAACTCCGGTGGATTTCTAGCTTCTTGATATTGGGAGTGAATGGAATTCTATTTACGTCCTTCGAATACCTGTTCACCAATACTCCGTGCATTTCTCGCCTAATCATCTCTACAAACCTGTCACTGTCATCCAGTCGTAGTATCCTATCATTATTTCCAAATTGGCCCTCGAGTCCACGAGGGAATTCTGGAACGTACTCTTTTGGATGAGCATTTGAATTTTGATTTGCACCAAGCTCCATGGGATCGACCATCCTCAAGCATCGCGATCCCGTGGGCATGCCCCCTAGCCTTTAGGGATCGGGGCTAATCCTTCTGGAGGGATTGGGGCTGATACCTCTAAGATGGTCAGGGACTACCCCCAGTTGCTATGTTCTAGCCCTTTGTCCAATACTCCATCTCCATGTTCCCAGTTTCGATTTTCCGACGATCATGCTGCTTCAACTCCTTGATCTAAGTTGTCATTAGTTCTACTACTCTATTCCCTTGGTTCTACTCTGTAGTGTATCCAATCTGTTAGAGTAAATTCTGCATCATCTCCTTCTATCATTTCAGCATCGTTTCCATTTCATCCCTGGGGATTCAAATAGATGCTTGATTAGCTCTAGCTTCCAAGGAAGCCTCCTAACTCCCTCTATGGTGGTTCCTTTTTGGCAGCACCCTCCTTATTAATTGTTTCACCATTGCTTTGAATCTAAGCTCTTGATCTTCTCCATGCTCTGAATCTAAATTCCAAACCCTTAGGGGCTAGCTTACTCGGTGGAAGCACAAAAATGTTGGCGGCAAAAATGGCCACTAACACCCAGTTTTATGAAAGCACCAATATCCAGTAACAGATCTCATATAGTATCTAATGTAGAGAATATAATATAAAGGACAAAGAAATGAATAATGAAATCAAGTAAAAGGAGACAAGATTTATAGTAGTTTGGCTAACTCCGGTCAACGTCCATTCCAGAGTAATCATTTTTATTACAATGTAGTTTTTCTACAGTTACAATCCGAAATCCAAGAATAAAGTTGGCAGAATATAGCGTAGGTTGGAGATAAAGAGAAGAAAAAAGATCCGTTTTAACGATGTGCCTACTGTAGTTATAAAGGAATTTGTGCATGGATCAGACTGAAATTTTGACAGGGGAACCTCCAAGCCATGACGAAGCCATGCAAGAATTTTCGAGCCCATTGGAACCCACAATAACGATCGGCCCTGATCCCTATTTTGGTGTCCAAATGGTGTTCAATCCTTCTGGTGAGTTCCCCATTATGTTATGTACTTTCCCTTTAAATTTCATGCCATTTCGACTTATGATTTGTGAGATATCGCATTCTCTATGAGGTGATGTTGCATGTATTCTGATTTCAGCCGATCCCTTTGGAGGGATATGGGTCGATCCCTCTAAATTATCTCATTTGATGTGTGATCCATATAGGGTGTTCCATATGTTGTAATAAGCCTATGCTTCAAGTTTCATATCAGTTGGATGTATAGATGTTGAGATATTGATCGATCTTTGTTATAAAGTTAGGTTTAGCCAACCCCTAAGAGGGAAGAGGGCCGATCCCTATTGAGGGATAGGAGCTGATCCTTCCATTCCTCTTCAAATGCCATGCGATCCCTTGGTTAGACTCCCTAGTGTCCCCTCTTCCTGTTTCCAAAGTTTCACTTCAATCCGCCTTGTCATTGTTAAGTTATGGAGAGATCATCATTGTGTTGTGTTGTGTGCATCATGTTTAATCCGATCCCTCTATTCCGACCCCTCTTGTGAGGAAAGTAGTAGTTCCATACTTAGCCATTTTTTGAGTGCTATCTATCCAAATCCTTTCAACTATAGTTCATATTTTCAAATAAAATCGATCTCTAATCTTGGTAACCACCTCTTCGGGCTTTCTGCCTTAATGATCATGAAATATGTTGGGTTAAATCCACCTATGTATTGCCTTTTCAAAAGGCGGGTTAACAATGTTATGGCCAGTTTATATTTTTCAATCACTAGAACGTTGTTTTGGCCCCCTACTCATTATGAACCATAGGATAGAATTTATGAGAATGAGTCATTGGAGCTGGATGTGCATTGCTGTTGGAGAAGTCTTCTTTCTCTTATGCTCGATGTTGATGTGACAATCTACTATTCAAGGAATACCACTAATTCCAAGATAGTAGTCATAGTTAGTATTCTTATCCTATTATTGATTTTGATGTGAGTTTGGATTTTTATCAATCTCCGATAATGCTGATGCTTATTTGTTGTACCAAAAATAATGATTTATGCTTTGACGGACTTGAGTTTCAATTTTTGTTGAAATTTACGCCCATTAAGGTGTAGGTTGTTACAGTAGGGGACTGGCAAGGAGCAGTTGGATCTAGAGAGTAGGTTGTTTGTTGGCATGTAAGGTAAAAGGAGGCGGATCTGAGATGGAAAATGGCAGAGGCTGGCCGAGTAAAGGGAGGAAGGCTGTGGGTGGAGGTGCTTGACTTGGATGATTAAGTGACGTGAGGGTTGATGAAGCATGCAAATATAATGACGTAAAGAAATAAAGTAGAAGAGAATACAAAATAGAAAATAAAGGAAGGAAGGTGAGTGATGACATGATAGAGAAGATTAAAATGAGAAAGGGGATAGAGCGGACATACCAAAAAATTTATGGATATGCACTTGGAACTAGTCTTCGAGCAAACATGTATAAAAATGTCTGTGCCTACTATTCAATTTGAAGGGTCCAACTTTAAAGCGTAGGGACCTAATTAATATTAAAATAAAAGAATGCACACATAAAAAGTCAAATTCAAAAGATGCGCATGCCAATAATGTGCAAATATGGACAAATTTGGATGACAGTGTTTTGCATACAAAAATAAAACCCTACGTTCGTCATCGAACATCCAAATACAGAAATAAAATACCATTGCAATCAATGAGGAAACACGAACAATATGACACGCTTAAAGTCGTGCTACAACAACCGCTAAAAATTCACTGTTGCACCTAATTACAATCACTCAAAATGTATAACAAACTTCAATTTGCAATAGATAAGGCTAGAGAAAACAAAATTTGACGAAATGAACTTTGACTTCTTACTTAGAAAATTTTCTAGAACATTCTTATGCAACAATATTTACAGTTTGAAAAATAATGTTTTTTCTTAAAAGTATTAACTGGTTTTGAATTAAAATTGAAAACATAATAGATTTCTAAAATAAACAGACTAAATACTTTTTATATTTAACTTGCTAAAACACATTTTAATTAATAATTTTTAATTTTTAGGTAATTTTATTCAAAATTATTATTTAATTTAATTTTTTATGAATAAATACAAGTTGTTATAGTCTCTCACGCTCAATACTTTTCGTCCACGAAAAGGAACAAAGCAAAGAAATTAGCATTTTGATATATTCTACTAAAATAATCAACTTATACAATATTTAAACTTCCTACTTAGTTTTACTATAAATTTGGAAATAATCAAAACTTTATTTTACCTACTACATTTTAAAATGCTTTTATATATGCTTAATGTCTTAACAGGTTTATTATACATTTCTTACTTCCGAAACCTAATAATAAACGTGGAAGATGCTGCTGTCATCACCATAATTATTTTCAAGCAACTAAAGTGAGATCTGTTACTATCAACGGTCCCTTGAGGGATGTTACATCTATGCTTATTCTCATAGACTTTAGTCCATACATTGGCCAACTGCATACCTAAATTCTCTCTGTACTTAGTTGACCACTTTTAACACCTGGTGAATTAATTAAAAACCGTTATCTTTCATTTCAACATATCATTCTATCAATAATAACTTTCAGAATTATTTCTTTGATACCATAAATTTCGAAAGGATGTGTATATATATGTATAACTCTTTTATATAATATCTCTAAATTTAATATTTGAAGAAAATTTATATAAATATCATTTATGTCAAAATTAATAATCTATATTTGAACACTTTACAAAATTCATTTGTAAAATTTCTTACTTCACGTAAGATAAATTTCATTTATAAATACTACTTAAATATTCACCTTAGGCATCAACTTTGCATGCCGCCAAAACTTGATTCTACATATTTTACTTTAGTATAAGAATACTTTCATTTTATACAAATTACTAATTAAAAAAACATTTCAAAATGTTTAAACCCAATAATTCAAAACTAAGTATACAAAGACTAAATTTACTTATTCATGCAACGTATCGTTACCATCTTAGACTTTACCTTAATCCTACCATATTTGCATGTGATTTATTCAAATACATGCACACACGCACATCCAATTATCACTCTTTAAAAGACTAAAACACGTGCTACAATGAAAGTGCACAAATAGCCATTTTTATTTACTTACTTTTTAATTATAATTATAACTAGCATGCAAATCAATGAATCATGTAAACAAAAAGACATGACGACAAGATGTTTATAAGAAATGTAAAGGTAAAAATATACTATTCAAATTATCAATATATATTAACATTCAACTCAACATTCTTAATTAATTAAGATTCAATTCAACAAACATCATTAATTAATATTCATATCAATATTATTCTTAATTATCATTAATGTCATCAATGTTTTAAATTTTTTATCACTAATTATTATTTACTTAAATACCTTTCAAAGATATTTTCAAAATTACCGGGTCTTAAATTCAAATAAATAATAACTTAACATTTTTCAATTTACAAATCATGTTTCCTAAACATGCTAATATATCATATTTATAAAAATTATTTAATTTTGACAAATAAATTTTCTATATATATATTTCTTAAAATCATTTATCTTTTATAAACAAATCACTTCTTATCCTTTATGAAATGGTTCAATTAATATTTTCATAAATATTATACTTAGACTGAAATTAATATTTTAATAAATAATACATTTATGAAAGAATTTAATTTTATACTTACAAAATGAAATTATTATTTTCATAAATATTTTAATATTTCAAATTCTTGAGATAACCCATTAACTTAGGAATATTTTCTTTCTAAAACTCATAAAACAAATACTTTAAAAAAGTTATTCCAAGATAAATATCTTTTCTAAAATTTTAATAAACTTCCTTTATTTATAATCTTCATTGTAAAAATTTCATAACGAACAAAGGTTTTGAATCTTTGTTCAAAACATCTTTCTCCTTTAAAATGAAATTCTTTTTATTTATAAATTTTCACTTTATAAATCGTATTTACATAAATTTTCTTACATAACTTCCTTAAATTTCATAGATAAGTAGTTTTGAAATCCCTTGTAAAATTTTTTATCAAACACTATAAAATATTCGTTTATTTAATAATCTTTTTCCAAATTTATTAAATACTCTAAAATGTCATTTAAAAATATCATTATTTCTAAAAATATAAGTATATATCCAAATTATTTTATTTATATTCAATGGTTAATAAAAGATAAGTGATATTAGCAAATAATAATAAAATATACTTTTTTTCTAAATTTCTCTTTATTTGTTTTCATGTATTTTTATACATATTTTTAACTTCCAAATACTTTTTATAAAGAATTTAGGTATATTCATAAATTATTAAGCAAAAATATTTACCTAAAGTTATATTTAAAGTGTGATTAAAAACAGATGATATAAAAACATAAGTTACAATAAAACCCTTCTTCATATTATCATATTTAAATTGCAAGTCACAAATACACCAAATCAAAATATAAATGTTTCCATAAATTGTTTTATTAAACCAAGTTTCCCAAATTCAAAATATGAGGAGTTTCAAAATAAATGTTATTAAAAGTCTTTACTACAACAACTCTTTAAATATTCTTTTAAAATCTATGTCATTTATATTCAAATTTAATTTCAAAATAAAATTATGTATAGTTCAAATACTGTTACAATTTTATGCAAAGATTTCTTAACTTGGTATTGATTTCAAGAGGTTTTAAATTAGTATCTTATAATAATGATATTAGAAAAAGCATTATCAAAGCATTTTTAAACAAGCTTTATAATAAAATTTCTTCAGAATATAAGGATTCATTAAATTCATTGCTTTAAATAGGTCTGAACTCAAAGATATTGAAAAAATATTTAATTGGTTTTAATCATAAAGTTAAGACTGATAATATGCTCGGCTTTTTATAATAATTTGCCTACTTCAAATCAAAAGTATAAAATATTTATATCTTTCATAAATAATTTATAAAATACCCATTTAAGTAACTATTTTTCAAATCATAGGAAACATTTTCTCTTAAGATTATTATTAAAAGATACATATAAAAATACAAATACACTCTCTCATAATATACTCTCAACTCATAATAGGGCATTCCATTACCCTATCTCTTAATGAGTTTGCTACCATAGGCTTAGTATTCGCTCAACCAAAGCCATGACAGCAACTGTGACTACCCGCCATTTCGACACTCAATAGCCCAATTTATAGATTACTAATGGGGTTTTATTATAAAGAAATAAGATATAGAAGTAACTGTTATAAAGAATCTCACAACGGAATGAAAAAATATAATAATTAAATAAACAGTTCATGAAGCTGTTTTACAACATACATTTGATTTCATTTTACACTATAATCAGAGTTATACATTTAACATACATAACAAAATAATGCACTAGAATAATACTAGTAAATACAGTCTGCTAAACTTCATCTTGAATAAACAAATGTCTTTGAAACATTGAAATACACAGGCTGACCCGAGCATAATGAAAAATATTACACTTGAGTCAGAATTAAAAATTCTTACGTAATTTAGCTCAAGGTTGTGTGAAATATAAGTGCAAATAACTTAAGAGATGTTATGGAATTTTCCAACTCCTAAAGATCCGTTAAACTATCTATATGTAATAGATACGATACATATGTAAAGTCTATCATAATGTAGATATTAAAATAGCATCAAGGCTTTACACTGATTCCCCATAATAGGTTTATAAGCATGTAGTCTATGTAGGTCCTATAACAAACTAGTAACGTCGGTAGCCAATGAGTCTCAGATAGGTACAATACTAAAACAAGTTGTTGTGGTCTCACATATGGATAATCGTATCACAAGCCACGTGAGGCAATGCCCAAGGTATGATTCTTCTAGTTTATCCTTTCTGGCTGGTCGTAACCCTATGGCTGACTGCTTCCATCAATCCAAGATTAAGGTGCACCCATCGAGTTCAAAATCAAGACAGTAATTCGAGGGAAAAATGTCTGCTAAAGATAGCTAACCTATTGGCTAGACGTAGGCTGATGTTTTAGTCTTTTCAAATTGATACAAGTGTCAGGCTCATCCATAATCGTTCTCTTACTTCATTCGAATAAAGTTCACTAATTCAACCTCTATATTTCAGATAACATCCACCACATACACATTTATTAAAGTGGTTTCGGTATTAACAAAGATTATGTCTATCCATCCCCCGTCTCTTCAATAACCAATCGCTCATTTATAAAAATATGTCGTTTTGTCCATTTTAATTCTTATAGTGAAATTATTAAAAAAATTCAAAAAGTATTCAACATAAATAGTTCTTCATTCTACTTTGGAAATGCGTATAAAAGTTTCAAAAACATCTTGAAACTAATTATTTTTATAGTCAAAAATACATAAGATTTTGCACTAATTAAATTATAAAAACTTATAAATTTATAGAAAAATTCCAAATTAGATTTCATATTTCTTAAAACATCCTTTCAGAATTTTTAGTAAAGTTTCATTTTTTTCCAAATCAATTTAATAATTTTCCCAAATGTCAAACAACTAATTTCAAAGACTAAATTATTAAAATTACTAAATGATCGAAATAAATATAGATCCCTTTATTAATTATTCTTCAAATAATATACTTGATGTAACGCTTTAACAAATTTTCAGTTTTTCAATAATCCTATTTTCAAAGAATAAAATATAGAAAATATTAGATGGCAAAATTTGATATAGATTCCTTTGCAAAATATTTTTATTTTTGTGAAATGTAGTTAAAGAAAAATATCCAAGTTCAAATGATACAATTTTACAAAACGCCTATTTATTAATTTAATTAAATAATTTATTTAGAAAAACCTACATACCCAATTTTAGACTATCCCATTCGAAATATCTTTTATTATAATATATATCAAAATTTAGAGTAAAACACGTTCATTTATGAAAAAAATTCAAATAATGACAAAACAACGTTTTAATTTAGAATTTCTATTCTGTGGCCAAAATAGCAAAATTTCAATTTCAAATCTTTTATTTCAATATTGAATGCTAAAGGTTTTAAATTCCACTATTTAACAATTAAACTAATGAACATAACATTCGTAAACAATAAATGATGATAGAGTGTAGCACGTAGTCCAAAAGGTCTTATAATAAACAATAAGCCCAAATGACATAAAATAGTAAATCATAAAGATCACAATATAATCATATCAACCATTCAAAATGCAATTTAATTTTTATCTAAATTAACTACACATACATCAAAAATTATCAAAATATTAATAGGTTAAACTTGCAATTATAAACTAACTACACATATCTGAACAATATATATAATTATCAAAACATTTAATCGAGTTAAACTTGCATTAAAATATTTAGTTGGTGAGAGTTATAAAAACACTCAAAATAATATGCGAATCCAAACAGTGAAAGACATGAACACGTTGATACAAATACAAACCTATGGATCTAACATCACAACGGCTACAGACATGAACAACAGTGACAAACTCTATGCGAACGGACAACTATGCAGCTGAGGTGGAAATCTAGGCTATTGAGGGAGGCTTGGGTGGATCCAGAATACGCTGTAGAGGGAGACGTGTTGGGGTTGTGGGATGATTGGTTGATGACTGGCGGTTGGAGGGCTAGGTCATAAGGAGGGGACTAACAAGGAGGAGTTGAGTATGGGGAGTGGCGGTTGGTTGGTGCGTAAGGTAGAGGGAGGCGCATTTGAGATAGAAGATGGCGGAGGCTGGGCGAGTAAAGGGAGAAAGGCTGTGGGCGGAGGTGCTGACTTGGATGATTAAGTGACGTGAGGGTTGATGAAGCATGCAAATATAATAACGTAAAGAAATAAAGTAGAAGAGGAAAAAACAAAAAAAGAAAGAAAGGAAGGCGAGTGATGACATGACAGAGAAGATTAAAATGAGAGAGGAGTGAAAGCGGACGTAACCAAAAATTTGTGGATCTACACTTGGAACAAGTCTCCAAGGACAGATGTATAAAAAAAATTGTCCCCACTATTAAAGTCCAGATTTAAAATATAGAGACCCAATGAATACTAAAATAAAATAATGTGCACGTCAAAAACCAAATTCAAAAGATGTGCATGCCACAATTAAGTGCAAATATGGACAAAGTTGGATGATCATGTTTACACACAAAAACAAACCCCTACATTCATCATCGGACGTACAAACACTAAAATAAAAACAGCATTCCAATCAATAAGGAAAGACAAACAATGCGACAAGTTTAAATCTGTGCTACAACAACCACGCTAAAAATTCATAGTTGTCGCTAATTACAATGACTCGAAACAAACAACAAACTTCAATTTACAATAAACGGGTATAGAAAGATAAAAATTTGACGAAACGAAGTTTAAAATATTACTCGAAAACTTTCTAGAACATTCCTATGTAAAAATATTCACGTTTCGAAAAATAATATTTTTTGTCAAAATATTAACCGGTTTTGAGTTAAAATATAAAACAGAATAGATTCCAAAATAAACAAACTAAATTCTTTTTATTTCTAACTTATTAAAACACATTTTAATTAATAAATTTTTTATTTTTAGGCACTTTTATTCAAAATCATTCTTTAATTTAATTTTTTTAAATAGTTAAAAAATGGGTCGTTACAATGTACTGGTTACATTGTTCCACCGGTACAATGCAACTCCTTGCAATTGTCTGGATGCTAATCTCCTCTTCACAATGAAGTAGCCAAATTCTCTGTCTCGACGGCATCCTACGTTCCAATGAACGGCTTCCCTCCAAGTCTTACATAGTCTCTACTCAACACATCATATTTGTTGATAACTGGAACTTCTTGATTAACTTCTTTAGCATTTCTTTCAACTAACCCAGCAGCGGCTTCTGCTTGTATCATGTTGATAAAGAACTGATACATTTCTCCCATATCAACCGATAGTGCTCCTGCACCCACATTAGCAAATATTTGTCGACCTAGATTTCTTTTAGTACCGGGCCCGACATTTTCAATTGGTAATGGTGCTTCCTCCACCGAGATTCACTCTTCTATTTCTTGCCTCCATATTTTACTTTCTAAAATTCCCATTCGAACCTTAGTAGCATATGGAAGAATGGTCTATGAGAGATGTAAAATAGAGATAAAGCGTACACTTATGTATAGCAAATACAAGTACCTTACTATAGCGTTATCCTATAACCCAATCTTATTCTCTGGTTCATTTGGATTTTGTTTTCAAAAACACTTTTATTTAAAGTCCAAAATCCTTTAGTTTAACACGAACCCATGCTCCGATACCATGTTGTAACATTCTCCATTTTGAGGTCCGAAACTAAACGCTACAAATACTATAGTCATCTATAGTATTAATTTTCGATGACAAAATACGGTCATGTTGTTATGTTATAACATTAGAAGCACGAGAATACAAAATAATTTTATATACAATTTCAAAGTAGACCTTCACTTTTCATTTCAAAGATAATATTTCATATTCGTTACATAATGCCATACATTGACCAGTTCAGATAAAATAAAATTATTATGAAATACTCCAAGAGCGACATATGAAGATGCCTTCTTGGTTAATCAGAGTTACAAAATAGAGAAACATATCTACTGTCAATACATTCATACAACAACTAACATAACAAATTAGATAATAGTAATAGATAGACTCCTACATAGCCAGCTTTACTTCTTGCACGTCTTTGAAACTTTTGTTCGTCCAAAACCTACTTAACCTGCAAATCCTTGCTCTCGACCTACTCAAATCAAATTTTGAGCACCCGAGAGTTTAAGGGGAAAACACAACCTTTGAATCAGGCAAAAAGCTTATTGTGAATAATAATATGCCAACTCGATTTATAGATATCTAGTGAGATCACACCACTAAGCAAAATGGGTTTTCCCTCGCTAACATCCCTTTTAATACATATCTTTTGCAAATCAAATTCCTACAACCAAACCGCTTAAAGTAAAAAAATATAAACAATAATGTGCATGCATATTACATGGGTAGTCATGACTATCTATTAAATCAGTGGACTATCCATCCCAGTGTTTAGTTTTTACAGGGTAACTATCAACTTACATGGATGACTCAGGCCTACCAAACATACCAAATTTTCTAACTAACTATTAGAAGAGAACTGGATGGACTGTCCAAATACATTTAACCTAGTGTTTACCGGACTGTCTATTGATGTCAAATTTTGTTATTCTTACTATGAACTAAAGGTTTTGCATGCCAACCAATAACATATCTTATCTTTATGTATTCCTTTCTGTGCGTAAATCTACTTTTAGTTTTACCCTTGACACGGCCCAACACGCTAGAATTTTGGAATTATATTAGATAGGGGCTAATAGTTGAAGTAGAGGGTGTTATCCTACACCAGTCCCATCTAGTTTACTAATAGCCGAGTCAAGTTTATCCTATAACAACCTATTCAAAAGCGATAAGAACAATAATCACTTCAGTAAAAATCCTTGCTAAATACCATTTTCTATTTCCTCGAAAACATAGCTTCTTATAAATGATTTAACCCTTGAAATCATATTTAAAACAAGGAAAGTATAGCACTTTACATTATCCTAAACTATTTATGTCAAGATATATATGCTTTTACAAAATTATATTGATGAATCTCGAAATCACTTGGAAGTTACCTCACTTCGAAAACATAGGCTATATAGTCAAATTTAATATAACTATTAAATCGTTAAAGTCGGTTACCTCATTGCTACTAAGTGTCTTTTCCCCCTCTTAAATACCAAAATATGTTAAAGTCATTGGTTTATAAGACACTTGAAACACTACGTCTCATAACATAGTGTCGAGTTTCATAGGTTTACATGGTTTAAAGTTGAAAAGTTTAAAACATGGGAATAGCGACATTTAAGATAGGCACCATCATCGTTATTTAATTTCCCACTTCGAAAGTGATGGTATAAGGGTGGCGTCAATACCTTATAATATATTAATGAAGATAGGTGGAGTCCCTACTGCTTTGGATATCGATGCCGACGTGATCAAGTGTGGCGTCATTTTAAAAAGAGTTAATATAGAAGAGTAGCGGTGTTATTGCCTTTCGAAGTCATTATCTAAACATACGGCATCGTTATCGCCACTATTAATTACTTTGAATCAATAGGGTCAGCGACACTATAAATATGTGACATTATATAGTCGATGACATACGTGATGATGTCTTCGCCAATCTATATGAATTCGTTCCATAACACTTAGAAGTGTTATCCTATGCATTCATCAAAGTCGGCAATGCACATAGGCAGCGCCAATGCCTTCAGTGACGATGGCTTCGTTAAGGTAAACTGTAATTTTTATCAAGACTGCTTTCTTTCTAATAAAAGCAACATTTTTTTACCAACTCCTGTTATTTGTCAAAGTCTTATTGGACCATAATTTTCTTTACAAAAATATTTTACAAAAAACTCCCATGGAGCAGATTCGTCATTTCCAAACCATTTGTAAACCTTTAATCTTTTATTAATATTTTAATATAATAATTAAGTCTTTCTAACCTAATAATTTTTATAATCCTTCATAAAATCCCTAAAAATCAAAATAGATCAAATTTATTATTTACTAACATATAAAAATTTCGAGGCCAAAAAATTTATTTAAAAATTTTTAAAAATTAAAACTTGAAATAATCCATTTTCTACACTAAGAAAATTTGCAATAAATTCATACTTTATTATAAAATCATGAAATTCAAAACCCATTTCTATATTAATGTTTTAACATCATAGCCAAATTTCAAGTCGATTGCATCTCAAGGTTTTCCAAACTAAACATATCAATAAATTCCATAATAAACCATACAAATTCATCAAATAGCATATATTCGTTTAAACTATCATGGCATGGCATAATATAAGTAAAAGAATCGAAGTTATCCTTAAAATTGAAAATAATACTTAAAACATGAGATGCATAACTGTTATTTACCTGAAGAGTATAAGAAGGTTGAGATTTGAGTTTGATTTAAATCTCCTACGCTTTCTACTTGTATTCTTAGGTTTTCTTCCTCTTGAATCCTCTAGCAATGGTTGGCCTAAGATTTTAATTTCATTTATAAGTATAAAATGAATGTGGGAGAAAGGAGGTGGGGGTTTGTATGAGGAAATGTGACCCTTTTCCTATTTTACCTTTCTCATGAATTCCTTCTTCTAATTAATGTTCTAATTTATTCCATTATTTCATTAATTAAGGATCGACTCATTTTAATTGCCAAATTTCAATCTCCTTATTCCTTTTATATTATTTTGCTTAATTTATGTAATTAAAATTTTTAAATAATGTTAATCAAAATTAGAGGTGTTACATGGCTTTACAAGGTTTGACATCCTTCATACCGATCCTCATTTTATCAAATGTTCTTTTGAATAATATGTTTACAGACCTTCCGCTATCCACCAAGACCCGGTGTACCATAGTCGGGCCAATAATAGTAATCTCCATAGAGTCAAAGGTTGGCACCTCGACTCCATCATAATCTATATTCCTGAACATAACGTCAAATGTTACCATTCTTTGTTGCTTAGATAGAGTTCTGTCCTCTATAGCAAAGCAACTGGATTGTGGTATGTGCTCCGACAGCCTCGCATACCATTCCATTTCCCTCTAGATTTTATCCGCTTAGTAAGGTCCTTCTGTTATAGTATTTATGGCTGTCCTTCCATCAGTTGGCCTGGGCCCCTCTCCACTAGGTCCAGATTAATTTCCTTGAGTAGTTAGCCCTTAAGGTCTCACATTTTGTCCGCCATCCTTCTGCTCTCTCATGTATTGTTGCGACTTTTTCTTCCTTATAAATTTCTCGATAAAATCCTGAGATGTCGGCAATCATTCGAGTTATGTCCATGAGTCTCATGGAAACGACAGTACTTTCCTGAGCGTAGCTCTTACTTAATCGCTTTCTTCCTAGGTGGCTTTCTACACCTTTTTGTGCCTTGCGTGGCGAGGTATGTTTTTTAGTGTATTGTTTAAAGTCATATATTCATTAGGCATCATATTCCATGAGCGCTTTTTGGCTTTATTCCACATACCTCAAAAGCCCTGATTCTCCTTTTCTGCATTTATCACCACATTACTAAACTATCATCGATTTGTTTAATCGCTACATTTTGAATAACCTCCTTCAGTTTTTCACTATTAGTCATTCAAGCAGCCTACTTACTTCTTTTAATCTTAAGAACTGATTGGCTTTCTAGTGGAATTTCTTCACAATCTTCGTTTTCTTTATCTTCAGCTATTTTCCAAGTCCATTTCTAGATATACACCCTATACCAATACTGTAAAAACCAAATCTTCCTTTGATCCATTAACAACATTATTGCAATATTAAAAGAACCCCTTCAACCATTCCTTTGGTCCTTGAGAAAGGCACGACAAGGGCATCGTGTCCTTATGTCGAGCAACTTGAAGTCTAAACTGCTCCAAAGATTTCATTGCCAACTTAACAAAAGTTAATATGGATTTCAGTGTGAGCCAAGTAAAGCACATCAATGCAACACCCTCTAGAAAAATAGAAAAACATCAACATTGAATTACATCTGTCGTCGTGGCACCATCCATGTGACATCCATATTTAAATAAGTACTGCTTGGGTTTGGTAGTCCCGTTATACGATGACATCATTAGCATCGCAAACTTCTTAGAATACTCCTCCCTTAGAATATTCTCCATGAATGGAGTTTTGCTTGATGTGGAACCCCATTCCTTAATTTTTCTCCATTCATTTTCTTCTACCACCCATTAAACATATTCGCTATATACTCCTCATTAGCCTAGAGCTTTGAAGATCGACTATGCATGCTGTACCGAGTGTTTGGCACTTCAAACTGTCTTAGTTTGCTTGTTGACGTCTAGGTTCTCCAGTGTTTGAGAGAAATACCCCTTCAGATATCTTTCGATGCCTGCTTGGCTCAATAGTAGTTATCTGCACACTAGCCTCTCAAACCAACATCTAGTTGATGATCATCACCATCATGTTGAAGATCATCCTCTGGATTAGACAAAACAATGGCCAAAGCTCTTCGCCCTCCTAAGGGTCCAAGTTGAAAGGGAGTGCGGATTAAGGATCTTGAGGCTAATTTAACACTAGAGGGAGGTGAATAGTGTTTAATGGATTCTAAGACTTATATGGACTAATTTAAAAATTGTAATATAAACAAATGCAGAGCTTAATCACAAAACAATCACAGAATCAAACACAGATGCAGAAAGTAAATAAAAAGCAGTAAAAGGAAAGAACACATCGGATTTTATACTGGTTCGGAGTTACCCTACATCCAGTCCTGCACCAAGGCAAATACCTCGTACAGATTTTTATTATACCAATATCAAGATTGCAATTCTAAATTTCTAAAGGCCTTAAGGTACCCTCCTGTCTTCGAGTCTGGGGCAAACTCTCTTGATTTACGGGACACAAGATCACCCAATTGATTTCCAGGCACAACCACACCTTATAGAGAGATTCAATAAACTTTTGATTACAAATTGATCTTATAACTCTAAATAGAACTTTGATCTTCAAGAGAGGGTAGAGAATCAAACAAGAATGAGATTCTAATTTGATTCACTTGAGAATTCGACAAAATTGTGGCACGATCTTAAAATTATGAAAATATTAGAATATGGATTTATGGAGAAGGAGTGAAGAAAATAGTTGGTTAAAAATTCGTTTGTGAAGGCTATTTATAGACCAGTAACGGTCATAACGATTCATGAAGAGATTTATATGAATAGACGCTTCTTTTGAAAATTGAAACTTTTGAATTTAAAGGCCACCATGTCGACATGGGGTATCCCATGATGTCGACATCCCTTAGCTAAAAAGTATGTAAATTTTTTTTTGAAAATGATATTGAAAGAAAAACTAGATGAAATGATTCTAAAATAAAATAAACTAATTTTCCTATGTCTTAAAATAAAGAAGAGTAGAAAAATATATTTTTTAGAATGTATATATAAATTTGATTTTTAAATCTCAAGTGTGTGTGTGTGTGTGTGTGTGTGTGTGTGTGTGTGTGTGTGTGTATTCTAAAGAACATTTAAAAATCAGAAGATAGTTTTAAAAACAAATGAAGTTTAAAATAAGAGTTTAACAAAAAAAGAATATTTTAAGGCTAAACATCTTTTTGAAAATCATTTGAAATGATAATTTTTAAAGCTAAAACATTTTGAAAAGCTGTTTTGAAAATCATTTTGAAAAACCATTTTGAAGTAGTTTTGCAAGCTTCTTCCTGCAGAATATTTCATCACATCAGGACTCGAGAACTTGTACAAAACCAAGATGTTCGTGGGTTTGTAAGACACTTGTCATAGGTTTGTAAGCTACTTGTCGTGGGTTTGTAAGCCACTAAGAATGTAAAAATAGGTTCCATCCCAAATGAAATTTGGAATGAAGATTTCCATGCTATTATAAAGCTTTTACAAAACTAGACACTTATCTTGAGATCTTGATCTTGATACTCATGAGTCTTCAAACTTGATTCCTTCATTCTTGATCTTTATACTGTACAGTCTTCAATAATCAGTACCTGGCATATATATCATGCATAATAACATTCATATATATCTAGACAATAGTGTTAGTATATAAGTTATAATAAAATAAGTTACAAAGGTTGTTTTCATCAAAACCACTATCTCCATTCCTAACAATCTCCCCCTTTTTGATGATGACAGCCTTATAAAATATACTTACCACTTCGATTATACCATAACTTCCCCTTACACCAACAACTCCCCCTTACTCCAAGCCTACTATTTTATATAACTTCTCCCCCTTTGTCATCAACAAAAAAATAACCTATAAACCTTGAACTTAATAGAAAGTGAGATAAACAAAGATATGACATAAGAATAATAACTATGTATGAGTGAAATATAGCATTCTAGGTTGAATGGAATTCAAGATTTTATGCACCAAAGATTGTTTTTAGAAGAATATTAATTAAGATAACACTTATAATAAAATTAACAAACCAATATACAGTCAAGAAAATGAAAAAAGGCTTAACAAGGACAAGGACCCTTGACTATTGGCGATTTATGGATCGAATAATTTGGATAGTAGAGACAAAAGTTTCCACGTTGTTCGACCAAGTTCCCTTAGCGTCAAAAAGGACCTCTCCAACGTAAATCACGCTATCATCTTCGTCCATATGAACATCCGAATTCGGCAGAGGATGTTCTTCTTCTTGATTCTCTTCTGGTTCTTCTAGAGGCTCTTCTTCTTCAGAATCCATGGCTTGTGATGATTCTTGGATGACAATGGGATTGGCTTGGTAATCCATAAGGAATTTTTGTAAATTCCTAAGGATTCTGCCTTGCCTATCTTGTTCTCTAGCCATTTACAGTTGACTCACTTAAATTTCTATCATCATTTGAAGCAAATATTTCATCTTCTCTTGTAATTTGATGACTCATACGTGTGTGTAATGTTGAAAAGGACCAGAATGAGGAGAAGTGGGTGAAGAAGGTTCATTATTAGAAGAGAAAGTCATTAATTTACCATTTTAGAAGTTCAGTACAGAGAATAGAATAGTGAAAAGGAGTAAAAGTCGAAATATATAAATATATAAATATATAATTAATTTTAGAGGAAAATTTAAATTTGAAAATCTCGGCTTGACATAGATGGATGGGTCATATAGACATGCCCAGTTCAATTTTTGAGAAATTTTTATTTATATCAATTATTAACTATACTTGTATTATTTCTAATTTATATTTCAGTTAATGAACATATACCGAATTCTCTTCCAAATTTAGTAAAGTTTTGTTCATTTAATGGTTTGGTTAATATATCAACAATTTGGCTTTCAGTATTAATATATTCAAGAGTTGTGGCTTCTTTACTTATATTATCCCTAAGAAAATGATGTCTAATATCAATATGTTTTGTTCTAGCATGATGAGTTGGATTCTTAGATAGGTTTATTGCACTAGTATTATCACAATAAATTGGTGATTTAGTTATAGTTAATCCAAAATCTTTTAAAGTTTGTTTCATATATATAAAGCCCAAAGCAGCTGATATATATTCTGCTTCAGTTGTTGACAAGGATACAGTGTTTTGCTTCTTACTAAATCAGGAAACCAGAGAATGTCCTAGAAAGTGACAAGTTCCATTTGTACTTTTTCGGTCTGATTTACAACCAGCGTAATCAGCATCACAATATGAAATTAAATCAAATACATCGTTTTTAGGGTAAAATAAACCATAATCTAAAGTATGTTTTACATATCTTAAAATTCTTTTAACAACTTTTAAGCGAATTTCTTTAGGTTAAAATTGGAACCTTGCACAGAGACATACATTATGCATGATGTCAGGATGACTTGTTGTTATATAAAGCAGCGAACTAATCATTCCCCTATATAATTTTTGATCAGCATCTTTTGATTTATCTTCTTTACTTAAAGCTACAATGGTTGTCATTGGAGTTGGTTTCCCACTAGAAGTGGTCAATCCAAATTTATTAATTAAATCCTTAATATATTTTTCTTGACTAATGTAAATTCCTTTATCTAATTGTTTGATTTGAAGTCCTAAGAAGAAATTTAGTTCTCCCATATGACTCATTTCAAATTCTTTAGTCACTATATCTGAAAATTCTTTATTCATTATGTTATTAGTTGACCTAAATATTATATCATCTACATATAATTATACTAATTGAATATCATTTTTGTTTTTTAATAAAAAGATTTGTATCTATTTTACCAATTTAAAAATTAGATTGTAGTAAATAAGATCTTAGTCTTACATACCAGGCTCTAGGAGCTTGTTTCAGACCATATAGAGCTTTCTTTAATTTATATACATGATTTGGAAATTTATTATCTTCAAAAAGCGGAGGTTGTTCAACACAAACATCTTGTTTTACAAAACCATTTAGCAAAACACTTTCAACATCCATTTGATATAACTTGAAGTTATTGTAGTTTGTGAAAGCAAGTAGAATCCTGATAGCTTCTTGTCTTGCTATGCGTGCAAAGGTTTCGTCATAATCAATTCCTTCTTCTTGACAATAACCTTGTGCAACTAAAAAAGCTTTATTTCTCACGACCTCACCAAGTTCGTTCATTTTATTTTTATAAGCCCATTCTGTTCCAATTATACCTTTATCCTTAGGTCTATGAACAAGTTCCCAAACATCATTTCCAGTGAACTGATTCAATTCTTCTTACATGGCAAGAATCCATGAATCATCAGATGATGCTTCCTTTGAATTTTTAGGTTCAATAGTTGATATAAAAGCTACATTACTTATACTATTTAGTTGATTTCTTGTTTTAACTATAGATTCAATATTTCCTAGTATATTTTCTACAGGATGATCTTTAATAACCTACTTCTTTTATTAAATTGAATTATCACACAATTAATTTCATTAGGTTCATTAATTAAAGTTACAAAATCTTCTTCATCTTCTATTTGTATAGTACCTTTAAAATTTTCATCAAAAGAAAAATACATTGTTTCTTCAATAGTGTTGGTTCTTAAATTATAAACTCTAAATGCTTTACTTCTATTAAAATATCTAATAAAGATATCGTTGTCGGATTTAGGTTCAAATTTATCTAAATTTTCTTTTGTATTAAGAATAAAACACTTACTACTAAAAACTTTAAAATAAACTACTATGGGTTTATTATTGTAAAGTAATTCATATGGTATTTTATTAGTTAATGGTCTAATTAAAATACTATTTAATATATAACAAGCTGTAACGACTGCTTCAGCCCAAAAGTTTTTAAGTAAGTTACTCTGAGAAAGCATTGTTCAAGCACACTCTTGAATCGTTCTACTCTTACGTTCTACCACTCCGTTTTGTTGTGGAGTTCTTGGAAAAGATAAATTATGAGTAATTCCTTTTTTATTACAGAAATTCTCAAAATTTTCATTTTCAAATTCTCCACCGTGATCACTACGAATAGTTTTTATTTTTAAAGAAAGTTGATTTTGAATTCTTTTAGCAAAATTCTTAAATAATTAAAAAGCATCACTTTTAAGTTTAAGAAAAATTGTCCACGTATATCTAGAATAATCATGTGCAATTACAAAAATATATTTATTATGATTAATTGATTGAACTTAAGATGGGCCAAATAAATCTAAATGAACTAATTCTATAGATTTAGAAGTAGAAATCACATCTTTTAATTTAAATTAACTTTTTTAAGTTTTCCTAATTGGCAAGCATTACATATACTATCTACTTTAAAGTTTAACTTGGGAAGACCTCCACTTAAGTCAAGTTTTGATAACCTAGATAACTGTTTGAAATTTAAATGACCAAACCTTTTATGCCAAATTCAAGGGACACTTGTGTTATCCAAAAGACATAATTTATCATTTGAAACTTTCATGCTAAGGATGTAAATGTTTTCTTCCTAATTCCTTCAAAGATAATATTTGACTTATTATCTTCAATGTGACGCTTATCTTTTCCAAATTTAATATTAAATCCTTTATCACATAGTTGACTTATACTAAGCAAATTATGTTTTAAATTCCTAACAAGCAAAATATCAGAAATAAAATGAGTTTTAGAATTACCGACATTGTCGATGCCAATCACATGTCCTTTTGAGTTATCTCTAAAGTTGACCAATCCACCATCTTGATATATAATGTCATTGAGTATCTTGGGATTTCCAGTCATATGTCTTGAAAAGCCACTATCAAGTATCCATTTATCTTTCTCAATTTGCACAGTTTGTCCATTGGTTGTTGATTCTTCAAAAGCCATGTAATATGTCTGTTCCTGCATAACAAACCAATTCGGTAGATAAATTGATTTTTCATAAAAACTAAATGCAGACTTATGATACTTTGATGAAATGCACTAGTATTAACAAAATTTCTTAAAAATGCCATTTTTAACTATTCAAGTTTCACATTATGAAAACTATGAAAACCTATGCTTTGATACCAATTGAAAGGGAGTGCGGATTAAGGATCTTAAGGCTAATTTAACACTTAGAGGGGGGTGAATAGTGTTTAATGGATTCTAAGACTTATATGGACTAATTTAAATTTTATGATATAAACAAATGAAGAACTTAATCATAGAACAATCATAGAATCAAACACAGATGTAGAAAGTAAATAAAAAGCAGTAAAAGGAAAGAACACACTGGATTTTATATTGGTTAAGAGTTACCCTACATCTAGTTCTGCACCAAGGCAAACATCTCGTATAGATTTTTATTATACCAATGTCGAGATTACAATCCTCAATTTCTAAAGGCCTTAAGGTACCCTCCTATCTTCGAGTCCGGGGAAAACTCTCTTGATTTACGGGACATAAGATTACCCAATTGATTTCCAGGCACAACCAAACCTTATAGAGAGGCTCGATAAATTTTTGATTACAAATTGATCATATAACTCTATATAGCACTTTGATCTTCGAGAGAGGGCAGAGAATCAAACAAGAATGAGATTCTAATTTGATTCACTTGAGAATTCGGTAGAATTTCAACACGATCTTAAAAATATGAAATTTTAGAATATGGATTCGTGGAGAAAGAGTGAAGAAAATAAGAAAATAGTTGGTTAAAAAATTCGTTTGTGAAGGCTATTAATAGACCAGTAACGATCATAACCATTCGTGAAGAGATTTAAACGTATAGACACTTCTTTTGAAAATTGAAACTTTTGAATTTAACGGCCACCATATCGACACGGGGCATCCTATGATGTCGACATCCCTTAGTTAAAAACTATGTAAAATTTGTTTTGAAAATGGTATTGAAAGGAAAACAAGATGAAATGATTCTGAAGTAAAATAAACTAATTTCCTATTTTTTAAAAAAGAGTAGAAAAATATATTTTTAGAAAGTATATATAAATTTTATGTTTAAATCTCAAGTGTGTATATATATATTATAAGGAATATTTAAAAGTCAAAAGATAGTTTTAAAAACAAACGAAGTTTAAAACAAGAGTTCAATAAAAATAAAGAATATTTTAAGGCTAAAGCATCTTTTTGAAAATCATTTGAAAGGATAATTTTTAAAGCTAAAGCATTTTGAAAAGATATTTTGAAAATCATTTTGAAAAACCATTCTGAAGTAGTTTTGCAAGCTTCTTCCTACAGAATATTTCATCACAACAGGACTCGAGAACTTGTACAAAACTAGGATGTTCGTGTGTTTGTAAGCCACTTGTCATAGGTTTGTAAGCTACTTGTCGTGGATTTGTAAGCCACTAAGAAGGTAGAAATGGGTTCCATCCAGAATGAAATTTGAAATGAAGATTTCCATGTTATTATGAATTTTTAACAAAATTAGACACTAAATCCTGATCTTGATACTCATGAGTCTTCAAACTTGATTTCTTCATTTTTGATCTTTATACCGTATAGTCTTCAAGTATCAATACCTGCCTTATATATATCCTGCATAATAACATTCATATATATATCTAGATAATAGTGTTAGTATATAAGTCATAATAAAATAATTTACAAAGGTTGTTATCATTAAAACCACTATCTCTAGTTCCTAACACAAGATTCTTCTTCGTACCGACCTGAGTGTGGTCAGTACCAAGTTGAATCCCCTTAGAAGGAGCCTTCCTGCTTCCTTCAGCAACACATTCTGCTGCGCTAGTAGCCTTTTCCTTCTTTTTTTCCATATCTTCTATTCTTATGAGAATCATATGAGTTCTCTTCTTTAGATCCGGCAGGTCAAATCTCTCTCCATCCCCTCACAGTTTTGTATGTTTGCTGGGTTAGCAAAGCTATGCGAGCATCCATCTTTTCCAATAGAGCCTTCTGCTATCAGCCATCTTTCAATTTAGTTCTTCCAGCATCTTATCCAACTCTACTCTAACAACCATCTTGATGCAGCACAATCTACCAATTCACGACCTAGTGAAGGTCACTCAAAGGCCTTAGGTCGCGCACGACCTAGTAGAGTTCAATTGATTCACGACCTAGCACAATCAATGAATTTGAGTCGGGAAAAACGAACTAACGAGCTAACAAATGGAGTCGCATTGCCCTTATCTCGCTCAAATGCTTTAGGTCGATGGGTTTCTTAGGTCGCGAACGACCTAGTGAGGTAGCGCGGCACGGCTCACCAAAGATAGGTCGTGAACGACCTAGTGAGTTAAGACCAGTTCCTTTAGGTCGTGAAAAGTTAAGTCGTGGGCCTCCTCCTTAAAACGCTGAAGCCTAAGTCGCTCCCAATGTTGGGTCGCTTTCTGTCTAACTCGTGCTGTGTTGTAAATATGGAGTCTTTAGGTCGTGTGTGTTGTATTCATAGGTCGTTATTGTTGTAACTTGTATTTGTTAACTCGATTGTACATAAGTCGTAGTTTGTGTACTGTGTTTGTAAGTGTTGAGTCGCGTGTTGATAGGTCGTTGCCGACCTACGTTGGGTCGTAGGTCGCAACCTATGTTAGGTCGGCTGAGTATAGTGTTGAGTTGTAAACTGCCTATAAATATGGGGGTTGGGTCATTTGTAAACTAGGTTGATTTTGAATAAACTTTTGTTTGAGTGCTTTGTGCCTCTTGAAAATTGAAAGTTGAGTGTGATCTCCTTTCTCCATTTTCGGTTATTCGAGTGCGCTCGAATCAACGGATTTGAAGCCGATTCACGGAATCTCGTGCGCGAGATCAACGTAGAAGAGTCGTAGATCTTTTAACACAGTATCATGCGCGATCAACATGTTGGAGATAGATAGAATTCGGTATCTTTCGAGATCAACGAATTTGGGCGCTCGGTATTCCTCAATCCATCGATTTATCTTGTTTCATCTAATCGTTTCTTCGATTAGTTTGACACGAAATCTTCATTTCATTGTCATCGTTATAATCCGTTGCATCAGTTTTGGTATCAGAGCTTGACTTAGCCAATCATAACTAAGCCGAGTCCTTGGTGCCAAAGAGAAGAATCTGAAGTGTTGGAGTTTGAACCGTGCATCACTTTGTAGATCGAGGCCGAGCTAGTTGAAGTTCAAGCCGAGAACCTAAGTTAAAGCCGTGCATCACTTTGAAGAGTTCAAAGCCGAACCGAGTTAAGTTGTGAAAGATTGTTAGAGAGAGATCATGCCGCCGAGGAGAGCTAATCGACATCAAAATGTTGAAGCATTGTATAGAAGAGAAGAAGCTGAGCAAATGGAACAACGCATCAATGAAAAGTTTGATGAAGGTATTGGGAAGTTAGAGAAATTGATGATTGATATGAATCAAAGTCAAAGGAGAAGGTCACCAGTCTCGAACCATGGAGGAAACAGAGTTTCGCCATCGGTTACGGAAGCGAGGAAGGTGTCGCCACAATCTTATCAAGAAAGAAGAGAATAATCAGTTTCATTGAGACAAGAACATCATGAGTATAGAGATGAAGAGAGAAGAACTCCACGTGAGTTTGGAGATGAGCCATATCGTAATACTGAAAGACATAGTAGAAGAGATATGCGTGATCATAGAGATGTTGATGGTTGAGATCGATATCGAAGTACATTTGATTACGATGAAGATGGTGATAGATGTAGCGTTCATTATCGAGATTTAGACCAAGTACGAAATCCCTATCGGGAGGTAGAAGATGATCGTAAATGGGAGTCGAGGATGAAGATGAAAATTCCAGAATTCAAGGGTGGTATGGTAGCTGAAGAATTCTTGGATTGGTTATCTAATGTTGAAGAAATTTTTGACTTCAAAGAAGTTCTTGAGCATCGAAGAGTTAAGTTAGTCGCTACAAGATTGAGGGGAAGAGCAATGGCATGGTGGCAGCAAACTAAACTTACATGGGAGAGAATGGGAAAGTCAAAGATTGAATCATGGGAGAAGATGAAGAAGTTGATGAAGGCTACGTTCTTGCCTTATAATTATCAGTCTCTTATGTATCAGCGATTGCAGAACTTGAGACAGGGAACAAAGTCAATGAATGATTATGCGAATGAATTTTATCAATCGATTGCCAGGAATGATATCATGGAGACAGAGGAACAGCTGACTGCTAGATTTGTTGGAGGATTGAGAATGCAGATTCAAGATATGGTGAATATGTTTGATCCTAGATCTGTTGCAGAAGCACACCAGAAGGCGTTAGCTTGGGAGAAGCAAGGCAGAAGAGGAGGTGGTGTGTTTACAAATTCCAACAATCAAGTGAAAGGGGCTAGTAGAAATGCGAATGTTTCCAAGGCTATTGTGAAACCAGTTGTCAATGAAGTTTCTAAGACCAAGGTCAATGGTGGTATTAAATGTTTTAATTGTCAGGAGTTTGGTCACAAGAGTAATGAATGTCCGAAGCCAAAGAAGCGAGCGACGGTTGCTGAGGTTGAGGATGAGGATACAGAAGTAGAATGTTCCAATTCACCACAAGCTGAAGAGGAAGAATTATTGTCGGGAGACGAGGGACGTAATTTGATGATGAGGAGATCTTGTTTGACACCAAAGCAAGAAGATGATTCAAGTTGGTTGAGAAGTAACATCTTTCAGTCAACGTGTACTATCTTGGGAAGGGTGTGCAAGTTTGTTATTAATGCGGGAAGTTGTGACAATATCATTTCTACAAAGGTTGTAAAGAAGTTGGAATTAAAGACTGAGAAGCACCTAAACCTTACAAGTTAGCTTGGTTGAGGAAAGGTGGAGAAGTGAAGGTTAATCGAAGAGCTTGTGTAAATTTTTCGATTGGGAAGAAATATAAAGATGAAATTTGGTGTGATGTGGTTGATATGGATATATGTCATCTATTGTTGGAGAGACCGTGGCAGTATGATAGAGCTGTGCAACATGATGGTCGTACCAACAGCTACAGTTTCATGTTCGAGGGCACTAAAATAACTTTGGTTCCTAAGAAACGACAACAAGAAGAAAGCAAGTTGGAGGAGATTGAAGAGCTGAAAACTTTGCTATCTTTGAAGGAGTTTGTCAAGGAAGTGGAAGATTAGCCTGAAGTGTTTTTGTTGATCGGACGTGAAAGTAGTGAGGAGGTTGAAATTCCAGAGGAAGTCAAACCAGTGTTGGAGGAATTTGAAGATGTATTTCCTGAAGAGCTGCCAACGGAGTTACCACCGTTGAGGGTCATACAACACCAAATAGATATTGTTCCAGGAGTTGTGTTACCACATAGACCACATTCCAGGATGAGTCCAAAGGAACACTAGGAGTTGAGAAGGCAGGTGGAAGAGTTGTTAGAACAAGGGCGTGTTCAGGAGAGCTTGAGTCCTTGTGCAGTGCCAGCCCTATTGGTACCGAAGAAGGATGGTTCGTGGAGGATGTATACAGACAGTCGGGCTCTAAACAAGATCACTGTGAGAAACAGGTTTCCTATGCCGAGGTTCGATAATTTGATTGATCAGTTGAGTGGAGCTGTTGTGTTCTCAAAGATTGACTTGAAGAGTGGATACCATCAGATTCGTATTAGATCGGGTGATGAGTGGAAGACTGCTTTTAAAACAAGGGAAGGTCTATACAAATGGCTGGTTATGTCGTTTGGCTTGTCAAATGCTCCTAGTACTTTTATGAGAGTGATGAACCAGATTTTCAGACCATTTATTGGGAAGTTCATAGTAGTTTACTTTGACAATATTTTGATCTATAGTGGGAGTATAGAAGAGCATATCCAGCATTTGCGAGAAGTGCTGTTTATTCTACGACAGGAGCAATTCTATGCAGCAGCGAAGAAGTGTGTGTTCATGACGCATAATGTTTTGTTTCTGGGATATGTTCTGTCAAAGGAGGGTATTCAAGTGGATGAGAGTAAAGTTGAAGCAATCGGGAATTGGCCACAACGCAGGACTATAACTGAAGTGAGAAGCTTTCATGGTTTAGCATCATTCTATCGAAGATTTATTCCACATTTCAGTAGCGTGATGGCACCAGTTACTGATTGTATGAAGGGGAAGCAATTTTCATGGTCAAAGGAAGCAGGAGTTGCTTTTGAGCAAATCAAGGAACTTTTGACGACAGCACCAATTCTATTTTTGCCGGATTTTCAGTTGTTGTTTGAGTTACATACTGATGCATCGAAAGTTTGAATTGAAGGGGTGTTGAGTCGGAAGGGACGTCATATTGCTTACTTCAGTGAGAAGCTTTCGGGAGCAAAGATGAGATGTAATACATATGATGTGGAATTTTATGCTATTGTGCAAGCCGTGAAACACTGGAGACATTACTTGTTTCATAATGAGTTCGTGTTATATACTGATCATGAGGCATTAAAACATTTGCATGGGCAGGACAAGATAGCAGCTAGGCATGCATCGTGGATTGCATACTTGCAGCAATTTACATTTGCAGTGAAACATAAGTCGGGAATTACGAATCGCGTGGTAGATGCATTGAGTAGAAGAAATCATCTATTGACTACAATGAAAGTTGAAGTGACCGGGTTTGATGTGTTGCCAGAATTGCTTGTGGATGATCCTTACTTTGCTAAGGTTATGGATGAAGTCACAAAGGGGAAGATGGATGAGTATATTTTGGTGGATGGTTTTATGTTCAAGGGAAATCAATTATGTATACCCTAGGGAAGTTTGCGAATGAAGATTGTAAAGGAGTTACATGAAGAAGGCTATGTAGGTAGAGATCGTACATTGTAGTTGATTTCTCAATCTTATTTTTGGCCTTCCATGAGAAAAGAAGTTGAAAGATTTGTGAAGAGATGTCATATCTGTCAAGTTTCGAAGGGAACAGCTACGAATGCGGGATTATATATGCCATTACCCGTGCCTACTAAACCGTGGGTTGATATCAGCATGGATTTTGTGTTGGGTTTGCCAAGAACTCAGCAAGGGAATGATTCCATATATGTGGTGGTAGATAGATTTTCGAAAATGGCACATTTCATAGCCTGTAAGAACACCGCTGATGCAGTCCGGGTTGCTCAGTTATTCTTTAAAGAAATTTATCGATTGCATGGGTTGCCTGAGACCATTGTTTCTGACAGGGACACTCGATTCTTAAGTCATTTTTGGATGAGTTTATGGAAGATGGTTGGAACGAAACTGAATTTTAGTAACGCTTATCATCCGCAAACAGATGGGCAAACGGAGGTGATGAATAGATCATTGGGAAACTTGTTGAGATGTCTTGTGAAAGATAATTTGAAAAGATGGAATGTGAAGTATGTTAAGCAGAATTTGCACATAATCACGCTGTCAATCGAAGTACTGGTTTCAGTCCATTTCAGGTTGTCTATTCAACAATTCCGAAGAGACCGTTAGATTTGACGACAGTGCCATATCAGAAGGGAGTTGTTAAGCAAGCTTGTGATTTCGTGCATAAATTGCAGGAATGTCACAGAACTGTTCATGAACGATTGCTTGCATCAAATGAGAAGTATAAACAATTGGCGGATAAGAAGCGAAGGAGTGTGAACTTTAGAGAAGGTGAATTGGTTTACGCTGCTTTGACGAAAGATCGTTTTCTAGTTGGAACATATAACAAGCTAGCCGCTAGAAGGATTGGTCCTTTAGAGATCGTGAAGAAAATCAATGAGAATGCATATCAGTTGAGATTGCCGGATAATGTTCATACTTCTGAAGTTTTCAATGTCAAATACTTGATTCCGTTTCATGGGAATGAGCCTGTCAAGGAAGAGGAAAGTGCAAATTCGAGGTCGAATTCTTGTCAACCGGGGAAGGATGATGCAGCGCAATCTACCAATTCACGACCTAGTGAAGGTCGCTCAAAGGCCTTAGGTCGCGCACGACCTAGTAGAGTTCAATTGATTCACGACCTAGCACAATCAATGGATTCGAGTCGGGAAAAACGACCTAACGAGCTAACAAATGGAGTTGCATTGCCCTTATCTCGCTCAAATGCTTTAGGTCGCTCGGGTTTCTTAGGTCGCGAATGACCTAGTGAGGCAGCGTGGCATGGCTCACCAAAGATAGGTCATGAACGACCTAGCGAGTTAAGGCCAGTTCTTTTAGGTCACGAAAAGTTAAGTCGCGAGCCTCCTCCTTAAATCGCTGAAGCCTAAGTCCCTCCCAATGTTGGGTTGCTTTCTGGATAACTCGTGTTGTGTTGTAAATATGGAGTCTTTAGGTCGTGTGTGTTGTATTCATAGGTCGTTATTGTTGTAACTTGTATTTGTTAACTCGATTGTATATAAGTCGTAGGTTGTGTGCTATGTTTGTAGGTGTTGAGTCGCGTGTTGATAGGTCGTTACCGACCTATGTTAGGTCGTAGGTCGCAACCTATGTTAGGTCGGCTGAGTATAGTGTTGAGTTGTAAACTGCCTATAAATATGGGGGTTGGGTCATTTGTAAACTAGGTTGATTTTGAATAAACTTTTGTTTGAGTGCTTTGTGCCTCTTGAAAACTGGAAGTTGAGTGTGATCTCCTTTCTCCATTTTCGGTTATTCGAGTGCGCTCGAATCAACGGATTTGAAGCCTATTCACGGAATCTCGTGCGCGAGATCAACGTAGAAGAGTCATACATCTTTTAACACGGTATCGTGCGCGATCAACGTGTTGGAGATAGCTAGAATTCGGTATCTTTCGAGATCAACGAATTTGAGCGTTCGGTATTCCCCAATCCATCGATTTATCTTGTTTCATCTAATCGTTTCTTCGATTAGTTTGACACAAAATCTTCATTTCGTTGTCATCGTTATAATCCGCTGCGTCACATCTCTAATGGAGTAGATAGTGGTAATAGTGCTGCCTACTGGTTGCTAACATCCATGTGATGAGAAGTTCTTTCATCGGCACTAAATACTGTTGCCAACATGATATTTTATCATCTCTTTTCATTAATTCCTTTATTTATACCCTAATAAATCCTTTATGAAAATCTTTTGAATTTAACCTCTAGGCACTACAAATCAAAATAGAAAGCTAGATCTACGCCTAAGAATCGCCTCTCTCAGTGAAAGCTCCAAAATGTTGAGCCTAGAAATGGCACAACTCCAAAAGAAAACCAAAATAAAAGAAATCTAATCAAATATAACGAGCAAAACAGAAACAACGCCAAAATTTTGTAGCGGTTCGACAAATCTATTGCCTACGTCCATTGCTTTGTTATTAATTTTGGATTTCTAGTCAATAGTACAAGGGTTTGATAGATCTTACAGCCTAGAACGAGTAATAATAGCTTCCTTAGTGACTAACATTGAGGAGAGATAAAATATAATGAAAGAAAAATCCAAAAATTCCTTTTTCAAATGCTTTAGGTATCAATTGTAGGAAAATCGTCCAGTAGAATCCCCAAATCTCAACATACTAGGTCTTAGTTCAAATTTGAAAAAGCAGGAGAAGAAGATAGAGTCCCTAGAGCCGAAAATTTAACTTGGTACTAATCAGAAGTAGTCGGTACTGTACTGATCTATTTTTTGTAAGAAGAGTCGCTCTTTTCCCCTCTTTTAGTCTTCTATCTCTGATCCGTTGTGTTTCGAGTACTTTTCAATTGAGATTGTGTCGTTTTCGAGATATCACTTGTACTTGTTTGCTTTATTTTAGAACATCATTGAAGTTGTTCTCCCTATTCCTTGAGAAATGTGTTCATGGTGATCGCCTCAGTCGTAGTTCCTCAATTCACATCTCTGAGGCTCCATAAGAAGTTAAAAGAGTGATCTATCGAGTAGATCAACTCGGTACCGATTACTGCCCTTTGCTCCTATTTTGGTCCATTCCTATCATCCCTCCAAGCATGTCCCCAAGTTCATGAATCATTTCATCTTCGTTCTGATGTCCAGATTTTTCTAAAGGCTGCTTGGTTAGAAATCCAGATAACATGTTTTTTGCATATATATAAAATCTACTTATTTAAGAATATATCATAAAATTTGTATGTATGTATATATATATATATATATATATATTTCTTATGAATACATATCTTTGGTAATTTAAAATTCAACTTTATAGGCATTTTATCTTTTTCAAAAAAAATGTTTTATCTACTATAGGCCATGAGCAATGGAAAAGTTATTTTTTTTAATATAATCCATGCATGTTTATACGTTTATAATTTTGTGTGTGTCTATGCATGTATTTATACATACATACATACATATGTATGTATGTATGTACGTATGTATGAAATCCGAAACTCAAAATCTATTTATATATCCGTACATATTTTAAAAAGCGAATAGAATTTATATTTATATATATGTAATATAATTAAACTTTTTATTTAATAACTAAAAAAATTTGGTATTTGAATTTTTTATAACTATAGCAGAATTCAGTTTTGGGACTTGCATGAATATATTTATATAAATCAGTTTAAAACAGGATTTTATCTTATTGAGACCATGTTGATCACCAAACACCCTGACTGTTAGTCGTTTCCTTCTCCAAAGCCTTTACTTTTTCTCCTTGACCATGGGATGCAACTCCATCTACAAGGCTTCATTAATGTCCACAATTAATGTTTGGTTTTCTTCAGTCTTTTGAGTTAATGAATGAGTAGCTATCTATAGCCAATTAGATCACAAATATCTAACCTCTTTCTCTCTGGTCGTGAAAACTTATTCTCAACCACTATTCTCTAAGCTATTGTCCTTTGATATAGGCTTTTAGACTTTAGGAAAAATTGATTCAACCATTACTAAATCAATTAGTTAATTTGTTTAAGCCCGTTCTTTAATTAAATCAATGTATTATTTTTATACTTCGTTTTAAATAATATTTAGGCTTCAAATAAATAACTAAAATGCCATCTAAATTTTATACAACATTTTTATTAAATTCTATTATAAATTTATAACGTTTATAAATTAATTTTACATTGGTCGATCTTAGAAATTAACTAACAACACAGTTGTGTTGACTCTCTGATGTGAATTTGGTCCTTTATCAATATCTGAACAATTTAAATATGAAAGCATGGATGGACATTGCTAAAGTAAACTATCACAAATAATTTCAATCATCTATAGATCATTTAGGCGAAATCCAATTTCTAATGTTTATTAAGCTATGTCTTGTATCGAAGTTTTGTACATGTTTCTTTTTATCAACAGTATATCACTAAGATATCTAGAGTTTATTCAAAGGTCAAAAACTTTACTAATATACATACATATTTGTATAGAGTACATTAACATCCTTGGTTTAATCCAACTACATTTATCGATTAACCGATTTACTCTGACCAAAGATTTTGACTTTAAATTGACTGCCAATTATGGTGATATTAACCTTCACAACTAGTGAGACGACTTTTCTCTTGCGTATTGTTTCACTTCAAGTAGTCCAACGTGTACCCAACTATGGCCGTAACATAGTCACAATGTTGTGTGCTTAACTATAATTAATTACACCTAATTACTTAAGTTCAATGGTACCCTTAAGTCTGAAGGACTATTGTACATCTTTACCATGATATCTTCGATTTTTACTTAGTTGTATTAACATAAATAAGACATTCATTGAGTCATTCTTTGAATATTGTTCCAAATAACCACAAGTATGTAAGCTCTTGGTGATCCAACGGTCATAAATAATACACCATCCATCGTACAAAGAGCGTTACATACATTAGTCTCAATGGATGTATTAATATCCTTTTTTTAATGCATCTTGACTAGGTTCATTTAGGAAGTATGTATTTAAATATTGATTCAACACCCATGGTTACAGATGCATTCGTAACTATAACTAATAAAATACTTCTCCTAAGGATAATCTACTTACTTATTTTAATGCATTTGTTTCATTATTTATATCTCTATATAACAATATATATTTATATATATATATATAAGAAAATAAAACCAAAAGCATATTTTATTTTGTATAAGATTCTTTATAAGAGTTAAGTTATATAATCAAGTTACATAATTTCCTCTCGTATGCACCCTTAACTCTATCAATCTCCTACCTGCAGATAGGATTGATTATAGTTGCCTTACTGCCTATACCTTCGACTAGTCTATCTGAATTAGACCGAGAAGGGGAATTAGTGAATGGATATGCAATATTATTACTTTGTATCTACTTTTCAATTATACTTCCCCTTCACTAATAAAATCTTTATCACATGTTAACTACAAAAAAAATATCTTGACTTCTTCTTAAGCCGATGGTCCTGTTGCAATTTATATTGCATTATCGTAATTATAATACGTCGTTAGATATTCTATGATGAGAACTACCTCTAGCCTTCTTATAAATGTGCACGCATATACTGCGTTCATTGTGGTGCTATTCAAGGTGATGTAATTATCCTCTATAATTGAATCTACCACAACCTTTCATTTAGAATATTTCTGACCTAAGGCTCCTTAATCAAGGTTGAACATAAATTTAAGTTTGGCTTACTAAATTCGATGCCACTTATGAAGTTTATGTCCGAAGACTTTGTCATATAAGAAGTTCGTTGTTTCCATAAATAATTCTCTTATATTTCATAAATACTCAAGAATACTCTCAACTACCATTTAATGATTTTAACTTAGATTTGAACTTTACTTACTACACCAAGTGCATAAGTGAATTTCAATCTAATACATAACATAGCATAACATATATGACAGTTCCTATCAATAAGGTGAAAGGAATCTATCCCTTATTTTCCATATTAAACATTTTAATATAGTGTCTATGTATATCGACTTGGAAAATTCCAATATCCTTTTATATTAAGTACATAGATGCACCTTTCAAATCTTTCATCAAGGTTTAAATAACTAAACTTTAACCGATTTACTATGGGTACATCGATAATTATTAGTAACATGTTGTTTGCGTATAGTATTAGAAATGATATAGTACCTTTGATTTTATTTCTTAGAGGCACATGCTTAAATCAAACTATTTGATTTTTGTGTCAAAAAATATTTTTTCAACTGCTAGAAACTTTTTGGATGCCATTATTATATCAGCTCTTGGATCACATCCAAACACGTATAGACTTTGATATCACTCCCACTGACTTCGAGATATTTTGAGTATTGTATGCAAACGGTCTCTTATAAATCACTATTTAAAAATTCTGTTTCAAAATCAATGTGCAAAAAATCAAAGGCAAATTGTGCAATAAGTGTGATTAAAATGCAAATGACTTAAACATGTTAACTAGCGAAACTACTACACTAATTTCAACACTCGAAATCGATGAAATCATTTCCTATAAACACAGCTTTATATGATTCCAATTATGTTGATCTTCTTCTTGCAAACTCACTTGCAACCAATGAATCATATTCCTTTAGTAAATATACCAAAATCGTATTTTCCAGTGTATTTCAAATTCATAAAATCTCATGATGCGATTGAGTTTATAGCCTACAAAACCTATCGACAACTTATGAGAATGTTTTTGCTAACATATCATTTTCTTGACATTAATAAAACAAATTATAGTTTCTCCTCAACGTGCGAGAATTCTATATTAGACATTCTAATGTGTTATGTCGCCTTTGAGGTTGGCTAAATTTCCGTAAATCAACTAATCAATTAACATGTTAGAATATAAATCGTATACAAGTCTATTGCATGACCACTAATTTCTTTAGAAAGAAAATCCTTTGGCACGGAGGTGGCATGTCTTGAAACAACAATTTGTTTCTCACTGCGGTGGAATAAACATTCAAAAGAATTTATAATCTATCTATAGACTTCATAAAATAGATCAAGTTTTAAGTTTACGAGACTTACGTTCATAACATAAATTGGTTAACCACGTATCTTAAAATATTCAAGATTAGGGTTCATTTCCAATTCATATCTTATATGAAATCATAACTATGCTTTAGATAAAACAATATTTGACATAGGTGCTCACTCTTAATTACATATATTTTTGGAATATTTTTGGAAAGAAATAACTCAAGTTCATTTATAATCAATCGTGCTTTGTCCAAAAGAGTTTGATTACTCCATACCAATACATTATTATGTAGCATAGGGAAAAGTGAGTTTGAGAGTGAATCTTATTTTCTTTTAGGTACTATTGGAACTCTTATCCAAAATACTTACATATTCAACCAGAATGAATTGTTTTAATTCCTTTGCATGTTACTAATTTCTACAGTTGTTTTATATTCCATGAATTTATCAATTTGTGAATCAAATGCATATGTTCATATCTAATAAAACTCATTAGTGAATTTAACGAAGTAAATGGATCCATTTTTGGCATTACTGGACCTTGGACTATATATATACACACACATATATTAGTCAAAAAGTTTGTTAACTCTTTTATCGCTTCCATCGAATGGGTGCGTTGCTCTCAACCATTTGAGATAAAATTCACAAGTATCATATAATTCATAATCACATGATCAAGGAATTATTTCTCAAAGATATGACTTAGTCCATAATTCTAAAATTAATTGATAACATCTTAGATGCTTATATATTTTCTATAGCTAAAACACAACTTTTGTTATTAAAATAAATACCATCATGAAAATGCCAATGAATGAAATTATTTACAATGAATATTCACAATATTCATACTAAAATAGAAATGCATCTACTTTTTTTCAATAAAAAAAGTAGTTATTATTTCATAAATAATGTTTGGCACACATGAAGACAATCCTCCAAAACATGATGTGTCCATTAGCAAGTAGCATACGCTATGCTACCAATATTTGTATATTTGCAGTAGCAATATTTGAAATATGGAGATCCATTAGATCAGTTACTATGTGAAATGAACCATCTTTCTTACTACCAAAGACGACACTTAATACTCCTCGGTATTCGTGTGCCGATCATTTAGTCATCCGAAAGTTGGGTCATTTGGGGTGAAAGAAATAAAGATGGAATAGAAGAAACCAAACAACATATAATCTCACAACTTAACAGAACAATATATATTACTCAATATAATATATTACAAAATCATTGACAATGTTGCGTCAGAGTCATACCAATACAAATTCTAGCCTAAGATAGTTATAACAGTCTGCTCTTACCTAACTAATATAACATACATATAATACAGCGAAAATAAGAAAAATAACTAGCTACTGACGAAACCACCATCTCCAAGCTCCTCTAACGTTAAATCGATGGAAAAACTAGAACTACTTGGCTGCCCATTCAAATTTGAGCATCCAAGAGTTTAGGAAAAGGGAAATAAACTCCCAATTAGACATGGGTCTGGTGTGAGTAAAGCATAAGTCTTTAACTTTATAAAAACCTTTAAATCAAAGGCATCTTGTAAGACCATACCGCTTATGAACACGGACCGGTTCTTACCTGACGATAACCAAAATATTTGTATATTAAATGCAGTGATATTATAATATGTCTAAAGATTCAAACACATATCAAAATAACTGAAATTTTGCCATGATAAGTTCCAGCGTAATAGGCCCTAAAATCAAAAACAGTAGGGCTTGTATTGGAAATTAGATTCCATACTATGGCAAGGTAAGGGACTACCTTCCGATGGTACAACCCTAGAAAATGCATCGGATTCTGACAAGAACTTCTTGTACCCCTGCTACACAGAGCTGGCTGCCCCTTTAACATGGAAAACCAAATTACCTCATCCCTTTTTGACACCAAGGCCTTATATTACCATGGTATTTATGCACCAAACAGCTCGAATATGGACAATCTAGAATGGGATAGCGGCTCCTAATGGTAGCTGACTACATAGCTCTGTTGCATACCTTTTTTTGCCTTTTCCCGGTTTGTGAAGCTCATGAGGTCACATCTTTACCTTCTTCCTCTTAGTTGACTATCTTGGAATGCTAACACTACCCTTCAAGGTAGAGAAACAATGTCAGCATTCATCCGTGCAAGTTATTCCGAGATCGAACTAACATTCGACATTACTATCTTCCATTTTGGAATCACCCTCAGGAAGAATAGTATAATCCCACAGCATACTTTAACATGATTTAACATTGTTCGTTATTATTTTGGAGTGGTTCAGATAAATCCGAGGACTGGTGTCTCCAAAAGCAAGTGATACACTACAACAAAACTATCCTTTTACCACGTCTATTTTACAACGGGCCATAAACAACCGTTATAATAGAAACCTTTAACAATGGTTTTCTTAAGCCCATTATAATAATGCAACTTTTCATTATCCAGTAAACCTATTACAACATTGTCAGCTTGCCCGTTGTAATACGGTCCTATTACAATGGTTTTCAGTCCGTTGTAGATACCCATTTTCAACTCTATTATAACGGTTTTGGTCCGTTGTAATATAGTTTTATTACAATCGGCCCATTGTAATATAGTCCTATTACAATGATTTTCGGTCCGCAATACTACATACCAGTTTTCATCTCTATTTGTCCATTGTAATAGATGTATATTACAACTATTTTCTTCTATTTATTGTAATAGATACCAATTTTCAACAACTCTTGTCTATTGATCGTTGTTACCTTCGATTATTTTAGGCTCGTAGTAGGATTTATTGAGTATTCTAGTGGACTAAATTTTACTTTATAGTTATTAGTATGTAACTATATACAAAGTTTTTCAAAATAAAATACAAAATCAAGAAACTCGTGTTTTGTTAATCATTGTGTTAACGAAATAATTTTAGCAGTGTTGTTAGATAACGCTTAAAATAATTTTATTTAATAGGATAATATATTTAATAAAGTTTTGACATAAACATTTTCTTAAATTTATGAGTATTTTTATTAAATTAGCAAGAAAATGCATCCTAGCATCCTAGTAGATGCCTATTAGAACTGTTTTTTATCTGTTGTAATATATATCAGTTTTCATCAATACCTCTTCCTTGTTTGTCTGTTGTAATATAACAATCATTTTCTTTTGTCCTTTGTGATATATGCCAATTTTCATAACTTATTTTTTTGCTAGTTGTAATAGATACATATTCCAACCTTTATAGTTTACTAGTTGTAATAAATGCCAATTTTCAAATGAAAACTTAAATAGGTAATAAATAAAAACTTAGATAGATGGCCATTTATAATTTATAACCAACTATTATTAATAAATAATTTATAATTACTTATTATAATTTATAATCATTAATTAGTTTTTATATTTATTTATTTATTATAATCAATTGTTAATAATTAGTAAATTAAAGTTAATATTTATTAATTAAATTTATTATTTAATAAATATAATCAATAGTTAATATTAAATAACTACTATTGAATAATTAATATCAAATAATTAATAACTAATATTTAATTATAATAATGAAGTAGTAAGTAGTAACTAATAATTAATAAATAAGAAATAATACTTAATAATTAATAGCTACTGTTAAATAATTAATAATAAGAAGTAATATTTCAAAAAAATTGAAAAATTGAAAATCTCTATAATAAATTTAAAAAATGTCATATATGGTTGCTTTGAATTTTATAGTTAATAATTAGTAATTTATAATTAATAACAAATATGTTTACTATGTCTTTACATTGACAGCCTATATAAGTCATTATTTCTAATTTATTATAATTAATGATTATTAATGAATGATTTATGATTACTAATTATTATTTGTGATCAATATTATTTTTTAGATTTAATGAAATATTGTAGTTAATTATTGATAGTTAATAATTGGTATCAGAGCAAGGATGTTTCTAGTGCTACTAAACAAGCCAAACCCTCTGAGTTAGTTTTAGGGTAGAAAGGGTGCGTAATTCCCGCTTTCAAATAAACATGGTAAGATGTAAGGTAACTAGGAAATCAATTCTTGCTAAGATATCTAAGTAAGATAATTCTGTAAATTAATCTACTTTTCTCTTTAATTTTATTTCTTGTTCTCTCAAAGGAAAATATTTATAAGATGATCAATCTTGAAAGACAAATGATGTTATTAATGTTGAAAAACTACTCAAAGAAAATCAATCAAGTAAGCTTTAAATGCTTAAAATTTTTAAACCTTGAATATAACTTTAAGGAACGAAGTATAATCAGCTTAGATAAGTATAAATTTGTTTGTCATTTTGACAAAGGATTCCAGTACCTTTTGCATAACGAAAACAAACAGTTAAATTCAATCACAGATTTGATTATAAACTTAGGAGTAAACCTAGAACATTACAATAATTCAACAGTTAAAACATTAGAGGTAATTGCTAGGTCTATAGGAAAAAAGAGTAAAACTTTAAAATAGTTAGTTTGTAATATAGATTTTATTAAAAATCAAAAGGAATATATACTCAAAACTATAAGTAATTTTTAGAACAGTTTACCTACTAAGCCAGAAATTCAAGAATTAAAATTTCTTTTAGAACATAATAAACCAAAACAGATAGAGGTAGAGATTGAGAAAATATTAGTAGAAGTAAAAAAACAAAACAACAGATTATGAAGAAAGAATTGGTAAAGTAGAAAAAAATAGTAAACGAAGTAAAATATTTAATTGGTGAATGAATAAAAATCTCCAACAGCTAGTAAAGGAAGCAGAGAAATATTCGAGTAATAACGTGGTTCCTTAGACAGGTTTCACAAAATTTGTAGGAAATTTTCCGTCAGACAAAGAGTATCCTAGTTTATTTAATATTTTAATAGCATTAAACTTACACATCCTAGATAAATTAGAAACACTAAGTAAAGAAAATCAAACTTCTAAAAATAATACAGACATAGACAAAGTAATAGAACAATTGGCAAATTTAAGTTTGGGAAAACCAGTTGAAAGGACTAATAAAAATCCAAAATTATATAAATTTTGGATTCCAAAGAAATAATGAACCCAAGGCAATCATTTAGCGGACCCAGTAGAACTTTAACAGAATCTACATCCAGGGGTAAATCAAAAGATGAAATTTCAAGTATTCTTTCAAAAATTAAATCTAAGAAAGAAAAACAAGTAGTTCAGTTAGACGAAGAAGTAGACTTAGATAAGAATTTAGAATTATATAATAACAATCAATTAGATGTATTAAATCCAAGAATTCTATATCAAACGGGAATTACAAATATAAATACAACATTGATAAGAAGTATAAGGGAAAAAGAAATTAGAGCTATAAATAACAGTGTAACAATAGATATTTTATCTCCAGAAACAATACGAAAACTTAAAAATATGGGGAAAAGAGTTTTTTCATTTAGGACTAATAGTCATAGGAATTAAAGCCTTAACAAGGAAAGGATTAGGAACAAAAAAATACTTACTTTAGTCTAAAATAAATCATGGGCGGCAGATATCGAAAAAGCATTAAAATTAAGTATGGAAATAGATTTAAATAATAAATCAGCATTAGTATATTGTGTTCCAGATATTCTTAAATGTATTAAAGATTTAAAAATTTTAAAATTAGGATTTAAAGCAAACGGTTTTGAAGATTACATAGGAAATAATTTAATTATAAGCATAGGCATAATACGTAAAGCCGGTAACAGATCAGGAATGAAATTCAAAATAAACCTAGAAGGGATAGTTCAGAACATAGCTAGTAAAGGTATAAAAATGATAGAACCACGAAGAATAAATCCAGAAGACTTGGCAGGCCTTGAAGGCAGCTAAAGGATTTTGTTACAAACGATAAAAGTATCGTAGTATCATATGTAATCCACAAAAATCAATTTGGAGAACCTAGTTTACGGTGTGGAAATTACAAGTTTAGACAAAATGAAGAAGAAACTGATACAGAATCAGAAATAAAAGTCAGAAATAACTTAAATGAACATTTTAATATTATGAATAATTGGGATGGTGAACCAATCTACGATCAGTATGAATCAGATACAGAAATAATACAAGAAAATAATATAAATGATGAAGAAGAAATCTTAGGATATTTCATTGATGAAAATTACGAATATAAAGAAATAGAAGAAAATATAGGAGAAACTTTTAAAACAAAAATTAAGAAAACATTACCAGAAATAATAAATAAAAAGATAACGGTTGAACACATCAGATAAGAAATAGACAATATGATAATAAGTTGTATGCAAGAGTTAAACATGGATTACGAACAAGCTTTTACAACTTTATCAAAATATTTTAACATGACATTAATAGATGAAATTTTAAACCAACAAATTCCATTAAGTGATTTCTTTATTGATAGTCATTTTATGGATCAAACAATGATTCCATCAAATAAAAGAAGTAGGTTTGATAATGAACCTAGTGAATAATTTAGAGAAGGACCTTTAGAAAGAGAACAATGGGCTAAACCAGACATAAATTATGCACAAGAAAGTCCTTATACAGGAAAAGGAATGCGTAAACCATATGGAAGATTATATAGCCACAACATGTTACTTTTAAAAATCAATCCCCTCAACTTTAGCCAGAAGAAATTCTAATATGGGAACAGAATATAATCAGATATTGGAAAGTAAATAAAAAGCCAGAAATGGACATGTGGGTTGTGCTAGAAACCACTTTAGGACCATTAGGCTTAGGAATTTATCAAAGTAGAAAAACAGATAACCCAACAGCAATAATTGAACAAAAAGCCCTAGGAAACAATCCATATAATTTTACATGCTTTATTAGACTATTATTAATAGAAATGATCCAGGAAAAGGGGGTACTATTATGCAAAATACAGCCATTAGAAATTTAGAGCAACTTAGCATAAGAGATTTAAGTATATAAAAGAATTCAACCAAGATTTTGCAATGACGTTAGCACAAACAGGAAGAGCAATGGAAGAAGAGTTATGTAATAAGTATTTTTCAAAACTTCCAGGGGATTTAGGACGTAAATTACAAGAAGATTGGAATAACCAATACAAAGATATTCCAAAACTAGGAATAGGACCATGAATTATGTTTGTCTTTCAAGAACTAGAAAAACGATGTAAAGAAGCCACCTTACAAGAACAAGTCAAAAGACAAGCTTGGGTATTTTGCAGAACATATATTTATACTCTACAAGCCTATGGATACAATAAGCCAAGAAAAAATTTGCGAAAATCAAAACATTTGATAAAAGAAAGAAAGATAAGTATGTCAGAAGAAATAAACCCAATAGAAAATGTCATTGTTTCATATGTGGTGACCCAAATCATTTTGCAAACAAATGTCCAAATAGACACAATAATAAGCAAAGATCAAATTTAGTAGATGAATAGACGAATACGAAATAGAAAGCATTGATGAAAATGACTTAGATGATAATGAATCAATATACAGTATAATATTTGATGATGAAGAAAGTTCTCAAAATAGTATTACTTATACCATAGTAAATAACAAAAATGAGTTATGTAACCATTAATGGATTCAGAACAAAGAAAATAACCATATTCCATGTTTTTTATGTAATAGATATCCAAAGATAATTAAAATATTTCAATGAAATAATTGTTTTATGGAAATATGTTTTCTATGTGCAAAAAGCATTTTAATTTAGAATTAATAACAAAGAAACATATGGTTAATGAAAGGAATTTCCAAGAAACAATAGATAAACATGAAGCACAAATACAGCTATTACAATTAGAAATCGATACTTTAAAGCAAGAAATTAGAAACATAAAACATAAACAAAAGGTTTATCAGTATAAACTAGAGGAAACGAGTGGGCAAAAGGAATGTGAGCAGATAGATAACCTAAACAATGTAGTCCAAGAGAATAAAATATAGAGTTTTCTGCAAATATTAATAAATACAATACAGCATTATTAACCATCAACTGTCGAATATGGTTTGATGATAACACATTTGTAGAAACAATAGCAATAGTAGACACGGGAAGCATGAGAAGCTTAATTGCACACTCTTTAGTCCCATCAAAATTCCGAATACCATTACAATACACAATTACTTCGAAGACAGCAAATCAAAGCCTAATGAAACTTACCCTTAAATTACCAGATAATTCTACAACACAATTCAAAGGCTTTTCCAGTAATTACATTTCTAAATATGAACTAGGAAAAGCCACACTAACACCCAAAGATATTAAAAGTACAAAATTTTTATTAGGTTTAAATTTCATATTAAATTATAGAGGTAACATCACAATTTCAAAAAATAGCATTGCATTAGCAAATATAACTGCACATTACCAACAAACTACCATAATTATCAATCAGAGTTGGCACGAAAGTGTGGTGGACATGTTGAATTAGATTTTTACAAGCAACCACAACCTTCAAATTCACAAAATAATAAAGATCATAAAAATTCTTTAGAAGACAATTAGAAAGAGGGAAGGAAAAACAGTTTGTACTCTATCAGATAATATCGAAGCTAGAAAAAATAGGACTAATAGGTGATGACATTACAAAAAATAAAGTAAATTTTACATGTAAAACTAACATAATAACTCCAAAAATAACAATAAGAGCAGCAAATATAGACTATTCGCCAGCAGACGTAAAAGAATTTAAAATTCAAATAAAAGAAATGATAGATCAAAATCTTATAAGAAAATCGGATTCTAGATATAGATCTGCAGCCTTTTTGGTGAGAAATCATTCAAAGCAGAAAAGAGGTGAACCCAGAATAGTTTATAATTATAAGAGACTAAATGATAATGCATAAGGTAATGGTTACAATATACCAAAAAAAGATACACTAATAAACTTAATCCAAGATAAGAAAATATTTAGCAAATTTGATTTAAAGTCAGGATACAACCAATTAAAATTAGAAGAAAACTTTAAGCCATGGATAGCTTTTACATGCTCAGAAGGATATTTTGAATGGAATGCTCTTAGTTTTAAATTAAAAACAGCTCATGCAATCTTTCAAAAATTTATGGATAGTATATTTAAAAAATATGAATTTTGTTTAATATATATAGATGACATCCTTATAGCAACTAAGACCACAAAGGAACATGAACAGCATCTTAAGATTATATTTTCGGTAATAGAAAAGAATGGAATAGTAGTGTCAAAAAAGAAAATAGAACTTTTTAAACTAAAAATTTCTTTCTTAGGATTAGAAATAGGAAATGGAAAAATAGTGTTACAACCACATATTTCCTAAAAAAATATAGAATTTACAGATAAATTAGATAGTAAAAAGAAGATACAAGCATTTTTAGGATTAGTAAATTATGCCAGAAAATTTATACCAAATCTAGCCAAGTTAGTAGGACCATTATATGGAAAAATCTTCAAAAATGGTGAATCCAGATTTAATTCAGAAGTTATAAAATTAGTTCAAAAAAATAAAGAAGAAATAAAAAAGATAAAGCCTTTAGAGCTACCATTGGAAACAAATTACAATGTAATTGAATGTGATGGATGTAAGGAAGGATTGGGGGGCGTCCTCAAATGCAAACCATCAAAATTTTCAGATTAAAATACAGAAAAATAGCAGCATACACCAGCGGAAACTTTAATACAGGGCACAATTCGACATTGTTGGATTTCGAAATTCAAGCATTAATAAATGCATTAGACAAATATAAAATTTATTTAAACAAAGAATTCACAGTCAGAACTGATTGTGAAGCAATAGTCAAATTTATATCTAATGAAAATACTAAGAAGATAAATAAAACTAGACGGTTAAACTTACAGAATTTAGTTCAGGGAAATGGGTATAAAATAAATTTTGAACACATTAAAGGTAAAAATAACCAACTTGCAGACATTTTATCTCGAAAAATTATATCAATTTTTGATTCTTTCCGCATACGTCGCGCTACTTCAAGTCTATCCATCGCTCTGCCGCATCAACTTCGGTTCTAGTCCAATGGATAGCAGAAAGGTATTTCTCTACTCCATTATTCCTATTTTACCTTATGTTGAAGAAATTATGGAAATATTTGATTGGTGTGCTAGAAATTTTTATTGAAAATTACTTATTTTCCTTCTCCTCCGCCTAAAATTGGTATCAGAGCAAGGATGTTTCTAGTGTTACTAAACAAGCCAAACCCTCTGAGTTAGTTTTAGGGTAGCAAAGGGTGCATAATTCCCGCTTTCAACTAAACATGGAAAATCTGTAAGGTAACTAGGGAATCAATTCTTGCTAAGATATCTAAATAAGATAATTCTGTAAATTAGTCTGCTTTTTTCTTTAATTTTATTTCTTTTTCTCTCAAAGGAAAATATTTATAAGATGATCAAGCTTGATAGACAAATGATGTTACTAATACTGAAAAAGTACTCATAGAAAATCGATCAAGTTAGCTTTAAATGCTTAAACTATTTAAATCTTGAATATAACTTTAAGGAACGAAGTATAATCAGCTTAGATAAGTATAAATTTGTTTGTCATTTTGACAAAATGATTCCATCACCTGTTACATAATGAAAACAAACAGTTAAATTCAATCACAGATTTGATTATAAACTTAAGAGTAAATCTAGAACATTACGATAATTCAACGGTTAAAACATTAGAGGTAATTGCTAGGTCTATAGGAGAAAAGAGTAAAACTTTAAAACAGTTAGTTAGTAATATAAATTTTATTAAAAATAAAAATGAATATATACTCAAAACAGTATGTAACTTTCAGAATAGTTTACTTACTAAGTCAGAAATTCAAGAATTAAAATTTCCTTTAGAACATAATAAACCAAAACAGATAGAGGTAGAAATTAATAAAATATTAGTAGAAGTACAAAACAGAATGGTAGAATTAGAAGAAAGAATCAGTAAAGTAGAAAAAATAGTAAACGAAGTAAAATATTTAATTGGTGGATGAATAAAAATCTCCAACAGGCAGTAAAGGAAGCAGATAAATATTCGGGTAATAACGTGGTTCCTCAGACAGGTTTCACATAATTTGTAGGAAATCTTCCATCAGACAAAGAGTATCCTGGTTTTTTAATATTTTAATAGCATTAAACTTACAAAACCTAAATAAATCAGAAACACTAAGTAAAGAAAATCAAACTTCTAAAAATAATACAGATTTGGACAAAGTAATAGAACAATTGGCAAATTTAAGTTTGGGAAAACCAGTTGAAAGGACTAATAAAACTCCAGAATTATATAAATTTTGGATTCCAAAGAAATAATGAACCCAAGACAATCATTTAGCGGACCCGGTATAACTTTAGCAGAATCTACATCTAGGGGTAAATCAAAAGATGAAATTTCAAGTATTCTGTCAAAATTTAAGTCTAAGAAAGAAAAGCAGGTAGTTCAGTTAGACGAAGAAGTAAACATAGATAAGAATTTATAATTATATAATAATAATCAATTAGATGTACTAAATCCAAGAATTCTATATCAAACGGGAATTACAAATATAAATACAACATTGATAAGAAGTATTAGGGAAAAAGAAAATAGAGTTATAAATAACCGTGTAGAAATAGATATTATATCTCCAGAAACAATACAAAAACTTAAAAATACGAGGAAAAGATTTTTTTTCATTTTGGACTAATAGCCATAGGAATTAAAGCCTTAACAAGGAAAGGATTAGGAACAAAATACTTACTTTAGTCTTAATAAATCATGGGCGGCAGATATCGAAAAAGCGTTAAAATCAGGTATGGAAATAAATTTAAATGATAAATCATAGTATATTGTGTTCTAGATATTCTTAAAAGTATTAAAGATTTAAAAATTTTAAAATTAGGATTTAAAGCAAACGGTTTTGAAGATTATATAGGAAATAATTTAATTATAAGCATAGTCATAATAGGTAAAGCCAGTAACAGATCAGGAATGAAATTCAAAATAAACCTAGAAGGGATAGTTCAGAACGTAGCTAGTAAAGGTATAAAAATGATAGAACGACAAAGAATAATTCCAGAAGACTTGGCAGGCATTGAATGGCAGCTAAAGGATTTTGTTACAAACGGTAAAAGTATCCTAGTACCAGAATCATATGTAATCCACAAAAATCAATTTGGAGAACCTAGTTTACGGTGTGGAAATTACAAGTTTAGACAAAATGAAGAAGAAACGGATATAGAATCAGAAATAGAAGTCAGAAATAACTTGAATGAACATTTTAATATTATGAATAATTGGGATAGTGAACCAATCTACGATCAGTATGAATCAGATACAGAAATAATACAAGAAAATAATATAAATGATGAAGAAGCACTACAACAAAAGTTGTTATTGGTTGCATTTGTTAGTGGCGTTTAATGTTATATGCAACAGTTGATCATTTTAAAATATAAAAATCAATAAGGAAACGCAACTAATTGACTCCCGCCAACATTTCACTAAAATTTTGCTGGAATTTTATGCGGGCGCTCATATCTCTTTTTACCCTTAACATTTTCTTCATCCTTCTCAAACGACGATGAAAACCTAAAAAAAAAACTTGTTCAGAAACTCTGAATCTCTCTCATCCTTTTTTTATCTTCAGATCCACACTTTTCTTGGTTAGGATTTCAAACACGCTAGCAACCTCGAAAGAAAATAGTGGATGTTAAAACGACGAGCGCTGCTAATTTACCCGAATAATGGTGCACCTGAGTTACCGAAAGTGGAATGAGAGTTTGGATTTCGAGGGTTGGCAAATGATTTGATGGATTGCTTTATTTCGGATGAAATCGACTGCTTCATTTTTGGCTGATTTAAGAATTTTCGTAGAAGGATTTCCATCCACCCTTCCTCCTTTCAGCCATCCCGGCTTTGGATCCCAAATCGCAGTCAAATTCCAGCAAAATTCACATAGCAATGGCGACATGCACACACCCCAATTCGAACGCCGCAGTCTCAAGTGGCTCCAATTTTGCTTCCACTTGGGATCAGGTACTATTTTTTCTTCTAAAACTTCACCTTCGCAAATCTCATATCCCAAATTGATTGCAGAACGCTCCACTAACGGATCAGCAGCACGTTACTATCTCTTCTCTGTCGAATGTCGTTTCTGAGCGCCCTTTCCCACCAAATTTGCTAAGTATGTTTAATGTTTGTTAGATTTGACCCTTTTTCTTTCTTTTTTGTTGCACTGAGTTGATATGGCTTTGTAGAGTTAGGATAAAAGAAATAGTATTGATAATACAACTGACTCGGTGGATGAGAATGTTGTTGTTGATGCAGTTTTAGTGAATACGCATCAGGTGATTCTTTGTAGCTTGGTAACTCCTGTTACTTCTTATTATCAGTTTATTCAAGTTTTGTTGATTTTTTGCGAATAGTTCTACAAATGTTTTGCGGATCTGGAATCTGCAATGAAATCCGAGGTTTGCTTTTTAAGTTTTTGTCCTTTTGAATGTTAATGCATCATAACCTAAATTAGTTCTAGTATACCTTTGCATATATATAGACAGAGGAGAAATACAATTTGTTTGTCAATACATTGTTGGGACGTATTCAAATATGTGATGGAATACTTAATCAGGTACGTTTTGCGATTGAGTTATTATTTTTCCGCGCTTGTAGATTGTTTAAAAATCAATTGATGTTATCTGAATTATGTATATTGATCATATATTGGAATTGTTTGATGAACTAAAGATTCTACACCAAAATATTGCTACAACAACTAAAACTCTGCATGATGCATGTGATCGATCGATGAGTTGTTGTTGTTATGGTGCCATCCACCGAACTATTATCAAATTGGTGAGCTGGCTTCGTCACAAAATTTCTTATCTTTTAGCTTGTGAAATTCGACGCATCTATCCTCCCCAAACCCTAGCACCAGAAATATAGTTGAAAAATTCGTCCTATACCTTGCGCAATTCAGCTCTTATGAGGTAATTTAAAACCAATTTTCTTCTCTGCTGCCATTTTGAACTGGATTAGATCAGTTTTGTTTGAGGTTGTTGAATTTGTTGCTTGAATTGGTTTCTCTTTATCCAAAATGTAAATTGGTTGATTCTTAGATGTATATTAGATCCACTTGGGATTATGATGAAATTGTCGATAGGTTCGTGAAGGTAAGGAGATTTCTGCTGCAAAGTTCTAGATTTGGGAATGTATATTGTATTCTTTTTATTTTTCGTTTGCTTGGTTTTTAGGCTTTGGTGCTAACACTAGTTATGTTTTATTGGTTTGTACTTGATTTGATTTCATGGTTTAAATTCTATGAATCTGGACTAAATTGCTAGTTGTGAAAAGTTTCAGATTGCAGATGAAAAGTGTAGGCATTTACGTGGATAATCTTGAGTCAATTTAGAAAACTATAGCAAATTTTTGTGGACAACATGATCGATTGTTGAAATTAACCCCAAATGTTGCAGTCATTTCATCGAGTATAAACTTATAATACAATTTCTCTTGATTTGTTTGAATTTATTTATTTCCTACTAAGATGAATATTTGTTTACTTATCTGCACATTATGTTTATTGTAGAATCGAATGGATATCTGAAATAAACAGTAAAGTTAGTCCTGGAATTTGACAAAACTATTGTATTGTGAGATCTCAATTTGAAGCAATTTGTTATCAGGTCTATCAAAAGTAGCCGAGAGGAACAAATGCAAAGCCGAGTTGGAAAAGATTAATATATTCTGAAGTGCTTATATTATGATTCTTCAATCTCTCAACTAAGTTGGAGAAATGTACATCAATTGAAGCAGGTATTCATCATATGTTATGAAGATAACGTATTTGCCTCTTCATGCTTATTCTTCACTCTATATTAGCATACTTTCCTTTCTAGTGTACCTTACATAATGTCAAGTCAAAAGTAGAGTGCTTGTCAACTTGATTTTATACTAAATCGGAATCTTCAACAAATTATAAAACTGAAATCAATAATTCTAGGGAACAAAACCAAACCCATTAGTTTTGTAGACCATCATCACCTTATCATTTTGGCCATAAAGTTTATTATTATATTATTTGAACTGATATAAATTAAAATAACATAGGTGCTTTATTTTTAAAAGAAAAGGTGTTCCAAATCATGATACTATCACATACATCAGTTGTTAGTATAGTTGCTATAACTTATCGTCCAATTTGAACATATCTTTTGTTGGGTGATTTGGTGCAAAATTCTATCTTACAATAGGTTTGGTTGCAAGATAAAATATTCTCAAGTCCATCACTCTCAATTTTGCCTAGATGTACAATGAAATATAGTAAAACTTCTAACATAATTTTCTATGTTTTTTGTCTTCAGCTCAAGGATTTTCAATTTTATTTTGATTTATATGTATAGGCATGTATTATACATTATTACATGTAGTGAATATTGATTTCATTTAATTATAAATATCCTTCAGATATTTTCATTTTAGTTTTACACATTTCATATACACTGATTTCAATTTCACCGGCATCATTGTATTGTTTTCAATTGAGTAGTTTTATTCAATTTCTATGCATAATTTGTATTTAAAACGTACACTTTAGATGCAGCTACAGTCAACTAGTTTCTTCCACTGTGATTGCATCTGAAACACAAAATTAAATAGTTTTTTAGATGTAGAATAATAGGGTTATCTCCAGTATAACACAGTTTGGTCATATTATCATCTGTAGAGTAGCACTATATTCATCTATTTCCAAATGAATTCTGTACAACCTTCAATGGCATGACAATGAATGGTTGAGCAGATGAATTCTTATTTTGAATGTTTATTGGTCAAACTACTAAAAACTATGTAGGCTTAACATTGATTTTGATTGCATACGTAGATATTAGAGATGTGGTATATACAACATATAATTAACCATAAGATTTATTTTATTATTTTATCTATTAGCAACGGTCATCATTTATATTGTTTAATTTACGGTTGTCCAAACATTTGTAATAGTAATATAAGCAAACCGAGTTTCATAAATAGCAATAGTAGTAATAATAGTAATAATAACAATATAATTAAGTTTATTGAGTTTTATAAATAATAATAATATTAAATTAACCAAGTTAACCAAGTTAATAAAAATTAACTAATATAATGATAATAATATAATAATTAAGTAACCGAGTTATAATAATAATAATAATAGTAATAATAATAAATTAACTAAGTTAACCGAGCTTTATAAATACTAATAATAAATTAATTAATTAACTAAGTTAACAAAAATTAACTAAGTTTTGTTAAAATTAAACAAGTTTTATAAAATTAACTAAATTTAAGTTAATTAAATTTTTATAAATAATAATAATATAACTTATTTAACAAAATTTTATAAAAAAATAATAATAACGACGATGATGATAAATTAACTAAGTTCATAAAAATGAAATAAGTTCATAAGAACAACAACAACAACAATAATAAAATTAAGTTAAATCGAGTTTTAATAATAATAATAAATTAACTAAGTTAATCGAGCGTTATAAATAATAATAATTATAATAGTAAATTAACTAAGTTAACCAAGTTAATAAAAATTAACTAAGTTTTGTTGAAATAGTTAAACAAGTTTTATAAAATTAACCAAGTTTAAGTTAACTAAATTTTATAAATAATAATAATACAATTAATCTAACAAAGTTTTATATATAACTGTAAGATTGGACTTTATTTATTTCATTTCGTTTATATCTTTGATTATTTATATAACGTTATTTATAGTATTATATGCCTGTACAATGCTATAGATGTTTGATATCAGACTTAAAGTCCTACGAATTAACATAATTGTTTGACTATATGTTGTGCTTTTACTTGTGAAGGCATTGGATTTCCAAAGAGAGCAAGGTTGGACTTTTATGGTTTTAGCTTTCACTTGTGCATGCAACAAAGAATTAGGGGTAATCGGGCGTTTTGTTAGCACCAGTTTGGTATAACATTTTATTAGTACTTGGTGTGTAAATTTGTATACGAATGGTTATTGTATGTGAGTTTGGTTATTTTATCAAAAAACTATTGTATTAGAATGGTTATGGATATCCTATTTGATTATATGATTAATATGTTTTTTTAATTGTTTGAATATGATGATTATGTGAGCGATTGTTGATTGATATAGTAGAAACAAAATAGACCATCAACGGGAAATAATAGCATGAAAAAATAGTGCAAAATGATCATCAACTTTTAGTAGCGTTTCAAAAACGCTACAGAAACACATATAGCGGCGTTGAGTAAACGCAACCGTAAAGTAGGGGTAAAGTTGGAAATTCTATTGGTAGCGCAAAAAAACCTTTTGGCGGCGTCTTTCAAACGCTAAAAAAAGATTTATGGTTGCGATTGAGAAACGCTGCAATAAAAGAATTTATAGTAGCGTTGAAATAAATGCAACTAAAAATCATGGATTTTTAGTTGCGGGATTTATCACGGCATTTATCAAAACGCTATCATAAGTTTTGGAAGCGTTTTTTGTGCGCCACCAAAAATAAAATTTCTTGTAGTGAAGAAATCTTAGAATATTTAGTTGATGAAAATTACGAATATGAAGAAATAGAAGAAAATATCGAAGAAACTTTTAAAACAGAAATTAAGAAAACATTACCAGAAATAATAAATAAAAAGATAACTGTTGAAAACATCAGAGAAGAAACAGACAATATGATAATAAGTTGTATGCAAGAGTTAAACATGGATTATGAATAAGCTTTTACAACATTATCAAAATATTTTAACATGACATTAATAGATGAAATTTTGAACCAACAAATTCCATTAAGTGATTTCTTTATTGATAGTCATGTTATGGATCAAACAATGATTCCATCAAATAAAAGAAGTAGGTTTGATAATGAACCTAGTGAACAATTTACAGAAGGACCTTTAGAAAGAGAACAATGGGCTAAACCATACATAAATTATACACAAGAAAGTCCTTATATAGGAAAAGGAATGCGTAAACCATATGGAAGATTATATAGCCACAGCATGTTACTTTTAGAAAATCAATCCCCTCAACTTTGGCCATAAGAAATTCTAATATGGGAACCGAACGTAGTCAGATATTGGGAAGTAAATAAAAAGCCAGAAATGGACATGTGGGCTGTGCTAGAAACCACTTTAGGGCCATTAACCTTAGGAATTTATCAAAGTAGAAAAACAGATAACCCAGCAGTAGTAACTGAATAAAAAGCCCTAAGAAACAATCCATATAATTTTACAAGCTTTGTTAGACTATTATTAATAGGAAATGATCCAAGAAAAGGGGTACTATTATGCAAAATACAACCATTAGTAATTCAGAGCAATTTAGTATAAGAGATTTTAAGTATATAAAAGAATTCAGCCAAGATTTTGCAATGACGTTAGCACAAACAGGAGGAGCAATGGAAGAAGAGTTATGTGATAAGTATTTTTCAAAACTTCCAGGGGATTTAGGACGTAAATTAAAAGAAGATTGGAATTACCAATATGGAGATATTCCAAAACTAGGAATAGGACCACGAATTGTGTTTGTCTTTCAAGAACTAGAAAAACGATGTAAAGAAGCCACCTTACAAGAACAAATCAAAAGACAAGCTTGGGCATTTTGTAGAACATCTATTTATACTCCACAAGCCTATGGATACGATAAGCCAAGAAAAAATTTGCGAAAATCAAAACAGTTTGATAAAAGAAAGAAAGATAAGTATGTCAAAAGAAATAAACCCAATAGAAAATGTCACTATTTCATATGTGGTGACCCAAATTATTTTGCAAACAAATGTCCAAATAGACATAATAATAAGCAAAGATTAGATTTAGTAGATGAATTAGCGAATATGAAATAGAAAGCATTGATGAAAACGACTTAGATGATAATGAATCAATATATAGTATAATATCCGATAATGAAGAAAGTACTCAAAATAGTATTACTTATACCTTAGTAAATAACGAAAATGAGCTATGTAACCATCAGTGGATTCAAAACAAAGGAAATGACTATATTCCATGTTTTTTATGTAATAGATATTCAAAGATAATTAAAATATTTCAATGCGATAATTGTTTTATGGAAATATGTTTTTTGTGTGCAAAAAGGCATTTTAACTTAGAATTAATAACAAAGAAACATATGGTTAATGAAAGGAATTTTCAAGAAACAATGGATAAACGTGAAGCGCAAATACAACTATTATAATTAGAAATCTACATTTTAAAGCAAGAAATTGGAAATATAAAACATAAACAAAAGGATTATAGTCAGTTTGAACCGAGGAAATGAGTGGGCAAAAGGAAAGTGAGTAGATAGATAACCTAAACAATGTAGTCCAAGAAAATACAAATACAAAGTTTTATGCAAATATTAACAAATACAATACAACATTATTAACCATCAACTGTAGAATATGGTTTGATGATAACACATTTGTAGAAACAATAGTAATAGTAGATACATGAAGCATGAAAAGCTTAATTGCACACTCTTTAGTCCCATCAAAATTCCAAATACCATTACAATACACAATTACTTCAAAGACAGCAAATCAAAGCCTAATGTAACTTACCCATAAATTACCAAATAATTCTATAATACAATTCAAAGACTTTTTCGGTAATTACAGTTCTAAATATGAACTAAGACAAGCCACACTAACACCCAAAGATATTAAAAGCACAGAATTTTTATTAGGTTTAAATTTCATATTAAATTATAGAGGTAACATCACAATTTCAAAAAATAGCATTACATTTAGAAAATATAACTACACATTGCCAACAAACTACCACAATTATCAATCAGAGTTGGCACGAAAGCGTGGTGGACATGCTGAATTAGTTTTTTATAAGCAACCACAACCTTCAAATTCACAAAACAATAAAGATCATAAAAATGCATTAGCTATTCTAGCATTTGAAACTATAAGACAGTTAGAAAAAGGGAAGGAAAAATAGTTTATACGCTATCAGATAATATCGAAGCTAGAAAAAATAGGACTAATAGGTGCCGACATTACAAAAAATAAAGTAAAATTTACATGTGAAATTAACATAATAAATCCAGAAATAACGATAAGAACAGCAAATATAGACTATTCGCCAGTAGACGTAAAAGAATTTAAAATTCTTATAAAAAAAATGATTGATCAAAATCTTATAAGAAAATCAGATTCTAGACATAGATCTGCAGCCTTTTTAGTGAGAAATCATTCAGAGCAAAAAAGAGGTAAACCCAGAATAGTTTACAATTATAAGAGACTAAACGATATACAGAAGATAATGGTTACAATATACCAAATAAAGATACACTAATAAACTTAATCCAAGATAAGAAAATATTTAGCAAATTTGATTTAAAGTCAGGATACGACAAATTAAAATTAGAAGAAAACTTTAAGCCATGGATAGCTTCTACATGCTCAGAAGAATATTTTGAATGGAATGTTCTTAGTTTTGGATTAAAAACAGCTCCTGCAATCTTTCAAAAATTTATGGATAGTATATTTAAAAAATATGAATTTTGTTTAGTGTATATAGATGACATCCTTATAGCAAGTAAGACCATAAAGGAACATGAACAGCGTCTTAAGATTATATTTTCGGAAATAGAAAAGAATGGAATAGTAGTGTCAAAAAAGAAAATGGAACTTTTTAAACTAAAAAATTTCTTTTTAAGATTAAAAATAGAAAATGGAAGAATAGAGTTACAACCACATATTTCCCAAAAAATTATAGAATTTCCAGATAAATTAGATAGTAAAAAGAAGATACAAGCATTTTTAGGATTAGTAAATTATGCCAGAAAATTTATACCAAATCTAGCCAAGTTAGTAGGACCATTATATGAAAAGATCTCCAAAAATGGTGAATTCAGATTTAATTCAGAAGATATTAAATTAGTTCAAAAAATTAAAGAAGAAATAAAAAAGATAAAGCCTTTAGAGCTACCATTGGAAACAGATTACATTATAATTGAATGTGATGGACGTAAGGAAGGATGGGGAGTCGTCCTCAAATGCAAACCATCAAAATTTTCAGATAAAAATACAGAAAAAATAGCAGCATACACTAGCGGAAACTTTAATACATGGAACAATTGAACATCGTTAGATTTTGAAATTCAAGCATTAATAAATGCATTAGATAAATGTAAAATTTTTTAAACAAAGAATTCACAGTCAGAACCGATTGTGAAGCAATAGTCAAATTTATATCTAATGAAAATACCAAGAAGATAAATAAATCTTGATGGTTAAACTTACAGAATTTAGTTCAAGAAAATGGGTATAAAATAAATTTTGAACATATTAAAGGTAAAAATAACCAACTTGCAGACATTTTATCTCGAAAAATTAAATTAGTTTTTAATTCTAATAAAGTCAATTTGCAAGAAAGGGTTCTGATGAACAAAGATGTAGGTCCAAACACAGAAGTAGGATCCAGTTCTAATCAAACGGTTAAGAAGGAAAAAGAAAAATCCCCTTCACCATAAATTCCTACAGAAAAAAGAATGGACGTGAAAACTCTAACTTCAACTATGACTTTGGTCGTTACAATCTAGTACGTTTGATGATAAAGACATAAGGAGCTTCAAACCCCTAGTAAGAATTACAGATCCTTCGCAACAATGTTTACTCGATCATTTATGGAACCTACGAACCATAGATGCTGAAAGAAAATGTAAATAGATGTTAGCAAATAGTTTTGTAGTATATTTTTCAAAAATCCAAAAAAAGCCGTTGGCAAAGATTTTTTTTTTTGCTATAATGTTTTTCGAGGAAACTTTACAGGGATTTTCAAAACATTTTCTCAAGTACAAATGGCTATTAACAATTTTAGAAACCCTTTTTTCAAAGGATTTTATTCATTAAATGATGCTTTGAAAGAAGCCAAACAGCTTTTTGGACCAAATTTCTATATTGATCCACAATGTCACCAAAGCTATTTTCAGACATTAGCAACTCCTCAACAATCATCAGAAGAATTAATTAACAACCAAGCTACTCAAATAAAAGAACTCCAACATCAGTTCCAACTAGCTCAACAACAGCTAAACCAATTAACAGAAGAAACCAAAGATTGCAGCAATATAAAGCCAGAGAAGAATATAATTGGAAGACAATACAACTATTTGAAAAGTGAGCACAACAGCTAGCAACAGAAAGGGACGAACTTCAGAGACAAATTCCAAAAAGACCTAAAACCTTATCTTTTGAACAATTATCTAACCACCTAAAGTTAAAACCAATTCCAATTCTAGATGATTTATACAAACAAGCAGGGATTGATACGAAGCTTAAAATAGAAAGGCATGCATAATTACAACATCTTCTCAAAACATGGTAAAAGCGAGTTAAAGAAGGAGTTCAGTTTAATAATCCAAGATAGAAGGTCAAATATGTTGAGAGCTAGAGTTGATAGCTCACACCTACCATGTGACATGAACCAGATCGTTGATTTTTTTTGATCATGGTATGATTTCTTGAATTACATTCAATAATCCAATAGAGCAAGCGATTCTAGAACAATTTGGAAAACGCTTCGCTTAGTAGCAGCACAATATTTAAAAATATTTCCAGGAATTATAGTTTATATCAGCTCATCAACACCAGTTTACCATTTTGATAATAAACATACTATAGAACCAGCAAAGCATATGATGGTGATTTTTAAACATACAGGCTACACACGGTAATATGCATCTAAAAGTCTACAGTGTTATTTCCAACTCTATGAAGGAACGCCTATATGGTTTGAAGCAGACAAACCATGAAAATTCCACCATTCATTAGTTACAATTAGTTCTCCTCCAAACGGAAAGAACTAGTTTTACAGACAGAAAGTTGTAGATATCAAATTTGGAGAGAAATGGAACTTAAAGTACTTCTTCCAATTCGTTTAGCAGAAGATATGTTCGACCCTAAAAATGATGTGTTAGTATATGATAGACTATCTTTAAAAGCAGAAATGAAAGATGACCCAAACATTACTCAAAATACACTAGAATAATACGACCCAGACCAGATGACAGACATAGATTAAAGATAAGATCGAATCTTATCTTCTAGAGAGAGCATCTAACAGCTGTAAACCCACTTAGAAGATAAAGACAATGGCGGCTACTTTACTTTGCTTTTAAACTATCTTTTGTAATAATGTATTATATGGTAAGATTCTGCATTGTGCATGTAGGTAGCCGTGTATATTTTAAAACCGGAAAACCGACTAGGTAACTATAAATATGTATGAAGTGTGAAGCGAGAAGATATACTCGCATGCTTTGAAAATTTGTAAGCGTTCTTAAGTTTAGTGACAGCTTAATTTTCTGCTTTCATTTGTCTATTAGCCTCTGATGATGTTCTGTTCTAACTAACAACATTAACAATTTAAAATAAATAATATTAATATTTAATACTAATCAATAATTTATTATATTTAATAATTAAATATTAGTAATATTATTTAATTTTAATTAATAATTGATAATTAATAATATTAAAAATTAATGATTAATAATAACCGTACAAATTGATAATAATTCATATTAAATAATTAATAATTAATGATTAGGGATAATATTTAATAGCTAATACAACTATTTTCTTTTATCCGTTGTAATAGATTCTAATTTTTAAATCAACGCCTCTTTTTTATTTGCCCATTGTAATAAATACCTATTACAACTATTAAGTGTTCAAAATTTTAAAAAAATTAAATTTAAATTTCTTAAATATTCTAAATTTTATAAATCATTCAAATTTTATTAAATATTCAGAATTTTTATGTTCATCTCCATGTTTTGTTTTTGTAACTATATTCATCCTCACGCACATGTATTTTGGGCTCCATATAATGAAAATTTTGACTCCAATCTTTCCCTCCAACATAGATATTTTGGCTCAACTCGACATTTTTGGCTCCAATCATTACCTTTTGCTTTTCCATGCCCCTTCCTTCTTTTTCCCATTCTTTCTCGTTTTCGTTTCTATTTCTCAAACTCTAAATCCTAGATCCACCTTCAATCACTCTCCCATCCTCTAGATCTTGCTGTCTCTCTTCAATTCCCTAGTTAACTCCAATCCCATCCTCAATCCTTCTCCAAACCCTTCCACAAACTGATGCATGGGTTGCAAGCCAATACGAACCCAAACGCTTTCACCATCCTTCTTTAGGGCTGATATCCACCTTCTGATGTTTGATAGATGTTTGATAAATGAACCAGCTTTGTTTTGGATCTAAGTTGCCTATTGGAGTTTGGTCAATGCTCAGTGGACTGCGTGCCTTGCTTGAATGGTGATGTAACTCGAACTGATGCGCCTTGCTTGAATGCTCGTTGGATGTCAAAGGTCAAGACAAGGTACTGTATCGAAAGTATAGAATACACATATGACAGTTTTCGATTACTGGCAGTTCTTTCTAGTATACTTTTGTTTTCATTTGATGGGCTGATGTATGACTATATTTAGTGAAACATGCTGAATTGTGTGTGTTTTTGTTTTCAAATGCTGGCTTTGAATTATGAATTATAAATTATGTATTAGTAACCTCTGTTTAATTTATGTTTACCTTCATATCCATATCTCATCCTTTCGAAGTATGATGTAACCTCACATCTTGTTAGCATATTAGTTCAATCATTTGATGCAAAGGCTCTGTTGTTACTGGAAATTTTGTCTGAGTTGTATCCATTAGTTATAAAATCATTTAATAAAGACCACATCGCTTGCAATGAAGATTGATGGCACTTTGATAGTCTAACAACTTTCGGAGGTAATTTCATTGAAGTTATATAACCATTTTAGTTATAAGCTGTGATTATTTTTTGGAAAATTGGCAAGTTCTGTTAAAATTGACTATAACAAAAGACCATTGTGTTAAAAGTTTTGAGCTTGTTACTTGGTCAATGAGTTACAACTGGAAAGATATGCTAGTTAGATATTTCATCAACATATTAATGCAACCATATATTTTTTACTAAACGAGTGATCCTTATAATCAACAATGTTTACGATCAAAAGCATTGGCTATTAATGTAGGGGTTCTATATACTGGTGAAAACGGGAAGTTAGGAGAGGCATCTGGTAGCAATGGTTGGAAAATTCGGTGTGATACGGGACTTCCAATAAGTAATATTCTCCTTTTCAGCATCTACTCTTTCGATTAGTATTTTTTCTTCTTTTCAGTTTGATTGTCTACTTTATATGGTATTTACGTGCAATTTGATTTGGAATTTTTTCGGCTGACAGGGTTTTAGATATACTTTGATCTATATTTGAGTTATAAAAAGTTGCGTACTATGAAATCAATGTAATATGATGCTTTTCTCGTTTCAAATCATACAACGAAGTTTAATTTTTAATATCAATGGTTGTATTTATAAGTAGATTCGGTGTTGAGGAACTTAAGCAATTTTTTTGGGAGGATAACAATGTCTTAATGGAGATTCCTCTTCGTCGTTACTTTTTATTTTATAAACATGATTGTTTTCGGCATGAAATTCGTCTAATGATGATCATTTTTGCACGTATTATTGGATAATACATGATGATTTTTTATTATGCTGTCACTGAAGATATGTAATTGTTGGGATCCCTCCTTAATCGGAGAGTTTCTAGAAAATTCTAGACGTTTCTAGAGAAATCTAAAATTTTCTAGAATGTTCCGGAGAACTCAAGAGAAGTGTAGAACTCTCTAGAAGCTTGTGGAAGAGTGTGAAACTCTCTGTAATATTATAGAGATGTGTGGAACCTTCTGCAACCTTACGGAAGAGTATGGAAGAATAAAGAAGGGAATGGAAGAGTGTAGAGATTCCTAGAGAGTGTGGGGCATTCTAGAGAATCAATCTCTACCGTCGGATGCAAGTAATCTCCACCATTCATTATGGAGGTTGAGTAGTATAAATAGGAGAAGGAACCCTATTACTAGCCATCCAAGAATCCAAGTAAGAAGTCACTTCTTAGAGTGAGAAAAAACTTGAGAGTTAGAGAGATCCTCTTTGAGAGAAAATAGTGATAGCTTGAGAAGTCTTTATCCTCAAGCTTGAGTGAACCACCAAGTGTGAATTACTTTTGTAATCATATTATTGTAATCCTACTATTCTTTTGTATAGTGGAAGAATCTCCATATTGGAGAATTATAAACTCTTGTGCTTCCATTGCTACTTTTAATCTTAAAGTGTCTATCTTAACTTCACGAAGCGGGGAAGACCGAGATTTCCCCAACAGTAATTTTGTGCCAATTTTTGTACATTTTATTTGTATTCAGTGATTTCGGTTTCTGCCTGATGTCTTTAGACTGCTCGTGCTATCAGTTTCTGAATTACCGGATTCTGTCAATTCCTTTTGTATTGTTTCAGCTACGAGTTAATATTCTAACTACTGCTAATGGTTTTTCGTCTTACCTCAAGGATTTGCTAAATAGAAAATGATTATCTATTGAAGAGGAAATGAAAATATGTTATGTAGCATTGAATGGAATACAATATACAATACACTGTGTACAGTATATATAGTTGTAATACTCTTCTGCAGAAATTACAGAAATGCCCTTAAAACCCTTATACGAATACAATATAACTCGGCCCATCTTGATTCATTTATACTGTTTCGTTTATTTCCCCCCGACAATGTCGGCTAGGGTTTTCTTCTCCTCATCAAAAAATGAAACTTTCTGTTTCCATGCAGTCAAATCTGCTCTTTTCATCAGAATAACTTGATTTGCTAGGAAAGTTGAGAGCTTTGTGGAAGATAGAGCAAGATGAGTTTGAAGATTGATAGATATGACGGAAGACTAGATCTTTTTGGAATCGCGGGCAAAATCACTTGTTACATGTGGTTTTGTCTGTGAGATCCAGTGTATATGAGATTCTGAAGTTGGATCTGAGGCAATTCGTTCTACCAGATCTGAATTCGTCTCCACTTTGAGATCTGACCGAAGCCTCACAAAGTTGTTCTTCGAGATTGGTTTGGTGAGAATGTCTGCCTTCTGATATGAAGCTGGAAGGTGGTTTATGCTGAGTTTCCCTTTAATTACTTGCTCACGAACGAAGTATAGATCAATTTCTATATGCTTCGTTCGTGAGTGAAGGATTGGATTAGCAGAAAGGGATACGGTGCTGAGATTATCACACCATATTATGGGCTTCGTGCAGTCAGTAATTTGTATCTCCTGAAGCAGTGACTCCAGCCACATCACTTCGGCAGTAGCGCATGCAACACTGCGATACTCCGCCTCTGTACTTGATCGAGAAACAGTTGGCTGCTTTTTGGAGCACCAGGATACGGGATTACCACCCAGATAAATGCAATGACCTGTAGTTGACCTTCGGTCGTCTGAATCAGATGCCCAATCTGCGTCTGCGTATCCTTCAATATTTAGTGATTTGCTAGCTTTAATGCATATTCCATAGTTCATTGTCCCCTTTAGGTATCGTAGGATCCTCTTCACTGCTTTCCAGTGTTGATCTAGAGGTTCCTGCATAAATTGACACACCTTATTTACACTGAAAGAAATGTCTGGTCTTGTAATGGTAACATACTGCAAAGCACCCACTATGCTTCTGTACTGCTTAATGTTCTCTATATGCTCACCTTTGAATTTAGATAAATGTAAATTACTTACCATAGGTGTTGGCATGGGTTTTGCATTATTCATGTTTGCTCTAGTAAGGATTTCAGATATATATTTACTCTGTGTCAGTACCAATTCATTTTGAGACTTTCTGTTAACTTCTATCCCTAAGAAGTAACTCAGATTGCCTAAGTCTTTGATAGAAAAAGTTTGATGTAGGTAACTGGTGACATGTTTAATTTCATCATTACTATTACCAGTAATTATGAGATCATCTACATACACAAGTATATATGTAGTACCAATATCATTTATCTTAATGTAAAGTGAGTTGTCAGACCTGGTTGGCTTGTATTCAAGACTGATCAAAGTGGATTTTAGTTTTTCATACCACACTCTGGGTGCTTGCTTCAGTCCATAGATGGCTTTATGTAACTTGCATACCATTTTCTTGTCACTGGCTTTAATGTATCCTGATGGCTGTTGCATGTATATTTCTTGTTGTAGTTCACCATGTAGGAAAGCATTGTTGACATCAAGCTGTCTAATGTCCCATTTATTATAAACAGCCACTGTGAGAATCACCCTGATTGTAGTTGGTTTTACTACTGGTGAAAAGGTTTCTGTGAAGTCAAAGCCATTCTGCTGAGAGTACCCCTTAGCTACCAACCTTGCCTTATATTTGATTGCTTTTCCATATGCTGACTTCTTGAGTTTGTAGGTCCATCTGCATCCAATTATATTTTTGTCTTTTGGAGCCTGTACAATGCTCCATGTCTTGTTTTTAATTAATGCATTATATTCATCATCCATGGCTGCTTTCCAATTGCTGTCTGTACTAGCCTCTTCATAGTTGATTGGCTCGTCTTGTTTAAGAACAGTAGAGTAGATCTTTGGTTTAAAAATACCATGTTTTGATCTTGTCATCATATGATGTCCTTCTCTTGCAGGAGATGCTGATCTACTTGCACTTGTGTCATGAATTTGGTCTGGACTTGAGGAGGTGTCCATGCTTGATGATGTATCCATGCTGGAATCTGATGAGTCACTGTCTTGGCAGTGATTATTTGGATCATGAGATCCATTAGGCTCATACTGATCATCTGATATGCTTTGAGTGTGTTCCCTTATCAGATGACCAGTTTGAGTCCTATTTATTTGCTCACATGAGTAAGTTGGAACACATTGCTTTTGAGCAGGATGTATTGATGATTTAGCATCATATACTTTATGGGTAGTTTTTAACTCACTCATAGAGAATGGAAAGACATGTTCATTAAAAGCAACATGTCTGGAAACAATTATCTTACCATTATTGGTAAGACATTTGTATCCTTTTTGATTAGTGGGATACCCAATAAATGTGCATGGCATGGATCTAAAACTTAGTTTATGTGAACTATATGGTCTTAGATATGGATAGCATAAACAGCCAAATGTTTTAAGTATCATATAATCTGGTGGTATATGTAATAACTTCTCAAGTGGTGTTTTGTTTTTCAATACCTTTGTAGGCATTCTGTTGATGAGAAATACAGCAGAATTAAATGACTCTGGCCAAAACTTTAGAGGCATTGAGGCATGAGCCAGCAAAGTTAGGCCAGTATCAACTATGTGCCTATGTTTCCTCTCAACAAGACCATTCTGTTCAGAAGTGTATGGACAGGTAACTCTGTGTATTATTCCTTTTTTGATAAAAAATTCTTTCAAGGTTTTGAATTCAGTACCTCCATCTGTCTGAATTATTTTCAATTCATGATTTGTTTGTCTCTCAGCCTGGTTAATAAACTGAATCACTGTATCTTTGGTTTCAGACTTTGATTTGAGAAAATATATCCACGTATATCTAGTAAATGAGTCTACAAAGGATACATAATATTTAAAACCATAATTTGAATCGATTGGGGCTGGACCCCACAAGTCAACAGCTACCATCTCTAGTGGTTTAGTATGTTTAGTTGATGATTTAGAGAATGGTAGTTTGTGACTTTTTCCCATTTGACATGATGTACAAACATAAGGTCTGAATATGTTTCCAAATTTCATATTCATATTTTTCAACACATGTTTTACAGTATCAATACAAGGATGACCCAGTTTATTGTGCCACAGATCAAACATTCTTTCATTTTCAACAAGTGAATCATATCTAGCATAATTGCACCAATTTCTCTTTTGAGTGGACATAGTTTTCTTCCACAGTTTGAAAGTGTAAAGGCCATTGTGCAGGTTACCCTGTAATAAAATTTCTTTATTCAGTAAATCCCTAATTAGACAGAACTTTGGGTAGAATTCAAAGTATACTTGATTGTCATTAGCAAATTGAGAGACACTCAATAAGTTTTTCTTAATTTGAGGTATTCTAAGTAAATTATTGAGATGAAACTCTCTTTTGCCTCTGATTTTGGCACTTCCAGTATGAGTTATTTGAATTGATTTTCCATTACCCATAAAAATAGATTGCGTACCTTTATATTCTCTATTTCCAAGATTAAGATTGTCAAGATTGTTAGTGATGTGATTTGTTGCACCTGAATCTGGATACCATTCTTCAAACTGTAGATCATCAGTCTTTGGTTGTTGTTCTGTATCATGTTGACTTCTAGAGTTGTTATTTGACTTTCTTGCATCAGCAGTAGTATGAGCAATGTTGATGGTAGGATTATTGCTCCTCTGAGTATTATTATTCTGCTGATTCATGTTAAAACTTTGATCAAATCTGAAATAGCACTTAATTGCAGTATGCCCAAATTTCTCACAAATCTGGCATCTAAGTCTATTAGAATTATTCCATCTTGCACGACCTCTACCTCTGTAGCTAAGACCACCTCTCTGATTGTTTGACTGTGGTCTGTTTATACTTGATTTTTCTTGACCTTTTCCTTTGTTATTTGAAGCATAGTTTATAGATAAATCTGGATTCAGTGATTTCCTTTGATCAATTCTGCCTTCTTGAGCAAGAAGTGTTGATTGTACATATTGAATTGATGGTAGAGTTTCTCTTGATGAAATAATTGCAACAACTGATTCGTATTCTTCATCTAAACCACTGAGAATGGTGAGAATCTGCTCTGTTTCTGGTACTTTGTGTCCTGCTGTCTCTAGTAAGTCACAATATGTTTTGGCTTTGGTTAAGTATTCTTGCATTGACATACTGTCCTTCTTCAGATTCTGTAACAGTCTTTTGTAATGCAAGACTCTTGCAGCAGTTTGTGAGTTGAAACTTTGATTAATTGTTGACCATATTTCTTGAGAACTCTTACATCCAACAATTTGAGACAGAAAATTCACACTAATGGATGACATTAACCAAGAAGCTAGTAGACTATCCTGTCTTTGATAGTTGATGTAATCTTGATTTGGAATCAAATTACCACCTGTGTCTTTAATCATCATTGATGGTACAACTAGTGTTCCATTGATGTAGTTTTCCAAACCATACCCTCTTATTGCTGTTTCTACCTGAAATTTCCACAGTAAATAGTTATTTTCATCTAACTGAACTGAAATTTGACTCTTTGGTTTTATCATGCAGAGACTTGTAGAATCTTGAATTGGGTTTGGTGGATTTCTTCTTGTGGGAGAGGTTGTTGCAGAATCACTTTCAGCCATGTGTGCTGCTAATCACGACACAACCCTTCACTAAAGATACGTAGATCACTTGATTATGGCGAGGCAGTCAATCTGATTGCAGCCAGAGAAGTGATTTCTCTCTTTACCTTTATGAATGCAACAGTATTTAAAACAAGAAATTGATTCTTGGTTTAAAGAACTGTTCAATGGTAACAACGATGATCTTCTCTGATGAGGATGATTCCGAGGAGAGGAGCTGCAGCCTGTCCTGAGTGATGAATACTGACAGGATTCAGGCGAGGCAGTGACAAACACACAGTTGGGCAGATCACTTAATCAAGAAATGGTAACTCTCCAATGATGATACTATAATCTGAGGAGTATAATGAAACTAATCATTCAAGTAATTGATCGTTTGATCACAAGAATGTTAGCTTCAGTATTAATCTGCCGTTTGGCAAGAATCAGCTCTGATACCAAAATAGAAAATGATTATCTATTGAAGAGGAAATGAAAATCTGTTATGTAGCATTGAATGGAATACAATATACAATACACTGTGTACAGTATATATAGTTGTAATACTCTTCTGCAGAAATTACAGAAATGCCCTTAAAACCCTTATACGAATACAATATAACTCGGCCCATCTTGATTCATTTATACTGTTTCGTTTATTTTTGCTTAATTTAAAGCACGAGCTTGCAACATCTCTCTTCACTCTTATTATGTGTTTTTCGAATTTTTCTTTTTAGTTATATTTTATAATCCGTGAATTTTGTTTTTAATGGATAAAGCTCCCATAAATGGAGTTTAAAGCTTATATAAAGAAGCCTGGTTATTGTAATTTGTATATGAATGAAACAAAATGCAATATCATATTAATTTTCTTTTTCTTGTTTATATATGTTATCAACCCCTACCCACCTTCTCTGATCTGCTTTTTTGATCAACTCCCTACTGGAGATGAGACATTAATCACTGTGCTATACTTTCAGCTTCAGGGGCATCAACTGTTTATACCTTGACAAGGCATCTTATCGACTTCCTAATGGAGAATTTAGTCATTTGATTCTTTTTTCTTTTGACTTCCCCGGTCCAAATTTCTTTTCCATCTCTACTTATAAATCACGATAATTCTCCCCGGATCAAACTTTTCAAATCCGCCTTTGAGTCGGGTCCTTCGCTTCAAGCATATTCGAGCATCTTTCCAGGTGAATCTAAAGAGCTACGGTTAAGGAGCTGTGACATGGAATTTCTTTTTCGATCTTGGTAATATCCTTCCAGGCGAATCAAAAGAGCTGTGGTTGGATCTGGTCACCGCCTTTGAGTCGGGTCCTTCGCTTCGAGCATTTTACCGCCTGAATGATTCTTTGAATCCATTTGCCTTTTTAATTAGTTTTAATGTTTATCTGATGTCGTTAGTTTCCTTGTTTGGTTCAAAGCCACAGTTGCTTTCACCAGATGTTGACTGCTAAAATTGCTTTCACTGGTTACCAAGATAAGAAGGTGCGGGATTTTTGTTTTTTAAATGATCTGTGTTTGATTGAGTATAAAAATTGATGCTTCGTTGAGTTGCAATTTGAAGCACATGAGCACTCTTCCTGAAACTTATTTGATGCTTTCATTGAGTTGCATCAAAGGTTTCAAATCAATCGATGCTTTAGTCTGATGCTTGTGAAATATATGATGTAATTCTGTCTTTAGTTTTATTATGTATGTCAACGACAAATAGTTTATACCTAAAATTTATTTGAGTGATTTATCCATATGAGTTATGAATTAATTTGTGGAGGATCATTGATCATTGAATTCGCTTATGGATAAACATCTGAACATTTTATAAATTTATAATATGTGCATCACAGTCAACGCTTAGTTACAATTCCTATGTAAACTTGTGTCGGCTCATTGAATCTTGTTTTTTATTATCAGATATAATTTTCAGGTCCTGTATGATTGATGGTTTGTAATTAGTGACCTTTAAGCTTCAATACTGAAGATTAGCCTGAATATTACTCGAGGTGCCAATAAAGAGATAGCGGGGTGTTGCTTTCTTTATCTTTCTTTTATTAAAATGTCATATGCTAATAAATATTACAGAGATCAGTATTAAAATAGGCTTATCTACGCAATATTAAGTCATGATAACTTTTTAGTTGTATTTGCAACCATCCAAGGATTTTTGGCCAATACTTTTTAAGCCTGTCTTCCCAAGGCCTCACAAGAAAAACAATTCTTCATAGCTAGCAATTGTAAAGTACATATTATGGTACATTGGTAAAAATATGGTAGGTAACATATTGTTAGCCTTTAGCTTAAATTTATTATCCAAGTCAGTCCATCTCACAGTGGAAATATACTTCTATGGTTTCATTATCTTAGGAAAATGTTAACAATAGATTATTTGAAAACATGAAAACAAATAGCATAACTAAGAACTTGCGACTATGGTTTTGATACCTTGTCAACACATTTTTACTGTACTTCAAGAAAGGTATAGTTGATCCGTTCAATTGTTTTTACCTTGTCTAAAATTTCTGCTTGTAAACTAATTATATCTATCTAAAACAATATGTCTGTCGGTACCCCTATGTTCGTGCATGTTTTTCTCATGCCCGTTACAAATTTATAGTACAAGTCAATGTGGAAAGAATAGTTCAAAAGCATCTCATATAGAGAAATTATTAATGTTGCATTATACCACTTGAATTTTTCACAAATAAAATTTACAGAAATTGACTGAGTTTATAATAATCTGGTTCAGTTCAGTATTTGGCTACAACAAAGATTAAAGTTGCTGAAGATGCAAGCCAAGGTAATGTTTATGGATGTTGCTACAGGCCAGCCCTGTTTCAGTTTTCAGCATTAGAGAGGATGGAATGAGCTTGGTTGGGAATATCTAAACTGCCAAGCTAAAGCGATGAAGAGGAGATAAAGAAGTAATGGAAGATGAAGCAATTCTACAGGCTAGTTCAGCAGTAAAATCAGCAACACTGATGATATTTGAAGTGCTACTGTGTTGAAATGCTTTTGAGTTGTTGTGATGAATTTTCTAAGTTGCGAGCTCCTGAGTTGAAGAGATGGAGCAATGTGCTGGCATGGCAGAGATGTGATGCTGACCTGTAGGCGAACCGTTGACCTGTAGGGGGTGAAATATTGGCCCGAAGGAGTTTTGACAGAGGCGAAGTAGAGAGGTATGTTATATCTGAGTCCTTACAAGCCTGTAAAAAAAAACTCAACTTAGAATTATAGTTGATATTCTTAGAATAGTTCAAAAGCATCTCATATAGAGAAAATATTAATGTTGCATTATATACCACTTGAATTTTTCACAACTAAAATTTACAGAAATTGACTGAGTTTATAATAATCTGGTTCAGTTCAGTATTTGGCTACAACAAAGATTAAAGTTGCTGAAGATGCAAGCCAAGGTAATGTTTATAGATGTTGCTACAGGCCAGCCCTGTTTCAGTTTTCAACATTAAAGAGGATGGAATGAGCTTGGTTGGGGATATCCAAACTGCCAAGCTAAAGCGATGAAGAGGAGTTAAAGAAGTAATGGAAGATGAAGCAATTCTACAGGCTAGTTCAGCAGTAAAATTAGCAACACTGATGATATTTGAAGTGCTACTGTGTTGAAATGCTTTTGAGTTGCTGTGATGAATTTTCTAAGTTGCGAGTTCCTGAGTTGAAGAGATGGAGCAATGTGCTGGCATGGCAGAGATGTGATGCTGACCTGTAGGTAAACCGTTGACCTGTAGGGGGTGAAATATTGGCCCGAAGGAGTTTTGACAGAGGCGAAGTAGAGAGGTATGTTATATCTGAGTCCTTACAAGCCTGTAAAAAAAACTCAACTTAGAATTATAGTTGATATTCTTATTAATCATGGAGTATCTTCTTCATTACTTCTTGGTTTTGTAAATGTGTGAAAATCCTTATTAATAGTTGGTTTGGAAGCGCAATCTTTTGGTCCGACCGTAAAGTTTCAAAATTGCCCTTTATATGTATTCCTTTAGTAAAAATGTCTTTGTACATATATTATTAAATTTTAATATCACTTAAAAATAGCATCTGACAATTAAGCTTTGTTTACAAATTCAAATTTTCTCTGCAAATATTGACATGTCTTAATATCATTTAAAAATAGGATCTAATAAATAAACTACTTTACAAATCCCTTTTTTATTAATTAATAATATAAATAAATATTTAAACTGATAAAAAATTAGATATCGCAACTTAAAAATAAAAATTCAAATTAACTACATTTGATTCAAAACAAAATATGATTAAATATTTGTAAAAATTATTTTTTTTTGAACGTATTAAACAAATACAATGTGTAGAAAAACAATTCAGATGCCTTCATCACGCGCGAAGCGTGTGCCATAACGCTCGTATGTATAAAAAGAATTAAATGTGAGTTTATAAATGCTACGGTTGTATAATTTGTTTTGACATTTCAGCAATTGTGAGTACGATCTGTATACATGTTGCACCAATAGTTTAATTTTTTTTTAAAATTTGCATCTTTTGTAGCAATGAGCAAAAATAATTGTAGTAGACATCTATTACAAAGGTTAATGCCTGTTGTGGCTAGGGCATATTGCAACGGTCCATCTTCGTTGTAATAAATTCTATTGCAACGGTTTTAAGACCGCTGTAAAAATATTTACTACAACGATTTTAAACTGTTGTAAAATCTTTTGAGTCAATTACAACATCGCATAATAAGACGGGTGCTAGTTCGTTGTAAAACCTCAATTATAACGGGTATTGCTCATTGTGAAAATGGTATTTTGTTGTAGTGATAACTTTCAACTAATTTGATTTTGGTTCTTTGAAAGTATGTACTAAGCAATCGAGTCCTCATCGGGGAACTTGCATATACCCAACATGTCTCCTGAGTTAAAACAGGTCCAAATTTGATAGTCGGTTATTTAATTACTAAATAAACAAAGAACAACCAATTTCATTTGAGATTTATTTATCCATAGCAACCACTAAGCCTCAAAACAAACCTTTATTTAATAAATATCTTTTCAAAACATTTGTTTAAAACATTCATATACTTATCTCTTTGACATAATTATATTCATAAACATTTGTGAATAACGTCCTACTTTCAGTTCATGTTAAAAAGGATTAAACAAATGTTGTTTAAATTGATGGTAATGACATTCTTTGGTGTTAAGTGTGGAATGGATGTTCCATACCACCATTTTTAATAGGTCAGTGTAGAGAAATCCATATTTCAAATTTCTTTTATACTTCTTTCGATAAATCCTTTTTAATCAAATCTATTTTATTTATGAAATCTCTTTTACTTGAAATCCAAATCCATTTCAGAATACTTTTCGAACTTTCAAGTTCATTTATAAAAAAACCTATTCGAAATCATTTATATATGTTGCTTTTATAAATATCTAAACTTGTTATATAAATTTCTCATAAATATCTAGACCATTTTATAAACTTCCTTTGTGAATATCCTAATCATTTTCTAAAAATTCTTTTGTATATACCCTAAAATCATTTATAAACTTCTTTATAAACCTTTCATATTTAAACTACTTCTTAAATAACCTTAAATCAATTTAGCTTCCTTTAATAAGCAAATCTATTTTGTAAATCACCCTTATTTATGAAATCTTCTTCGCTTAAAAAGGCAAATCCATTTACCCAAAACACCCTATAAATTTCGAAATTTATTTATAAAACTCTTTACAAAAAATTCTTTTTGTAACATGAAAAACCATTCCCATTAGTTAAAAACATCTTTAGTAAAACCATTTATCAAATCATTCTTTAAATATTTTATTCAAATGCACTAACTTTGAAACCATTTTAAAAAGAAAATAAAATATTTACTCTTACAAAATCAAATGGACGCTTAATAACCACAATGGTGCTTTTAATTTGATTTGGTTACCCAAATTAACATGGTATCACATAACAACAGGTATATAAGGGATCAACACATAACCATCAATGAACTTAAGTAAATGTCCAAGTTAATTATAATAGTAGAATGGTATTTTGTTCAGCTAATAGATGTCATTTAGTTTTCCTAATCATATGTGGTTACTTAAGGGAAGCAAAATAGAAATCCAGTGATTTAAAACAAATTTGAAAACAAAACAGTTTAAAACAAAACTTTAAACTCAAAGTGGTTTTAAAATAAATTAAAATCCTTGTAAATGAGAACCAAATCCTTGTTAAGTAGTAATTAAACTTCTAACTAAAGGTAATTAAACCTTATTAAAATAGAATTAACTTTAATCAAAGATTAATTAAATAAACCCCTTTAAAAATAATAATTAATTAATAATTATCTTAAATAAATAATTAAACAATAAGTAATTAATCCTTAATTAATAATTAAATAATAATTAACTTTAATTAAGTTACAAATCCTGATTAACTTAATTGATTAACACTTTAAGTTTAAAAACCATTATTAACAAATAATTAAGTACTAATTACTTTAATTGATTAATCATTAAATGAATAATTAATTAAATTATTGTTCTCTAATTACTAAATTAAAGTTAGAAAACATTGTTTAAAAATATTTTAAGTTAAAACAAGTTTAGATTATAAAAATAGTTAGATTTTCCAAACTGCGCGTATAGCTACTTTCGCTATATGGATCCGTAATTTTCAAAACTTGAAATTTTATTTTTCTAACTTTTAAAACTTCGACTTTAAACTCTTGTCATCTTTAATATATGAAAACAAACTTTTAAAATCAAAATCAAAGTTTGAACTTGAAAACTTTTCTCTTTGAAACAAAAATCAAACTTTCGATAAAAAACGAATTTCTACACCGCTTTTGATTAGCGGATCGCTACCTTTGCATCATGAATCCTCATACAACACATACAAAATTTCAACATAATATCACATCATAATATTATAACACCATCATAGACAAAGTATTACTTCGCAATACTAATTAAATTTTCCAATATTCAAGTTATAATCTTTATCACCTACTCAAACTTCGGCATAAGCAATCAACCCAAATCAACATATATGCATGCATACACAATATAACATCACCACATACTTAAGCAATATTTTAACTCATAAATTTTGCAACTTTAAAAGGTTAGTAACTTAAAATTTAAAACATGAACTTTACTCAACAAACTTTCACTAAATCAAACTAAACTTGCTCTCAATCTAGCTCACTTGCTCCTAGCTCAACAAAGTGAAGATGTGGGCCCTTGAAAGGCTAAATGGGCTTGTCCTAGTGAACAATAGGCACGTCCAAAGGGCAGTCTGGGATCAACCATGGTGGTTTTAAATGTGTAGGTGCTTGTATTTTGAAGTGAACTTTACTCAACAAACTTTCACTAAATCAAACTAAACTTGCTCTCAATCTAGCTCACTTGCTCCTAGCTCAACAAAGTGAAGATGTGGGCCCTTGAAAGGCTAAATGGGCTTGTCCTAGTGAACAATAGGCATGTCCAAAGGGCAGTCTGGGATCAACCATGGTGGTTTTAAGTGTGTAGGTGCTTGTATTTTGAAGTGAAGTGTAGAAAGGTTTAGCAAGTAATGAAAGAGATTTAATGTAGAAATATATAATTTTTAGAAATTTGAAAATAAGCCAGGAAGCCATGGAATTTGTATATAAGTGGAGAGTGTTAGGAAATGAACAAGGAGGATGTAAAAGTTAGAATTATGAAGAGATTGGGGTATTTATAGGCTAATGAAGTGTAAAATTACAAAACTACCCCTAGGTCATAACCTCGACTCAAATTGTGCCATGTGTATCTCCTCCTATGCCTTATACATGTTGATTAAGGGCATCTCCTTCCTTTCAAGCCTTAAATCAAGGGGCTTCATGATATGTTGCATAAGAAGTGTGATATGCTTTATACACACACATGTATGTGTATACTTATTCAAACTAAGCATAAAAGGTGACATCACTTCTTATATATATAAGAAAAAAATATATACGTGTGTTAATTAATACCAATCCTAACATAAATTTATGCATGTTGCACCAAGTGTGCACATCGTGCCCGACGACTTTCGAGTGTCGAAAAGTTGAAATTTCGGAAAACGTTCTTCGGTCACATTTTCTATTTTTATATGAACTGTCTATATTGATAAAAAAATTGAAAAATATATTATCATTATTAAATCATTAATATAGGTTTATTTGCTAATAAAAATTCATTTGTTGATTATGTAAAATATTTTAAATATCCTATTTCAAAATGGAAAAATCTTGGGTTGTCACAAATCTATTTTACCATCATTTGTTATTATCTAAAAGAGATATATTTTAATTATAAAACCTATTATTTGAATATTTAAAATTTATTAAATATTCGCAAACCAAGGCAATAAAATTCTGGGTCCTTACACTATGGTTATTTGTTTCTTGAACCATAACTCGTTTATTGTTTAGAGTTTTTTGGATTAAATATCTCAAACTCAAGAAATGGATACTTTTTATAAGAAAAATACATGTAAAATAGAAATCATAATCCTTGTTCCCTATTAATATATATAAATATAATAAAAATTTCTATTTTTGTTGCCTCTTCATGAAGCAGAGATAACCATTCAATCTCTTCGTCGTTGTTGTGTCAACATAATTACTACAATAAACTTTTGCTTTCCCTTTTAAAAGGCCAGGCCATCAAAAGAGAAATCCCTTACTATAAGATTGCACTGATTTTTAAAAGTGACTAAGGATCGTATTATACGGAATATTAACCGAGTTATCTACTATGGCAATATAAATGTAAATAATAAAGTAAACGACACCAGATAATTTTATACTGTTCGAACTTCCCGTTCTACGTCTAGTCCCAGACTCCTTTTGGAATTCAACTATAAACCCGCACTTGACTCAAATGGACAGGTATTATGCTGTTTGAGCAACTGAATATGACTTCTACCATCTAAGTAACAGAATAGGACTTCAATCGCATGAGCAATCGAACAGGACATCTAATACAAATAGTAAAATTGGTTCTGACTAAGTATGCTCTTAAGTAGCACTGATAAGTCAATAACGTACATCCTTCCTATAATCTTCTCCTTTGTGGTATATCGTGTAATTAGTAAAGATAGAAAGTTTATTTAATCACTAATGAAGTTTGATTGAATGAACAAGTGATTAGAACGAAAATATTGAACGCTAATGGCAAGATTATTTAGACAATAAGAATGAAAATTAGAAGCAAAATTTAGTGATTAAAACAATTGATTTCATGGATATATATATATAGTGATTAAGAGTTTTAATCATTCGTGAAAAGTAGTCTGTGAAAGAATATGGAAGAAACTCTTAAGTCAAGAGTTGTTTCTATTCATTGAAATGAAGTTTCTTTTCAAAATATAGTCGTTATGAAGATTCGACCATCTGAATGGAATAATTCAGCCAGCTTAATCGATTAAAAGTCAAATCAGAAAGAAAATAGTGGAAAAGACATGCAATTCAGCCGATTGAATCATCAACTTCAGCCGTCTGAATATTCAAGTTCAGTTCATGCACGTGCACAAGCATTCAGTCGACTAAACTATATGATTCAGTCAGTTGAATTGTCTATTTCAAAATAGTTTTTGTATGTGAATTAGGTTACCAAAAAACTTAGCATTGAACCATGATTTGAAAGATTTTAAATTGCGTATGCGTGCATATACCATTTCAGAGAAATTTTAACATGAATTCACTACTAAACTTAGACCATTTCAAGTTCAGTGGTATGCGTGCATATACCACTTCAGTCGACTAAACTATATGATTTGGAATCTTGTCTGAAATCCGTTAGATTATTTGTCGAGTAAAAGGTATCTTTTCCTGTAAATACAATTAGTTCATACAATATTTGTTATTATAGTTGTCACAATCAAAAAGTTTAAAACAAATGTGAAATGTGTGATATGTAAATAGCCTAACGGAAGAAAGATCTAATTTTATTATGTGTAGGACCTCTTTGGACAATCACTAATCGTTTCGCTTACAGTGGAAAGAAAATATATAATGTCATAATAACAGAATATTTTTTTTCTAAAAGAAAAAAAATGTAGACTATTTAGTCAAATTAGTCAAAACGTCAAAATTCAATATTTTAACAAATTCTTTATAGAAATGAATTTGCTTATCCATAATATTTGAGAATATCGAATAAGTGCACTTAAGTAAAAAAAAAATCAAAATTGACAATCCAATGTTCGAATTCTCGGATCCATCAGTATTCATTGATCTACTATTGTTTCTAATGCAACAAGATCTTTATTTTTTTCAATAATATTGAACACATAATCTTGCATTATGGTTTACTTACTCGTTTTGGGTGAAACATTTTCATTGAGATTTTGTGTAATATGAATGTGACTGTTCATCATACAACTTTCGTATGTGATCAAATATGGATTTAGTATCCATATATATTGCATTAGAGTTCAAAACTTATAGGATACAATATATAGGCTCAAGCAAATTAACAATTAAGTGATCAAGAAATGAATATTTTTAATGATTATACTCTTGCATAGGTCTTGAAGCAGCGCATGCTAGAATATTTATTAATAAGTATATTATATATTTCTTTATCAATTTTTAGTTCAACCATTTAGTATATTTTAATCAGTAAACAATTTTTTCAACTATATTAGTTGCTCAAATTTGTTAAAGTAAAATTGTAACGCCCTGCCTTTTTGCACGTTCAAATCGACGATAATCCACACACGTCAGACTTAAAGCATACAGAAGGGCGGATTGTTATGGTGTAAATAAGAAAAAGCAGCGAAAGAAAAACAAAATAGAATCTTACAACGGAACGATAAAATATAATAATCAAATATATAGTTCATGAAGCTGTTTTACAAACATTTGATTATATTTATACAATACATATCAGAGTTGCACATACCAACGAATAATAACTGATGCAGCGGAATACAGTGTAGTGGAACAATATAATATAATAATAATAAAATCTTCGTCTTCGTCCTTCAGAAATAAAGTCTTCGATTCTGAAATGCTCGGACTGACCCGAGCGAATTGAAAAGACAAAACACTTGAGTCAGAACTAAAATATCTTATGCAAGTTAAATCAACAGAAATAAATATGAGTGAAACGACGTCAGAGATGCTTACGGGATTTGACATCTCCTATCCAGTGACAACGTGAGTGCAGTAACTCAAGAGATGCTCGGGATTCACATCTCCTAAGGATCCGTTAAACTATTTACTATATAGTAATATTTCACTATTATAATAATTTCTATTAGTAAAATAAACTTACTTTTAAATAGCGTTAAGGCTTTACATTTTCCACCTTAACACGTAATAGTGCCAATAGTCTATACAATACCGTAATACCTCCTGATCGGGAGGCTACCAGAGGATACTCCATAGGTACGACACAAATCAAACTCGTACAAGGCGCGCTAGGGTAGGTGACATGACACAACTAGGCAATGCCAGGGTAGATATACCAACTACGCTTCCGGGTCGGTGGTAACGCGTAGCGTACAGCTACCGCCCACCTCGAGCCACACCCCAAATAAAAAAAAATCAAAAGTGGCCATTGAATCAATCCAAAAGTCAAAGTATAATGTCGAAGGGATGTGTCCGATCAAAGGTGCTACCTCATTAACCCGTCAATCGCTCCTGTTTTAGCCACCTTATGCCAACTCACAAGAGTTGTGTCCACGTATTTACCTCAAAGGAAACGCCGCCACCATCCTACTTCATTCTGGAATCTCCACCGCGTACACGGTTGTTAAAGTGGTTTTCGGAGTTGGCAGAGAGTATGACAACTTCCGATCCCGGTCTCTTTAACAACCAAACGTTATTATAACACCGTGGTCTTTTCAAAATAGTTTATACTTTAAAAGCAGAATGTAATATCCATTTCAAAACCATATAAATACGATATCATTTCTATTTTAAAACCCAATCAATATGATATCATTTTTATTTCAAATATATCCTTTTCCAAATCATATCACTTTCAAATCTATATACCTTGAAACCCATAGCTTTGAAACATAACTTCTAATACTTAAATGGTTTAGATATTAAATTACTTTATATAAGAATATAGATTCTTAAATTTCACAAATAAATTCCAAATACCGATATGAACCTCCAAATAACCATTTCCATTTCCATATATTTCAAAACTTTAAATATTCCAGCATTTCAAAAGAATTCTTTGATAATTTCATATATATCAAATTCAATTGCTATTATTTAGATTTGAAATGTTTACTTAATAAATTAAATATCATTTAAGTAAAACCTTTAAACTTCCAAGAACTAGATATTCCTTCAATTTAATTAACTTGATAATATTCATTTAAATCCTTTAAACCAAAATCAAGTTATTAAGATCATACCCTTTAAAATTCTCCATTTTATTTAAATTTCAAATCATATTTATTCAAGTACAACTCTTAAATAATTCAATTCAAACCAATTTCATATTTATCTTCCAACTTAAATTTCATTTAAGTCGTTTTAAAAGCCATATATATATATACAATATCTTAAATAGGTGCTTAACCATATAATATAAAATAATCAAACTCTATTATTAAACTTTTTTATTAAACAATTTTATACATAGCTTAAATTCAAGAATTTTAACGATATATACATATAATAATATTTATATAACATCAAAAATTAATATTTATTAAACCGTATATTTCTTTCCAAACCATAGAAAATCATTTCAAAATAATTTTATATATATATATATAGACCACGGTGTCTGTACATAATTTTCTGCTCTATGAATGTAAGGACCCGATATTTTCAACCATTCGCATCCGCACATGTCGGACTTGAATTGTTCAAAATACCGCGTTGTAAATAAAAATTGGCAAATCTCAAAATATACAGTAAAGTATTAATCACAGAATCACAGACACAGAATCAGAATACTCGCAGCGGAATTTAAAAATACTTAGTGGTTCATGAAGCCACTATAAATAGTCTCAATCAAATAAAAATTACATAGTCTTTAATCCAAATATAATTTTAAATCATCAGTAGAACAATCCAAATGTCCACAAGTCTTGATTTCAAAATTTTAGATAAAGAACTGGAAAGGAAGTTTGCCAGCAGCTTGAAAGTGATCTACAGAAATCCTAGCTCCGGGATGAAAACTGAACTGCAACTCAGGCTGACCCGAGCGTAAGAAATAAACACAACACTCGAGTCAGGACATACATACTTATATAGTGTAAGTTAATTCAAGTGTACTATAATATAGAGCAAGTAACATAAAGGATGCTTGGGACCGCCCATCCTCTAATGATCCGTTAAACTATTTACTATGTAATAATATCTCGCTATTATAATAGTGTCTATATTAAAATAAACTTACTTTTAAATAGCGTTAAGGGGTTACCCATATAGCCCTTAACACATAATATATTCTCATAGTCTATACAGTACCGTAATCTCCCCCGTACTGGGCGTCGTCAGATGGCACTCCATAGGTATGGTACAAAACCAAAATCGTATAAGGCTCGCTATGGTAGGTGACACGGCACAACTAGGCAATGCCAGGGTAGATATACCAATTACGCATCCGGACCGATGGAAACGCGTAGCGCGCAGCTACCGCCCACCTCGGACAATACTCCCAAATCAAAGGTGCGCACCAAAACAATCACAAAAGTAATAGAATGGCATACGAAGAAGTGCGTCCGATCAGAGGTGCTACCCCATTAATCCGAGAATCGCTCCTGTTTTAGCCATCTTATGCCAACTCACGGGAGTCGGGTCCACGTATTTACCTTAAAAAAAACGTCACCACCATCCTACTTCATTCTGGAATCTCCACCGCGTACACGGTTGTCAAAGTGGTTTTCGGTATCGACAGAGAGTATGCCAGATATCTGATCCCGGTCTCTTTAACAACCAAACGTTATTTTAACCCATGGTTACAACTTTTAAAAATGGTATTTATACTTTAAAAATCAAAATAAATTTCAAATACCTTCAATATCATAATATCATTTTTAAACATCATTCATTTTTATAAAATACCATTTAAATCTATTCAATTTATTTAGGAATTAATTGCCTTTCAACTCACATTTAGAAGTTAAATTCTTCCATTTAAAACCATTTAAAGTCAATTCCTTATTTTTACTAATTACATATTAAATTCCAAAATTTAAGCTTTTTCCCAAATATTATTTCCATTAAATTCTTTTATTAAAACAATCAAAATTCAGTTCCCGTAGCACTTATAAAATGCTACCTAAAGTCATAGGTTAAAACAGTTCACTTACAAAAGACAGCATTTAAGTGCTGAAATAAATTATTAACTTAACAATTAATTTTAAATTCCCAAATATAACTTATTATCAATTATTTTACTTAACTAAAATCTCACTTTTAACAAAATTTCAGAATAAGTTATATTCCAAAATTTTACTTAAACTTCCATTTATTTAACATTTTGACTCATTCAAAAATCATTATAAATTTCATGAAATCCTTTAAATACATTTAAGCCAGAATATCATAAACTTTCTATTTAAAATATTTTTAAAACATTTCATAAAATATTATATAAACCACGAGTCTGTATATAGTTTTCTAGTCTAGGTCAAGTGATACGGATATATATCATTTCAATCCGCAATTTACAAAATCCCGGGTTCCATCATTTCAAACCCGCAATCCCAAGTTAAAAAAATAAATAATTAAACAATTAAATAAATAAACGGGTAAATAATTATCGTTCAGGCCTATCATTTCAGCCTATAACGATCCCAAATTTACAGGGAACTTGCAGTGTGATTAACAGTAAATAAGCATTAAATAGTATAATTGCAATAATACTTCAATAAATAAACAACTGACGATGTGTTAATAAATAATGGGGTTTAACATCATACGTTTATATCACAGGCAGATAAAATTAAATTAAATAAATGTTACAGTTACACTTGTGATAAATTCACAGATATATAGGTATGTTTGTCTGGTGAGAAATACTCACCTTAAAACTGCAGATAATCAGATTCAAACGATTATACCACTTGATAAAGGAACGTACAAATGGCATGATTAGATTTCCGCGGATGCCACGCCTTAATTCAAATCTAAAATAAGATCCAAATACCAAGTACGCGACTTTTAAAATTACGGTCAAAGCAAAATTTTCGAAACAACTGGAACGAATAGAATTTGACTTGACTCGACCACTCCCACTACTTGACTCGCCCACGTTCTCAAGGCCAGGCAGTGAAATCTTAACTATTTACGTACCCATGAAAATTATAGTGGAAAGTTTTAGGCAAAAGCTGGAAAGAAAAAGGTGGACACAATACGTTATTCCCTTTCTACAAACAGGTGGCGTACACTAAAATTCTTCAGAATTGATAACAGTGAAATTTGCAACTAATATATCTTTTTTTTTCTTTCTCTGTATATATAATCACGTTGCATAAAAGTGAAGCATGTTGGTTCCCAAAGCTTGAACACGCAACATAGCACAGCCACTCCTACCTCATCTTTTAAAACATGCATTTCTCTTCTTTTGTTTTTTTTTACTTCTTCCAGAGATGCAAATGAAAATATACTATTTTTTCTTTTGTTAACATTTTATTAAAACGACTCATGCATGAATTCACAAAAGATGCAATCTAAATAAATGGCACGGTCTCCTTGCCTATTTTAAACCCCGTAAGCACGCACTCAAAATATACAAGTCACTGCATATTTTGAAAATAATTTAGGTAATAAAAAGTTCTACCTATCTGCTGAAACAAACGTGATTTTGCACGTGTGAGTATATGCAAAATGAAGGATATTAGTTTTGTTTGTTACCATTTTTTTTCAAAGATGACACACTTTAGCAATTCATATTAAAAAAAAAAACCCACGCAAGAAGTTCAAGTGGCCACAACTACAGGAATGCATGCATTTTCTATAGAATTAAAAAGAAGGATACTAAGCTTGTCTTCATACAACAATCTGACATGCACGGCAAATCAAATCAGAGGGGAAAAAGGAGATGTGGCACGGACAGGTGGTGGAGCAGCCGAGTAGTGTGGACATTGGACCAAATGAAACAAGAAGAATAACAAAATAAATAAAAGCAAGGTGTGGCCATACCTGTGCACTTTCTCAAGAAAAACGAAGGCAAATTTTAGATGCAATATAAAGTTTTTGTGTGAGGCTTTATATATATATAATCAGTGATTGCATTGACTAATATAAGGGAGACGACAAGTAATATTGCTTTGTTATTCGAACGTTACATAAAGAAAGCGTTGATTAAGGGAACAGGTAGGCACGAAATCAATTTTCTTTGAACATGTTGCTTATTTAAAGGAAGGACTTTCGAAATTAAAGATGAAGAAACGACAGGTAATAACTTGAAATGGACCGGAAAGTGCGTGATTTTTTCTTTGAGATTAAGTAGAAATTTTCTACAGGTAAGAAATAAATTTTGCTTTCCTTGAATGTTTATTACAAGAAGCTTGCGTTGAATTACAGGGAAAGACCCAAAAGTTGGAAGCAGTTATTTTAGCAGTGAGTTGCAAGATTTTTGGCATGCAGAGATCAATGGAAAAGAAAAGGTAAGCAATAACTTTCGTTCGAAAATCAAATACAGTAAAACGGCAAGTGGATTTTGAAATAAATGATGTCAATGCATAATAAAAGGGTGCGTGGGTTTTATCACTTGAGTTATGGAATAAAAAGGTAGAAAAATAATTGAACATTCCAACCGTGTTTATATTTTCTTTTCCAACAAAGAGAATCTTGCAAAAGTTTAGGCATAAGAATAAGCAATTAAATTGATTTGGTGAATTTAGGAAACGTCAAGAATTAATTGCTGAGAATGGTAAAAGGAAATTACAGATTATATACCTATTAACCAAATGAAGTTGTACATGGATTTGAATTTTTATAACCAGCATTGATTTCATGAGTTTTTAGTGTAAAGAGGATATCACGTATTGCTTTTGGTAAAGGAAATGACAATCAATTTACAGATAGCATTGATTTATAAAGAAACGGTAAAGTTTTATTAGACCGTGATTTAAATCAAATTTAAAGCAAATTAGACTTTGAAACAGTAAAGGAAAATAACAAATTTTGCTGCATTAAAAAGGGGCGTAAATCAAGTGATAAATTTTTGCAAGGAATAACATACGTTCAAACTAAATTGGGAGTGAATGCGTTGATTCAAGGAAAGAAAGTGGCAAGCATTAAATATTTAGATGGCATTGATTTAATTGGAAGAAAAAGTCACAAATTTATGGTTTGAACGTTTTTAAACAAATGTGTTTTATTTCTATTAATTCCACTTGTTAAGTTTTCAATTTACCCTATGGGTTTCCACTTTTTGATTTCTACCATTGGGATATCTAGCAATCTAGCCCCAATTCCCTAACTAATATTTTTAAATTAGTTAATTCCCTCTAATTGATTTCCATATTCTTCTAATCAATTAATTCCCCTTTAATTGCCTTTAATTTGATTTCAATTGATTACCTTATCCCTTTTAATTAACCTCCTTAATTGATTTCAATTAATTACCATATTACCAATTAATTATCCTCCTTAATTGATTTCAATTAATTACCATATTCCTTCATGTCAATCAATCTCCTTTAATTACATATTCAAATTTGGTTACTAACTTAATTAGTTAATTAACCCTTTTGGTTTAATTATCAATCCTGCGACGTCTCACATTAATCCGTCCACTTTTAGGAACTAGTAGCCAGACTGGTTACACGGGCAGATTTCTCCTACAAAACGGGGATTAACCTCGCGTCCTCATGCCATTAACCAAAAGAATTTACTTATTTATCTTTCATCAATTTAATTAACTTGCATCAATTATTCAATAAATTAATTCTGGTCAACTACTGAAATTTTACAATTAATTTCCCTATTAGTTGTCATTAACTCCATTTTAAAATATCCGTATATGCCTTTATTCAAGTTTTGAATTGCTAACTAGGAATAAGGTAGATTCATCAAATAAATTGATTGCAAGTTTCATTGTTTTAAATTGCTTAACAATGTTCACCACTAACATAATTAATATGTCAAAATTGACAATATTCCACCAACATGATTTGCATGTCATAACCTACCCAATTAACATAATTAATTAACCACTTTAATATGTTACAAATTTTCCCCTTTCATTATTTTTAGGGAATGAGTATAACAACAGATATTATGATAATATCCAAAAACATTTAGTTACCACTCACTTCATTATAAATTATAAAGGTTTTTTTTCTTAAATTTAGTTACAAAAAATCTTATTAAATTAACGAGTTTAATTTTCTAAATTTACAGGTCAAGTGATACAGATATTAATCATTTCAATCTGTAATTTAAAAATAAAATGCGGTTATATATCATTTCAAACCGCAATCCCGAATCAAAATAAATGCATAACAACTTGCAGATTATGATGATATAATTAAAACATCCATTCATCCATCATAAAATCATACGTCCATCACAATCATCATCCGAAACCATCAATCAATATCAATATATAACTGATAATATATAACAGGAAATTAACTGGCAGTTATATTAAATAATAAATTAAATAACAATCTAATTTAAATAAATGCAATTAACTGAGATGATGATTAAAAATATCTGAAACAGTCATAAATAAATGCATAATCACAACAAAATTAAATTTAACAAATATAAGAAATTTTAGACGTTGTGAGTGGGTTAAAACACTCACCTTTTGAATTTAATTTGAATTTAAATTCAATTTAAACCCAAAAATGGACAGTCTCAGAGTTCGTCCAAACTAGCGCCAAAGTGTCCTGAATTCCAATACGAACCTAGAGGAGAAAACCGCGCGTGGAACAGATCACGTACGTAAAAGTTATAGCGATTAGAACGTTTGAATTCGAAATTAAAATAAAACAAGATAATAAATAAAAGCCATCACCTACATGCCACGTCACCATCCTCTCTATCATCTCCTGTAAGCAAACGCACACGCAAGACACAGCCGAACCCAATATCTCACCATTGACCGAAGGTTTGACCATGATTTTCACTTGACTCCGGCCACTACGGCGATGCCGAACCACACCCCCTCCATGCCCTTGCCAAACTACACCCATCCCATCAGGCGCGAACGCCCAAAAAAACAGCCGCCACCACCACTTTAGCTAACCCTAGTGAATTTTCCGCCAAATCCAGCCGTTGAAACGTCAAACAAACGATGCCGATGCAATCCCCTCAGTGCTCTCTATAATACCCAGAAGTGATTTCCCGATCAGACGATGTTCGTCTTCGAGTGATGAACGGTCGAAACTTCTTCGATTTTTTACTGATCAGATGATGAACCAAAATGAAAAACGAATCATGGATCTGAGATGCGATCGTCGAGAGCTTCGATATATAATTTTCCTGAATTTTTTTGAGGCGTTTGAAATTTCAATTTGATTTTTGAATGGTGTTTGGATCTAGAGTTTGTTTGTCTGCCATTGAGGAGGAGAGATAGTTTAAAAATACATACAGACAAATGAGAAATAGGAGTAGGCTAGGGTTTATATCCGGGTATTTATAGGTAGGGTTGAAATAGAATAGAGGGATCGGGTTGAATATACGCGCTAACGACAAAGTGACCCAAAAAGCCCGTTTCAACTCCGGAGTGAAATTAGGTCAACCCATATATCAAAATAGATGTTTTAAAATATTTTAAACGTAATGGAAAAGGTTTCAAGTCCAAATTCCATCGTATGAAGAAGTTATGCTAAAATCAATATTTTTCAAATTGATTTCAATTGATTTCAATTAAATCGATTTCAAGGCGTTTCAAGCCCATACGATCAAACGACAAGTCCGGTCGATACGAAACTTGAAATCCTACAATAATTCACCGTTACGGATCCGATGAAACTAGTTTCGTCAAAATCCGAGTCAGTGACCAAAATGGCTATTTTTCCATTAATAAAATAAATAAATAAATAAATAAACAAATTAAATCACTTTTCCATTTTCAATTCTACAATTGACAGTATTCATAAATTTTAACTTCCTTAATCATTTATACTAGTTTAACCAAATTTAAGTGTCCATTTGGATAAATATATACATTTTAGTGTTAACTTCCAATTTCACTATATTCAAGAATTATAAACTGAATTTTCCAATAATTCCAATTAATTTACTTTTCACTCTATTATTTTTTCTATAAACATAGTTAATAATTGTTTTACATTCATTACATTAGTGCTCCCATTCCATCCTTTATTTATCGACTATTATATCTTCATTTACTATATTTTGGTCAATTCACACTTCCGTTATTATATTAATAATCACTAAAGTAACGTTTATTATCAACCAAAAACATTATAATTACTTAACGGACAGATTCCAATTTATTACATATTATTTCATCAGTTAACATAATTTTGAATCCATTTCCCAATTTAATAATTTCAATCAATCATAACTTCACAATCTGTTTCAATTAATAGGGTGTCCCTAATTTTAGTTATTGCATTAATTCTTATTATTATAACATTAAGGTTCCTTTACTCTAATTGATTTCCAATTTTATTATTAAACGAAATAAATAGGTAACTTATACAAGTGTTACCATGCCTTAAATTACACTCATGAATTCCCTACTATCAAGCAACCGTTACAGTTCTTAAATACTTATGCTTTTATTTAATTACCATTAACTATATTATTATTATTCCACTAGCTAATCAAGTATTTACATTCTTTTCTTTGATTTTAATTTATCCATTTATTAAGTTTTACATAAAGAAATATTTATTTCCAAATATTACCTTAATTAACATTAACGTAATATTTTATTTAAATTTATCGCAATTGAACCAATCCGATTTCTATTTCCTATTATACTCTAATTTAAACTTCTAAACATTAAATACCTCCCACATAAATGTAACTTTTGTTTATATTTATTCAAATTTGATTTTCTCATTTCAATTAATAGACTAAATAAACGGCCAACACATAATTATTGCTTTCGTTTACTTTTACTACCAAGGGCAACAATTAACACTAATTTTTTTATTGGGGTTTCACTTCTATTGTCAAAAATAAATGTTAATTACCAAGGCTATACTTGTTGCCTTATATTCAATCCAAAGACTAGTATAACATTTTACACATTTTAAATTATTGTAATTTCATTCAGTTTATCAAAAATTAGCTTTAATCGTTATTGTTATGTTTTATTTTACTTATTATTTTACAACAAGTACTACTATTTGTTCATACACTAATTCATTTCATTTATTATACGTTAATTTTTTATTAGTAAGTCAACATTTAAATTATTAATTTACCTTTTATATCCCATTATAAATTAATGCACCCATTAATTAAGATTTTGAATCAAATTAATCATTTCATCTTGGTAACATTCTTTTATTATAATAAGAATATAATTAACATTTACATTGTTTCACTTATTGGAATTACATCCAAGTTATTAACAATTAACTTACATTTATACTGTTACATTCAAGTTATTATTTCCATTAATAATTCACTAAATTTTTATTTCCTTCAACATTAAGTTACCAAAATCTTCTTAAATTAATAAATTTACTGAATTTTACGGGTCGTTACACTCTCCTCCACTCAAAACTTTTCGTCCCCGAAAAGGAAAAAGAAGGGAAAGAGTAACTTATAAATCAATATATATTATTTAAAACATTATGTTCATAACAATAAATTTACAGAATAGGATAATTTAAAATAAAATATATAGATTTATAAACAATTAAATATTTTATATTTAAATTAATAAGGTTTGGAAATATTTTTAAAATTTTATGAGTCCAAAATTTACGGAAAATTTCGGCAGAATCTCCTTTGTACGGAGAGGCTCGAAAGAAAATATAATATCAATATAACAATATACAACATATATTTTCCAAAATAATATATATCCCAATATGAAAAAGCAATATAATAACGCTATATACCGTAATCCGAAGACGTACCTATTGGTCGGGCAATTAACGCTTATTTATGGAGCCAAAAGCTGTAGCAATTACTTCCATAACCTGTATTTCACTTATATAATCCAAAAGAGTTGATAATTATATAAAAGGAAATGTTTAACTTATTTCAATAAATAACAACAAATCAATACAACCAACAATCACTTGCATCCAGACATCCAACCATCACATAGAATCATCACAAATCAATCATTCTTACATATCAACAAAACAAATAGTTGTTCGGGTTCAAATTTTAAATTGTACGGAATGAAAAATAAACTACTAAGTGTACCCTTCACTCAACGGTCTTAGGTGAAGCTAAATAGATTATTCATACCTTCCAAACAAATTTAAAGTTTCCTTGCCCAAATAACCATAGACCAAAACAAACAACAAAAATTTCAAACAACAGATCAAGTTCATTCTTATTGATTCCATTCATACATCTTTTGTTTGATTTCTTTTTCATTCATATAATGGTTTATCTTTTAAATTTATATTTATTTCTTACAAATTTATTTTCAGTAATTCAGGTCATGTAAGTTTCTTTTTTTTATTGCATTACATTTATGCATTTCTCAATTTCATTTATTTATTTAGTGTTTACATTTCTATTATATTTAATTTTAGTAACATTTCAATTACAACTTAAGTTTATAACCCTATAACATTAATTCTTATAAATAAAAGCAATTTATTGAACACTTTCACTACATACTTTTACTTGTACAATTTCCATTACATTTTCTTATTAAACATTTCAACTTTTAATATTTGGTAAGTTATATATATATATATATATATATATATATATATGCTTTTAAAGAATGTAATTGAAAGTTATGCAGGTTTTCTCATTTCTTTTAATTAATTTACTGTTCAATAATAATCCTTTGTTTTATATGTTACAAATTTAAAATTTCTTTTTATTTAATTTACAACTTAGCATTAGACCTCTTATTTCCTTAAGAGGTTTCAATTATTAATTACCTACGTTCCAATTCACTGCAATAATTGAAACTATTAATTAATGGAAATCTAAGAACTAAATACCGGGTTAAATCTCAAATCATTTTAAAATAATAGATAAACGTATTTATATATCCAATTATATTTAAAAAAAATTAAAATTAACAAATTTTTTTATCAAATAAATCTGTAGTAAAACTACTACAATGACCAACCCACTTCGAAACTCGAAAATGAATGTCGATGATGCGGCCGCCATCATCGAAATTATTTTCCAGCGACAGAGAGGGGAGTACATACTTATTTATTTTCCAAATTTTCCTTTAAAATCTTTCTTCCCAATTATATTGAAATATTTATATCAGAAAATACTTCTAATAATATTACTACTATTATATTCCAAAATCATTTGAAAGAAAGTTTCAAAACCCCGGAACTTAAGTTCTACAATTTCCAATTTGATTTATTTTATTTTCTATCTTATTTCAACTATTATTTATAAATTTCACTACCTAACAACCAATACATTACAACCAAATATAACCTTTATAAAAAAATTATTTTATATATAGAAAATATAATAGGCAAAATTATTTCATTCACCTATATTCAAAACAAATATTGTGTCGGTCTGTCCTATTAAGTGTTTAGAAACTCCTATTGATGTCATAGCGTCCCTTGCATCAAACAGAATTTATAAATACAAAACGGAACAGATTAGCACAATATTAAAATCTTTTATAACACTAACAAATATGCTCTCTCATATATATACACTCAACGACTCCCATAGGGTATTACTACCCTATTAATAAAGAGTCAGACCCTACAAAGCTAAAGTTTATCGCTAAACCAAAGCTCTGATACCAGATGTAACGCCCCGCCTTTTTGCGCGCTTTAAATCGACGATAAACCACACACGTCAGACTTAAAGCATACAGAAGGGCGGATTGTTATGGGGTAAATAAGAAAAGCAGGGAAAGAAAAACAAAATAGAATCTTACAACGGAACGATAAAATATAATAATCAAATATACAGTTCATGAAGCTATTTTATAAAAATTTGATTATATTTATACAATACATATCAGAGTTGCACATACCAACGAATAATAACCGATGCAGCGGAATACAGTATAGTGGAACAATATAATATAATAATAATAATGAAATCTTCGTCTTCGTCCTTCAGAAATAAAGTTTTCGATCCTGAAATGCTCAGACTGACCCGAGCGAATTGAAAAGACAAAACACTCGAGTCAGAACTAAAATATCTTATGTAAGTTAAATCAACAGAAATAAATATGAGTGGAACGGCGTTAGAGATGTTCATGGGATTTGACATCTCCTATCCAGTGTCAACGTGAGTGCAGTTGTGACGACCCGCCCTTCTACTCCCTGAAAGGCGTATCATCATTAAGAAAAAAAGGATAGAAATAGAAAAGAAAAGAAAGAAAGAACAAAAACATCAGAATCTCACAACGGAATGGAACAAAATATAATATATCACATAACTATTACATAGTTTTACACGTATCAGAGTTATACGATATCATACACATGATAATCATCTATACATCTATCAATACATACATTAGAGGTACAACATACATCAACTACACAACGGAACTAGATAGATATATAGATACGTTTGGAACTCCTACTCCAAGCTCCTCCAGAAATCAAAGTCCAAAACCTATCACTTGGCCACTCATAAAAATTTGATTACCCAAGAGTTTATGAAAAACAAAATATAAACTCCGGGTCAAACATGGGTCTGGTACGAGTAAACGGTTTAAATTGTTTAACTTTGAAAAACATTTGTGAATAAAGGTATCACGTAAGACTCCCCACACATAAACACGGGTAAGTTTTTACTTTATGCTAACCAAAACATTTCATAGGAAATCCAGTGATATTATTACAGTGTCTAGGGTTTTCAAGTAAATAGAAAATAGCCGAAATTGTTACATTATTAAATTCCAGCTACTAGCCATAAAAGTGGGTAATATAAATCAAAACCGTAGGGTCTCATAGGGAAAATGGATTTCCATCAATGGCAGGGCTACTGGGGTGCCGCTCGTCACAGTACAGGGTCTAGATCACCGTACTGTGGATCACTTCCGACCCCCTACAACACAAGGCCGGAACCATTCCTTACTGAACAGTCCCGAACAAGATAACCCCACGGTTGTAGCTAGCAACCGCCCACACAGCCGAAATAAAAAGGGACATCTAGAAAGGGGTATATCTCGTCCTGCTTGGGCATGACCCACCTAACCTTGCTGCACCTCCCCTGTTTTAGCCATTCCCGGTTGATGAGGCTTGAGGCTGCGATTACCTTTACAGGACATATATCTTAGAATGCTCATCGTCCGCCTGACGATGTGCTGAAAGCATTCAATCCATACAAGTTCGTTCCGGGTTTGAACGAAACCGAAGGCATTATCTCGTCACACTCATTTTGGAATCACCCTCTGAGTCAACGACAATAACCCTTGCATTCTGAAAACACCATCTCGATCTCCACGTGAGAGTTCACAACCTATCGTTTAATTTGGATCAATGTGGTTTTCGGATAATCATAAATGACACCCGATCCCGGTCTCATCGAAATCCAAACGCCATTTTAAAGGCCAAGTTGTCTAATTAACTTAAACAGTTTAATAATTTGAATTCAATAATTGAATTAACATAGCATTTATCACAGATAAATCATATATAATCATCATAGATATATCACAGAACATCACAAAATTATCATCAAACAAATATCATAAATCAGATATTTTATACAACAATCCATAAGCAGTCATCTTTAATCCTTATTGTGATTAATTCAATTTAAAATTAATTACTTGAGAGTTAACTAGTTAACCCTGTTTAATTTATCATTAATTAACAATTAATTACTTATTTCTTTTCAAATTATTTAATTTAATTAATCATTCCTTAATCAATTATTTAGTCTTAATTACTTAATTGCTTAATTATTTTATTGCATACCATTTAATTAGTTACTTCTTAATCAATTTATTTAACTTTAATTAACCATTTAATTAATAATCTTAATTATTAATAAATAAAAATTTAAGTACCTATTTATTAACTGATAATTATTTAATTAATCATTTATTAATTCTTAATTAAATTACTTAATTAATTAACTATTAATCATTCATAAATTAACTTAAGTAGTTAATTACAATTTTATTAATCACATAATTCATTAATTAACAAATCTCTAATTATAATTACAATGTAATTATTCTTAATTACTTTCTAAAATAATTAATTAATTAATATTAATTATTCAACTTAATTAACATTTTATAAGTCTTCTTTAACTTGTTGAAAATCAATGTATTACTAACTACAAACTTAAATATTAACAGCATACTTAACTTGAAGTAATTACTTAATTTAGAGTAATAATAATTAAGTGTTAAAACATTGTTATGTATTAACTAAGATAATTAAACTTGTATTAAGTTTTTACTTAAAACCGTTAAAAACGGTTAAGTTTTGCAGTGTTTAAAGATTTGATGAAAACTGTTACTTAACTTTACTTCTTTTATTATATTTGCAGTTATGAAAACCCGATCACTCCCCTGACCAAACTCGAGTGTTGCTTCGAGTTGCTCGTCCAATTCACCCGAGACACAATCCCAGGTACGCAAACTTCTTCTTCTTCTTCTCCTTCTTTTTTTTCCAGCAAGTTTACATTTTAAAATTATGTAAAAGTTAAAGCATCAGGAAACTTCACGCACACGAACCAAAAACCCCGAAGCAACCCATCTCCAAACTCGAGCACGACTCGAGTGCGATACACCACCAAGACACCAACACCCCTGAAACACATCACCGTTGCCGTACACGTGCACGGCGGCGCGACCCAACTCCGGCAATCACTAACTATTCAGGCAAAACCCAAATCACGCGATAATACGAAAATCAAACTCGAATCGCCTCAAAGAATTTCGAATCGAAAATTGGTCTTCTGCTCGAAAAAAACTGCAAAACGACCCTTCAACAAAAACGTTTTGCCACCACCGCAAACACCACCGGAGGCGCTCGAACTTCGGTCAAACTTCGATAACCCATCGAGTAACCTTCCACCAGAATTTTGTGCAACTAGGTCGCGTGAAAAGGCCGATCACACTATGCTACAGACATGAAAAAAACTGAACACAAGCCCTAATTTGCATTCGTTCGATCAATTCTTGAATCTGAAAAATTATTCGACATTTTTCCCAGCATCATGTATGTTCAAACTAGCTCCAAAACAAATTTCAACAATTTAAATTGAATCGATAACCAGAATTTTGCAAAAATGCTATCTTTGTTCATATACAAACGGCTCTTTAAATACTAATCAAAAAATCTAAATTTTTATTTTAAAAATCATATCTTGCAGTATAAATTCAATATATAATCTTGAATTAATATTTTACAACAATCGATTTTATCAATTTTCTACTTACTTACCCGTAACACAAAGTTACAGTGTATATTTTCAAGCAGGATTTTTTAGCAACTTTTAAAAATCTAAATTTAAGTTATAGCATATTGTTTTAGTTGAGTACTTATAGATTAACAACGTTTGATGAGAATAATTTGAGTTTTGATAAAAATTATGCAAACTGTGACAACAACAGAGAATACAGAGTACAAAGATTGTATACAAGATCAAGCACACACCATATCATATGATGATTGAATCATGAACTGTTTAAATTGAACTTAAAGCTTTAACTTTCTCGTTTACTCACCTGCACAATTCCTGAACAAAGAACAATCATGTTTCATAAAAACTACAGTATGAATCTGCTTGAGGCCTTCCCTGTTTTTGCTTTGAATTCTTATCAAATTTCTAGTTTGAATTAAATTGAGTTACTTCTTTTTCTTCTTTTTGTTTTCTCGGGTTTTGTTATATGATTGTTGAACGAACTAGAACTAAAAAGAGAATGGTCTCACATATATATAAGATACAGTTGTATGAAGGAAGGCTTTAACCGGTAAGGTTGCTTTCTATTTTTTTGTTTTGATATGGGCAGATTTTATTTACTGCAAATGAAAAAGATTTGCTAAATATTTTGAATAGACAAAATATTGGGCTAAACAGATAGGCATTAAATGTTTTGTTGCTTAATTAGTTTACATAATTATCATTGTTTTTTGCTGTGTCTATATAGATATTTGTATGAAGATGTACAATCTTGCAGGCAAGCATTTATGGCTTGTGTGTGAAGGCATTCATTTGTAAATATTGGTTTGGTTTACTGTATATTCCTTATGCTCATTTTATACTTTGTTTTTATTCTATTCCATACTTTATGGGAAGATGTTCTTGTGAATGAAAATTTTGTTTTGTTAATTACTTCCAGTTTGAATAATGTACAGGTTATAATTATGGTTTACTATCTATAAAGATATTTATTTAAATATTTGTTTTAGAGATGTTTTTGTCAGGTTTACTTTCATACTATACTGATTTCTATTTTTCTATTGTATATTTTAACTATCAACATTTAAATCATCTTTAATATGATTTACTTATATTTTATACTTATACTTATTTGTATTTGTATTTTTATTTAAATTATATTATTAAATTTTACTTATATTTAATATTTATATTTTGTATTGATAAACTTTGATTTTATTTTGAACATTATTATCCACATGTATTTATTTATCACATTTTAACAAGATTAAGTATTTTAATTCAATTATATTAGACAAATTTTATTATAAATATTATTAAGAGACTTTATTTTAAATTTTCAAATCAATTTCCTTTTAAAATACAAATTTATATAAACAAATGGTAAATATTTCTAAAATCATATTCATTTTAAAATGATAAATTTACTTTTTATTTAAATTAGATTAAATATTCACTAAAATAATGGGGCCAAAATCCAGGGTCGTTACAGCAGTAACTCAAGAGATGCTCGGGATTCACATCTCCTAAGGATCTGTTAAACTATTTACTATATAGTAATATTTCGCTATTATAATAATGTCTATTAGTAAAATAAACTTACTTTTAAATAGCGTTAAGGCTTTACATTTTCCACCTTAACACGTAATAGTGCTAATAGTCTATACAGTACCGTAATACGTCCTGATCGGGAGGCTATCAGAGGATACTCCATAGGTACGACACAAATCAAACTCGTACAAGACGCGCTAGGGTAGGTGACACGGCACAACTAGACAATGCCAGGGCAGATATACCAATTACGCTTCCGGGTCGGTGGTAACGCGTAGCGCGCAGCTACCGCCCACCTCGAGCCACACCCCAAATAAACAAAAATCAAAAATGGCCACTGAATCAATGCAAAAGTCAAAGTATAATATCGAAGGGATGCGTCCGATCAAAGCTGCTACCTCATTAACCCGTCAATCGCTCCTGTTTTAGCCACCTTATGCCAACTCACGGGAGTTGGGTCCACGTATTTACCTCAAAGGAAACGCCGCCACCATCCTACTTCATTCTGGAATCTGCACCACGTACACGGTTATTAAAGTGGTTTTCGGAGTTGGCAGAGAGTATGACAACTTCCGATCCCGGTCTCTTTAACAACCAAACGTTATTATAACACCGCGGTCTTTTCAAAATAGTTTATACTTTAAAACCAGAATATAATATCCATTTCAAAACCATATAAATATGATATCATTTCTGTTTTAAAACCCAATCAATATGATATCATTTTTATTTCAAATATATCGTTTTCCAAATCATATCACTTTCAAATCTATACACCTTGAAATCCATAGCTTTGAAACATTACTTCTAATACTTAAATGGTTTAGATATTAAATTACTTATATAAGAATATAGATTCTTAAATTTCACAAATAAATTCCAAATACCGATTTGAACCTCCAAATAACTATTTCGATTTCCATATATTTCAAAGCTTTAAATATTCCAGCATTTCAAAAGAATTCTTTGATAATTTCATATATATCAAACTCAATTTCTATTATTTAGATTTGAAATGTTTGCTTAATAAATCAAATATCATTTAAGTAAAACCTTTAAACTTCCAAGAACTGGATATTCCTTCAATTTAATTAACTTGATAATATTCATTTAAATCGACTTGATATTCATTTAAATCCTTTAAACCAAAATCAAGTTATTAAGATCATACCCTTTAAAATTCTCCATTTTTATTTAAATTTCAAATCAAATTTATTCAAGTACAACTCTTAAATAATTCAATTCAAACCAATTTCATATTTATCTTCCTGCTTAAATTTCATTTAAGTCATTTTAAAAACTCTATATATATACGATATCTTAAATAGGTGCTTAACCATGTAATAAAAAATAATCAAACTCCATTATTAAACTTTCTTTTATTAAATAATTTTATACATAGCTTAAATTCAAGAAATTTAACTATATATACATATAATAATATTTATATAACATCAAAAATTAATATTTATTAAAACGTATATTTCTTTTCAAACCATAGAAAATCATTTCAAAATAATTTTATATATAGACCACGGTGTCTGTATATTATTTTCTACCCTATGATCAAGTGATACGGATATTTATCATTTCAATCCGTAATTTAAAAATAAAATACGGTTATATATCATTTCGAACCGTAATCCCGAATCAAAATAAATGCATAACAACTTGCAGATTATGATGGTATAATTAAAACATCCATTCATCCATCATAAAATCATACATCCATCACAATCATCATCCGAAACCACCAATCAATATCAATATATAACTGATAATATATAACAGGAAATTAACTGGCAGTTATATTAGATAATAAATTAAATAACAATCTAATTTAAATAAATGCAATTAACTGAGATGATGATTAAAAATATCCGAAACAGTCATAAATAAATGCATAATCACAACAAAATTAAATTTAACAAACATAAGAAATTTTAGAAGTTGTGAGTGGGTTAAAACACTCACCTTTTGAATTTAAATTCAATTTAAATCCAAAAATTGGATAGTCTTAGAATTCGTCCAAACCTAGGCCAAAGTGTCCAGAATTCCAATACGAACCTAGCGGAGAAAACCGCGCGTGGAACAGATCACGTACGTAAAAGTTATAACGATTAGAACGTTTGAATTCGAAATTAAAATAAAACAAGATAATAAATAAAAGCCATCACCTACATGCCACGTCACCATCCTCTCTATCATCTCCAGTAAGCAAACGCACGCGTAAGACACAGTCGAACCCAATTCTCACTGTTGACCGAAGGTTTGACCATGATTTTCACTCGACTCCGGCCACTACGGAGATGCCGAACCGCACCCCCTCCATGCCCTTGCCAAACCGCACCCATCCCACCAGGCGCAAATGCCCAAACAAACAGCCGCCGCCGCCACTTTAGCTAACCCTAGTGAATTTTTCGTCAAATCCAGCCATTGAAATGTCAAACAAACGATGCCGATGCAATCCCCTCAGTGCTCTCAACAATACCCAGAAGTGATTTCCCGTTCAGACGAGGTTCGTCGTCGAGCGATGAACGGCCGAAACTTCTTTGATTTTTTACTGATCAGACGATGAACTAAAACGAAAAACGAATCATGGATCTGAGATGCGCTCGTCGAGAACTGCGATATATAATTTTCTTGAATTTTTTTGAGGCGTTTGAAATTTTAATTTGATTTTTGAATTGTGTTTGGATCTAGAGTTTGTTTGTCTGCCATTAAAGAGGAGAGATAGTTGAAAAATACGTACAGATATATGAGAATAGGAGTAGGCTAGGGTTTATAACCGGGTATTTATAGGTAGAGTTGAAATAGAATAGATGGATCGGGTTGAATATACGCGCTAACGACAAAGTGGCCCAAAAAGCCCGTTTCAGCTCCGGAGTGAAATTAGGTTAACCCATATATCAAAATAGATGTTTTAAAATATTTTAAACGCAATGGAAAAGGTTTCAAGTCCAAATTCCATCGTATGAAGAAGTTATGCTAAAATCAATATTTTTCAAATTGATTTCAATTGATTTCAATTAAATCGATTTCAAGGCGTTTCAAGCCCATACGGTCAAACGACAAGTCCGATCGATATGAAACTTGAAATCCTACAATAATTCACCGTTATGGATCCGATGAAACTGGTTTCGTCGAATCCGAGTCATTGGCCAAAATGGCTATTTTTCCATTAATAAAATAAATAAATAAATTAAATCACTTTTCCATTTTCAATTCTACTATTGACAATATTCATAAATTTTAAATTCCTTAATCATTTATACTAGTTTAACCAAATTTAAATGTCCATTTGGATAAATCTATACATTTTAGTGTTAACTTCCAATTTCGCTATATTCAAGAATTATAAATTGAATTTCAATAATTCCAATTAATTTACTTTTCACTCTATTATTTTTTCTATAAACATAATTAATAATTGTTTTACATTCATTACATTAGTGCTCCCATTCCATCGTTTATTTATCGACTATTATATCTCCATTTACTATATTTTGGTCAATTCACGCTTCCGTTATTATATTAATAATCACTAAAGTAACGTTTATTATCAACCACAAATATTATAATTACTTAATGGACATTGATTGTATAAATTCTAATTTATTACGTATTACTTCATCAGTTAACATAACTTTGAATCCAATTTCCAATTCAATAATTTCAATCAATCATAACTTCACAACCTGTTTCAATTAATAGGGTGTGCCCTAATTTTAATTATTGAATTAATTCTTATTATTATAACATTAAGGTTTCTTTACTCTAATTGATTTCCAATTTTATTATTAAACGAAATAAACAGGTAATTTATACAAGTGTTACCATGCCTTAAATTACAATCATGAATTCCCTACTATCAAGCAACCGTTACAGTTCTTAAATTCTTATATTTTATTTAATTACCATTAACTATATTATTGTTATTCCAGTAGCTAATCAGGTATTTACCTTCTTTTCTTTCATTCCCATTTATCCATTTATTAAGTTTTACATGAATAAATATTTATTTCCAAATATTACCTTAATTAACATTAACGTAATATTTTATTTAAATTTATCGCAATTGATTCCAATCCAATTTCTATTTCCTATTATACTCTAATTTAAACTTCTAAACATTGAATACCTCCCACATAAATGTAACTTTTGTTTATATTTATTCAAATTTGATTTTCTCATTTCAATTAATAGACTAAATAAATGGCCAACACATAATTATTGCCTTCGTTTACTTTTACTACATTTAAGTTTATTGTTTACAGACCTAAAGGCAACAATTAAAACTAATTTTTTTTATTGGGGTTTCACTTCTATTATCAAAAATAAATGTTAATTACCAAGGCTACACTTGTTGCCTTATATTCAATCCAAAGACTAGTATAACATTTACACATTTTAAATTAGTGTAATTTCATTCAGTTTATCAAAAATTAGCTTTAATCATTATTGTTACGTTTTATTCTACTTATTATTTTACAACAAGTACTACTATTAGTTCATACACTAATTCATTCCATTTATTATACATTAATTTTTTATTAGTAAGTCAACATTTAAATTATTAATTTACCTTTTATATCCCATTATAAATTAATGCACCCATTAATTAAGATTTTAAATCAAATTAATCATTTCATCTTAGTAACATTCTTTTATTATAATAAGAATATAATTAACATTTACATTGTTTCACTTATTGGAATTACATCCAAGTTATTAACTATTAACTTACATTTATACTGTTACATTCAAGTTATTATTTACATTAATAATTCACTAAATTTTTATTTCCTTCAACATTACGTTACCAAAATCTTCTTAAATTAAGAAATTTAATTACCAAATTTTACGGGTCTTTACAAAAATTTATAGTATCATATATGTTTTTATACTTATTGCAATGGTTTATTCTGTTTATCTAATAAGGCTTCCACTGAATTATGCCTCTCACAAACTCTTAAAGAGATACCTCAATTTCATAAATTCTTTCAGTGTATTAGGATCCATTTATCATGTTACTACAATCTTGTGAGTACTCAATAAATTGCAATCCCCATAAATCGTAAGTAACGGTTTACAAATTATATCTCGTATATAATTCCTAACATACTTTTACTATATTCCTAATCATCTTTATGACCTTGGGGATGCTCAATAAATCATAAAGTATATTAGAAACCATAAACCCATCATTTCATGATAGCCTAAGGGTGATTATGTAACCTTTAAGGGTGCTTGACAAAGTTACATGAGATTTACTTATCTAGGGACAATGTAAACATCACCTAAGATATTTTATGGCTTATGGGTGCTCAACAACTATTGGTGTAAAATACTCTATTTATATTATAAATGATTGAGAACAATTCTATTTTAGGTTCATGATTCAAATTAATTTTTATACAGCATTATTGACTATGTAAGGAAGATGTGTATAATTCATGACCTCTTATGTTTATATACATCCAATGTATACGCCCTTGAGGCTGTATAGGTGTTGCTTTATCTAAACCTCTCGTTTTCTTTATATATATAACATATATACATATACATCCATATATATAATTTTATTATAACATTTATAATTTATTAAATTATAAATATGCATTCATTGTATCAATTCATTAAATAAACATTTTAGTTAATTATAAGTACAACATTTGTATTCATGTATATTTCATTTAAAATAGTTTTAACTTTATTTATTTTTTACCTTTTTGAATACATATTTAAAAAATTATATTATATTCATAAACCTTAAAAAATTAAACTTTAATTCATAATATTCAAACATGCTTATTTGAATTAACACAACGCTCAAAACACTTCTGTGCCTGCCACATGGGCATACCCTTGAAATAGACCACTTCGATGAGTTAAGAAAAGGCAAAGAGATTGATAAGTTTTCCTCTTATGAGAACTTTCCTTAATTAGAGTAACATTTTCCTTGGTTCGGGCACAATTTTCATAAACATCCATCTAATTGTTTTTTTAAGACAAGGCCCTGCATATTGTTTAATTACTCCCATAAATTAATGCAAGTTCTGATGCCATTGTTGAATCGCATCGATATTTGGGTTAAAAGGGGTTATTTTAAAAAAATACTTTTATTAATTTGCATAAGATCATATTTTTTGTTTATATGAATAATAATTTTTCACTAAATCTTATTTAATATTAATTAATAAAAAGGGTTTGACGGTGTATTTTAACTGAACCAAATTTGTATATTATAATTTTATTTTTGTTTATTTTGATTCAATAATATTAATTTATTATTGACTTAATTTTGATTTAATTTTATATTTTGATATTGTAGTATGTTTGTATTTATAGTACAAACATTATATCAAATGGTGATCTAGCCTAGGATTAACAAGATGAACATTGTTATACGTGTATAATTAACCATCGCGACTTATGGCTAATAAATCAATTTAATATCATATGTCAATGATAATACCACCCCCCCCACACACACACACATATATATCTACATTAATGTGAACAATAATAATATTATTATTTTAATTCGCTCATTAATTTACTTATATATTTATATACAAACACGTATATAATATAATTTAAGTACATACATACATGTAATTATTAATTTTTAGTTTATTCATATACATTATATATATATGTATTATTAATAATTTAGATACATGGATATATTTGATAATTTTAAGTTTTGATTTTTAAACCTTTTTAAAATAAAAAAAATGTTTTTCTGCATACATATGAATTCTTATTATTAAATATATATCATAATCTATATTTATTATGAATATATATATCTTTAACAATTTAAATCCAAATTTACAAACGTTTTGACTTTTTCAAAAGTTAGAAAAAAACACCTTTTTAGTGTAAATCATGAGCAAGAAAGAAAAGGTTTTTTTATGAATATAATCCATGCGTGTTTATGTATGTACGTTGCATGCATGTGTGTGTTTGTATCATTATGTGTGTATATAAACTCCGAAAATCCAAGAAAAAACTCTGAAACCAAAAACAATTTTTTTCTTTTTAATTTGAAAATCATGTAAAATAATATATATATATATATATATATGTATGTATGTATGTATGTATGTATGTATGTATGTATGTATGTATGTATATTTGAAGACCTAGAGAACCAAGTTTTTGCTTGTAAACTCTAAGGAAGTATATACCGAACCCATAACATATACTTCAAGTAAATCACAAGGATAAAAATAATATATATATATATATATATATATATGCATAATTTAAATTTTAAAGTATTTATACACACACACATGTATATAAATTAGAAAAACCAAATAGAATATATATATATATATATATATATATATATGTGTGTGTGTGTGTGTGTGTGTGTGTGTGTGTAATATATTTTAATATTCTATATATTTATTTAATAGAAATTTTATCTTTCATTTTTTAATCATGGTCAAATTTAATTTAGGGACTGGCATGAATGTAAGTATTAATATGAATTAGTTTAAAACAGGATTATACCTTATTCAAATCTACCAATCTTCAAACATTTGTTAGCTAGTCGTTTTCTTCTACGAACTCTTAGTTTTATATCCTTACCATGGGATGTAACATTGTCAATAGGGATTTGTCAGTATCAGTAAGGATTAGGGCTATCTTCGGTCTTTTAAGAGAATGAACTTAGTGGCTCTTTATAGCTAACTAGATAATAAATATCTAGTCCCTTCTCTCTAGCCTTGAAGACTGAGCCTCCAACCCCTATTCTCTAAGATATGGAAGCCGCCCTACAGCCTAGCTTTCCAATTTTTGGCCAAATTGATTCGACCATTAAATATTGGTTTAATTTATTTTAGCCCGTTTTTTAATGAAATCAACCTATAACTTTCATACATCATTTTAATAAGTTTTTACACTTCAAATAAATAATCAGAGTGCCATTAACATTTAATACAACATTTTTATTAATTTTATTATTATTTATAGATTAGTTTTATATTGATTGAACCTAGAAATTAACTAACAACACGGTTGTGTTAACTTTGTGGTGTGAACTCGATCCTCGATCACTATAACAAAAACACCATTTTGCAACTGCTAAAAACAGTTATAATAGGTCTATTACAATGAGCAGCTATCCGTCTTTATATCCGAAGTTGTAATAAGACCCTTTTTTTATAATGGTGTCTGATGGTTGTAAAAGAATTTTTACAACTGCTTTTGACAGTTGTCAAAACTATTTTACAATTGTGATTGACAGTTGTGGTGAAATTAATGCAAAATAAAAATAAATTAATTTCTAGCCGCATTTTGCAAATAAAGCAAGAAACAGATAAGCATAAATAATAGAATAAAAAAAGATACACTATAAGCAATTCAAACGTTACACTATTGTTATCTACAAAACTAATTTATCAAACAAACCAAATGACCATAATAAAGCAAACCAAAAGATTACATTAATATTTTCAACCGCTCATACATACTGATCTTTTTTTAGTAATTTTATGCACTAGGCAATCACAAATAGATTACCATACCAACTCACTAGTCCAAACATCACCAAGGAAACATCTAACTATACACTATTACAAATGCAGTTGCAAATTTTTTTTCACAGAAGAACACTGGGCTACCACTACTAATATCATATCCGTCATTTACGACTTAGAGGTCCAGCTTTTTTTCACGAAAGAACACTGGATCCATATTCAAACTTTGGTTCCAACATGTCCAAATTTATGGTCCTTGCTATTCACCATGACTGACTTTGTACGAGAATGAGAAATTGTATATTAATTTTTGCTCTATAATTTGCTTGATAGTATCCATGTTCCTAAATAATTCAAAGCTACCATTCGTTCGGCTAAGCTATAATAAAGATTCACATGTTATTATAAGTTTTCTATAGTAGACTCACACGAAACATAAAATGTTAGCGAACCTCAAGTGCTATGCTAAATGGGCATATCACTTAATGATTAAACATGTGATAATATTTATATAAAATGGTGACAAAGAACACGTGTTTTATAAATTTAAAACATTTCTAAGTTACAGAAAAGTGGAACCAAGTAGTCTAAGTCTATGGCCGTGCTTCCAGTACTCTGTTGCACAAGCAATCCTTCAGAATTTATGCATTTAAAGTTTCAGCTCATTTACCTATGAAACATTTGAACGTGAATTTTACAAAGTTTCCCGTTACATTTAGGCCTTCTAAACACAAAATAGTATACATTATAATCATAAATTACAAATCATAAGGGACCAAAAGGTTCGGGTAATGGCTTAAACCTATGATTGAACACTGGGCACTGGTAAGAACTGTCCAATGCTATGTAGGTTGTTCATATTTTCAGAGTCTTTCCCTTGAGTATAAAGGCATTATACCTCAAACTTCCATTTAATCAATCAAGCTAATCCGAGTCTCTATTGGTAATATCGGGAGAGTTGATGGGCCCGGGTGCAATATCATCGATTTGGGTGAAGAAGAGGCATAGTGTCTAAGGTGCAATGTGGCGGGGAGTTCGGATTTGGTTGAAGAAGAGGTGTGGCAATGTGGAGGGGTAAGGTTGTGGTCCTTTTGATTTGGAGGCTGGAAGGAATACAACACGTAATTATATGATAGAAGAAGATAAGAGCGGGAAGGAATGTGAATTTAGGAGCCAATTTTTCACTTTCCCACTTAAATTTCATGCCTTTCCCGCCACCATTTAATGAGTTGACGCCAATTTTTCATGAGCCACTGTAAAATTTTCATCAAAATTTATAAAAATAAATATTATAAGTTAGAATTAATAAGTGTAATTTTATATTAAATATGATATCGATTTCTTGAAATTACTTTTATATATAATAATAATCATTAATTATTGTATTAATTGTCGATTATTATCTTAATTGTTAATTATGGTATAGTAATTATTAATATTACTTATTTCATACTTTCAAATTAGTTATTAGTTATTATTCAATAGTAATTATTAATTATTAATAAATTTGTATTACTTATTTAATTATTAATGGTTAATTATTATTAATCAATTATAATTATTAATTAATTATTGCAATGAACGAATGAAAAAGATTGCAATTGGCAACTATTACAACTAGCAAAAAAGAAGAGCTGTTAAAATTAGACATCTATTATAACTGGCAAACGAAAAAGGTTCTAATAGGAACCTATTACAACGGATAAAAAAGTAAAGTTGTTAAAAATAGGTGTTATTATTTATTATTAAATATAAATTATTATTATTATTATTATTATTATTATTATTTCATTTTAATTATTATTATTTTATTTAATTACTATTATTTAATATGATTTTTAACTTTTAATTATTACTATTTAATTATTGTTTAATTAATTATTATTTATTATAACAATTTATTATCAATTATTAGTTAATATAACTTGATAGTAATTATTATTGATTTTTAATTTTTAATTAAATATTTATTGTTTATTTATTCATTATTGATTATTATATTTTTAATATCAATTATTAAATACTAATTATTAATATTAATTATTAGTTCTTATTTATTGATTATAAAAAAATAACTCTTTCCTATTAATCATTAATTATTTAATAATTTATATTTTTTATATTAATTATTAATTATATTGAACAATAATTTTTAATATTAATTATTTCATATTTCAAATTAATTATTATTATTTAATAGTATTATTATTTATTATTAATTTTCTTATAATTATTAGTTATTAGGTACATTATTTAATTATAATTATTAACTAATTATTAAGATGACAAACGAAAAAGTTGTAATAGGCCCTACTACAACTGCAAAAAAGAAGAGTTGTTAGAAAATGCTTCTATTACAACCAGAAACAAAATGTTGTAATAGACACCTATTACAACTAGCAAAAAAGGTTGTAATAGGCATCTATTTTGGCTGACAAAAAAGATAAATTATTAAAAATAGGAATCTATTACAACTGGAAAAGAAATGTTGTAATAGGCATCTATTCAACTGGAAAAATAATAGAGTTGTTAAAAATAGGCATTAATCAAAATGGCAATAAAGAATGGTTGTAGTAGGCATCTATTACAACTGATAAAATAAAATAGTTGTTAAAAGTAAGTTTACTACAACTTTCTGATAAAAAGAGTAGTGGAAAACCTTTATTACAACTGATTTTTTGTGATAGTTGTAAAAATCGGGGTCTTTTTGTTGTAATGGATCAATATTTAAACAAATTAAATTCTTAAGCCTAAATTGACATTGTTGAAGTATAGTATTGGATGCAAGTTCAATTGCATGTATATCATTTAATTGAAATCTAGTTTCTAATCTTTATTAAATTGCACATAGCAGTGGCATTTTGTACACCTATTCTTTTCATCAACATCGTATCATTAAAATATCTAAAGTTTGTTTAAGGTCAAAAAATCTACTAATATCCATATCCAATTGAATAGGCAACTTTAAAGTCCTTGGTTCAATCAAATAACATTTATCGATTAACCAGTTTACTCTGACTAGAGAATTTGACCTTAGGTTGATATTAATTACAATGATACTAATCTTCTACAGCGAAGGAGACGATCCTCTCTTGAGTTTCACTTTAGGTAGTTCTATATGTACCTATCTATGGCTGTAACATGGTCATCATGCTATGTTCTTGACAATAATAAAAGTATATCCTAACTATTTAAGAATGACAACACTCTCGAGTTTGAAGACTACTGTACATTATTACTACGAGATCATCTATTTTGACTTAAGTGTATTAATCTGTACATGACTCTCCTTGAGTCTTTTCTCGATTGTTCCAAATAACCACAAGTACATTGCTTCATGATACCTCCAGTAGTCATGAGCAATACAGTGCCCATCTTACGAAGAGTGTTATGTATACTAGTCTCAATGGATGTATCGATATCCTTTTCTTAATACATATTGACTAGGAACATTCAAGAAGAAAGTATTTATATTGTTTCGATACTCGTGGTTACAAACATATTCATAACTACAATCTATAAAATACTTCTCTAAATGATTTTTACTTATATATATTTATGGTGGATTTAACCCAATCGACTACACAGGTTCACTATGGATACTGAAATTTTTTGTCCAAGTATGGATCAAGCTATAATTAACATGACACGATAATCAAAGCTATGAAAGCCAACATTCCAAATTTCAGGTCAATCGAAGTTCGTATGCTCAAATTAGGGATCGATCAGGAATCATGAAGAGGCCTTATTTCGTGTTCATCATAGGCCAACCTCCTTCATATCCATCGAAGTCAACCTTGTTTGTATCCATCGAAAGTCACCGTTTCGTATTGATTTCATTTCTACGCACTCCGTATTGATCCTCCCATTCACACATTTCGTATCGATTGGACATTGGTCGATACAGAGAACACATGACAGATCGATACGAATAAAGCAAGTATCAATACCAAGAAAATACAAAAAACATAAACAAGTATCGATGTGGAGTATCAATACGAAGTGGCTACCAAATGATCGATACAAATAGGTCCTCCAATCATCGATACGAAGAATAATCCCTGAGAACGATACGAAGAAGGAATGGTAGAGTGATGGAAACGGTCATGCGGCACAAAAACGTGGATCTCTCCTGAACCATCGCTCCGCGTCATCTGATCGATACATAAGGGATCGCTACGAAAGGCTATCGATACGAACCAAGTGATACGCACATTTCAGCCAGCTACAACATCAAACTTGGATCGATCATAATTCGAGATCTATATGTACAAATGCTACCAAATTTTCACAAGAGCTTACTTACCATCTTAACATTATCTCTGATCGATCTCAGCTCAAATGGATGTCGTTTTGATTGATACAAATAGGGTAGTGATCGATCAGGGATCGATCCCAAATGACCTCGGATCAATCAAGTGGGCCCATCCACGTGTGAGAAGGAGTATTCCGAGGTCTTAGCCAGATATTTTCATACTACGCCTATAAATAGCAGCTCTATACTTTCAAAAAATGGACTTTTGACTTTTGGCTGTACTACGCTGTTACTTTGCTGGAACCCCATTGTAACTTGAACACTACCACTTGTACTATTATAAACAAGTTGAGAATCATCAATAAACAACAAACTCTTCAAAGTGGACGTAGCTACAACGCCGAACCACTAATATCCTGTCTTTTTACTGCTTTCCTTTTAAATTTTGAGTGTTCTTCTCATTTATATCCTCTACATTTTGTCTATCTGTAATATGAGATTGTGAATTGGTGCTTTCATTTGCAATTGCGTGTTTGTGACCAATTTTGGTGCAAACAATATGTAAAAGAAAATAGAACATAAAGCATACTTTATTTCAAATAAGGTTCTCTATAAGTGTTAAGTTATAACCAAATTGCATAATTACCCCTAGGACACATCCTTAACTTTATCACTCCAACTGATATAATCTTCTATTTCCAAGCATAACATCCTTTAATCTCTAAATATATTTCATAACCCTTTTGGTTGCTTTCCAGTGATCCTTCAAGCATTACTAAGGTATCTACATAATACTCCAACAAAGTATGTAAAATCTAAATAGGTGCACACCTAAGCATGCATTAAACTTCCTATAGCTGTTGCATGAGGGATCTGTTGCAATCTTTAGCTTCAGAGTTGTTTTTCGATTACCATTAAAGATAAGATTTATCTCCTTTAGTGGCATGGGTATCACCAGGTTTATAATTTTGCATGTCAAACCTCCTAAGTATTGTTTCTATAAGATATTTTGTGACGATCCAAGAATACCCCATGACCAATCACAATGTATCTATATTCCTGATAAACAAGAAACTTCACTAAGATCTTTCATTTCAAAATCACTAGAAATAAATCACTTGGTTTCGTGCAACATAACTAAATCATTGCTAGCAAGCAATATATCATCATCATATAAAATCAGAAATGTAAATCTGCACCCACTGAATTCGTGATATACACAATCATCAATGATATTTACTTCAAAATCAAATGAGTCAATTACATTATTAAATTTGTAGTACCATTGATGAGAAGGTTGTTTGAGTCCATAAATAGATTTGTTTATTTTTGCAAACCTTAACCTTAGGATTTTTTATCAAAATTTTTTCTGGTTGCACCATATAAATTGTTTCCTTAACGTCTCCATTAAGAAACAAAATCTTAACATTCATTTGATGTAACTCAAGTTCAAAATGTGCAATAGGTGCCACAGTTATTCTAAAAGAGTCTTTCAATGAAACCAGTGAGAAAGTATCTTTGAAATCAATGCCTTCCTTTTGAGTAAAACATTTTACTACAAGATGAGTTTAATATATTTCCATATTACCTTTAGTTTTTTATATCCATTAAAACTAGTAGGTTTCTTACCTTAGGTAAGTGGATAAGATCCCGAACTTTATTGTCTTGCATTGATCTATACTCTTCGTTCATAGCTTTAATCCACTTTTAAGAATTGATATCTTTCGTGGTTTGCTAAATGTTGATGGGATCATCTTCCTTCAATTCATTACTTTCCTAGATTTCTTGAAGAAAAACCACACTATCATCCCGATTAACACTTTTTTTCTCTCTCTCTCCAGTGGATCTCTTCAATGGAAACACTTTTTGCGTTTGTTGAATCTGTTCTTCAGGAAATTTAATCTCAACTTGAAGAGGATTTTATTCAAAATTATCTTGAGGTTTTGGAATTACTTCTTCATCAACAGTGAGAATGTTAATTTTCACATTGCCAGAAGAAGTAAGTGTAGTAGGAATCATAAATGATGATACCTCCTTAAAGACAATATCCATAACTTCATTTTCCCCCCAAAACTCAACATTCTAAAAATTGTTGTGGTTCCCACTTTCAAAATTTCCTTAGAATTGGATCATAAAAATTATAGCCCATGGATTGCTTATAATAACCAATGAAGTAGTTGCTCGCCATTTTAGTGTCAAATTTTCTTTAGTTTGGCCTATAAGGCCTTGCCTCAACTAGACATCCCAAAATATGAAAATGTTATGTAGTAGACTTTTTGCCTGTCCAAGTTCATAGGGTGTTTTTGCCAATTGTTTTTGTGGGCACTCAATGAAGGATATAAACAGTTGTTTTTTAATGCCTCTTCCCATAGTGATTTCTGTAACGTGAAATATCTAATCATACTCCTCACCATGTCCTTAAGAGTTTGGTAGCGTCTTTCTGCAACACCATTTATACTAGGTGAACCTGTCATAGTGTATTTTGGGACTTTTCCACATCCTTCTAGGAATTGGGCAAATGGCTCTAGACATTGTTCACCTGAACCATCAGACCTACCATAATATTCACCATCATGGTCAGATCTAACAATTTTAATCCTTATGCTTTTCTACCGTAAACTTCTTGAACAGGTCCAAGGATTCTGATTTATCATAAATAAGAAATAGTTAGCCATATCTTGGGTAGTTGTATGAACGTTGTAAAATATCATTGACCATTCCATGATGCTTTAGAGAATGGTCCTCAAATGTTTGTATGAATTAATTCTAAGTCGTATGTTGCTCTATTGGCACCTTATTTCTTATGTTTGGTATGTTGTCACATGATACATTGACATTGAAGTTTGGAAAATCAAGAGATTCCAAAGTGCCATTTGTACCAAATGAACAAAGCAAAATGTGGCCCAGTTTTCTTTATTAGCTTTTCTTTTTGTTCCCTATTATTCCACATGTAAGGATTTATCATAAGAGGTATTAAAATAAGGCATACATAAATTATCATAAACATGAAGAGAACCTATTCTGATAAGAGCTGAATTTATTTATAAACTAAATATATTATTTCCAAATGAACATGATTAACCATATTCGTCCAACTTAGAAATTGAAACCAAATTCCATCTAAGTGATAGTTAATGAAAGTATCAAATAAATATAATAAAACCGAGTTCTTAATAACCTTTTAGAATGTCCAATAACCTCTACTTTCATATTATCCATCACCTACATAGATGCATCTATCAGCATTAGTTGGATTTTGACAGCTAGACAACCTTGCATAGAAGCACTTATTTGAGTAGAGGCACCTAAACTATCCACCAAGTGTTTGTAGGTACTAATGCTAAATTTAGCCTAGAACAAACTAAAGCACGTGACATACCTTTCTTGACATGCCATGTGTGATATTTGGTAGTCTTTCTTTATATATTCGGATTTTTGCAAAAGAAATAACTGCTAGCATCCTTATCTTGTTTCTTTTATGTTGGACCCTTAGTAGATTCTTAATTTTTCTTTCGCTTTTTATCTTTTCCCATAGAGGTGTATCCTAAATAAGCACTTTCTATCTTATCATGCTTCAATCTCTCTTCTTCTTGCACATAATATGAAATGAGCTCACTAAGAGTCCATTTCTCCTATTGATAGTTATAATTGATTTTGTACTAATTTTATTGTAAAGGAAGAGAGATTAACAACAAACGAATGAGAAAATTAGCTTACAGATCAAGCTTAAGTGCCTTAAGTTTTGAAGCAATATTAGACACTTCTATAATGTGCTTCCTTTTATTACCTTAGTTTTGATACTTCATGGAAATCAAAGTTGCAAAAGCGTACTTATTTCAACCTGACTGGTTTTGGGAAAATGCTTTTCAATTTCAGAGTGAAACATTTTAGCATTAAATATCTTTTCAGATACAACACCCCTAAATGCCTCTGAAATGTTGTATGTTTATTAGACTCATATGGTCTAAATGATCCCACCTCTTTAAGTTCTTTATAGCATCAAAATAACTTTCAACCATCAGAGAGGCATGCACATTCATCCTAAGTTTAAGATCTAGACTCATGCAAGCAAGAAAAAGTATTATATTCTCTTTTCAGTGCTAGAACTTTATTCTAGTCAGAATAGGAATGTCATTTAGGTTGGTAGACACCATATTTAAATTAGTCATAAAAAAAATTAACCGAATTTGCTTATATTTAAAAGCACACGATAGCAAATTGAAATAATTAGCAAACCTTTTTTCATGATATGTAGTAAAAGATTAATACCAAGTCGTCGAACGCTAATATTAACTTTAAGGGTTCTTTATTATAATGCAAAACATTAAAAAGATTCAACTTAAATAACAACATTCCTTTGAGTTGATTAATCATTCACTTGTAAAATTGTATGATTGTTATATGCTTATCATCACATATGAAAGTAGTTTGGCCAGACATTATCCTTTTCCAAGTTGGCTAATATTTGCATAAATCTATGTATACACAAAACACCCATATGGTCTAATGAATAGTCTACACAAGAGAGGTCACAAATGTGACATATTGCTCCAATTAATTCATTTGTAGCATCAATTTCCATAGTATATAAAGAAAACAAAATTATTCGAATTCTATTTTATATTTTCGCTCTATGTTAGGAAAATCTCTTAACAAATCATTTATAAGACATATATACATGACCACACCCAACTTTCTTAAAAGATAATAATCTTTATTACACCTAGGTGCACATGTAAATACTCACTGATACCGTACATAAGTCCCCAGTAATGCTTTTAAATTTTATGTATACATTCCATTGCTAGTAAATATACTACCAAGGGTTATATATATATATTTACAAGGAAATTAGGTTGCCTCGTAGTTGTACACCATTCACATTACACATTTGATGAATATTCAATACATTTAATTTATAGCATGACATTTGAAAAAATTCCTATCTTTTAGCTATATTATAGATCCAATTTATATTCAAACTCATGGTACATGCCAAAAACAATGATAATGAAGTACTATCTTTTAGGCTTTCATTTAATCACATGTCATTAGCTTGGTAGTAAATGAATCACCATAAATATAAGATACACCGAAATTGCACAAGTATTAAAATAATGTAATAAGATACTTCATACATGTTCAAAATCTGAAAAAAGAACAGAAAAAAATTATTTTGTGTTTTTACACTAGTGTGTAACTATACATTACACACTGTAATATTATTAATTAATACAATTTATATTTTAATTATTGTTAAAAATAGATTTCAATTATGCAACATATGATAAATTTGTTAAGGTAAATGAATTATAAAATAAGATGAAATGCAATGCTTATATGTAAGATTGAGAGTTTGATCTTTGTCACTGTGATTAAATCTGGAATATTTAATTGATTTTAAAAATCGAAAAGTTAATTTTATAAGTTAAATAACTTATATTTAATTTTATATGAATGAAAAATGATTTCTAAAATCGATTTAAAATCTATTAGAATAAGAAGGAAGTTTTCTAACTTTTTTTTTGAATTTAAAGGTGAATAAACTAAAATTGAAGATTACTTTTTTAATTAACGTGTAAAAATAGTCTTGTTGGACACTGTCTTGGATTCCAATGAAACAGTTTCATTGGATCCATAATAGTGAATTGGTATATGCTGTCGAATTTCGTACCGATTGGACGTATCGTTTGGTCGTGCAAGTTTGAAATGTGAAGAATTTAATTAAAGAAATTTAATTTAAAATAACTCGATTTGAAAAGCTATCTTCTGTATATGATGGAATTGGATTCCGTGACTAGTTCTATTGTGTTAGGAATAAGGGTATAACATATAGAATGCTAGGCAGCACGCTTCATTTGAAGTTCGAAATTTTAACGTGTGAATAGTATCGAGTTTTTTTCTACAAATAGCCCCCAACTTTCATCCATTTGCGAAAACAAACCCTAAATCTATTTCAGTCGCCATTAAAAACATTACCACCCAATGACTATCATTGATCGGTGCCTTTAGACACCGAATTAGCCTTAGTCTTCAACTAGAGAAATATAAAGAGCGACTATACGAGCTAAATCAACAGTTGGATCGAGCTATCGTCGATTGAGGTGGTGTCAATCGACCTCCGTTTGTTACTGTGTTTGGGTTTGTTGTTCATGATTTTCAAGCATGCATGCACGCGAGGCTGCAGATGGGGCTGGGGGATGGAGGTGTCATGGCGAGCAGTGGTGTGGGTTTGTGGATGGCACGAGCGGCGATCGTTCATGCAAAAAAACGAAAAGGGTGCATGTGCCTATAGCGTGCTAGAGGAAAAATGAAAATAGAAAGTGGGAGGATGGGTAACTGTTTAAATATTTTAAGTTTATGTTAATTATATAACTAATTATTTCAAATGTTTAATAATCCATAACCTCCTCATAAGAGGTCCGTTTCAAGCGCGACAAGTTGTGTTGCATTCATATCGGCGAGCATGACATAATGGAGTTGGATTGGATGAATTAGGAGCTAGTAAGAATTTTGGGTTAAACTCAACGACCGTTTAATTTTAATTCAAACCGGAGCACGTAGGTGGTTATGGCATTTTTGTGAGTAAACTTGCTTTTCTGGCCTGTTTTTTTGGATGATATACTATATATATATTAATTGGTTTGGATATATTCCTGCCTATTGGACCGGATGAGACCCTATTACATTTCCGTGTAAGAGAGGAAGACCCTTTGTATACGAATCCTCCTCGAAGCGGTTGATTTTATATTTATGATTACATGCTGTCTATAATGCAAGGGGATAGGTTGGAGGGATCCAATAGGATTCCTCACCACTGTTGATTTACTTTTCATATATATGCTAATATATGATGTATTGGGTGTCATGTTAATGTCTTTGATATGACTTGACTTATTTAATTCTTTAGTATCACCGGGCCTTATTTTTTTGCATTTTCAAAAACTAAAAATGATGATTTTGATTTAAAAAGGATTTCGATGTAATTTTGAAAGTACATATATTTTAATAATTTTTAAATTATAAAAAGGATTGAATTTATTTCTAATAAATAAAAGGTTATGACTTTTGATATTATAAAAGTATAGTTTAGAGAAATATTTTAATTTAAATATTTTTTTAATAAGTTTATAAAAATGATTTATGAGGTGATATTCTTATAAACAAATAACTTAACCTATAATTGAAATTTTTAAATATTTTGTAAACGGTTTTTGAGTTGATTTGGCAAATGGATTTATAAATATATTCTATAATTAAAATTGATTTATAAAAAAATGGATTTGTAAATGGATTTTTTTAAGTAAAATTAGTTTATAAAAGAATGGATTTGCAAATAGGATTTCATAAATCAAGGAATTTTAATAAATTGAAGTTTTATAAAACCGAAGGAGATTTATAAAAATTATTTTATAGATATGAAAATGTTTTATGTTGAGATGTAAATATAAATTTTTATTTAAAGGAACATTTGAAAGAAATATTTTGATGAAGTTATATATTTTAAAAGTAATATATCTTTTTTGAAGTAAAGGTTTTGAAAGTAATAATTTCAAATGGAATTTAAATGGTTTGAAAAATGTTTTAAAATGTGATAAGGAACGGAAACATAGATTTCAACATTTACTGTTGTAATAGACATTTTCGGGGAAGTATAGAAGGCATAAACTATAACGTTGTTGTTTTAGTAAACGATTTTCGAAAGGAAATGTTTTATATAGTATACAGGATATATATATATAATACCTATACTGATGTTTTTGGGTTGTCGTAACTATATTTTATGCAACATTCATTTTGACCCAATAAATTATGTTTTGACCTTCCATTGTGAAATATACAAATTGGTTCTTATGATCGTACTAAAGGCTTGGTGGTGTAGGAGCATTGCTTCCTATACTTAACATTTGTCGGGAGGTGTACGAACTCTAGAGTTGTACGGTTATAGAAATCTATTTGGCGTGTCTCTAAATGGTGGTGTTATTAAATATACTTATACTATTAATATAAGTATATGAAAATATATTTTTTAGAGTGTTGAAAATGAAATGATTTGTGAAATTCTTATACTATTGATATAAGTATATGGAAATATTGTCTATTATCGATATTTTGAAATGGTTTTGTGCATATATCTTTTTAAAGATAATTTGAAATGAATATTTGGTGATTGATTTAATTAATGAAAGACTTATTAAATGGGCTTAGTGATTGCTTTTGGTGCTAGATATTATTGTTTGCTTTGATAGTTAACTAACCGACTATCAAATATTTGGCCCCTTTATCGTTATTGATTCGGAGAGACCGGGGTTGGATTTATCCGACGACCACTTCGAACCAACGTATATGCATTCGAATATGCAGGTTTGGAAGACATTAATATTTGGGATTTTCTTAATGAAGGATGCTTGTTGATCATTTGGGGGATAAACTCCCAATATACAAATAGTAGTAGTGGTCTCTTCATTATGAAATATCCAATGCAAGGACTAATCGCTATTGATCCTTGGGGTGATTCCCAATAGGATGTGGTAGAAGAAGTGCCTTCGGTTTTTCTATTCTTAGATAACTTGTATGCATGGATGTTTGACATTGCATTTTTGAGATTACATCATTGACTTTTGTAAACGTATATATGTTTGGTGGTGGAGAATGCAACTTACCTTAGCTTAACGCCCTTCTCTGAGACGTCTGAGCTCAGAGTTTGTAAAGTCAATAGTGATTGAAGGAATGATAACGTGGCATTTAAAGAGGAAAGGACAAGTTCTATGTGAAAGGTAAACATAACCACGGGCCTCACACCCAAAAATGATCGAAAAAGGGTAGATGCGACAAGGCTATGTTGTTCGCAACTATTAAGATATGATCATCCCCTTCCAGATGTATTTATTCCCGCTATGACGTTCAGGTTTTAGATTATTATGGATATATGCTATGAGGGCCCTCGGATAGGTCGGTAACGACCGGAGTGATGACATATTCGGTATTATCTAATTATAGGTAGGCTGGTCTTGTTTTGGTAGAGGACCATCAATTGGGCCTCGGTAGATTCCTCTAGAGCTGTACTGCTGGAATGTAGTCTCTTCACCTAATCATTTGTATGGAATTCCATTCTCCACCACGTGCCTACCATTTTGTTTGTAGAACCCACGATTGTGGCTAGTATGCTGGAATTTAATCAATGCAATAATTTCAGCTATGGTTAATATTATTTGTATACTTAACACTAGTATAATATAATAGAATGTGATATGAAATGTTTTGGTTATTATAAGGTAAAAACCCGTCCGTGTTTATGTGTGGGCATGGTCTTACGAGATACCTTTGTTTTGATAAAAGAAAGTTTTATAATTTTAAAATAAATTTAGTTGAGATGTGTTTTCTCACACTAGTTTACCAAACTGATCCGGACGTTCTTCCATTTCAATGCTTGGGTCAGACCGAGTATGTTTACAGATTCATATTTGCATGCTTTGGAGCTTTAGCAGACAAGCTGAAGGTCTTCTGGTCGTATTCACGTATATGTTTATTTTCCACTGCATTATTGTTAAATTATCATCAATTATGATGACATATTATTATAACCGTCTAGGCTAATGATTAGTGATTGATTGTTGTACTCTAATGGATGTATATATATTAAAGTTTCTGTTTTGTAAAGATCATTGATGTTATACAATATATGTTGCTCCGCTACGTTTGTGAGATTCTGTGATTGTTTTAGTTTCTTTTGTTTTTGTCTTCTTCTTCTCTTCTTCTCTCTTGTTCTTCTCTTCTTCTCTCTTCTTTCTTTCTCATGATTTTCCATTTTTTTCGTCCGGTTTAGGTTGGACATGTGTGGTTTATTGTCATTCTAAAGGGGTCGGATTTGCAGGTTGTCGCATTAGCTGATTGAAATATAAATGTAAATAAAATAGGGAAGACCGAGAAGAGCTTTGTATGTAATTATAATTGAGGAAAACATCTTATAGCCAACTTATCCACATGTAAAATTCTATCCATTATTTAAATTTAAATTATTAAATAATTTTTACTTTGCAGTTAACTGTAGATTTCATGTTATTGTAAGAGGGTCATGCTAATTGCAAAAAAAGTTATGTAGCAGCTAGCTAAGTTATGAGTTGAGTAAGGTTTAATATCGTGTTAAACATAAGAATGTTTATATAACATAATTTATATGAGTGTAATCCTTGTATCCATATCATAATGTTATAGAATATAAATTTATCATTTAAAATTTGTTAAAAATGATATTTTTTATGCAACATATGAATATTTTTTTGAGATAAATGAATTATAAATTTAAAAAATTATTACTATTTATATCTAATTTATGTTATGTGATTTTTATATCTTTCATCTAAATAAAAATAACCTTTTTTCATTTTTGCTTATATATACGAATATTTTATACATTTTTTTTTTGTATTTTCAACATTTGTTAGATGAATTATAAATATTAATTAATTGCATTATTTAAATAGTTTAAACTTAATATTACATGATTAGTGCATTGACTTTAATGTAAAATATTTAGAGAGAATTGAGAAGGGTTTGTGAGTAACTATAAAACCATTGAATGTAGGTATTTGAAGTTACAAAATAGAATTTTACAGTGTATAGTGTGACTTTAGTTCAAGAGGTCATAGGTTTGAAACTTGCATAACATGGTTTAAACCACTGAACATTTATTGACTTATATATGCTTTATACTACTTAATACTTGTAGTACTAACATGTACTTTAAGTACCCAATTTCCAAAAAGTTACAATGCAATGTACGATAAATTCATTGAAATAAATGAATTATATAAAATAATTTTATTATTATTAATGACTATAATCCAGACTATGTGATTTATAAATATATTCATATGAAAATTAATTTTACAATTTGTCGGTATGGCTACGGTATACATATTGAAACTGTCATCTTTTATGATTTTTTTAATAGAGGAATAAATATTAGTTAACGTGTTTTATCAAACATTTTAAATTTTGAATTATATAATTAATTCAAGTATATGGTTCAAATGCAAAATATTAGGAGAATTGAGTAAATTTCTGAAAATGATTAATGAAATTTTTATAAAGTAAGTATTTGAATGTAAAGATGTGATATGTTTATTAGAATATAATGTAAATTGATAAATTTTAAGGATTTGAAAATGAAACTCCTAGAGTTAATAATACAGTAGAAATTATTTTTTTTACTATTATTTAATCGATATATAAAAGTTGACCAAATGCATAATAGTTTTCTTTCAATAAACTAAAAGTATATGGATTACATAAATAGTTGATTAGCCTAGGGTCTATGTTAGCTGAATCGGGTACTACATTGCTTTATTATATGTGATAAGCAATAAACAAATAGTTGTAATCAACCATTTTCAAATTATGATATGAATCTGTATCAAAAATAAGTATTTTTCTGTTAGTGTGTTCACCCTAGAATTTTTTTAATGGAAATTTAATAGAAGAATTAAAATTAAATATAATAAAGGCAAAAATGGAATTTTCACAAACATCCAAATTTGACTACAATACTTGCATCATTGTGTTCATAGTGATTTTTTAGACAATTTGCATATATAATCTTTTGAAATCGATGTCGATATGTGTCATCCCGCCTTTTGACTATGCAGTATACGAACAAACTCGACGAGTCAAACTTCAAGCTTATTAAGGCAAGATGCCCACAGAGGTGACCATGAAACCCAAAACTCAAATGTGAATGGTACCAAGAGGGAAATAGCAACCAATCCGGAGAGAATAGAAGATGGGATCCACCCAAGTGGTGGGTTGGTACCGACCCATGTTTTCTCCGCTGATGAACTCCACCTTCTGCTTACCAACCATACCTGATGCTAGAACCCTATTTCAAGCGTTGTTTTGTTTTTCCAATGCATTTCTCTATTGATCTTCAAGAACTCTTGAATCAACAACTATGTTCTTCCCTGACTCCATCATTTGGACTCCAAAATAGGCTAACAATGGTGAAAACAACTATGGAATCATGAAGCTAACCACAAGACGAGCCAAAGCGAAGAGTTCAAGATGACAAGATTGATGATCTTATGGGGTCATACCGACCCAAGCCCTTGGAGTCATACTGGCCCGTATAAGCTGATGAGGTGGCATCCTACTTTGGTGGAGAAATAGTCTAAGGCATTAAGAACGAGATGGAATCTTCCAAGTGAGGTTTTAGGCTCCCTACCTCTATTAATAGAGGGTGGTGCTCATTTTTAGGATCTTTTTGGCTCTTGCTCTCTTTTCTCAAATTTTTTGTAATCTCTGCCGGAGTTGTACCCACCCATAAGAACTTCTGCCTCTAAATTAGAACCGTTATGTGCTCTTTTCTTTTCGTTTTTCATTTATGTACCCACCCATAAACTTTGAAAATAAATATTATTAAGGAAATCCACCGGCTGATAGATAGATTGAGAGCGATCGAGCTCTAACGGTCGAACCCCCTTCCTCCATGTACAATGGCCAACCGATCAACGTTTTACAACTAGGGTTTGGGTAGGCCAATGGTCCAGATTTAAATAAAAATTTATCAACACTCAATATTGCTTTGAGCTACTATAAATAGAATTCTGATGCAAACCCTAATTCACAAATTAAAACCTATACATCCAAACTCCGCTCCTCTAAAAACTAAAATCCTCTTTCTCCTCAAATCATAAATTTCTTTAAAAAATTAAATTAAAATAAAAGTGAAGAAATTTAAGAAGATTAAATCAACGAAGGTCTAACGAGTGGAGGGGATTCTAGGTGTATCTCAAAGGGAATAACTTTATTTTAAGGTGAATGGATTCGTGGTTAATTAGATGATTTACATGTAATTAAGTGTAGTATATTCTGTTTGATCTAGGTTGCTAGAAATCGAATTAGAAACATTGTCTAATTTAATTGGAAATTTAATAGTTACTATATGAATATGATTCTCTTTTCTAATCTACATTCGACTAAAGTTAACCTGTAGATTAAGAAACTAATTAATTATGAGTATATCCCTTTCTGTAAAATTGATAAGAATTGATATAACTTGTAGATGTTGATTTAAACCTAAGTTAAACCGATTTACTGCAAATTTGAATTGAATATGGAATTTTGACAATTACAAATCATAGATTCACAATTTTTGTTAATAGTAATTAAAGTTGCAAGTTTACTATAATCGAAAAATTAATAAATAAAAGAACGGTAATATATAATTAAATTAAAAACAATAAACAATAATGACCCATCAATCGCTCATCGAAGACGGTTGACAGCTCCAGGAGCAAGCGGTCAACCAGTTAGCATTTTTTGTGTGCGGTAGGAACCTTGGCCTAAGGCCCAAGGTATAAATAAAATAGTGGCGTATATATTACACACACACACAGATGTTAGTATGAGTAGGGAAGCTAGTTCCCTATATGGCGAACAATAGGACATTGTGGGACTAGGAAAATGATATTTATCCAACAGGATCGGTATTTGACTGGGGGTAATTCTATTGCAAATTCACTCACAGAAGGTTCTATGATGGACGTGCAACACTGATGTTGATGCCTTATGAAGTGTGCAGCCCGGCACCAATGGTGCATGCTAGCTCCAATAGGAGTTCCTTGGTATTCATGGGGACACGACAGGATGCTGTGTTATTGGTGGATCTGAACATGGTGTAATAATAGGCATTACGCTACCATTGAGAGGTGGACACGAATGCAGTAACAATGATACATTTCGACAAGTTGGCGCGGGCTCCCCCTCAATGTGTAACTAGGATACATGTAGTTGTAGTTGTGGAAAATATAGTCCTATGGCAGAAATTGTAGGAAAACCTATATGGAATACTTACGTGTAGTCATAGTTGTGTGGTGGAAATTATAAAGAAACCTATGTGGAATAGTTATGTGTAGTCGTAGATGCGGGAAGTGTAGTCCTATGCTTGGAAATTTGTACGGAAACCTATGTAGAATAGTTCTAGTAGCTATTAACCTATCGCTAGTTGTCTTGAGGTTCAATTAGTTATTCAACTCTAACTATGAGTCTGCACAAGTACTCAGTGTAGGTGTGAATTGAGCTAAACCTCTTAAGTAAGGAAAACAAATAATTCATGAACACTTATAGGGCACACCCCAGGTCAGGTAGAATATTACTAAACTCAATTGCATGTGATCACAATATATTAAGGTTGTAACTCATTCACCATACTTTTATCTAACCCACCCATTTTTCTTTCTTTTTCCCCACCGTAGGTTGATAGGAGAGCAGTTGATTTAGCATGATCATCGAGAAACAAGCTAAGTGTTAGAGTCCACTATTCTTAGTTGTCCCTCATATAGCTATTTGTTGTAATAAATGTCTATAAAACTTATATTGTACTTTGGAAATAGTGTTTATAAGTTAAGTATTTTAAAGAATTTTTTGTAAAATATCTACTTTCACCTTTTGTATTTTTCTATCTTCCATTGTGATATCTAAAAGTGTAGAATATATTAGATTTTATCTAAATATTCTTAGTCTCTATAATGTTTAAAATCTTGATTGCTCGTATTTTCTGACACCAACACAAGTCCGAAAGTCTTCCTAGGTTTTAGGTCGGTGTGCCGGGTGGTGTGAGTTGTTGCATGTGGTATTAGAGCCAGGTTCTAATTTCCTTAAGGAGTAGGAGCATATTGAGAGAATGTAATTAAAAAGTTTATAAAAAATTCAATGAATTTTTCACTAAGGGTTTCCAAAGTATATATAATATATATGTATAGATAAAAAACTTTTCAAGGGTTTTACATATATAAAAGTATAAACAATAAAGAATGCTATCACCTATTCTTGCTAGTGCTATCTATGGGAAAGTTGAGTATAAATCCCATTTAAAAATAGTGAGAATGAGTCATTTTAATAGGAGTGGCTCGTGTAAGGCTGCCAAGATTCTGGATCTGAACATCCCTTTATGATTCGGTGGGTACCTACAAGCAAGGGGACAAGATGAACTTAATCCGACTAAGGGAGCATGTTTGTAATTTTCTATTATGTATATTAATACACAACACCCTATATATTTTAACTCATAAGATATTATTGGCTCATCTCTTATATAAGCAAACAATAGTGGGTTAGGGTATATGTGAAAATTATAATGGTTGAGATGTGAAATAAACCATTCACTTTTATAGCTATTTACTCCATAAAGAAATGCTTGTAGAGGTTTCCTATACCAACTAGCAGTAGCAAGAAAATTATGGATTAAGGGTGAATAAAGAAGATTAGTACCTTGAGGCTTATATAATTAAAGTGGTATGTGATAAGGCGAAAAAGGGAACGGAAAAGAAAGACTCCTTTTTAGTTAAATGTATAGCTAGAGTGTTTCTATGTTAGAATTGGACACGGTATTTTGGAAGATAAGCTTGAGCTAATCATCTTTAAAAAGAAGGATAAGAACTCTATGCGCTTAAAGCATTGTTAGGTCTAATTATGCCTGTGTAAATGAGGTTGCTTTTATCTACTTCGATTTAAGTGATAAAGCAGTAGAAATATTTTTTAGAAGTTAGAAATAGCAGATGACCGATATTTTAAAAAGAAGAATAAGTTGGTTTATGATTTCTATAAAATGATCAGACAAACTGTATGAATTTGTTTAAAAAGTAAATTTAAAAGATTTCGATAAAATATAATTTTCAAAAGCTACTTTAAAGCTTTGTTTTTTTGGCACATTGTGCACTTAGCCTTGAGACGTACTTTGCTTTTAATAATGAAACTTTTGAAGGAAGAATCGATAAGTATGCAAGACCTAGCTTTTGAATCTCTTTAAAGAAATTGTTAGTACTTGAAAATGTCATTTATATATGTTTCTATCGTACTTTAAAATAAAAATAATAGTAAGTTAAAACATCATGTTCTCTTTAAAAATACAAATTTGTGAAAATTTCTTATTCATAAAGGAAAATTTTATAAAGACATGTTTTTATGTACATATTGCTAAGTTAAGCTAAACCATTTTTGGTAACTTAAATTAAAGGGAATGTCACATTCTTAGTAAAGAGGAAATGTTTGTTAAAAAGGGGTGGAGGGTTTTACAGTTTTTAAAACTTACTACTTTTGTGGAGATGATGTTAAAATCAAAGATTGCGATTTAAAAGGTAAATTATAGGTATGACTATCATTTAAACTTAAAAAAAAAAATTAATTTGGAGTTAGATAAATTGGATTGCATAGCCTGCAAGGACTAAGTTGATTATGGACTTCAGAAGCAATGAAGTATTTGGAGGGTAGAGATAAGAAGTAGTATAGAGATCTAGTGACCTTTTCAATCAACGTCTGAGCTGGAAGGGTAGAGTGGTAGATCAAACTTTCGGTAATAAATGAAAAGTGAACACCATTATATGTCTTTCTACCTAAGTGTAGTTTGAATTGTAGAATCTTTTCATAAGAGAGTTTGGAAAGTATGATTGGGTAAAACATATTTTAGAGTAAAGAAAGAGTAAGCCAAGTTGTTTTGTTGTATCAAAGAATACTAGGGATACAAGAATTTTTCCCTATTGGTTAGCGACTATAAGAAGAATTTAATTTTCGTGGAACTTGGAATATGAACAAGCTTTTCGTTAGTTAAAAGAGATGTTGACTAGTCCAACGCTTGCGGTATAGGATGGGATAATGTTTCAATACAGAAGGGTCGAGTTTTTTATTGTACCAGTCAACAGTTGAAAGTACACAAGAAGCATTATCTTATCCATGATCTTGAGATGACAACTGTTGTTTTGATCTCAAGGCTTGGAGGTTATTAAGTTGTTATATTATAAGTCCTTAGTGTATCGATTGTTTTAACATCGTTAGAAGAGGAAGACAATTTGGATTACTTGTGGGTGGGTGGCGTTGATCCAATATTTCGTGTAACATTATGTCACACATGTTGCTTTTGGCTTCGAAAGTTATAGGTATCAGGCATGTTGATTTTGATTCTATGAATTTTTGGTAATCAAGCACGTAGGTTATCGTCTTATAGTATGTTATATGACAAATTTTATAAAGTAATTAGTACTTAAGTTGTCGTTGCAACTAAAGTATGTTGTTGGTGATGAGGTGACATAAGTTCCATAAGATGTTTACTGGGCTAGGACATCATCCATTTCATATGTTCCTAAGTGAATTTGTGGGTACGATATTAGTTAAGTATTAATCATTATGTCCATTGGATTAAAATGGTGAGGCATCATTCCATATTGAGACATCTCAACCATAAATTAGTTTGAATAAAATAACGAGAAGTTACTGTCAATGAAGAAGCCCTGTTTATGGGATGACATTAGGGAATGGTAAATTTTGGAAGTTCAAACCATAAAAGATATCCTAAATGGAGTCAAGATTTTGCAAGAATGGTTAATGAAAGGATTTGGGTTTTCGTTAAGAAAAGATATTGTTATTTGCATGCATTGAGAACGCAAAGGCAATTTTATAAAAAATAAGAGTTGAAAATTTTTGGTAGGATTAGAAGGAAGGGATAATATATTTCTTTTCAATCATCCCTCAAATTAGAGGAAAGCTATTTATTTAAGGAAATTCATGAAAGCCTGACTTAGGATGCATAGTTTATGTTGCATAATAGTTGCATTTGAACGATAAATCACTTAGGAAAATACTACCAGTGTTAAAATAAATTTTAGGTTGCAATTTCATTTTAGTTATGGGTTTCACTTAGACTTAGGATTCTAAAGTTATTAGGTTTGGATAGGAATACAGAAGAAATTACCCTACTGGGTATTTGATTATTACCGAGGAACTTAGGAAAATTCTTGCAAACTATAAACGTGATACTTAGGCACCACGATTGTTGAAGTACTGAAGAAACGAACCAAAAGTAAATTGAAATAACTTAAATTGAATCGAATTGAAAAAGAAGTTATGATATGTTTAACAGTATGAGAAATTATCCGATTTGGATATCCCTAGATGGAACGGAGTAATAGAAAATGTGTTAAGTAGAAAATACTATAGGAGGAGCCACCGTTTACTTTCCGGTTGTCCTACCTTAGTATTTAGAAGAGGTAGTGATCAAGTACACTACTGGAGGATTTAAGGCAATGTGTACGAGCACTGAGGATTGCATAAGGCTACAGTTCCATTGGAGCATACTTATGTTCAAGTTATCTAGTGCGGTGCATGTCTAAATCATTTTATTTGAGTTGGTATCAAGGATTGCAGAGGGTTTCTATGCATGTACATTTGGGTTAAAGTTACATGCCGGTAGTAAAGATGAAAGTTTTAGTCAGAAGAATGATCCACTAAAGAGTACTTGGAAAAGTGGAAGAGAGAATCTGATCTTCTCATCTCGACTCTTTGCTAAAAAGTTATCCTTAGGCGAAGAGAGATTGCTAGAAATAGGCAGAAATCATATATTGACAGGATACATATGGGATTGAAGTCTGTGGTGGTAACATGGTATGTGTGAGTATCTTGTCACTTAGATATGTATTGAGTTAGGAGTTCGAAAAAGTTAGCACCGAGAGTTGTAGGGCCTTTTCGATTTTGAATAGAATGTTAAAGTTACCTTACGGAGCGGAGTTTCCTAGAGGGTTAGCGAGAGTTCACAATGTTTTTCTTGTGTCACACCTGCGGAAATGTTATACGAAGCAGCTACCATAGTCGAACCGTGTCAGTTAGCAGAAGTCGAAGTGGATAAGTGAGTCATTTGTTCGTTGTGCACCTAATTACATGATTAGGCATAGGGAAAAGCGACTCTGCAACCAAATAACTATACTGGTTAGAGTCCAAAAGGAAGACGATCCATTTGAAAGTACATGGAAGCCTGAGAAGAAGCTCCAAGCTACCCATCCAGAACTCTTTTCTGGTACATTTCCATTTTAATTAAATAAATACAGACTACTTATATGTTTACGTTCTAGCTTAGTATGCCCCATAGGTAGGGACCACTAGATGTTAGAAATGGTTGCAAATTTATCAATGGGACATGTTTCGGATGATAGATACTAATGGATGTATTTATTAAATTGATCTTTGCACACTTAGGTGTGTGTGTATATTTATGTATGTATTATTGAGTTAACACACACTCACACCATCACCTATTTTATTTTATTGAGTTATATGCATGTGCTTGTTTCATATGGCTTAAACGGTTGCGCATACATGTAGAATTGCCATTATATTTACGTAGAATGTTGCATACATGGCATAAGCATATGCATTTCAGGAGGTCGACTAGATCAGGAGACCGCTAATTTTCGCATTAGCATATGTTCATATGCATCCCATGCCTATGTTTACATATTGCATTAGAAATTTTACTAAGGATAATGATTGTCAATATTTGATGGATAAGTATATGGTTGTAGTTATTGATTTTTATATGCATGAATTACATTTTTCCGTCCTTAGAGATTTCAAGGACGAAATACTTTTAAGGGAGAGAATGTAACATCCCGAAAATTTAAATGGATATTTAATAAGAGAATTAAAATATAATAAGGGAAAAACAATTTTTTTTACAAATGTTTGAATTTAGCTACGAAATTTGCATCATTATGTTCGTAGCGGTTTTCTAAGCGATTTGCATATATGACTTTTTGAAATCGAGTTGGTATGGAAAAGTGATTAACGTTTTAGATTTCAGAATCGAAAATAACTAAATAAACAAAATTTGAAAATAAATACTATTAAATAAGGAAACCCACCAGTCGACAGATAGATTGGGATCGATTGACCTCTTGCAGTCGACTGTCCTCATCTATAGCGGTCAACCGATCGACATTTTGCAACTATGGTTGGGGTAGGCAATGGCCCAGATTTAAATAAATTTTTATCAACGGTCGATATTGCTTTGAACTGCAAGTAGTACCCCGATGTAAACCCTATTTCAAAAATTAGAACTAGTACGTCCAAACTCTGACTCTCTGAAAACTAAAATCCTCTTTCTTCTCAAATCATAAATTTCTTCAAAAAATTAAATTAAAATAAAAGTTGAGAAATTGAAGAAGATTAATCAAGCAGAGGTCTAGCGAGTGGAGAGGATTCTAGGCATATCTCAAATGGAATAGCTTTGGTTTGCGGTGAAGGGGTATATCGTAAATTAGATGATTTACATACAATTGATTTTAATATACCCTATTTGATCTAGGTTATTAGAAATCAAATTAGAAAATTTAATGGTTATTACATGAATATGATTTCGCTTTTCTAATCTAGATCTTACTAAAGTTAACCTGTAAATTAAGAAACTGAAAAATACGAGTATACCCTGTTTTGTCAAATTGATAAGAATTGGTGTAACTTATGGATTCTTATGTTAAATCTATGTTAACTAATTTACTGCAAATTGAAATTGAATTTGGAATTTTGATAATTACAAGTAATAGACTCACAAGTTTGGTTAAGTGCAACTAAAGTTGCAGGTTTACTGTAATTGGAAAATTAATAAACAAAAGGAATGATAATCGATAATTAAATTAAAAAAGTAAACGACAACGACCGGTCGACCACTCACTATAGCTGGTCGACCGCTCTAGGAGCAAGCGGTTGACCGATTAGCATTTCCCGAGCACAGTACAAACCTCAGCGTAAGGCCCATGTTATAAGTAAAATATGGGTGAAAATATATTATATATATGGATGTTAGTATGAATGGGGAACTGTGGCGACACAAGGATATTACGGGACTTGGTAAATGATATTTATCCAGCATGGTTGATATTCGACTAGAGGCGATTCTATCGTAAATTGCACTCACAAAGTTTCTATAGTGGATGCAAAATACTGATGATGATGCTTGATGGAGCACGCGATCCGACACCAACGAAATTTCCTTGGCATTCATGGTGACGCGACGTTATGCCATGTTATTGATGGATCCCGACGTGGTGTAATAAGAGGCATTAGGTTACCATTGAAAGGTGGACACAGATTAAGACGATGATACACTTCGACGAGTCGACGATTGCGGGCTCTCCTCAGTGTGTAACTAGGATACGTGTGCTTGTAGTTGTGAAAAATGGAGTCCTATGAAGGAAATTGTAGGGAAACCAATGTGGAATAGTTAAGTATAGTCGTAGTAATGAGAAATGTAGTCCCACGATCGGAATTGTAGGGAAAATTATATGGAATAGTTACGTTTAGTCGTAGTTGTGGGAAGTGTAGTCCCATGGTTGTAAATTTGTAGGGAAACCTATGTAGAATAGTTCTAGTAGCTATTAGTCAATCGTTAGTTTTCTTGATGTTCAAGTAGTTGTTCGATCCTAGCTATGAGTATGCGCAATTCGTTAGTGTAGGTGTATATTAAACTAAATCCCCTAGAGTAAGGAAAACAAGTAATTCACGAACACTTGTAGGACACCCTAGGTTAGGTAGAGTATTACTAAAGTCAATTGCATGTGATCACCATATATTAATGATGTAACTCATTCATCAGACTTTTGTCTGACCCATCACTTTTCCTTCTTTTTCCACCGTAGAATAACAGGAGAACTGTTGATTTAACATGTACATGGAGAAAGGAGCTAAATGTTGGAGTTTCACTATTTTTAGTTGCTCCTCGCATAACTATTTGTCGTGATAAATGTCTGTAAAACTTATACCGTACTTTGAAAACTGTGTATATGAATTAAGTATTTTAGATATTGTTTTTTAGAAATGTCTATTTCAATATTTATATTTTGTTATCTTCCGCAGTGAGCTCTGAAAGTGTAGAATGTCTTAAGTTTTATATGTATATTCTTAGTCTTTGTAATATTTAAAAACTCGATAGTTCGTACTTCTTGGCACCGACGTGGGTCCAAAAGTCGCCCTAGGCTTTGGATCATTGTGTAGGAAGGTGCGGGTTGTCACAGTGTGATACTGTTTGCATTCAAAAAATACTTTTGGCTTTCATAACTAAAAGCCTATAAAGTTTAGTTCCCTATTTTTTTAAAACTAACTGTAATTTTATTTTAAGTAAACGGAAACCAGAATATTTTAGAAGATAACAACTATCCTTCTTGTTATCTTACTGTATTCAAAACACAACAAAAATCAAATAATATGCATAATAAATCAAAAATGAAAAAATATTTTTTTTAAACCTCATTAAAGATGATGAAATTTAAATAAATACATACTTGATTGATCAAAAAATAGTTTGTCAAATCAAATTGCATGTCTTTTGAAATATTTAACTGACTTCTTCCATATCAAACACTTTTTCATTTGAAATAACAAGCGCATTCTTAATTTTATTGTGATCAGTATCCTCTATCCAACAATAAAAAAATAAAAAGGAAAAATATGAAGTAAATGTTGTATGATAAAACATTGCGATTCAATAACTTACATTGAGATTTCCAATTATAAGATCATCAAAAATTTATATCCTGCAAATTTGCGTTAGCCACAGAATCATTAAATTCATGCTAAAATAACAAACAAAAAAACTATAAGGCAAGTTCCATTAACCACCCAATATTTACTTTACACTCCCCACAAAAGTTAATAAAACAATATTTGCCATATTAGCCTTATCAAATTAGTTAGTTTTTCTTTCAGTTTATTTTATTATATTTTGCGATAAATAAATAAAGCATGTTTCTGATTCTAAAATAGTACGTTGATAATGATTATTATCCACAACGTTGAATCAAAAAGAAAGAATCTAACATAAACCGAAAAATATATATTTACCTAGGAAATTTTTGAAACATAGCCTAACGCAAACTATGATTTTATAAAAACCCGAAGGGCTATAAGCATGGAATTACACAATAGCCAGTGTGGTGTGGATTAAGCTAGGAATTTGTCATTACTTAGTACATACAATACTACCAATCAATCAAAACCTAACTAGATTCACACTAGGAACCAACCAAAACCTAGTTTGATTTACACTAGAAATCAATCAAAACTCCGCTTCGCACTAAGAATTAATCAAAATAGAGTTATATGTGATATGTTAACTCAGCGAGGATGCAAGAAACAAATCAAAAAATAAAAAAGATTAAAATAATATAAGGGTATAATTGGTATAATGGGTGAGAATGATAATTTACGGGGTGTAATTTCTTTATAGAAAGAAAAGAGGTGGGAAAAGAAATATTTGGAGTGTTAATAGACGTAGCCAAACCGTAAACAACACACATATATATAAAATAAACTTTGAGAAATAAAAAGCAAGCTACTGATAGCCAGATATTTTCTTTGGTGCTAATAGTAGTACACTTTTGTTATGGTGACTTAGTTTTGATTTTTCCGATTTCGTATCGAAACCAATAAATCATTTATATCCTTAAAATCATGATTTCACTCCAAATGATTTTCTCAAATAAATCAATACCGAGTGGCTTTTATATCACCTATTAGAATTTAGTACACTTTAGATTTTGTTAATCATTAAACTCAAGACCGAAATAGATAAACCACATAGATAAACATAATTGTAGAAGTTACGTCTGAATCTATTGAAGATGACTGAAAGATAATTAATTTGGTTTGGTATTTCAAATTAATACAAACTCTAGATCTGAAAATATTTACAAGGAAGAGGATTTGGAGAATATGCTAAGACTTCTGTGATCTAAAGAGAACATTCTCTTAATTATGAGAAAAGAAAGAATGAAATTAGTTGATTAACTCATCAACTAATTAACTATGTAGTATGAAAGAAGGATAGATATGCATGTAGATACTACGGAAGAATATCAAAATTATTCATTTTCATCCAAATAATTCAAATCAAGATAAGTTTTCGAAATATACTGATAACAAAATTATTCTGACTTCAGGTTATTGCTTTTATCCCCAAGTAATTATTTATATAAAGGCTACCTTTCAACATCGTCCATACGAGAATTCATATTCCATTATTATATGAAAGAGTAGTTTCAACAATCAAATAAAACTGAGGTATTGGACTATAGCATTTTGGTGAATAGTGATTAATTACACTGTACTACCTATAATTTGGATCTATTGACGTTGGAAATTTGCCAACCACACTTCTCTTGTGCTCCTTTTTCATCCTTTGATTATTCTTGTTGATTGGATATTATTGAATTGTTCATTGAGTTAGTCGTTTATACTTAATCAATTAGTTAGATCTTGCATGTTTCTGTGATATTTTCGCAACATCTATCTTTACCTAAAGCTGAATGATGGCATTTTACATTACAAACAAAGCAACACAAAAAAAATTTGGTTTGCTTTTATGTTAAGTTTTGGAATTGTATCACGACCAATATAAAAACAACAAATTGTGACCTTATCAACTACTGAAACTGAGTTTGTCGCAGCAGCGGTAGCCTTATGGCAAGCAATTTGGTTTAGGAGTGCTTGAAACTCTTCAAAGTCTGCAACAAGGACCAACATAAAGCCTTTATGATGATATCATAGCAATCCAGATTTCAAAAGAAATATGCAGTTTTGTATGGAAGGGGCAAGCATATATCGATGTAAAATACCATTTTCTGGGTAATTTTTGCAATGATGGGACAACTGATTTGGTGTTCTGCGAAAATGAAAATCATGCGGCTGACATAATTAATAATGACTAATCTTCTCAAACAGGCTGCATTTACGAACTTCAAAAAAAAAAAAACTTGGAGTGGGCTGTAAGAATTATATTGGTTCAGTGGTAACATAGTAAACTGACTTCAACAGATATCAGTTTAAGGGAGCAGCGATTGGCAAGTTTACTATTAGCTTTGTTCTGGTTTACGGTTTCAGTTAGTGACAAAAAAGTAGTATCTTTGAGCTTTTATCATATGTTGTAGCTTTTCATGCATGTAACCTCTAATTCCTTTCTTAACCTAACATGGATATCTGTTTTCATTGTTCTAAAGGAACCTTCCTATAATATACTTACCGACCGTTAAGGTTTTAAAAGGGCTTATTCTGAGAAAGCTACAAAAGAACATGGTTACAGCCTTAGAAGCTTGAATCAAGGATTACCGAGAAAGCTCCCATGGTTTAGGCTTCACCAAGATACCGAGAGCACTCCCAACCAAGGCTTGACCTCCCCAACTGGTAGAGGTATAGCTGGTTGTGGATTGCCTTGAGACTTATGTAGATAGCTGGCTTTTATAAAGCCGGCTAACTATATAATGTGGAACGTTGATCGGCTAATGGAACGTCCCAGATTTGTCTAACATGGGCATGCGGATTGCAATTGAGGAAGAAAAAAAATATTTATTCCTTTTCTCCAGGTCGATTATACGTTGGTGGCAGGGGTTATGAGTTAAAATGGACTGAATTGATGTTTGGCGACTCATTTGATTTGGGTATGCTCTGAGCTTGGGTATATTTTGTATGCTCTTTATGTTTCTCAACAAATTAGTTGCCAATCTAGATGCAAACCTTTGCCACAAAAATAATCCAATGGTTACTCCTCAAATATTACTTGCCACCATGTTTAACACATACATAGTATGTATATATTTACCGTATATAAGTATCTTGGAGATTTTCCATTTGACCACATCAACCATAGGTTTTTAGGCCCAAGGAAAAAATAGGAGAAAAATTTAGTTTTAGAGACAACAAGTTTGCTTTTTAGGCCTAATGATATTTTTTAGTGTAAATTACAGAATGATAGTTGTAATTATCATTTTCAATTTACACTAGAAAATGTCCTTTAAACTAAAAAGCAAACTTGCTGTTCCTGAGACTAATTTTTTTTTTTCAACTTCTCTCGTGTCTATTTATCTAACGTTTTTTTTTAATATTTCTAGCTATTAGATGCATTTACATGTGATTTACACTTGTAAATATAATTACAACAGATCTGTCTGAAGAAGACCTTATTTTTGTTTCATCATCGTAATTGTGATTCGGGTTATACACTTTTATTTTATTTCGAGCAAGGTTGTCTTCTTGTAGAGCATCTGATAAATTAAACAATTCCAGTAGCAGTGGTCAAATGGTTACTGTCAAAGAGACCAATTTTTCTCACCCCTAAATTGGATATCTTCCATGTGGTAGATTACATTCACCAATTTATCAAATAACTAGTAATAAATTAAATAATAAAAAGACAATAATGTAGTGGGGACTTGCGACACGAAGGAGGATAGAGGAATTGATGTGCCTTATAAACTTATTCCTGTATAGTTATATATCTTTTTCACATAAATCTCGCATTTTGTTTGTACATTGGAAATTTTACCTATTAAATTGATGGTTTGATTTTCTTCTCTGTACTAAGCGTGTTAAATTAATTATGGCTCATAGTATTGCATGTATACAATATAGTTGTTGTTGTGATGACTGATACAGACAGAGGAGCAACTACCATTGTTACAGGTAAACAATGGTAGCCAATAAAAAAGTGTCTCAATTCTGAATATATTCATTTTCTGTCACTTTTAAGCACCTTCCATTGTTGCGTATCACTGTATCATATGTTTATTAATCCTTATGTTCTGTATACCTTTTAACCCATATAAGTTTGGGTTGCAAATATTAAATTAAAGATACTGGCAACTAATAATTATTTGAACCAAAATCTGAACACTCTTGATTAGTGGTGAAAGGAAATGAAATCATGCTGCTTCGATTTTGAAGTTTGAAAGCATTATAATAAATTTTATGTAACTAGCAAGAAGAATGGTATTATTTTATCAACTTATTCTTATAGTTAGTTCATAATTGATTCTCGGAAAAAAGTTGATTCTGGTTATTGGCAACATGTGAACACCTACATTTAAGCTTGGAATGCTTGAGAATAAAATTGAAAACCTATTGCAACGTGCAAGCCAAGCGCATTATGAGGAACAGACAGTAAAATTCCATAAAGCAACCAAAATTCATCATTTTCGTAGTATAATCTGTCAATGAATTTGAATGACAGCCCGGCAGCAACTACATCATGCCTTTGAATTTGTTCTGAGGTGTCATGCCAAGTAAATAAAGCTTGCACATCAGTTATCAAAGTGGTCCACTCAACAACATGGATTCTCTCAAAAAATAGGTAAAATAATAGAATGCGGTTGAAGAGAATTTGTTGACCTTAGGACTCGCTCAAAGTAATTCAAAAGTAAGGAACGACTGTAGAGTCTATAATGGAAAGAAGATGAAAGAAAAGATTCTATCAAAAAAGTTATGAAAATTTGGTCTCTATTTTTAGTTTTTGACTAATTTATGCTACTTTTGCCCCTAATTTTAATACTGGACCGATTTTCTAGAAGGAGACAATTTGGTAAAAAATAACAAAACAGGAACCTAACTTACATGATTTTATTAGTAAGAATATTTTGTTCATAGATTTTGAAAATGAGGAGCTTTGGTCCAAAACTTTGATGTTTTAAATATCTCAGACTACAGTGGAAGTCTTGGACACTACCCATCCTCTATTATGAAAGCTAGAAAATATTTCTTAATTTCTTTCCCAAAACTCAGATGTTTTAAATGGTTAAAACCTTGTGAGTTTTAATCAAATTTTGGTTGTTTCCTTTAATATCCAAAGTATTCTTAGTGATCCGAAATTTAAATACTTCACAATTTATTAATGACCCGCTTAAACCATAAAAAGATTTATTTGAGTTACTGACATGAAATATGTGTTAAATTATATGTCGAATTGAAGAAGAGATCGATATCTTCACAATGGAATAGGAAATTCATTTAGAAATGTGATTCAAAAGTCATGAAGTTTTGGAGTTAGGAGCGACATATGGTACAGTGAGGTCAACGGTTAAATTAAAATATAAGGTCCATATAAAACCATGACTCCGAGACTAAATAGACATACAGATCATACATGTTTTTTAATTTATTGTTCTTCGTTTCTTTTATTTTATTCGTTAGTTTTATTTATTTTTCATTATTTCAAATTTTGTCGTATGTATTTGAAAATATAATGTCATTTCCAGTTAAATTAATATTTAAAAGAACGGACCGATGAAATTCAAAAAAATCATGCTCGATTATTTAAAAAAATGCAAGGTCATTGAATTCTAACTTTGATTTTAATTGACACTTTTGAGTGAAGATGGACTTAACATGAAGAAAAAAAATTCTTAAAGAATAAAGTGAATCCTAAATATATTAGATAAAATGGGGTATAATAGATTCAAATTTGGTTGCTTTAGACATAGTGACTCACATGAAGTGAGTTTACTTTTATAATGTAAAAGTGTTAGCGAGATTCGAACTTGTGACTTCATGAAAGTATATTGAATAAAGGAGAGTAGGTATTTAAATTTAAAATATGATAAAGGCAAAATATTATATGAGAGAGGATTTTAAAACATAGAAATTTTGACATACATCCTTAAAAAAAGTTATTCTTAGGCCTCTCTCAATTTCATTTTATAATTTAAATCCATATATTTTAAAGATGAAATTCATGGGGTATTTGGGTAATTTACTAACTTAAATTGCACTTTTAGGGTATACCTCATAACCATCATAATACACATTGTATCGTCCGCTTTTAAATTTAAAAATAAGAGAAGTAAAAAAAGGTGGAATGTGAAAAATAGTCCCTAAAAGGGAATGATATAAAACAAATAAGTATAGAAAAGTGGATTGTGTCCCTAACTTGCACTTTAAAACATATACTATAAAAATAAATATCCAATTTAATATCCAAACTCATAATGCCTGTCAAAGATAACTATAATGAAGCACCATCTTTTAGGCATTCATTTAATTATATGTCATTATAAATAGTAATGTGGTAGCAAATGAATCACCGCAAACAACAACAACAACAACGATGACAACAACAACAAGATACTTGCTGAAGTGCATAAGCGTATGACTAATACATGTTCAAATTTTGAAAATAAAATTTTCAGTTGCTATAAAAAAAATTGATAAAATACATTATAGTTTTCCTTCTCTAAACCAAAGTATATGAATTACATAAATTGTTAGATTAGCCTAGGTCTATGATAGCTGAATCAGTAAACGGGTTTGACTTCACTACTTTATACATGTGATAAGCAATAAACAAATAGTAACAAGTAGTTGAAATCAACAATTTTCAAATTATAGCATGAATCCATAAAAATTAAAAATTAAAACGTTAACTTTACTGAGTTTAGATCATTCGAATTTCACATAAAAACTCATAAATCATTTAGATCCATAAAATCATGATTTTAGCCGAAATGATTTTGACAAATAAATCAATAATAAATATTTTTGATATCAATTGATCAAATTTAATATACTTTAAATTTGATCAATTATTAAACCCAAGATCGGAACAGATAAACATAATTGTAGAAATCTTTCATGAATCTACCGAAGAAAATTGAATGATGATTAATTTGTTTTTGTGTTTCAGGTTGATAAAATCCTATACCTGAAAATATATCGATGGAAGTTGGTCTAGAGAATATGCTAAGACTTGTATAATTTGAGGACCATAATCCCTTATTTATAATATCATTTCTAGTTTGGTCATTCAATAAATTTTGATTTCATCTGAAATCTACGCATTAATACCATGATCCTTAAGCTAAATCTTTTACACCAAAATGACATCATACATTTTATTTTACATATGTGGCTTCATATTGAAATTTTCCAACATCTTGGTCAAGTAACAATATGCATTTTTATTTAAGTAAAAAGATATGTTATTAAGAATTTGGACAAATTCAATATAAGAATTGCAATTCATTCTCTTATCCAACTAAATTTGGCTTAAAACTAATGACAAAAGATGAAGAAGTGAAGAATTACCCTACTCTTTTGAAGTAAATAGTTGGAAATATGATGTACACATTGTGTATAGTGTTAATTTAACTAACTGCTACATGGAGTGAACAAAGAATCATCTGAATTTGCATGATTAAAATATAAGTAAATTAACTATATAAAGAAAGAAAATTAACTAATTTGTTCAATCAACTAAGAAGTAATCATACAATACAAGAAAAGAAAGAAAGAATGAAATTATTCATTTTCATCAAAATAATACAAATCAGGACAATTTTTCAAAGTACACTATTGACAAAATTATCCTGACTTTAAGTTAATGCTTTTATCCCTAGACAATTATTTATATAAAGGCTTTTTCAACATCATCCAT